>CM057341.1:649450777-650189603 GCA_030015575.1 Agapanthus africanus | reverse complement strand
TATCCGCTTGGACTACCTGTCTAACTAACTGCCCCTCAAAAGAGGGGAAAATATAACTCTAACAGTCACTCTGTCATCCAGGTCACCTTGGAAACCTGAAATGATAACCATCTCCCGAAGGAGGCTGCCATTACCATATACCAAAAACATCATCTTATGTCCATAACTTCTTCCTAATGTTTCTCCAGAATTGGATTAATATATACTTATAGCAGATGTGCAAAATCAATATCTGGTGTTGTACTTGACATCTCATGATTGACTCAATTGCCTAAGCAAGTGATATGCCAATCATGCAAATCCCTCACCTCATCAGTCTAAAAGATATATCTTTAGAGAGGGTGACTCCATCACCTATGGGTACACCACCACGCCAAGAGTCGTCCATTCTAAAATACTTTAGAATAGTGTCAAGTACCCGAATTGGGAAACATCCTAAATCTAGATCTAAAATCATAGATCTAGTCACCAGAATCCCTAATATTATATCTATATCCTATGTGGAGAAACCACCTTATGACAACCACAGTATAACCGATCGTAGTATAGGAAGATTTCTTCCTATTAAGTGCATGTTATCCAAATACCAGGACATCACTCCCTACTACCTTCTTATCAGATCCATCTCTTATTCTTATGAAGTCAAACTCTATAACTGTCACATAAAAAATATATGATCTATCTCCGCTATACCTGCTTTAGTCTATAAATAGACATAAGCTACATGCCCACTGTGCTTCCGCTGCTCCCACTACTACAACAACATTCTGGCAGAGTCATATATAAGTGCACTTCTAAAGCTAGTTTAGAACGACGTTATACTCATTCTCCTGCCAGACCTCATAGTCTAAAACCGCAGCAGTAGCAAGTTTGGGTAATCAAAAACCTCCTTGTCATCATCTTTGAGGATACCGAAGTACCTCTCGGGTGCCTGAGGTCACCCCCCAATCTGCGGAGTGGCTAATGGATCGTCAAAACCAATTGAATCTTTAGGTTCTACTAAATTTTCTGTAATCATTTGTGGTTTTGGAATCACTTCCAGTTCTACCATGCTTACACTAATGTTTTCTGGAAAAAAAATCCATTTTACTAAAACTGGTGGTGAGTCAAGAACAATATAACTATTGATCTTCCAGATGGTAGAAAGTTAACCCTCGTCAAAGCCCGGGATAACCCACAAACTGCCATTACTGAAACGTGCCTTGAGTTTGAGCAGATTCTGGTTTTAAGCATCAACCGGACAACTCCATATACCTTAACATCGTTAAGATATGAATCCATTCTATATATCCAATATAGAAACTAAGGCACTAATTTAATTGGAACCAGATTCAAAAAATCATGCACTCGTTTCCAGTGCATATCATCAAACTAGAAGAAGGCCATACAGCATTACTCATCCAGGAATACATCCACGTATAAGTAACCTGAAAGAGAAGCAAGTTCTCACAACTATTATTTACAACGGAATACCAAATACAAGTATCTACATCTTCGATCATCTTGAAGAATCTTGATACTTGTAACATATGGTTCTCTACTTTATTCTTATACCTATATCTTCTCAAAACTTGAACCTTGTATTTCATCGAAATACTTGTCTAAAACAAGAGAAGTCATGAGTATACAGAATACAGTACGAGTACCAACCCTTTTGTCCTAACGGACATCGGACAACATACAATACTTTGTATAAGTCCACTAAGTTTAACAACTCAAACCCTGGGGGGTGCGTCGAAGGTTGAAAATTTTATTATGGTTAAGAAGAATTACACCGTTGTTGAATGCACCTTATCTAACTATCAACTAATACAGGTAAATGTCATAGACATAATTTCAAAAAGTTATATCTCACTTTATAAAATAAACGTACAGATATATCAGATTGAAATTGGTGCATAACGATGGATATTCAAAACCAAATATTTGTCGTTAGGAAAAACCCAGGTGATTTTCTCAAATATCACCAATTACAAAGAATTCCGATATTAGAGGATTTAATCACCCAATTCCCAATATCTTACTCCCACTCACCATCTGTAATGCCATATAGATATGAGAATCAAATCTAGTAAATAAATACCCCTGGAGTCAGAATCTAATTGGGAAAACAGTTTTCAATTAACATCGCAAAGTAAAACTGAAACATAAGATAGTTTCGAAGGGGTAGCCGGGTATTTCTAGTAATGCCTCTTCCACTATCCAGATTTCATGACACTAACCATATACTTCCTTGCCCTCACTCCAATCTCTTTATATGTCTTTACTTATTACCTTCTGTACGTCATACTTAGGCTAATTGATTTTCTTTCTTCCCTACCCTTCGGCACCAGCCTAAGATTTGGAAGAAGACTATCCAATAAGCATAATAGGTGTACTCTCCTAATACCAGGAGCCCTCACAACCTGAGAGAAGGTAAAAGAGAAAAGACAACTGAATAATCATATTCTATTTCTCCAGAACTAGAATCCATCCTCGAACTGGAACAAGTTCCTTCGAGTTCGTATGTAACTATACAATGGCATATCCAAGCATTATGGATCTTCGTAGTGATACGAAATGTTCTGGAGAAATCCAAAGGTGAATTAGGAGTGGCAGGGTATACGTAATTTTGTCATGAATGATAGCAGTCGCATTTTCCTTTGCTCTTAATCTAATCCCTTTATATGTCTTTACTTATTACCTTCTGTACACCACACTTAGGATAATTGGTTTTCTTCCTTCCCTACCTTTCGGCACATGCCTATGGTTTGGAAGAAGACTATCCAATAAGCGCAATAGGTGTAATCTCCTAATACTAGGAACCCTCGAAACCTGAGAGAAGGTAAAGGGAAAAGACAACCGAATAATTCTATTCAATTTCTCCAGAACCAGAATCCATCCTCAAACTGGAACAAGTTCCTTTGAGTTTGTATGTAACTATACGATGGAATATCCAAGAAATATGGATCTTCGTAGTGATATGGAGTGTTCTGGAGAAATGCAAAGGGGATGTAGGAGCGGCAATGATATATGCAACTAAATGACAATCCAAAAGCCAAAGTGTTTTTAAGAAGGTTCGATTAACTTGGTTCATGAGTTTTTAAGGTCAAGCTATGGTCGCTACCAAAGAGAGAGAGAGAAAAGAAAACACTCATCATGCACTCTTACCTAGATCAGATTGGTTAATCACTTTATCTAATCAGGATGGCTCCCACTGTTTCCTCGAATTCTCCTTCAAACCCTAAAAGGAGAATTAGTCAGGATCATCTAAAATCTCCCGAGGAGTAACACATACTCATCAGTAGGAATCGGGATCCAACTATCATCACATGATAATTTGATGGAATCCACTCAAGTCACCACACTCCAGAAGGTATGCGCATGCTTGGCAAGTTTCTTGTATGTTTGAAACTCCCGATGTGGTTTTTACCCCAAGCATCTTATGATCTTGATAGAGACCAACGTACCATAAGTCACAGGTCAAGTTAAACCCGTCATTGTCCTGGATTAACTTAGACCCACCCACATAAGCCCTTGATAGAGACCAAAGTGGTTATGCGACTATCCTAATTAATCGCATCCTAAGATGCAACAGATAAGTAACATTTAGCTATCGTTCACTATGCCTTGATAGAGACCAACGTACATAGCACGAAACTAACTGCCACTTATCTGAAATGACGGGGGGCAACGGCTGGTTTTTAGCGAAAAACCTTTAACGTAATGAACTTGATATCGTTATAGGAACCGAGTGGTTTTACAAATATATAGTGGCACAAACTTTTGCTAAAGAGGTCACTCTCTGTGAAGGGATCTCGGCTCTTTCTCCATCGAATGAGGTGCAGGATATTCCAAACTGAATACCACGATGCAAAGCAAAAGAATTGACTATAGTAAACTTATTAACCTGACGCAAACTTTTTCCCAAGAGGTCACTCCCTGTGAAGGGATCTTAGCTCCTGCCTCGTCGAATCAGGTGCTGGATATTCATAACCGAATACCGCTGTGCAAAACAAAAGGAAACATCTATAATGTCAGTTATTAAGAACATGGCTCCAACAACATCATATAGGTTTGTTTTCCTTGCATTAATCAGAACTAATGCAGTCCCATAAATTAAACCATTTCATACCAGAAAAGAACGAAAATACAATGTACGTATATGACATCCGCATTCGCCACTGGGCCCTTTCATGCACCGTTAAGCAGAGCGGGGATTGTACTAGCATGGGTGCAAAAAATATACAACAACTACTGGTATATATATAAATATATAACATTCGTCCCAAGCATGATAAGCAACATCACAGAATAGCGATAAGCATCATAGAACAAATAGATAATCTGGGAGTCCCGGTTTCTTTTGAGCCGCAAGTGAAACCAGACGTTCCCCTGGTCGTGTGGATAACCTGTGCAATAGAAACCTGGACCCCTACGAGCGCGGCAAGTTACCCGCCAATCCCAGATGTGAGGCAACCCCAATCAACAAAGTGAATGGGCCACCCATTGTTAGTGTATATGCCCTAGAGACCATTACTGTATCATACTGGTTTGTATATTACTTAATGGAAGCTTGGGATATTCACAGTTGTATAGACAATCTTGCTCAAAATAGTAGTATTCTACTTGGTTTGTCTCTACTTCAATGTGTGTACATGTGTTTCTTTTAACATATCGCCTATACACATTAGTGGAGCCCTTAGGATCTTTTATTGATTACCAGTGTTGTGATGGCAGTCAGACTCGTGGGGGCTGGGTAATCCACAAGAACATCCTTATACAGGTCCCTAGTCGTAGTACTATCGAGACAAGGCATCGATACTCCGGAGTAGACTAGCGTATGCGCTTCTCATCCCAGCAGGGGAGACAGTCTGTCCCACAGCCGTCAGTACATCGTACTTGAGATAGTATGCGGGTGCTCGTTAGGTTACGAGTACACTGGACAGGACTCGTCGGGAACTGATTGGTTGGTACTATACCTATCGTCAGTTATCAGTTCCCAGGTGACATGAGTACAGCTTAGTCCGCTGACTTGACACTGTCACTTCGCCTCGAGTGTGTTCCCACTGTACTTTGATTACTACCCTACCATGGCTCAAAGGAGTCGTGCAAACAGGCAGTAGTTGGGTGCAGTCCCGAAGCACTTGGAGGCAGTGACGGTTAGACAGGATTCGTCTCTCCCGATATTGGGAGTTGATATCACGTTGTGTCATGGAGAGCCATTACACATAGTCGTCCCTGGCCAGGGCAAGCGAGATATACTGGTAGGTTTCCAGTGTTATCTCAGGGTGTTCTGGGCTACACTCCGACATGACTTGTACCGCTATTAGGGGACTGACATTTGCTGCCCCTAAGCCCGCCATGCGATATTCTTAGACGAACAGACCGGACTGTACGGAGATTGTCGCATTCAGGCTCAGTAGGAGTTCAGATGGGTTTCACCTCGTCAGTCTTCTTATCGGCATCTACCTGGGGGCCGTTACGCACAGCTAGTGCCGCTTGCGGTCTGTGGTTAAACCCACTGCTAGCATAGTGTCAAGTCTTTAGAGTCCTACACAGAGAGCTATTGGCCTTTAGGCAAAAAAGTAGAGGTCGCATGGTTTTGCGACAGGGTTCGGTCACATCCGTGCACTTATGCACGTTTGGTGTCCGGGCAGTTATTACTAGCGGGCTTTGGTTTAAGCCAGATCCTAGTATACGTTTTGGGATTTGTTTTATCTCATTTGTATTCGTGTTCCTCGGAACGCGGATGCAGGTGTGTATGCACGGTTGACAGAGACAGAGGCAGAGGATTCTCATTAGGGTTGTTGACTGTTGACTTTTTCTAAACCCTAATGAGAATAAGAAATATGATTAATAATAATATTAATTAAGTATTAGTGTGCCATGGTTGGGTTGAAAGTTTGACTTTGTTGACTTGTTGACTTTGTTGACTGGTTGACTAGCTTGGACTTGTTGACCATCATCATTACAATGGCTATCATTTCATGGCTAAGATTTTTGCTTGCTTTTTATTCTTTACAAAATGAGTGCATGAAATGATAATGCCATTGACATGAACCATCACATAATACTCAATTACTATTATTATTATGATTATTTTGTGTTATGAGAGGATGGTTGAAAAAGTCTTATTCATTCTATCATTTGCATTCTCTCTCATCCTCAAGCTCTCCCTCTTCCTCTTGCTCTCTCTCTAGCTCATGGTTCTATTGTCTCATGAGTTGAGAAACAAGAACCATAGAGATAAAACCCAAAACACTTCTCTACTCATCCTAGAATACAAGGTCTAGCAAGCCAAGTATTTTAGTTTCTTCTAGATTGAGGTTAGAGCCAAAGGTAGAAGCTTTCGGGTGGATCCATCTTCGGCACAAGGAGACGATGAGGTGAGGCTGATCCGACCACCACAAGGAGTTGAAGAGAAGGAGTTCAAGATTAGGTATAACCCCTAACATAGTAGCTAAACTCTTAGCTAGGTTGTTAGATAGTTTGTTTAGCAAAGATCCGGTTTTTGAGTCCATGTTACCTCCACCGAAAAAATCGTTTTTCACCATTTCCGCAACCCCAAAGAATCGGGGACGGGTAACGTGGACTTACACCCATCACTTCACGAAATCCGGTAACTTGAGCACCCCTCCGTGGGTCAACCTGTACCCCCTACGAATGCGGAGAATAGCCCACCAATTCTAGAGTGAGGCCCCCTCCGTCTCAACGCCATAAGATGCAGGCTCGTTGCCCTCTTGAACCCGGCTATTCGAGCACTCCACCGTGGGGTAATCCTAGTACAGAAAAAGAAAATATATATACAAGGGTGACATCAACCTCAACCCGGTCGTGCCCCAAACAAATAATATACAAACTGGCAGAGACGGTTGTCCACATGTCGGACGCTCGTCCCGCAATATCGAATATACAAATGAATCTGAACTGTACTACTACCATTGCACCATAGACTATCCACCATGACAAACTAATCCACAATATCAGCACAACACATAACATCAATGTGAATATCACGTTCGCAAACCCGTCTAGTCGAACATATAGCAACTAGTCGGGTTATATCGCTTTAATGACATTCACGATCGCAGATAGCAATGTATGTACTGATAAACGTACACTTAAAATTTCGATCGACTAAACTTTCCCAAATTGCCCGCAAAAGCAAATCTAGCACTCAAACAAATCTGGCCCAAACCAAATGTACTAAAAATCATATTTCTAACTATTAGAGTGCCATAAGAAATTTGGCACGCTTTGGCCACAAGAAGACCGCGGAACCGCGGCCAATAAGCTAGTATTGTCGTGCTTCCGCGGCCAACTTGATGGTTCAAGTGTCCAAATTTCTTGTGCTTCTCTAAAAATGCCTGCACATATTTCTAAGACCCTCTGAAAGATTTTTTGAACAAGTTTGAAAATCGGCAGAAAGCATGTCAAAATAGAATTACGATTCTGAAAAATTGGTCGATCAAGATTTTAACCTTATGCAAACTAGCTAGTATAGGTTTATGGGTTGGCTCTGATACCATGTTGGGTTATGCCAGCGCCCTGGCCATCTACCTTGACCGTTTGCGGATCAAAAATTTTATAAACTGGCACTAGAACAACCCTATAACCCGGATCTACCATAAACCTAAAGCTAGCAAACTAAAGAGGTGTTTAGAATGGTTATACCGAATAATCCGAGTCCTTCGGTCTTCTACCATCTTCCTAAGCTCTTAGAGGCCACCATGATCAAGCTTGATCGCCAGTCTCCCTCCATCGAAGATGATCCACCTAAGGATTTGTAGTTCGAGCTCCAACCTCATAGCCGAGGTAATTAGGGTACCTAGTTCGCTACACTAGATAGCCTAGAGGATGTAGAATCTAATGATAGATTAATTTATCTCCAAACACCCTAGGTTTCTCAACACATGAGACTTGAAGGGTGGAGGTAGAAGAAGAAGCTTGAGAATGAGAGTATGAAGCAACCATGGAAAAATAGGCTAAGTGTTGTGAATCTCAAGAAATGAATCAAGCCTCAACTAAACTATCTCACAACACCAAATATCAAGCATACCACAATAGTAACTCATGAGTCACCCCATGGGTCACCATGTGAGTCACCACAAAGCCATGCTTCATTTAAAGCCAAGAACACCTCATCCTCCACCTCATTTAACCATTTAAAAAAATAGTTAAAACCAAAAATGAGGTGGCATCTTCTAGAAGTATCTTATAATAAATTACAAGAATACCCCTCATCCATATATACATACCCGTATCCGTAATTCAAAAAATACGAATACAAAGAGACGAAAATAATCCAATAATATAATACTAGAATTCGGCTTAAACCAAAGCCCACTAGTATTACCCGTCCGAATCATGATACGTGCACAATTGCACGTATATGATCGAACCCTGCCGTAAAACCATACGGCCTCTATATCATTTCGCCCGAAGTAAGGAAACCCACTATGTGGGACTCTAAAGACTCGTCAATACGCTGGCAGTGCGTTTAACCATAAGCATGCCAGCAGCACTAGCTATACATAACGGCTACCCAGGTATTGAGCGAAAAGAAGGCCGATGAGCAAACTCAACCGAACCCCTACTGAGCCTTTCTGTGACAATCTCCGTCCAGTCCGGTCTGTTCGTCTAAGAGTATCGCATATCGAGTCTAGGGGGTGGCTAAATTCAGACCTTTAATAACGCGATATTTCGTGTCGGTATGAAGACCATCACCAACTGAGAAACTACTGATCCAAATCAGTAATTCTAATCCACCTTGGCCAAGGATTTCTGGTGATGGCCACCCGTGCACAACGCAACATCAACCCCAAATACCGGGATATATGAATCCCCGGCGATCCGCTCACTGCCTCCATATGGCTCGGGACTGTACCCAACTAAAACATGTTTGCATGACTCCTTTGAGCCATGGTAGGGTAGTAATCAAAGCACGGTGGGAACTCACACAAGACAAATGACGATCTCGGGTCGACAAACTAACATGTACTCATGTCACCTGGGAACTGCTATCTGACAAAGGTATAATACCAACTAGCATATTCCCGGCGAGTCCGTCCAGTGTACTCATAACCCAATGAGCACCTGCATACTATCTTAGGTGACAAACAGACACCAATGGCTTCTGAGACCGGCCACCGCCCCTCTTCGGGGTCTCGATAAGTATACACTAGTCTACTCCGGAGTACCGATACCCTGTCTCGATACTCCCACGACTAGGGACATTTAAGGATATGCTTATAGACCATCCAGCTCCCACGTTTATGATCGCCATCATAATGCTGGAAATCAAGCAAGAATCCTATGAGCTCTATCAACATGTAATAGTGATCTGTAATACCACATAATGCATGTATGTGATGATAAAGACAAACCAGATAGCATATTATCATTTTAAGTAAGATTGTTCTACCCGTATAGGTCCTCCCTCAATCATCACAATCGCATGCCTGCGATTCAATAATTGACTTGAGGGCACTATAGCCAACATGAGGTAGCCTCTCTCACACTCTCACTCATTCTCATCTCTTCTAGTATTGTGTGGGCTTGTGACTCACACTAGTGAGTCACAACCCACACACCCACTTATTTATTTTATGTGAGAAGAGATAAGAATGAGATCGTAGTGTATGTTTTTTTTTTTGGATGGTTGATATTTTCACAAGTGAGGAAATTTTTCTTGAGTTGCCACCTCTTCTTCATCTTCCTCATTTTCTCTTCTTGAGTTGTGAGGATTAAAAGAGAGCATCTAGTTTCACAAACTACACCACTCTAAGCATCATGTTCTAGCAAGACTTTATCTTTAGTTGCTTCGGCCGAAGCTATCGCTTGAATCGACATTCTCGGGTGGATCGTCTTTGACGCGGAAGATCAACTTCGAGAGCACGTTCCATCAACCCAATGAGCTTGAGGAGTCAACCTTTCAAGACCCGAAGAACCGTTTACAGAGGTTGTAATTCTAACCTAGTAGCTAAAACTCCTAGTTAGAATTGTTTTGTTTAGTGTTTAGGCTTGTATCCTGGGATTTTAATGTATTGTGCTCAAGATTTTAAAGTTTTTGATTCCGCATAGCCGTAGTTGTCATGGTAAGGAGCATATATAAACTTACAGTTTCGATACCCAGTCTCGATACTCTCTCGACTAGGGACATTTAACGATGTGCTTATGTACCACCCAGCTCCCACATATATGATCGCCATCATAAGAAACGATGTAGATGCCGTATGGTTTTACAGCAGGGTTCTAATCATATACGTGTACTGGTTACACGGATGTTGTTCGGACGGATAATACTAGTGGGCTTTGGTTTAAGCCAGATTCTAGTATTATATTATTGGATTATTATTATCTCATTGTATTCGTATTTTTTGGAGTACGAATACGGGTATGTATATACGGTGAGGGCATTCTTATAATTTTACAAGAGATGCTTCTAGAAGGGGACACCTCATTATTTGTATTTATCTATTTTTGCAAATAGATTAATGAGGTGGAAAATGGAGATTTTTGAGGCATGGAGTGAAGCATGGCTTATTGTTTTGTTTATTAGTTTGTCCTCACTATTCAAGCTGTTGGATATAGTGCCCTCAGAGTCAATTATTGGGTCACAGGCACATGATTGCAATGATTGAGAGAGGACCTATGCCGGTAGGACAGTCTTACTCAAGATGATAGTATGCTATCTGGTTTATCTTTATCATCGTGCACTGCTTCAGGTGACCTTACAGGTCGCTATTACACGTTGATAGATCCCCTAGGATTCTTGCTTGACTGCCAGTAGTATGATGGCGATCATATACGTGGGAGCTGGGGTCTATAAGCACATCCTTAAAGTGGTCCCTAGTCGTGGGAGTTTTCGAGACAGGGCGTCGATACTCCAGAGTAGACTAGTGTATACAGTCGAGACCCCGACGAGGGGCGGTGGCCGGTCTCACAAGCCACTGGTGTCAGTTGGTTCACCTAAAATATATACAGGTGCTCATTGGGTTATGAGTACAACGGACAGGACTCGCCGGGAACATGCTAGTTGGTAATATACCTAGCGTCAGATAGCAGTTCCCTGGTGACATGTGTACAGGTTAGTTCATCGACCTGAGATCGTCATTTGTCTCGTGTGAGTTCCCACTGTGCTTTGATTACTACCCTACCTGTAATACCTCGAAAAGTCGTTTTGGTGTTTTCCTGAAAATCGGTGAAAATTCGGTATTTTTCCGAAAACCGTCTTTTTTGTTATTTTGCAGTTAGGACTAATTATACCTAATTTGGATAGGAATTTGCTTGTTTTTATTATCAAATGAGTTACTTATGAAATTCTGGTCGTTTAAAAATTTTCCCTAATTTTTCAATTTTTAATACTATTTTAAGCCGGTAAGAAAATACATTAAATTAGCGATAAATACAAATTTAAATGGGCTAAATTTAAGCTCTAAAATAATGATAATTAAAATATAGTTGTAACATAAATTTTTAGTATTTTATTTTGATTTTTAACTAATTTTTATTATAGAAAACGAAATTTATTGAATTTAAGCTTAAACTTGCTATTTTTGACTTGTAGGGGGTCTTTTTGCATAAAATTTCTTTTGTAAAACCCCTCCCTCTCTTCC
This sequence comes from Agapanthus africanus, assembly GCA_030015575.1. Lineage (NCBI taxonomy): Eukaryota > Viridiplantae > Streptophyta > Magnoliopsida > Asparagales > Amaryllidaceae > Agapanthus > Agapanthus africanus. Next base: position 650,178,003 of record CM057341.1, on the reverse strand, counting down.
CTCAGCCTTAGGCCGGCCCATTTCTAGCAACCCAAGAAAAAAAAAATGCTTGCCTCTTTGACTTCATTTTTTGTGTAGAAAAGAGGTTTTTTTTAAGGATTTTGGATTTTTTTATTAGGTATGGTCTTTTGGTGGGTTGGTAGGAGTTGACCAAGACTTTCCCATACACCCCACACCCTTCCCTCTCCCTCTACTGGCCGATAATTGCTGCAGCAGACCCCTTCATCTTTGTTCTTTTCTTTTTCTTCAAAAATTCATTAAGTTTGCTCCAAATTTCAAGCAAAAACTCACAAATTAAACCCCATTCTTCATCCCTTTTTCCTTCACCTCCCTTGCTTGGATCATGATGCTATGAGGCCATCAATTGAAGCAAATTTCTTCTTGCTAGATCCATAGATTTGAGGTATAATTTCTACTCTTTTAAGTTAATATGGTTAGAATTCTTTAATCTAGTTGTTTAGTGTTAATTTAGTGCTATTCTCATTCTAGTTTTGTTTAAAGTTAATGGTTGAGTTAACTAGGGTTTCTTGAAACCATTATTTAGTTAATTAAAGCTAATTAGCTATCTAGTTGTTTGCTAATCTAGGTTAATGAGGTTACTTTATTTGTGTGGGCTTCAAATTAGTGTTAATTTGGTATTGTCATGTTTAGTTTTGGATTGAAATTGCTAATTATGAAAATCAAGAAAGGTTTTGTTTATGGAAATTAGGTTTTTAAGCATAGTTAATGGTTTAAAATTAGTGTAATGGCTAGCTAGTGGGTTAGTTTGGATTGTTGTGTTGGATTGTGTTAACTTTGTCGCTAATTGTCGATGTTTGCACCAAATTTGCAATTTCTAGCTTACTAGGTTTTCATGTAAATTATTGTGGCGAATTAATTGCGATATCTAGATTATATTGTTGGCATATCCTATGACATTTAGGATGCGTGAGTGCGGATTTTTGAGTAGTCGGGTTTTAGTTTTGCCGGGCGACCAAATCGGCGATTTTTGCAGTTTTTGCGATTTTCGCGTGTGTTCCGCGCACCTTGTGCACGTTGTACCTAACTTGTGAACGTCGGTATTTTTAGTTTGGGTTTTGCGTCGTTCTTGATATGTAACCTTATGTTGGTATTGATGTAAATTCCAGGTTCGGTCGCGGAGACGTCAGACGCGGCACGAAAGAGGAAAGCGGTGATTGGACGCAGCTAGCTAGGGATTCCGGTGAGTAGATGTAACATCTACGGGGGACTATCGTTGGATGGCGCAAGTCGCCCGATAGTTTTAGTAGCTTAAAAAGATTCTTAGTAATGTTAGTAATTAGGGGTGTAATACTTGTATGATTATTTGCTACATTCATGCCTTATATTGACATATATATACGAACCCATTCTATAGGACACCTGCACCATTGCCAGGGTTTTTATATGCAGCACGAGCACCATTCATGCTTACACACACACCCTGGAAATTGCCATGCCACCACACTAGATAACCTTTAAATTGAAACCTTTTACTATAATTGATACTTAAACTTGCGCTATTGCTTTAATTCCTTAAAATGAAATCGTAGGATTTCTATTCATGTGCATGTACTTCATCACATTATTTGTTCATGCCTAATCTATTAATCACACATCGCAACTTGATTATTGATACCATATGCATCCATTATCATTGACATATGCACTTATGAGGATTTCTTGAGATTTTATGATATTTCTGGATTTCGGGGGAAAGCCGCAAAATTTCTAAACTTATTATATTTTTAAAATATGTAAACTGCGGTTTTCTAGTGATGTAAGTGTCGTCCACCATGAGTTTGCTGTGGTTTTCGAGACCCGTTTCGAGGAGTTGGATGAACCGTCTCGGGTACATGGTGGGCCCGGTAAGATACCCCGGGGCAAGAAGCTCGTGGTGCTGACGATGAGCCTGGCAGGGGATGGATTACCTACCGGTGACTGTTTGGGACGGCAGATATCCAGAGGATACCGACCGTGGCCGCGAGATGATGAGATATTGATATTGAGATGGCTCAGCCGGATGGCTGGGGCCAAAGATACTATGACATGGATATATGAGATTTGTGATAGTTTGAGGTGTCGTTGCTGGACACAGGTTCTTGTTGATTCTATTGGTATTGTGCTGGTATTTCAAAAGAGATTCCTAAAGGAAAAACATGATTCTTATACTTACACATTCAGGTCATGAGTTGATTCGCATTGCATTCATACCTGCTAGTATATTCATATTGCATACCTACCTGCTATTATGTCCTGCCTTACCTGTATTTTAGATGCTAGGATGCTTGTGTGCATGCATTCGATAGCCTGTGTAGATGTTATTTATTACTCACGAGTTGGCAACTCACCCCCGTTGTGCCACAGCCTTTTGCAGGTCCGCTCCGTCAGTACAGTAGCGGCGGGCGCACTTGCTTCTTTTGCCTGGACTCGAGGTTTTGCTCTTAGGTGGGTTATATCATTATTTTTGTACCACCTTGTATATTCTTTGTATCTAGTGTACTCCATCTACTGTATCTACCAGCATAATTGTATATTGACCTAGAGATGAGACTGTGAGATTTGTGGACATTTTATGCTGTATTTTGGGGTCGAGCTCACTTGAGTCGACATGCTGTTTTCTCATGCTTCTTTATGATTATTTTGCATGTTGTTGTTTTATATTGCGTGGGATTTGTGACCGCCTTGTGGCGAAGAGCTAGCTCCCGCTTGGGGATGCCTTATTTGTTGGATTCATATATATTCTTGTTGTACCCATTTTAGGGGCCAGTATTTACAAAAGAGACTCTGCCGAAATTTTCGGAAAAATTGGTATTGTTTTTAAAAAGGGTTTTACATGACTTATTTGATAAACTCGCTTTCAATTGATTGGGTTTTCTTCACTCTTTTGCTTATTTGGTTTTGGTTTTCTGGGCTTTGGCTTACTTAATTTACGGACGTCTTGAGACGTTTCGTAAACTTAAGTGCCAGTCACGTTCCGTACCCTGCGGGTCGTGACAAAGTTGGTATCAGAGCGATAGGTTTTACCTTTTTGAGTGTAGGATGACCCTTGGTAGATGGAGTAAGTGACTTAAGTAGGGTAACGTAGCGTGTGTATGTCCGCGGCATACTTGCGATACGGTACTCTGCCTAAGTGACTTTAGGATATACTTGCTTGAAATTCCTTCCTCATTTCCATGTATCCTATGATTCTATTGCACCATTCTTACTATCTGTTTTCCTATAACAGCCACTATGCCGCCGAAGGCTACGAGGGCACAGAGGGCTGCCGCCCGAGACGAGATTCGAGCTGGCTCGTCCGAGACTAGGACTGAGCAGGGTGGTATGCCTACGCCGCGGGGACAGACCGATCCACCTTCCCCAGGCCGTATGGATAGGCTTGAGACTGGTATGGAGGAGTTGCGACAGATGATGGGGAGTATGCAGGAGCTACGTCAGATGGTAGGATCCCTAGTTGCAGCCAGTCGTACACCGAGGCCGGATGACGTTCCTACTACATCGTAGACGACCATGATACCTGCTCCTATTACTACCACCGTGGCCATTCCGGTTTCGCTACAGGATTTCATGAGGCTGAGACCTCCAGTATTCACCGGCACCGAGGCAGCGGAGGAGCCACAGACGTTCCTTGACAGTTTAGCCAGGATCTGCCGTTCGCTGAGATGTTCGGATGATCGATGGGTAGAGCTTGCGAGTTTCCGACTAGAGGGTCTCGCGCAGACATGGTGGGAGTCAGTTTTGAGAGGTCGAGCTGCAGGTCTACCGCCTATGACTTGGGCCGAGTTTACAGCGGTCTTTCTAGCTCGTTTCCTCCCAGAGAGCGTTCGTGACGCCAGAGCTCGTAGCTTCGAGGCCTTAGTCAAGACACCTGGGATGACGGTGTCTGAGTATGACATCCAGTTTACACAGTTATCCCGATATGCTCAGTATTTGGTGGATACCGAAGAGAAGATGGTGAAGAGGTTTGTACAGGGACTTGATGCCCAGCTATATCTTGCCATTGGCGCCCAGCACTACGACACTTATTCAGCTGCTATGGATACGGCATTGCGGATGGAGGCACGCATATCACAGACTTCGGCCGTTTCTGGGCCGAAGAGGATTCGCATCGATGTACCGTCTCAGAGGCAGCGCGCCAGATTCTTTCCGAGAGATAGGCCTGGCAGAGGATTTGGGCGGGGACAGTTATATGGTTCTTATCCCCAGGGGCAGCAGCCGTCGCCAGGGTGTTTTGGGTGCGGGAGTCCGCACCATCTTGTCAGAGACTGTCCGGCGAGACGACAGGGAGCGGCGACCGTTCCGCATGTGACCCTACCACCATCACCACCCCCTCCTCAGAAAGCCCTACTTCCTACCACAGGCGATGCTCCACGCCAGTTAGGTGCACCCAGAGGCCGTGGACGCGGCGGTCCTGTTCAGAGAGGACGAGGAGGCAGAGGCCGAGGTCGAGGTCAGCCCGCTATCGGTGGAGGACAGGCCCGAGTATTTGCTTTGACACCGCAGGATGCGCAGGCATCCAATGCCGTTGTGACAGGTACCTTGCCAGTTTGTTCTTTCGACGCACGGGTATTATTTGACCCAGGTTCCACACATTCGTACGTCTCTACACACTTTGCACCGATGTTGGGCCGTGAGTCGTCATCGTTAGATCATCCGCTTGTTGTTGTTACCCCGGTGGGCGAGTCGTTTGTCGCTCGTTATGTATTTCGATTGTGTTCCATTCGTATCGGGGAGAAGGATTCATCGGTTGATTTGATTCTCCTCGATATGTTGGACTTTGATGTGCTTCTGGGCATGGATTGGCTCGCCACTTGTTATGCTTCGGTGGACTGCCGTGAGAAGGCAGTCAGATTTAGCTTTCCGGGAGAGCCAGTCCTTGTTATTCAGGGAGACCGCAGCGTCACCCTTCCCAGCTTGATTTCGTCTCTTCGCGCTGGTCAGCTCTTGTGGAAGGGATGTCAGGGATTCTTAGCGTATATTTGTGATACTCGAGCTGCAGAGGTTCCGTTGGACCGGGTCCCGGTTGTTTGTGAGTTCCCTGATGTTTTCCCTGATGAGCTACCTGGGCTACCACCTGAGCGCGATATTGAGTTCTGCATTGATTTGATTCCCGGCTCGGGGCCTATTTCTATACCGCCTTATCGGATGGCCCCGGCAGAGCTTCGAGAGCTGAAGGATCAGTTGCAGGATTTGTTAGATAAGGGGCTTATTCGACCGAGTGTTTCTCCGTGGGGTGCTCCGGTCCTGTTTGTCAAGAAGAAGGATGGAAGTTTGCGCTTATGCATCGACTACCACCAGCTGAACAAAGTTACCGTTCGGAACAGATATCCGTTGCCACGCATTGATGATTTGTTCGACCAGCTTCAGGGTGCGGGGTATTTTTCGAGGATCGACTTACGATCAGGATACCACCAGCTGCGAGTCCGACAGGAGGATATACCGAAGACAGCCTTCCGTACACGCTATGGCCACTACGAGTTTTTGGTGATGTCGTTCGGACTCACCAACGCCCCAGCAGCATTCATGGATTTGATGAACCGTACATTCAGGCCGTATCTTGACTTGTTCATCATCGTGTTTATCGACGATATCTTGGTGTACTCCCGGAGCAGAGAGGAGCACGAGCAGCACTTGCGGATTACGTTACAGACTCTGAGGGAGCACCAGCTGTTCGCAAAGTTCTCCAAGTGTGCATTCTGGCTGGACAGCGTCGGATTCTTGGGTCACGTGGTTATGAGAGACGGCATATGTGTGGACCCGAAGAAGATTGAGGCTGTTCAGCAGTGGCCCCGACCTACATCGGTTACTGAGATCCGTAGTTTTCTAGGCCTGGCGGGCTACTACAGGCGTTTTGTTCAGGACTTCTCCCGTATAGCTGCACCTTTGACCGGTTTGACCCGGAAGGGAGTTCCTTTCGTTTGGACAGAGGAGTGCGAGCGCAGTTTTCAGCAGCTGCGGACATGTTTGACTACGACGCCGGTATTATCTTTGCCTTCGGGATCAGGCGGATTTGTGGTCTACTGTGATGCTTCGCGAGTGGGATTAGGATGCGTATTGATGCAGCATGGCCGGGTGATCGCTTATGCTTCTCGGCAGTTGAAGAAGCAGGAACAGAACTACCCTACTCATGATTTGGAGATGGCTGCAGTGGTCTTTGCACTGAAGATTTGGCGACATTACCTATACGGTGAGTCATGTCAGATATTCACTGATCACAAGTGCTTAAAGTACTTATTTCAGCAGCGAGACCTGAATCTCAGACAGCGTCGTTGGATGGAGTTGGTGAAAGACTACGACTGCGAGATCTTATATCACCCGGGCAAGGCGAATGTAGTGGCAGATGTTTTGAGCAGGAGGCCCGGGGGTAGTTTATCCTTTATGCGCGCAGTGCAGAGGCAGTCGTCAGCAGATTGGCAGCTTTTATGCGACAGCCGAGTTGAGTTCGAGTTCACTCAGACAGGGGGACAGCTCGCGCATGTTCGTGCACGCCCACAGTTGCTTGACCGTATATATGAGGCACAGCACAGTGACGACCGTTGCTCAGAGATCATGGCACAGATGGGACAGGGCAGATTTTCCGAGTTCGTGATTGACGATCGGGGGATTTTACGCTATGGATCTAGACTGTGCGTACCAGATGCTGATGGATTGCGGCGCGACATTCTTGAGGAGGCACATCGATCAGTGTATAGTGTCCACCCCGGTTCCACCAAGATGTACCATGATATGAGAGAGACCTACTGGTGGGACGGGATGAAGAGGGAAATTGCGGAGTTTGTATCGAGATGCCTGACTTGTTAGCAAGTCAAGGCTGAGCACCAGAGGCCCGCAGGAGAGCTGCAGCCGTTACCCATTCCGGAGTGGAAATGGGAGCAGATTTTGATGGATTTCGTTGTGGGTCTACCCAGGACCAGTCGAGGGTATGACTCCATCTGGGTGATTGTGGATAGATTGACGAAAGCGGCTCACTTCCTACCAGTGAAGACCACTTTCATCTTCGCTCAGTATGCTCAGCTCTACATTGACGAGATCGTGCGACTACATGGCGTACCGACTTGTATCGTGTCAGATCGAGGCACCCAGTTCACCAGCCGACTTTGGCAGAGACTTCAGGAGGCTTTGGGCACTCGTTTGAGCTTCAGCACAGTGTTTCATCCGCAGACCGACGGACAGTCAGAGCGGACCATTCAGACTCTCGAGGACATGCTCAGAGCGTGCGTTTTAGACTTCGGCGGTAGCTGGGATCGTCATTTACCTCTAGTGGAGTTCTCCGATAACAACAGCTTCCAGGATACTATTCAGATGGCACCTTTCGAGGCATTGTATGGGAGGAGATGCAGATCGCCCGTCTGTTGGACAGAGCTCAGCGAGAGCAGTATTTTGGGGCCGCAGCTTGTTGAGGAGACGACAGCGAAGATACAGCTGATCCGAGACCGGATGAGAGCGGCTCAGAGCAGGCAGAAATCGTATGCGGACAGGCGCCGTCGCAGACTAGAATTCGCAGTTGGCGATCATGTTTTTCTGAGAGTCTCTCCGATGAAGGGCGTGATGCGTTTTGGGCGAAAGGGGAAGCTTAGCCCTAGATTCGTAGGTCCCTTCGAGATTCTCGAGCGTGTCGGCGCTGTTGCATATCGTTTGGCCCTTCCACCCAGCTTTCCCGATGTTCACCCCGTCTTCCACGTATTGATGCTACGCCGTTATCTTCATGACCCTTCCCACACGATTCAGCATCAGACAGTTCAGCTCAAGCCCGACCTTTCGTTCGCCGTGGAGCCAGTTGAGATCCTGGATCGGCAGGTGAAGAAGTTGAGATCGAAGATTATACCAACCGTCAAGATCCTTTAGCGTAGCCCGAGCAGCGAGGAGGTTACCTGGGAGACCGAGGGCGAGATGAGGAAGAAATATCCCCATCTCTTTGAAGATACGCGTAGTTATATTTTTAAATTTGAGGACCGAAATTCTTTAAGGAAGGAAGATTGTAACGCCTCGAAAAGTCGTTTTGGTGTTTTCCTGAAAATCGGTGAAAATTCGGTATTTTTCCGAAAACCGTCTTTTTTGTTATTTTGCAGTTAGGACTAATTATACCTAATTTGGATTGGAATTTGCTTATTTTTAGTAGCAAATGAGTTACTTATGAAATTCTGGTCGTTTAAAAATTTTCCCTAATTTTTCAATTTTTAATATTATTTTAAGCCGGTAAGAAAATACATTAAATTAGCGATAAATACAAATTTAAATGGGCTAAATTTAAGCTCTAAAATAATGATAATTAAAATCTAGTTGTAACATAAATTTTTAGTATTTTATTTTGATTTTTAACTAATTTTTATTATAGAAAACGAAATTTATTGAATTTAAGCTTAAATTTGCAATTTTTGACTTGTAGGGGGTCTTTTTGCATAAAAATTCTTTTCTAAAACCCCTCCCTCTCTTCCCTCAGCCCTAGGCCGGCCCATTTCCAGCAACCCAAGAAAAAAAATGCTTGCCTCTTTGACTTCATTTTTTGTGTAGAAAAGAGGTTTTTTTTTAAGGATTTTGGATTTTTTTATTAGGTATGGTCTTTTGGTGGGTTGGTAGGAGTTGACCAAGACTTTTCCACACACCCCACACCCTCCCCTCTCCCTCTACTGGCCGAGAATTGCTGCAGCAGCCCCCTTCATCTTTGTTCTTTTCTTTTTCTTCAAAAATTCATTAAGTTTGCTCCAAATTTCAAGCAAAAACTCACAAATTAAACCCCATTCTTCATCCCTTTTTCCTTCACCTCCCTTGCTTGGATCATGATGCTATGAGGCCATCAATTGAAGCAAATTTCTTCTTGCTAGATCCATAGATTTGAGGTATAATTTCTACTCTTTTAAGTTAATATGGTTAGAATTCTTTAATCTAGTTATTTAGTGTTAATTTAGTGCTATTCTCATTCTAGTTTTGTTTAAAGTTAATGGTTGAGTTAATTAGGGTTTCTTGAAACCATTATTTAGTTAATTAAAGCTAATTAGCTATCTAGTTGTTTGCTAATCTAGGTTAATGAGGTTACTTTATTTGTGTGGGCTTCAAATTAGTGTTAATTTGGTATTGTCATGTTTAGTTTTGGATTGAAATTGCTAATTATGAAAATCAAGAAAGGTTTTGTTTATGGAAATTAGGTTTTTAAGCATAGTTAATGGTTTAAAATTAGTGTAATGGCTAGCTAATGGGTTAGTTTGGATTGTTGTGTTGGATTGTGTTAACTTTGTCGCTAATTGTCGATGTTTGCACCAAATTTGCAATTTCAAGCTTACTAGGTTTTTATGTAAATTATTGTGGCGAATTAATTGCGATATCTAGATTATATTGTTGGCATATCCTATGACATTTAGGATGCGTGAGTGCGGATTTTTGAGTAGTCGGGTTTTAGTTTTGCCGGGCGACCAAATCGGCGATTTTTGCAGTTTTTGCGATTTTCGCGTGTGTTCCGCGCACCTTGTGCACGTTGTACCTAACTTGGGAACGTCGGTATTTTTAGTTTGGGTTTTGCGTCGTTCTTGATATGTAACCTTATGTTGGTATTGATGTAAATTCCAGGTTCGGTCGCGGAGACGTCAGACGCGGCACGAAAGGGGAAAGCGATGATTGGACGCAGCTAGCTAGGGATTCCGGTGAGTAGATGTAACATTTACGGGGGACTATCATTGGATGGCGCAAGTCGCCCGATAGTTTTAGTAGCTTAAAAAGATTCTTAATAATGTTAGTAATTAGGGGTGTAATACTTGTATGATTATTTGCTACATTCATGCCTTATATTGACATACATATACGAACCCATTCTATAGGATACCTGCACCATTGCCAGGGTTTTTATATGCAGCACGAGCACCATTCATGCTTACACACACACCCTGGAAATTACCATGCCACCACACTAGATAACCTTTAAATTGAAACCTTTTACTATAATTGATACTTAAACTTGCGCTATTGCTTTAATTCCTTAAAATGAAATCGTAGGATTGCTATTCATGTGCATGTACTTCATCACATTATTTGTTCATGCCTAATCTATTAATCACACATCGCAACTTGATTATTGATACCATATGCATCCATTATCATTGACATATGCACTTATGAGGATTTCTTAAAATTTTATGATATTTCTGGATTTCGGGGGAAAGCCGCAAAATTTCTAAACTTATTATATTTTTAAAATATGTAAACTGCGGTTTTCTAGTGATGTAAGTGTCGTCCACCATGAGTTTGCTGTGGTTTTCGAGATCCGTTTCGAGGAGTTGGATGAACCGTCTCGGGTACATGGTGGGCCCGGTAAGGTACCCCGGGGCAAGAAGCTCGTGGTGCTGACGATGAGCCTGGCAGGGGATGGATTACCTACCGGTGACTGTTTGGGACGGCGGATATCCAGAGGATACCGACCGTGGCCGCGAGATGATGAGATATTGATATTGAGATGGCTCAGCCGGATGGCTGGGGCCAGAGATACTATGACATGGATATATGAGATTTGTGATAGTTTGAGGTGTCGTTGCTGGACACAGGTTCTTGTTGATTCTATTGGTATTGTGCTGGTATTTCAAAAGAGATTCCTAAAGGGAAAATATGATTCTTATACTTACACATTCAGGTCATGAGTTGATTCGCATTGCATTCATACCTGCTAGTATATTCATATTGCATACCTACCTGCTATTATGTCCTGCCTTACCTGTATTTTAGATGCTAGGATGCTTGTGTGCATGCATTCGATAGCCTGTGTAGATGTTATTTATTACTCACGAATTGGCAACTCACCCCCGTTGTGCCACAGCCTTTTGCAGGTCCGCTCCGTCAGTACAGTAGCGGCGGGCGCACTTGCTTCTTTTGCCTGGACTCGAGGTTTTGCTCTTAGGTGGGTTATATCATTATTTTTGTACCACCTTGTATATTCTTTGTATCTAGTGTACTCCATCTACTGTATCTACCAGCATCATTGTATATTGACCTAGAGATGAGACTGTGAGATTTGTGGACTTTTTATGCTGTATTTTGGGGTCGAGCTCACTTGAGTCGACATGCTGTTTTCTCATGCTTCTTTATGATTATTTTGCATGTTGTTGTTTTATATTGCGTGGGATTTGTGACCGCCTTGTGGCGAAGAGCTAGCTCCCGCTTGGGGATGCCTTATTTGTTGGATTCATATATATTCTTGTTGTACCCATTTTGGGGACCAGTATTTACAAAGGAGACTCAGCCGAAATTTTCGGAAAAATTGGTATTGTTTTTAAAAAGGGTTTTACATGACTTATTTGATAAACTCGCTTTCAATTGATTGGGTTTTCTTCACTCTTTTGCTTATTTGGTTTTGGTTTTCTGGGCTTTGGCTTACTTAATTTACGGACGTCTTGAGACGTTTCGTAAACTTAAGTGCCAGTCACGTTCCGTACCCTGCGGGTCGTGACACTACCACGGCTCAAAGGAGTCGTGCAAACAGGTTTTAGTTGGGTTCAGTCCCGAGCCACATGGAGGCAAGTGAGCGGATCGGCAGGGGATTCGTCTCTCCCGGTATTGGGGGTAAGATCGCACTGTGTCTAGGAGAGTCATTACACAAAGCCCTCGGCCGAGGCAGGAGATTTACTGGTAGGTATTCCAGTAGTATCTCAGGGTGTTCTGGGCTACACTCCGACATGACTTGTACCGCTTTTGGGGATATGAATTTTACCAACCCCCTAAGCCCGCCATGCGATGCTCATAGACGAACGGACCGGACTGTATGGATATTGTCACTGACAGGCTCAGTAGGGTGTGAGGATGAGTTCGCTCATCGACCTCCCTTTTGGTCAATACCTGTAGCCCGTTACGTACGGCTAATACCTCTGACGTGCTAGTGGTTAAATCCACAGCCAAAGTATTGACGAGTCTTTAAAGTCCCCCACAGACAGTTTCTCAAGTTTCGGGCGAAACGTTGTAGAGGCCGTATGATATATGGCAGGATCCGATCATATACGTGCAGTAGTGCACGGATCGTGATCGGACGGATCATACTAGTGGGCTTTGGTTTAAGCCGGATCCTAGTATTAGATTTGTTGGATTACTTTAGTCTCATCGCATTCGCATTCAGTCGGAATACTGGTGCAGGTATGTATATACAGGTGAAGAGTATCCTTATAATCCGTCACGAGTTTACTTTAGATGTTGCCGTATCTTTTTGTTGTGGCAAACATTTGTATTAATGTTTGCATATGGAAATAATGAGCTAGAATTCATCATGAAATGCATTAAATGTGACATGGACATATATGATAACTCATGGTATCATTTCTTGTGCAAATGTCACCTTTTGTGATGGATTTGTAAGTTGAAATGAGAGGGAGGGAGAGGGGTTGCCATATGATAAGTTTTGGTATTTTATTTTTCATGCTAGCTCTCTCACTCTCATTTGATCACAAAGCAAAAAGAAAAGAAAAAGAAACCTCCTCTTCTTCTTCTTCTTCCTCTAGCTCATTATCCCCATCAATGGCAACACCTCTAACCTCCATCCAAATCAATGGATGCAAGAGACAAAGTGATCACAAATATTCTCTACAACACCTTGGACACGTCGGCTAGCACACTTCGTGCCCGAGTTACTTCGAATGAAGCGGGAGCCCATAAAAAGAATCGATGATGTGGTGCCCTTTCCGACGAGGAGATCGAGATAGGAGATGCCGCGAGGAGCTTGGGATGGTGGCCAAAGACCGAAGGACACGGATCGATCGGTATAGCTTTCCAACCCTCTCTCTAGATAGCTAGTTGTAGGTTAATGGTTCGATCCGGGTTTTAACCATACGATAGCACCGGTTTCTAGTTTAGAAAAATTTCCGTTTCCGCATTTTAGCCTCGGAAAGACGGCCGGGGCGCTACCGTAGTCTTCCATGGTATCAAAGCCACGCCATTAATCTTTACTAGCTTGCTCTAACGTATTAAGAACTTCGATCGAACAAAAATTCCGAAACCGCGATTTCAAAATGTGCGGTTTCTGTCGAATTTTTTTTGTGGTCAAAAAATTATTTGGTGTATTGCAGAAATATGTGCAGGCTTTTCTAAGACATCTGGGAAAATTTGATGAAGTGATTGTACTGTTGCGCCGCGGAACCGCGGCCATACCCTTGTTTTGGCCGTGGTTCCGCTACAGTAAAGATCCTTCTCTGCACCAAAATTTCTACAGTAGTCTTTGACTTGGAATTAGGGTTTCCGGTAATTTTAGTTTGGGCCCAGATTTGTTTGAGTACTGGGTATTGTGCTTGGGGCCCACTTCGGGAAACTTTTTCGATCGAAAATTTTAAATATGTTAGTTTACAGTATTTACATTATATCTCCGACCGTGAATATCATTTGATCGGTAAATCCTGTCTAATTGCTATAGTCCTTTTAGACGGATTTGCGAACGTGACATTCATGATGATGTTCTGTGTTGTGCTGTGATGTTGCGGATTTGTCGTGGTGGATAGCCTGGATGCAATGATAGTACAGTTTGGTTGTATATGTACATTTGATATTGCGGGACGAGCATCCGACATGTGGACTGCCGTCACTGCCTATTTGTATATTATTCTTTTTGGGGCACGACCGGGCTGAGGTCGATGTACCCGTTGTATATTTTTACTTTCAGTACTAGGATTACCCCGCGGTGGGGTGCACGGATAGCCGGGTTCTAGAGGGCAACGAGCCCGCATCTCATGGCTTTGAGACGGAGGGGGCTTTACTCTAGAATTGGCGGGCTATTCACCGCACTCGTAGGGGGTACAGGTTGACCCAAGGAGGGGTGCTCAAGTTACCGGATTCCGTGAAGTATTGGGTGGTCCATTCACTTTGTTGAAGGGGGCTGCCTCGCTTCAGGTTTTGGCGGGTAACTTGCCGCGCCCGTAGGGGTCTAGGATTTCATTGCACAGGCTATCTACACGACCAGGGGAACGTCGGGTTTCAGTAGCGGCTCTATGAAACCCGGGGATCCCAAATTATCTGTATTGTTCTGTGGTGTTTATTACATTTCTGTGATGTTGCATTTTATCATGCCTTGAGCGATTATTATATATTGATATATATACTAGTAGATGTTGTATATGTTTTACACCCGCGCCAGTCCAGTCCCCGCTCTGTCGTTAGTTAAGTAACCTAACGGGTGATGACGGGACCTAGTGGCGAATGCGGATGGCATATACGTACATCGTATTTTCGTTCTTTATTGGTGTGATCAATTGATGGGACTGCATTGATTCGGATCAATGCAAGCTAAACAAACCTACTTTGATGTTGTTGGAACAATTTTCAAAAAAAGCTGTTATTGCAAAGACGTTCTCTTTTGTTTTGCACAATGGTATTCGGTTATGAATATCCAGCACCTCAGTCGACGAGGCAAGGGCCGAGATCCCTTCACCGGGAGTGACCCCTTGGACAGAAGTTTGTGTCAGGGTAATAACTTCACTATAGTCGATTACTTTTTGCTTTGCATCGTGGTATTCATTTGGAATATCCTGCACCTCATTCTACGGGGAAAGAGCGGAGATCCCTTCACCGGGAGTGAGCTCTTTAGCAAAGGTTCTCGCCACTATATTTTTATAAAAAGCTATGCAGTTCCTTCAACGATATCAAGTTCATTATGTTAAAGGTTTTTCGCCAAAAACCAGTCGTAGCCCTCCGTCATTTCTTACGGGTATTATTTAGTATCCGTGCTGCGTTTGTTGACCTAGTCAAGACGTAGTGTTCGGTAGCTAAGTGGTACTTGTCTATTGCATAAATGGGATTGGTTAGGACTGTCGTACGGCCTTGTTGACCTAGTCAAGGGCACGTACGGGTGGGTTTAATGCAATCCAGGATAATGACGGGTTGAACTTGACTAGCGGTTTATGGTTTGTTAACCTAGTCAAGGTCATAAGCCGCTTGGGGTAAAAATCACATCGGGAGTTTCTAAAGAAACTGAAACTTGCCAGATATGCGCATACCTTCTGGAGTGTGATAACGTGGGTGGATTCCGTCACGTTATCATGCGATGATAGTTGGATCCCGATTCCCACTGATGAGTTGGTTTACTCCTCGGGTGATCCCGACTAATTCTTCTTTCAGGTTTGGAGGAGAATTTGAGATTACAGTGGGAGGTTCCCTGATTAGATAAATTGATAACCATTCTCATCTAGGTTAGAGTGCACGCTGAGTGTTTCTTTTCTCCCTCTTTTTGGCAGCGACCATGACCCGACGCGTGACTATGACTAAGTGACCGAGTTGACCGAACCTTCTTAAACACTGGCTTTTGGATTGTCTGAATTGCATACCTCATTGCCACTCCTACTTTTACCCTTTTCTCCATGACACCCCGTATTATTACAAACATCCACTTCCATTGGATAAAACCATCATATGGTTATATACGAACTCGAAGGAACTTGTTCCAGATTCGAGGATGGTTTCCGGTTCTGGAGAAAACGAATAGGACTATTCAGTTGAGTTTTCTTTTTACCTTCTCTCAGGTTGCGAGTGTTCCTTGGATTAGGACGGTACACCTATTACGCAAATTGGATTGTCTTCTTCCAAACCATAGGCAGGTGCCGAACGGTAGGGAATGAAGAAAACCATTTAGCCTAAAAGGTGTACAGAAGGTATTAAGTAAAGACAAATAAAGGGATTAGTAAGAGGGCAAACTAAATTGCGATTGCTATTCACGACCAAACCAAGTATTTCATCGTCACTCCTACTTCACCTTTGTATTTCTCCAGAATGCTCTGTATCACTATGAAGATCCACAGTTATTTGAATACTCCATCGTATGGTTATATACGAACTCGAAGGAACTTGTTCCAGTTCGGGGATGGATTCTGGTTCAGGAGAAATAGAAATAAGGTTTTATTCAATTGCCTTTTATCTTTACCTTCTCTCGGGTTGCGAGTTGTCACGTCCCGAAAGTATGGAACATGACCGGCACTTAAACTACGAACGTCTCGAGGCGTACGTAATCTAAGTAAACCAAAAACCCAGAAATCCAAACCAAGAAAAGTAGTAGAGTGAAGGAAAACCAATTTAAAACAAGTAGTTTCAATAGCATAAGCCGAATTATGCGGTTTTAAAAAAAACATCAAATATTTCCCGAAAATTTCGGCAGAGTCTCCTTTGTAAATACAGACCCCCAAACGGGATACAACATGAATAGTATACGAAATCAATAAAAGGCATCCCCAAGCGGGAGCTAGCTCTTCGTAAATCGACGGTCACAACCACATAAGCAATATAATATACAACGCCAAGGGCGAGGATCAAAACTCAAAAAGAAACTCAAAACAACAAAAAATCTATAGAAATATAACGCGCGACTCTAAGGTCGAAAGAATAACATCACTGGTCTCTATCTCAAAAATAAATACATGTTTGGTTGATGGAATTTCTAGATACAACAGAATAATGATATACAAGATATAGTGATGGGTGCGACACAAATAAACTCACCTACTAGCAAGTCACCCGGAAATGGAAATAGTGCCAGCAAAGCCGTAAAGAAACCTGTACGGCGAAACCTGCAAGAACTGTGGCACAACGGGGGTGAGTTGCCAACTCGTGAATAGAAAAACATCTACGCACAGAAATCGCATAAATAACGCAACCTAGGTCAATGATCATAATATATCCTCAAATATGTATATAACATGCAGCCTATAACAATAGCTAGGGTAAATATCTAACCCGAGTGTAATCTCATGTGCCCGTGTCAGTGCCTCAGGTAGCAATATATCATATGAATAAGGTATGAATGCATGAAAACAGAATACATGTAAATGAAGAAACTGTTTTCCTAATTTTGTGAGATTTCCTTTGTATTTTTAAAATGAGGTATCATAATGAAATCAGCATCAACAGTGTCTAGCATCGACACAAAACATAAATCTCAATGTCTCAAAATCTCAGGCTCCGGCTATCCGGACTGGCCTGTATCATCAAATCTCAGTACCTCAATATCTTAAAATCTCAATATCTAGGGTGCCGTCAGTCCAGACCGGCCCCTACCATCCATCTCAAGACCACGACGGTATCCTCCGGATATCCGACGCGTCGGGTAATATCACCGGTAGGTAGTGCTCCCCTACCAGGCTCAACGTCAGCAACACGACCTTCTTGCCCCGGGGTACCTTACCGGGTCCACCATGTACCCGAAACGGTTCATCCAACTCCTCGAATCGGGTCTCAAAATCCATCAGCAAACTCATGGTGGACGACTCATACATCATGGGAAAACCGCACTTTTTATTTAAAAAGAGAGAAAGAAGTTTATAAATGTTTTTGCGGTTTTCCCCTAAATCCAGAAAATCTCATGGAAACCCGAATCCAAATCATCAATAGCATGTAAAACCATGAATATAAGCATGAGAATCCATGAATGCGGCATAGCGACGAATAATAGTATGCATGAAGTAGTAAGTAATAACTACAATATCTAAACTAGCATACAAGGCAAGTATACTAATATCATGTCTAAACTATTAGCTAACAACCTATGTTAAATGAAATAGTAATTTCTAAAGTGTTCGTGACATGGCAATTACCGATGAAGATGAGTGTGAGCCGGCAAGTAAGTGGACGTGGTACATACGCGTCATCGGTAATGGTGCTGGTGTCCTGACAGCATGATATCAACAATAGGATATGAATCATAATATAAACATGCGATGCGGAGCGAACAGCGATAATGAGCGGGAGCTAAATACTAAACACAACAATAACTAATCTGCATTACCCTAATATAAGTCCTACAGTAGTGCCTTTTGAAATAACACGAATCGCGGTGTTTGAAAATAAGGGCTACGGTGTTTTTATGAAAAGATACGTCTTTTGAAAAATCCGTAGAATCCCTTGACCTGTCTTTTAAAATACCCACGATTCGTTAGCTTTTGAAATAGGTAGGAGTCGAATCTAATCTAACAACTAAACTAAACTAAAGGGCTAAGCTAACAAGCTGGACTACAGGTAAGGAAACCGTCTAATATCTGAGTCGATACATATACATACCTGTATATATATTAGTCGGTGATCCCGCCTCAATAATATCATATCCGATACCATATCTATAATCAGACATCCCAAGTCAAGGGTGCGGATCAATCATCAATATATAGCTCGTACGTAAATCCGTCGTACGGCATCCCCAAATCTGGGTACGGGTCAATATCATACTCATCACACTGTTCATCTGGTATCCTCTTTATCAAGATCATCATCTGGGGTACTGACCTACGTCTAGTACACTACTAATATCACTATTTACATAGTATGGTCATTCAAAGATCCGCTATAACATCAGGACGTATCTCAAGTACGAATCCTGCCATATCACCGATCTCACGGCCTCAACTCAAATCTCATCGACTCATCTCAATCCCAAGTATCATCCGCAAATCCAGTATGTGAACACCTAGTCCCATACCCAGGTAAACACATAAACACATCTTCCCATATACGCACAGGTAATAACATAGATGTATGCATGTGTGTGTGTGTGTGTGTGCGTGTGTGGGTGTAACAACTACTCTAAGGTTTCGCAACTAACACTAAACTAATCCAAGAACACCAAATATCCATATTTATCATCAATAAACTCAAACAATATATAATCAATAAATGTGTGTATACGTATTCGTATACATCACCACGAACTGCGGGGGTGCTATACGCCATCCACCCGACTTCTCCCCGCAGATATAAATCTACTCACCTGGTCCTCGCTCGCCGGTGCCGACGTCGCCACGCGCTTGCTTATCGTCTTGAAGTCCACATGGGGTACCTACATATCATAACGCACCGTATCGCATTAAAATCCGACTCATGATGCAAACGACACACGTATCCCACATAGGTCAAAACCTATGGTTGCTTTCACAAATCAACCCGAAAACCTTCGACGTCGGCGTACAAACGCCAAACCATCGAGAAAAACCCCAACACACTCATTTGTATAATCACAAGCACTAATTATAATATAAAATAGCTTAAAATTCACAAAAACCCCAAATTCACTTAAAAAGCCATTTTTTCCGAAAATCTAGCAAGCAAATATTACCCGTTTTAGTACAAAACCCGACGTTTAAACAAATCTAGCGGCCATAATACTTATTAAACATCTTAATTAAGTCATACCAATGTCAATTAGATTTTAAACTTAACTCTTAATATCAATCTCAAAAATCTAGTTTGCATACATAACCAATTTTAACAATTTTATAGCAAAAAAATGCACAAACTACAATCTAGCTTGGATTTTCATAAACTAAAGTATTAAACTACACTTAATAATGTTAATGAAGTCATGAAAAACCTAATTACAATTTTAAACCCAATTATTAAACCTTTTCCAAAAACCTAGATAGCAAATTAGCGTAATTATCACAATTTTTAAACTTAACAATTAACAACTAGCTACTAACTTGTTTTAACATGTCATAAGAGCTTAAACACATTACACAACCATACACCAATTTCACAAAACCCTAACTTGCATTCAAGTTCTTCTCTTGAATTTTCACAAACCCTCACTTTAAATTTTCAACTTTAAATTAGAAACCCAAACAACATTTAACTACTTTAGCTTAAGCAAAATACCAACAATTTAACCATTTGGGTAAGATTTATACCTCCAAGACTTGTAGATCTACATGTAGCATTAGCCTCCCAAATTAGCTTATATGCCCCAAGATCCATGCTAGATAGGATAAAGAATAATGGGTAGGAGTTAGATTTTGATTTCGGTGAGATTTGTGTTGATTTTTGGCAAAAATTGAAGGATTTTGGAGTGAAAAGGAGGTGGGGAAATTTTGGGCAGCAAGGGGATGGGCTCGGCCAGCAGGAGAAGAAATTGGAGAGAGAAAAAATGAGGTGGTGAATGAATGCTAACTCCCAAGTCAACAAAGCCCACTCCTCATTTGACTTTCTTCATTTTTCCTTTCTTTTCTTTTCTAACAAGAGGTGATTGGTGAGAGAGAGAGAGAGAGAGGGCTGTCAAAAAGGGGGGGCCGGCCAAATGGTGGAGGAGTGAGAGGGTGTGTGTGTGTGAAGCATTGAACACCAAACACCAATTCAATATGCACCAAAACCCTTTTATTTTCACAAAATAAGCCTTTTTCTTCAACATTTTCTAAAACCGTTTTGACAAGCCATTTCATTTCAGAAACCACATGATAAAATTTTATTTAATATGTTATGATGCACAAAATTTGTTTCAACTCATTACAATTTGTAATTTTTCCTAATTAAATTATTAGTAACGGCTTAAAATAATATTAAAATAATTAATTTCGGAAAAATTTTCAGAAAATTTGAAATTTCACCAGTGGATCAATAAACACCAATTACTAGTAATTACATAGCTAGAATATATATATTTAATTTTATATTAAAAATATTTGTAATTTGACTTTTTACGGAAAACCCCCTTATTTTACCGATTTTCCGAAATTTCACCGAAACGATTTTCAAAACGTTAAAATCTTCCCCCCTTAAAGAAATTCGGTCCCCGAATTTAAATTAAAACTCCCCCCAATACTAAAACATCTAAGCAAAACCATCAAGTCGTCGGGGCTCCGAAATTATAATTAACTAAAACAAATCGTAGCGCAGCGCATGCGCATGAAAAATGAGCATATAACTCAAAATCAAAACTCCGTCAAGCATCCCGCAATCATCGGAGTAATGGTGAAGACACAATGTCTAAATCCAAAATGAAAATCAATATGATATACATCATTAAAACATCTGGAAGCAATGCATGCCAAATCTTCTTCAAATCGCTGTGCGATGCTCGCAGCACTGCACAGTGGCGGACGTCTATTGTAAGAAAATAACTATATATATATATATATATATATATATATATATATATATCCTTTGTTTAATATGTACGTTCCGCCGTTTTGGAAACAATTTAGAAGGGTCTCCTTGTTTTAAACATTTCGTGTCATATCAGACACGTAGGTAAATACTGAGCCTATAGCTCGCTTTTTGGAAATCCCTTCAATAACTATCAATGCATGCAAAATATATTCAGGTACTGTTCTCTGACTAGTCCTGCTCAGTACGAAAACGCATAGCAATATCATAAAAACGTACTGCTCTATAAGAAAAATCAATCCTAAAATACGCGTATGAATACTACGTGCGTCTGGTGTGCACGGAAATCAAAACCCATATATGTGCCATACATGCGCACAGAAACAACATCTAGTGCATCGGGTGTGCACACAACATTTGTCATAGGCAACGTGTGTTCCTGACAGCGAAATCAGGTGCGTCTGACATGCACGAAAAATCTTGATTTAGTGCATCTGGTGTGCACCAAAATCGCATCTCAAACATGCGCTCAACATGCGCGAAAATCCAAGGCACGAAAACTATCTCAAGTGCAACAACTGTGCAAAATCATAAAAACTCAGTAGGTGCAACCATGGCGCATGAAAACGATATCATGAAACTCAACCATCAAAACCAAATCATGCGAATAGATCGCTTAAAATACCGAAATCAAATATGGCGGAATAGTCCCCGCTCAAGCACTTCCTCTAAGAACCTCTGGCCAACTGTCGTGGTCACTCATAGCATGCCTCGTCGACGATCCTGACTCTGGCCTGCCGGTGTGCGTAACATGACCACTCCTGGGTCCAAGTCTTCTCGTAACTCATTCCAGAAAGGTCCTGTCGAAATCTCTCCCAAATCTCGTCTCTGCCGAACTGTCCGGAAGTCATCGTCCCTTACTAGAACTGTTCTCGTTCCGGAACGGCTGCATACTCATCACGATCCCTTCTGGAAGGTATATCCAAGTACAATGCCTCGGCATGCGTATCGCATCTCTGATGTCGGCGGAGTGGAACGTCGTCTCATCAAGATCTCGTACGAACCTCTTACTCCACTTTTCCCTAATGTCGACTGCTTCGGACTCGTCTCGTCGTGGCTGCATGGACTGAGCTCCAATGGCTATCCTCGTATCTGGAGTCTCCCAAGAATGCATCTCACCACCTAGCATCCAAATGAAGTCGAACCATCCGATCGATTCGTCAAAACCTCATAATCCCCCAAGAGCTCAACATATTGGGTACAGTTTAACAGTATCGAGTGCGTACCACAGCATCGATGGTCCAGCCGTAGAAGGGCAAACCCAAGCCTCACTAATGGCGCCGCAGAACTGCCGCAAACCCGAAGGTTCAAAGGCTTTCACACGGTCATTAAGTCGAGTTAGGGTTTCATTCTTCTAGAGGGACCATAGAATTGCCTGCATGTCTTTCCGACTACTTTAAACTTGGAATAATAGGTTTCTGACATTCAATCGTCTCTGTCGACTCTCAACGTCTTCGCGTAAAGTCGTCTCTAGCTGGAATCAATCTATCTGATGACCTCGCATCGGGGTAGGCGAACGATCCACATGTCCTAGTCATTCATCCTCGATGACTAGCGACCTTCTATCATCTCTTAGTACAACTCGTACTGCAATAGCTCCAATATCTGGGGCAATATCTCGTCGTTCGCAGCAATAGCTGGCTCACTCGTCTGCATGCTGAACAGTGCCTCCATCATCATGGGTAAGCAATACTCGAACGGTCATCAAAATCTGGCTGGCCTCTATCAGTGGCTCGATCCTCTGGTACTGATCGGCACATCCGAGTAATCTCATACGGCGACCCATCCAACGCTCGTGGCGCGAAAACATCATAAAAAGACACATCTCTGCAATCGTGTGTCGCCGGAATCATGCCCTGGTCAGTCCTCGTTCGTAACGAGCTCGTGCTGACCGCAACTCTAGCCGTAGCTCTCCCTGCCCGTAATCGTGGCAGCAAACCGTCACTGGTACCGATGAGGCTAGATCAGGAATGAATATAATATTGAATAAAGAAATGTACATCCTAAGGCTTCTTAAGTGGAGTAGCGTATCGTAAGTATGCCGCGGAACATACCCACGGTACGTCACTATACTTTAGTCACCTATTGCATCAACCAAGGGTCATCCTACGCTCCGAAGGTAAAACCTAACGCTCTAATACTAATTTTGTCACGTCCCGAAAGTAAGGAACATGACCGGCACTTAAACTACGAACGTCTCGAGGCGTACGTAATCTAAGTAAACCGAAAACCCAGAAATCCAAACCAAGAAAAGTAGTAGAGTGAAGGAAAACCAATTTAAAACAAGTAGTTTCAATAGCATAAGCCGAATTATGTGGTTTTAAAAAAAACATCAAATATTTCCCGAAAATTTCGGCAGAGTCTCCTTTGTAAATACAGGCCCCCAAACGAGATACAACATGAATAGTATACGAAATCAATAAAAGGCATCCCCAAGCGGGAGCTGGCTCTTCGTCAATCGACGGTCACAACCACATAAGCAATATAATATACAACGCCAAAGGAGATGATCAAAACTCAAAAAGAAACTCAAAATAACAAGAAATCTACAGAAATATAACGCGCGACTCTAAGGTCGAAAGAATAACATCACTGGTCTCTATCTCAAAAATAAATACATTTTTGGTTGATGGAACTCCTAGATACAACAGAATAATGATATACAAGATATAGTGATGGGTGCGATACAAATAAACTGTAGGGTTCCTAGGCACCCTAATGAGGTCTCACAAGGCATCAACCATGCCAATTTCAAATTTTAACGGTGCCGAGAAACCCGACTACTGATCGTTGGCTAGAAAACTAGGCGAAAATGAAATCTAGTTAACAACTTAACAAAAAGGAAACGGAAATACAACCTTTGTAGATCCGGTGCTCCACCTCCATAGCTCTGCAACGAAGTCCCCTCGCTGTCCTAGTGAATTCCCGGGCTCTAGCGTCGGCTTCGTCGGAGAAATGGCGAGCTAGGTCGTCGATGTCCATGCCGAAGATGATCTATGTCGAGGCATCGCTAAATCAAGCTCCAACTTCACCAAGTCAAGAAACTTGTGAAGAAAACACACTCTACTACTTGGCAAGAGGTAGAGGATGAAGAAATAGGAAGTGGGTAGACTTTAGAATTGGATTTCTCACTCTTTTTCTTACTTTGCCATTAAAGCTTTCAAGCTTTTTCTTGAAGTGAAGAAGAAGAAGAAGATGATGAATATGATATCATGATGATTAAAACAATAATAAAATCAAATTGATCTTATCATAATGCAACCTTGGGTTAGACTTAACTCTTGTAGAGAGCAAACTCTAGTTTAGCTAATGGTTAGGTTTTAAACATAAAACAAAATGGTTACAAATTCAAAGCATCATGAAGTTTCCACAAAAGACAAAATTAGCAACCATTTCATTTTAGCCAAAAGAAATAAAGAATATAAATGAAATGAATAAGTGAATATTTTAAAACCATAACCATTAACCTAAACATGGTTCAAATCAAACATACACCCAAGTTTGCATGCATCATCAAACATGATACAAACTAGTGTACAAAACTATATCATATATACAATGTGCACATCAAGTGAGAAAATCCATCTTAAGTGAACCAATACTAGTTAATGTGAAGTAATATATCAAATATATAATTATGCATTAAATCATCGAATCAACACTTGATTCTATGATCCGGTCATATCGCATATAACCGGCTAGTATCCAATGTATCGGCTTATCGAATCAATCCTTGATTCGATAACTAGGTTATATCGCATACAACCATTCGACACATTCATCGCGAGAATGAAATACGGTATCACATACACGCATTATTCTCGGTCCCGCACATATCTCATATGCGCTCCTATTTCGTTTCGCTTGAGCCAGGAAACCTCTGTGTAGGACTCTAAAGACTCGTCAATACGCCGGCAGCAGATGATGATCATATCAAACATCCACAAGCCGCAAGCGGTCTGCTAAACGTATCGGCCACCCGGGTATTGAGCGATCAGAAGATCGACGAGCAAGCCCGCTCACACTCCAGTGAATCCAACCAGTAACACTACCGTACAGTCCGGTCTGATCGTCTGATATGTCGCATATCTCGCCTAGGGGTGGTAAACGTCAGACCCCAATAGCTTGATAAGTCATGTCGATATGAGGTCTATAACAATTCGAGAAACTACTGGTAACACTTACCAGTAAATCTCAGCAACCCTGGCCAGGGATTTCCTGTTATAGCCAATCGAACACAGCGCAACATCAACCCCCTATACCGGGAGAGACGAATCCCCTCCTATCGCTCATTGCCTCCATGTGACTCGGGACTGTACCCAAAAACCACCGTTTTGCATGCCCTCTTGGACGTGGTAAGATGGAAATCAAAGCACAGTGGGAACCACACAAGACTCTATGACGATCTCGAGTCAACAGACTACTCTGTACCAGTGTCACCAGAGAACTGCCATCTGACGTGAGGTATAATACCATCTGGGAGTTCTCGGCGAGTCCGTCCAGTGTACCCAGTCTCTACTGAGCACCCGTATATCATCTCTGATGTCAAACACCAATGTATATGGGATCATCCATCGCCCATCTGTATGGGTCGAGAAGGTATACGCTAGTCTACTCTGGTATATCGATGCCCCGTCTCGATACACCCACGACTAGGGACTTTGAAGGATGTACTTATAGACTACCATGTCCCCACTAGTATGATCCGCATCATAATCCAGGTAGTCAAGTACACATCCTAAGGGCTTTACCAACATGTAACAGAGAGACAATCAGTATACACGTTAAGGTAAAGAGTAACCAGATAGCATACTATCATGTCGAGCAAGAAAGTCTTCCCTATATATGTCCCAGCATCCACTACAATATACATCCTATGTATAGTAATGGCCTCTAGAGCATACATATAACTAACAATCTCCCACTTGCACTAGGGCTATCTGATAGCAGTGGTTGTAGTATCTCATACTCAACCATCCCATAAAAATCTCTCTCTGGAAACAGGCCTTTGTGAGTGGATCCGCTGTGTTGTCCTCTGAGTCTACTCTCCAAACCTCGATCACCCTGGAGATCAACCATCTCCATGATCAGGTGACACTGCCTTAGAATATGTCTGGATCACTGATGGGACCGGCGTTCCTTGGCATAAGCCACAACTCCATTGTCTCACAATGGTAGGAACGTAGTTCATCTCATGAACCAATATACACCCAAACAGCCTCTTTGGTAGTATCTTGAGTAGCGATGTATCCAGCCTTTATCGTCTAGTGTGTCACAGTATCTAGCTTGGAACTCTTCCAACATACCGTCCCTTTACTGAGGGTAAAGACAATGCCTGTGACTGACACTCAGTCGTCATTATCACCCTGGAACACTTCCAGTGATTCTCCCCAGGATCAATTGATATCATCTCACTACAACTAGTGAGAATCCTAACATCCAATTAAATCTATCTCATAGATCCAAAATCCAGGATTTAGTAGGTATCACTTTGATCCTATATGGAGAATCCTAGTGATAAGCGGAGATTGACCGAGCGTAGCATAGGAAACTCCTTCCCCATCAAGAGTATGTCATCTACGTACTCTACAAGGATCATCACCATACTCCCTACTACCTTTTTGTATATACAAGGTTCATCTACCATTTTGATGATGTCAAACTCTTTGACTATTTCATCAAAACAGATGTTCCAACTCCGCGATGCCTGCTTTAATCCTATAAAGTATCTTGCACACGTTTCCGCTGCTCCCACTGTCTACAAAGCCCTCTGGCTGTGTACTTATAGACTCTCTCTTCTAAAACATCATTTAGAAAAGCAGTCATGGCACCCAACCGCCAGATATCGTAGTCATGGTATGAAGCCGTGGCAAGTAGGATCTGGATGGACTTAAGCTTAGATACTGGAAAAAGGTTTCATCATTATCCACGCCTGGTCGATGACGAAAACCTTTAACTAGTCTAGCTTTGAAAGTCTCAACTTTTCCAAGTACACCAAGTAATCTTCTCAAGATATACTTGCTCCTGATGGGGATTTAACCCTTCAGATATAGCAACTAAAGTCCATACTTTGTTGGTGTATAAGGATTCCATCTCAGATCGCTAAGCATCCAGCCATTCTTACAGAGTCTCACTCCTGATGGCCAGCTCGAAACTAGTTGGGTCATCATCTCATGATGCAGTCCTCGCTCCCACTGTCATAGAGAAACCGAAGTATCTCTCAGGTGGGTGAGGAACCCTACTAGATCGGCGGAGAGGCTGAGGTTCGTTGGTATCTATTGAATCCTTTGGTTCTATCAAGTCATTTGCTGCAGTTTGTATGGCTGGAACATTTCCAGTTCTACATAACAGACCTTGCCTCGAGTTTGTCCGGATTTTGCTTTTAGACATAGGCCGGACAACCCCAATCTTAACCATCTTAAGATATGGGCTCTTCCCTTTCCATATCACATATGAAGCGGTAGGCAACTGATTTGATTTGAACCCTATTCAATAGGTATGCAACTTCTCAAGCGCATAACTCCCAAAAAGGAAAAAGGTAACTCAGTAGTACTCATCATAGAGCGCACTTTATCATATAGGGTGTGATTGCTCCGCCCCGATGTACCATCGTGCTATGGTGTATACGGAGGAGTAATGCTGAGAGAGAATCTCATTCTCCTTTAGAAAAGTCCAAGAATTTCATGCCCAAGTATTCTCCTCCTTGATCTCATCAAAGGACATAATACTTATACCCGTGTTTTGGTTCTCTACTTCTAGCTTATATTCTGTGAATATCTCAAAAGGTTCGGACTCATGTTTCAACAGGAACATATGACTGAATCTTGAGAGATTATCAGAGAATATAATGAAGTATAAAGAACCGGTCTTGGCATGTGTAGACAGGGGACCTACATACATCAACATGTATCATCCCAAGAGTTCACTAACTCTTTCTCTGTTTTCAGTAAATGGAGCTATGGTCATCTTATCTTTGTGACATGACTGGCAAGTTTCATAAGATATAAATTCAAATAGATTTAAATATGCATCTATGTGGAACTTAGCTTGTCGGGTCGCATTGATATGACCTAGTCTACAATACCTCAAGAAGAATTCGTTCATTTCTGAACTCTTCCTCTTGTGTGTGTTCCGTATACTAAGAACTGTAGTTTGATTTAGAACATCAACGCTTTTAGATAACGTGCCTGAATCGATCAACTTTGGATATAGGAAATGTTCAAAACATTATCCAACAATACAAAATTTTACCGTTTCTTTACTAATAAAAAGACAGATATGATTTTGTATATCAGGTTCGGTATCTAATAACATTCGTTCAGAATCAATGTATTGTAATACAGGGTGACAGTGACCAACAGACTTGGCTGCAACTCTTGCCCCGTTTTCTGTCTCATGAAACTTATCACCCGTTCTCAGTCCTCTACCTTTCTGTAGCCCTATGTAACAGATTACATATCTGGGATCCTGATCTGGTATCACATACCCAGGACGTAAAGGATACTGAGAAACAGTTCTCTGTAATGAACACACCCGAAGATGATGCATCAGCATGCACTCTCTTCGTTTGGGCGGCATAGGAATTTTGGTATTCCCCAATTTCCTGCTCTGTCTTATAACAATTATAAGTTGGAGCGGGACCAACGTTCCCCAGCTCAGTATAACAAGTGGGTTCGGTCAATATTCCGTATTATTATCTTGATTAAGGCGTGATATGGTCGCTACCTGGAGAGAGAGAGAAGAAAACACTCAGCGTGGGCTCTTTCAAGAATAGATTGGTTATTATTTTATCTAATCAGGATGGCTCCCACTGCTTTTTATCAAATCTTCCTTCAAACCCTAAAAGGAAAGACTAGCCGGGATTAATTACACACTACAAGTTGGCCAATTTTTCAGCCAGGCCAGTGTCGGTACTTTGAGGGAGGTCCCCCGTGCTTTCGCACGAACCTAATTAATGTAAACCTCGTTTTCCCAGAGGCTTAACCTCGTTGACACCTTTCTAGACACCTACTTGATCGGCTAATTGTAATGTATAAAACTCTCCCAGGAGTAACACTTACTCGCAGTGGGTATCGGGATCCAACTATCTCATAGAAGGTATGCAATCTCATTGCAAATTTCAACACTTGAAATTCCCGATAATATTTTGCCCCTAGCTCGCTATGACCTTGACGCATGCCAAACAACCCATAGTCTGCTAGTCAAGTTCAACCCGTACATTTCTTGATTGAATTAAACCCACCCGCACGACCCTTGACGCATGCCAAACAACGCCGTACGAATACCCTAATCCAATCGCATCGTATGCTAGCAGATAAGCACTAGTTAGCTACCGTACACTACGCCTTGACGCATGCCAAACAACCGCAGCACGAATACTAACTAGTACTTATCTGAAATGACGGAGGGCTACGACAGGTTTTTCTGAAAACCTATTGCGTAATGAACTTGATATCGTTGTAGAATCAAATGATTTTAAAATGGAGTGCTTTTGAGGCTTTTCTAGTTTTGCTAAAGGAGTCACTCCCGGTGAAGGGATCATCAGTCCTTTCCTCGTCGAATGAGGTGCGGGATATATCATATATATCACTGTGCAAAGCAAAAACACTTAAAAGCACTCAAAAATCAAACCGAGTGTGTAGCATCTGCCAGTTATTGCTAAAGGAGTCACTCCCGGTGAAGGGATCTCGGTCCTTTTCTCATCGAATAAGGTGCAGGATATATCACATATACCTCTGTGCAAAGCAAGAACTGTAGCTACCTGTTTTATTTTGAAATTCGATTCTACAACATCTTAGGTTTCTTTTCTTTCATTAATCTCATTAATGAAGTCCCATCATTTAAATTACCTAAACATCACAGATAAATACGACGTACACTTATGCCATCCGCATTCGCCTCGATGTCCCCTCGTGCACCGTTAGGTTAAGTAACTAACGGCAGAGCAGGGCAGGGCTAGCGCGGGTGTAAAACATAAGTAACGTCCATATAATATATCATATATACTATATACTGTATCTATCACAGAACATCACATGATCACATCATAGATATCGCAGCAGAAGAATCATATGAAATATTGGATATACTAGGACGTCCGTGTTTTCAATACGAGCCAGTATAAAACACGGATTCCACGGTCGCGATGAATAGCCAAACCCACACCCCTAGACCCCTACGAGAGCGGCAAGCAACCCTACCAATTCTAGAGTTAGGAGACCCGGACTCGACTCCTCGAGTTGGTCTCCCACTGGACTCCAGAACCCGGTTACTTGTGCTCTCCTCCTTGGGTCTATCCTAGTGCGGAAAAGTAAATAATATACAAAGGGTGACATCTTCCGCAACCTGGAAGTGCCCCAATAAAAGAATATTACATACAAGTTTTTACATGAATGAAAATGAAAAACACTCATCTCACATAAAAACCCCCGGCTATTCAAACACGACGATCCAATATAACATATCCAGCAACACATAACATCACATGTCATCAACGTAAGTAAATATGTCCATCCCAATTGTCGTTGACATATAGCAACGAAACCGGCGATATCACATATTACACTTACGGTCACAGAAAAGAAAGTGTAAAACTACAACAGTTGGAATCCGCAACCACCTCAGACATCGCATGCCTGACCAAATGAATTCCTTAGACATCGCATGCCTAACAATTATAAACCCCGCATTTTAGTCTCATTATCGAAAACTCTTTTCAATATCAAGTCGGGCAATTCAACAGGATTCCCGACATTCTGATCGAATGCTCGTCGCAAACTTTAGTAGGCGGCCGCACCCCCGATGCTGTCGATGAAGTGCACTAAGGCGGAACACCGCTTCCGCGAGCACCCGAACGGATGCTTTCGGCGACGGGGTTCTCCTACAGTTACTTGGTCGGGGCTATGGAGTGAGGCTGTCTATTGAGTTTACCCGGCGAGTATCCGCGTACGCTACGTGATTGCGACGGACTTTTGATCACATCAAAATTCCGTGGCAACCGATCAAGTGAGACTAAACTGCTATATTTATAACATTCATTCAGTTATCTCATAACTTCTTGTGAATTCCAATTATTGTATCCCATTCCAGATAATTAGAAAATGTTAAACTTTCCGATTGAACATTCGAACACCCAAGTTTTCTCGATACTGATCAACACATGAAACAAGTCTAACAACATTCAGTTCGTGCCTCAGTACCAACGGTCCAGCCGTAGAAGGGTCAAGCCAACGCCTCACATGTGGCACGCCGTACTGCCCCAAACCCGAAGGTTCAAAGGGCAGTTCAAGACGGTCACATAATCGAGTTAAGGTTTGTTGTCTTCTAGAGGGACCATCGCGTTACTTGCACTACTTAGAACGTCGTTAAACCACGGAAAAATCCAACACTTGGAAATTTCCCGACAGGGGAAAAGTTGGGTATTTATATCCGGTCGAACTTTTTAACATATTCTAAAAATTATCCGGAAAGCCACACAGACAAAATTTGATACTCCGATCGAAACACCAAATCCCCAAATCAATCCCAGAAAATTCAACTCTATAATAAATATTAAAATATCCCAGAAAATACAGCACAACTAATGAGGAATTACTGTGAAACTTTTACTGTGTAAATCGACCGTACGGCCGCGGATCCGCCGCATGAGCCATGCTCATGCCGCGGAACCGCGGCGGTTTAGATGAATTAGGTCCACGAAATTTACAGTAATTCCTAGAAAACCCTGCTTGATTTTCTGCATATTTTTAATTTCCAAAAATCCACGATTTCAGAAAAAGTACAAAGAGCAAGTTTTGAGTTGGGTTTTGGGTTCGTTCGGGCTTCAAATTCCGTCTAGACTTCGCCTAAGGCTCTAGCTAGGCTCTGATACCACTGTAGGGTTCCTAGGCACCCTAATGAGGTCTCACAAGGCATCAACCATGCCAATTTCAAATTTTAACGGTGCCGAGAAACCCGACTACGGATCGTTGGCTAGAAAACTAGGCGAAAATGAAATCTAGTTAACAACTTAACAAAAAGGAAACGGAAATACAACCTTTGTAGATCCGGTGCTCTACCTCCATAGCTCCGCAATGAAGTCCCCTCGCTGTCCTAGTGAATTCCCGGGCTCTAGCGTCGGCTTCGTCGGAGAAATGGCGAGCTAGGTCGTCGATGTCCATGCCGAAGATGATCTACGTCGAGGCATCGCTAGATCAAGCTCCAACTTCACCAAGTCAAGAAACTTGTGAAGAAAACACACTCTACTACTTGGCAAGAGGTAGAGGATGAAGAAATAGGAAGTGGGTAGACTTTAGAATTGGATTTCTCACTCTTTTTCTCACTTTGCCATTAAAGCTTTCAAGCTTTTTCTTGAAGTGAAGAAGAAGAAGAAGATGATGAATATGATATCATGATGATTAAAACAATAATAAAATCAAATTGATCTTATCATAATGCAACCTTGGGTTAGACTTAACTCTTGTAGAGAGCAAACTCTAGTTTAGCTAATGGTTAGGTTTTAAACATAAAACAAAATGGTTACAAATTCAAAGCATCATGAAGTTTCCACAAAAGACAAAATTAGCAACCATTTCATTTTAGCCAAAAGAAATAAAGAATATAAATGAAATGAATAAGTGAATATTTTAAAACCATAACCATTAACCTAAACATGGTTCAAATCAAACATACACCCAAGTTTGCATGCACCATCAAACATGATACAAACTAGTGCACAAAACTATATCATATATACAATGTGCACATCAAGTGAGAAAATCCATCTTAAGTGAACCAATACTAGTTAATATAAAGTAATATATCAAATATATAATTATGCATTAAATCATCGAATCAACACTTGATTCTATGATCCGGTCATATCGCATATAACCGGCTAGTATCCAATGTATCGGCTTATCGAATCAATCCTTGATTCGATAACTAGGTTATATCGCATACAACCATTCGACACATTCATCGCGAGAATGAAATACGGTATCACATACACGCATTATTCTCGGTCCCGCACATATCTCATATGCGCTCCTATTTCGTTTCGCTTGAGCCAGGAAACCTCTGTGTAGGACTCTAAAGACTCGTCAATACGCCGGCAGCAGATGATGATCATATCAAACATCCACAAGCCGCAAGCGGTCTGCTAAACGTAACGGCCACCCGGGTATTGAGCGATCAGAAGATCGACGAGCAAGCCCGCTCACACTCCAGTGAATCCAACCAGTAACACTACCGTACAGTCCGGTCTGATCGTCTGATATGTCGCATATCTCGCCTAGGGGTGGTAAACGTCAGACCCCAATAGCTTGATAAGTCGTGTCGATATGAGGTCTATAACAATTCGAGAAACTACTGGTAACACTTACCAGTAAATCTCAGCAACCCTGGCCAGGGATTTCCTGTTATAGCCAATCGAACACAGCACAACATCAACCCCCTATACCAGGAGAGACGAATCCCCTCCTATCGCTCATTGCCTCCATGTGACTCGGGACTGTACCCAAAAACCACCGTTTTGCACGCCCTCTTGGACGTGGTAAGATGGAAATCAAAGCACAGTGGGAACCACACAAGACTCTATAACGATCTCGGGTCAACAGACTACTCTGTACCAGTGTCACCAGAGAACTGCCATCTGACGTGAGGTATAATACCATCTGGGAGTTCTTAGCGAGTCTGTCCAGTGTACCCAGTCTCTACTGAGCACCCGTATATCATCTCTGATGTCAAACACCAATGGATATGGGATCATCCATCTCCCATCTGTATGGGTCGAGAAGGTATACGCTAGTCTACTCTGGTATATCGATGCCCCGTCTCGATACACCCACGACTAGGGACTTTGAAGGATGTACTTATAGACTACCATGTCCCCACTAGTATGATCCGCATCATAATCCAGGTAGTCAAGTACACATCCTAAGGGCTTTACCAACATGTAACAGAGAGACAATCAGTATACACGTTAAGGTAAAGAGTAACCAGATAGCATACTATCATGTCGAGCAAGAAAGTCTTCCCTATATATGTCCCAGCATCCACTACAATATACATCCTATGTATAGTAATGGCCTCTAGGGCATACATATAACTAACATAAACCCACCTACTAGAAAGTCACCCGGAAATGGAAATAGTGCCAGCAAAGCCGTAAAGAAACCTATACAGCGAAACCTGCAGGAACGGTGGCACAACGGGGGTGAGTTGCCAACTCGTGAATAGAAAAACATCTACGCACAGAAATCGCATAAATAACGCAACCTAGGTCAATGATCATAATATATCCTCAAATATGAATATAACATGCAGCCTATAACAATGGCTAGGGTAAATATCTAACCCGAGTGTAATATCATGTGCCCGTGTCAGTGCCTCAGGTAGCAATATATCATATGAATGAGGTATGAATGCATGAAAACAGAATACATTTAAATGAAGAAACTGTTTTCCTAATTTAGTGAGATTTCCTTTGTATTTTTAAAATGAGGTATTATAATGAAATCAGCATCAACAGTGTCTAGTATCGACACAAAACATAAATCTCAATGTCTCAATATCTCAGGCTCCGGCTATCCGGACTGGCCTATATCATCAAATCTCAGTACCTCAATATCTCGAAATCTCAATATCTAGGACGCCGTCAGTCCAGACCGGCCCCTACCATCTATCTCAAGACCACGACGGTATCCTCCGGATATCCGACGCGTCGGGTAATATCACCGGTAGGTAGTGCTCCCCTGCCAGGCTCAACGTCAGCAACACGACCTTCTTGCCCGGGGGTACCTTACCGGGTCCACCATGTACCCGAAACGGTTCATCCAACTCCTCGAATCGGGTCTCGAAATCCATCAGCAAACTCATGGTGGACGACTCATACATCATGGGAAAACCGCTCTTTTTATTTAAAAAGAGAGAAAGAAGTTTATAAATGTTTTTGCGGTTTTCCCCCAAATCCAGAAAATCTCATGGAAACCCGAATCCAAATCATCAATAGCATGTAAAACCATGAATATAAGCATGAGAATCCATGAATGCGGCATAGCGACGAATAATAGTATGTATGAAGTAGCAAGTAATAACTACAATATCTAAACTAGCATATAAGGCAAGTATACTAATATCATGTCTAAACCATTAGCTAACAACCTATGGCAAATGAAATAGTAATTTCTAAAGTGTTCGTGATATGGCAATTACCGATGAAGATGTGTGTGAGCCGGCAAGTAAGTGCACGTGGTACATATGCGTCATCGGTAATGGTGCTGGTGTCCTAACAGCATGATATCAACAATAGGATATGAATCATAATATAAACATGCGATGCGGAGAGAACAGCGATAATGAGCGGGAGCTAAATACTAAACACAACAATAACTAATCTACATTACCCTAATATAAGTCCTACAGTAGTGCCTTTTGAAATAACACGAATCGCGGTGTTTGAAAATAAGGGCTACGGTGTTTTTATGAAAAGATACGTCTTTTGAAAAATCCGTAGAATCCCTTGACCTGTCTTTTAAAATACCCACGATTCGTTAGCTTTTGAAATAGGTAGGAGTCGAATCTAATCTAACAACTAAACTAAACTAAAGGGCTAAGCTAACAAGCTGGACTACAGGTAAGGAAACCGCCTAATATCTGAGTCGATACATATACATACCTGTATATATATTAGTCGGTGATCCAGCCTCAATAATATCATATCCGATACCATATCTATAATCAGACATCCCAAGTCAAGGGTGCGGATCAATCATCAATATATAGCTCGTACGTAAATCCGTCGTACGGCATCCCCAAATCTGGGTACGGGTCAATATCATACTCATCACACTGTTCATCTGGTATCCTTTTTATCAAGATCATCATTTGGGGTACTGACCTACGTCTAGTACACTACTAATATCACTATTTACATGGCATGGTCATTCAAAGATCCGCTATAACATCAGGATGTATCTCAAGTACGAATCCTGCCATATCACCGATCTCACGGCCTCAACTCAAATCTCATCGACTCATCTCAATCCCAAGTATCATCCGCAAATCCAGTATGTGAACACCTAGTCCCATACCCAGGTGAACACATAAACACATCTCACCATATACGCACAGGTAATAACATAGATGTATGCATGTGTGTATGTGCGTGTGTGGGTGTAACAACTACTCTAAGGTTTCGCAACTAACACTAAACTAATCCAAGAACACCAAATATCCATATTTATCATCAATAAACTCAAACAATATATAATCAATAAATGTGTGTATACGTATTCGTATACATCACCACGAACTGCGGGGGTGCTATACGCCATCCACCCGACTTCTCCCCGCAGATATAAATCTACTCACCTGGTCCTCGCTCGCCGGTGCCGACGTCGCCACGCGCTTGCTTGTCGTCTTGAAGTCCACATGGGGTACCTACATATCATAACGCACCGTATCGCATTAAAATCCGACTCATGATGCAAACGACACACGAATCCCACATAGGTCAAAACCAATGGTTGCTTTCACAAATCAACCCGAAAACCTTCGACGTCGGCGTACAAACGCCAAACCATCGAGAAAAACCCCAACACACTCATTTGTACAATCACAAGCACTAATTATAATATAAAATAGCTTAAAATTCACAAAAACCCCAAATTCACTTAAAAAGCCATTTTTTTCCAAAAATCTAGCAAGCAAATATTACCCGTTTTAGTACAAAACCCGACGTTTAAACAAATCTAGCGGCCATAATACTTATTAAACATCTTAATTAAGTCATACCAATGTCAATTAGATTTTAAACTTAACTCTTAATATCAATCTCAAAAATCTAGTTTGCATACATAACCAATTTTAACAATTTTATAGCAAAAAAATGCACAAACTACAATCTAGCTTGGATTTTCATGAACTAAAGTATTTAACTACACTTAATAATGTTAATGAAGTCATGAAAAACCTAATTACAATTTTAAACCCAATTATTTAACCTTTTCCAAAAACCTAGATAGCAAATTAGCGTAATTATCACAATTTTTAAACTTAACAATTAACAACTAGCTACTGACTTGTTTTAACATGTCATAAGAGCTTAAACACATTACACAACCATACACCAATTTCACAGAACCCTAACTTGCATTCAAGTTCTTCTCTTGAATTTTCATAAACCCTCACTTTAAATTTTCAACTTTAAATTAGAAACCCAAACAACATTTAACTACTTTAGCTTAAGCAAAATACCAACAATTTAACCATTTGGGTAAGATTTATACCTCCAAGACTTGTAGATCTACATGTAGCATTAGCCTCCCAAATTAGCTTATATGCCCCAAGATCCATGCTAGATAGGATAAAGAATAATGGGTAGGAGTTAGATTTTGATTTCGGTGAGATTTGTGTTGATTTTTGGCAAAAATTGAAGGATTTTGGAGTGAAAAGGAGGTGGGGAAATTTTGGGCAGCAAGGGGATGGGCTCGGCCAGCAGGAGAAGACATTGGAGAGAGAAAAAGTGAGGTGGTGAATGAATGCTAACTCCCAAGTCAACAAAGCCCACTCCTCATTTGACTTTCTTCATTTTTCCTTTCTTTTCTTTTCTAACAAGAGGTGATTGGAGAGAGAGAGAGAGAGAGAGGGCTGTCAAAAAGGGGGGGCCGGCCACATGGTGGAGGAGTGAGAGGGGGTGTGTGTGTGAAGCAATGAACACCAAACACCAATTCAATATGCACCAAAACCCTTTTATTTTCACAAAATAAGCCTTTTTCTTCAACATTTTCTAAAACCGTTTTGACAAGCCATTTCATTTCAGAAACCACATGATAAAATTTTATTTAATGTGTTATGATGCACAAAATTTGTTTCAACTCATTCCAATTTGTAATTTTTCCTAATTAAATGTATTAGTAACGGCTTAAAATAATATTAAAATAATTAATTTCGGAAAAAATTTCAGAAAATTTGAAATTTCACCAGTGGATCAATAAACACCAATTACTAGTAATTACATAGCTAGAATATGTATATTTAATTTTATATTAAAAATATTTGTAATTTGACTTTTTACGGAAAACCCCCTTATTTTACCGATTTTCCGAAATTTCACCGAAACGATTTTCAAAACGTTACACGAGTGCTCCTAGGATTAGGACAGTACACCTATTATGCTTATTGGATAGTCTTCTTCCAAACCATAGGTTGGTGCCGAACGGTAGGGAAGGAAGAAAACCATTTAGCCTAACGATGGTGTGCAGAAGGTAGCGACTAAAGACAAATAAAGGGATTTGGAGAGATGGCAATGAAATGTACGGTTATAGTCATGAATCTGGATAATGGAAAAGGCATTACTAGGAATACCCGGATACCCCTTCTAAACATTTACATTTTTCAGTTTCACTGTGTATTGTTAATAGAAAACTGATTTCCCAATTAGTACTCACTCCAGGGTATGTATTTACCTGGTTTGATTCTCACATCTGTATAGTTTTACAGATGATGAGTGGGAGTAAGTTATTGGGAATTAGGTAATCATCCTCATTATATCGGAATTCATTGTAATTGGTGATATTTGAGGAAATCGCCTAGGCTGTTTGCCGGACGGCAGATATTTGGTTTTGAATATTCGTTGTTATGCACCAATTTCAAATTGATATATCTGTACGTTTATTTTTATAAAGTGAGATATAACTTTTTGAAATTATGTCTATGGCATTTACCTATATCAGTGGATGGTTAGGTAAGGAGCATTAAACAGCGGTGTAATTCTTCATAACCATAGTACGGTTTTCAACCTACGACGCACAGGGTTTGAGTTATTCAACTCAGGGGACTTATACAGTGTATTGTATGTTGTCCAGTGTCCATTAGGACAGAGGGGTTGGTCCTCGTACTATATTCTGTTTACTTATGACTTCTCTAGTTCTTAGACAAGTGTTTCGTAGAAACACAAGGTTTAAGTTTTGAGAAGTTATAGGTATAAGAATAAAGTAGAGAACCAGGCGTTGCAAGTATCAGGATTCTTCAAGGTGATCGAAAATGTAGATATTTGTGTATGGTATTCAGTTGATAGTAATGATTATGAGAACTTGTTTCTCTTTCAGGTTACTCATATCTGGATGCATTCCTATGTTGAGTAACGTTGATCGGCCTCCTTCCATTTAGTTGACATGCACTGGAGACAGCTGCATGATTTGAATCTGGTTCCAATTAAATCAGTGCCTCTGTTTCTATATTTGATATAGAATAGTTCGTATCTTAACAATGTTAAGGTACGGGGAGTTGTCCGGCTTATGCTTAAAACCAGACTCTGGATAACTCAAGGCACGTTTCTGTAATGGCTGTTTGTGGGTTGACCCGGGTTATGACGAGGGTTGACTTTCTACCATCTGGAAGATCAATAGTGATGTTGTTCTTGACTCTCCACAGTTTTAATAAAAATGGATTTTCCATAAAACAGTAGTGGGAGTATGGTAGAACTGGAAGTGATTCCAGAACCGCAAACGATTATTGAAAATTTGATAAGAACCTAAAGATTCGATCTGGTTTGACATTCCATTGGCCACTCCACAGATTTGGTGGGTAACCTCAGGCACCCGAGAGGTACTCCGATAGCCTCAAGGACGGTGACAGGGAGGTTCTTATTTACCCAGACTTTCCATTGATGTTGTTCCAGACTGTGAGACCCGGCAGGAGGATGAGTATAGCGTCGTTCTAAACTGGCTTTAGAAGTGTACGTGTATATGACTCTGCCAGAGGGTTGTCGTAGTCAGTGGGAGCAGCGGAAGCATTGGTGGACAAGTAGCTTATGTCTATTTATGGACTAAAGCAGATATAGCGGAGATAGATCATCTATTTCTGATGTGACAGTCATAGGTTTGACTTCATCAGAATAGGGGATGGATCTGTTAAGAAGGTAGTAGGGTGTGATTTCCTGGTATTTGGATGACATGCACAGAGTAGGAAGTGAAATTCCTATACTACGGTCGGTTATACTTTGGTTGTCATACAGTAGTATCTCCACATAAAGCTTGGATATTATATCAGACATTCTGGTTACTAGATCTATGGTTTTAGGTCTGGATTTGGGTAGTATCCCAATCTGGGTACTTAGACAGCATTCTAAAAGTGTTTTAGAATGGACGAATCCTGGCATGGTAGTGTAACTGCAGGTGATGGAGTCACCCTCTCTAAAGGTGTCTTACAAACTAAAGAGGAGAGGGATGTGCATGATTGGCAGATCACTTGCTTAGGCAATTGAGTTGATCATGAGATGTCAAGTACCACACCAGATGTTGTTTTTGCACGAGATGCAATATGTTGATATTGATCTAATTCTGGAGAAACGATCGGAAGCAGTTTTAGAACATAAGTGGATGTTCTAGGGATATGATAACAACAGCCTCTTTTAGGAGAAGGTTATCATTTCAAGCTTCCAAGGTGACATGGATGACAGAGTGACTGTCACAGTTATAGTTTTCCCTCTGACGAGGGGCAGTAGTTTGGACAGGAGGTCCAAGCGGACACTGAGGGATGCATGGCGCAGGATACTGATTAAATTCAGTTGACGATACAGTCTAGGAAGTTTGGATTTGGAGTTCATTTATGAACTAGGTCCCATCAGATATCCAATCATATTCTAAGACAGGTATTGCTCATTTCGGGAGATGGCTTTCTCCACGAACTTGAGATAAAGAGAGACTAGAAAGAAACATCAGGGCGGATCCACCCACTGAGGCTATTCCTCGAACGCAATGGTTTCACAAACGGGCTTTGTGAAACTGATTAGTAGAGGAGTTGGGTGTTCGGTATCGCACGGGGCTGTGAGTATGCGACATCGCAATAATTAGCCTTGAGTGCAAGTGGGAGATTGTTGGATATAGTGCCCTCAGAGTCAATTATTGGATCACAGGCACGTGATTGCAATGATTGAGGGAGGACCTATGCCGATAGGACAGTCTTACTCAAGATGATAGTATGCTATCTGATTTATCTTTATCATCGTGCACTGCTTCAGGTGACCTTACAGATCGCTATTACATGTTGATAGAGCCCCTAGGATTCTTGCTTGACTGCCTGCAGTATGATGGCGATCATATACGTGGGAGCTGGGGTCTATAAGCACATCCTTAAAGTGGTCCCTAGTCGTAGGAGTTTTCGAGACAGGGCATCGATACTCCAGAGTAGACTAGTGTATACAATCGAGACCCCAACAAGGGGCGGTGGCCGGTCTCACAAGCCACTGGTGTCAGTTGGTTCACCTAAAATGAATACAGGTGTTCATTGGGTTATGAGTACACCGGACAGGACTCGCCGGGAACATGCTAGTTGGTAATATACCTAGCGTCAGATAGCAGTTCCCTGGTGACATGTGTACAGGTTAGTTCATCGACCTGAGGTCATCATTTGTCTCGTGTGAGTTCCTACTGTGCTTTGATTACTACCCTACCACGGCTCAAAGGAGTCGTGCAAACAGGTTTTAGTTGGGTACAGTCCCGAGCCACATGGAGGCAAGTGAGCGGATCGGCAGGGGATTCGTCTCTCCCGGTATTGGGGGTGAGATCACGCTGTGTCTAGGAGAGCCATTACACAAAGCCCTCGGCCGAGGCAGGAGATTTACTGGTAGGTATTCCAGTAGTATCTCAGGGTGTTCTGGGCTACACTCCGATACGACTTGTACCGCTTTTGGGGGTCTGACTTTTACCAACCCCCTAGGCCTGCCATGCGATGCTCATAGACGAACGGACTGGACTGTACAGATATTGTCACTGACAGGCTCAGTAGGGTGTCAGGATGAGTTCGCTCATCGACCTTCCTTTTGGTCAATACCTGGTAGCCCGTTACGTACGGCTAATACCTCTGACGTGCTAGTGGTTAAATCCACAGCCAAAATATTGACGAGTCTTTAGAGTCCCCCACAGACAGTTTCTTAAGTTTCGGGCGAAACGTTGTAGAGGCCGTATGATATATGGCAGGGTCCAATCATATACGTGCAGTAGTGCACGGATCATGATCGGACGGATCATACTAGTGGGCTTTGGTTTAAGCCGGATCCTAGTATTAGATTTGTTGAATTACTTTAGTCTCATCGCATTCGCATTCAGTCGGAATGCGGGTGCAGGTATGTATATACGTGTGAGGGGTATCCTTGTGATCCGTCACGAGTTTACTTTAGATGTTGCCGTGTCATTTTGTTGTGGCAAACATTTGGATTAATATTTGCATATGGAAATAATGAGCTAGAATTCATCATGAAATGCATTAAATATGACATGGACATATATGATGACTCATGGTATCATTTCTTGTGCAAATGTCACCTTTTGTGATGGATTTGTAAGTTGAAATGAGGGGGGAGAGGGGCTGCCATATGATAAGTTTTGGTATTGTACTTTTCATGCTAGCTCTCTCACTCTCATTTGATCACAAAGCAAAAAGAAAAGAAAAAGAAACCTCTTCTTCTTCTTCTTCCTCTAACTCATTATCCTCATCAATAGCAACAGCTCTAACCTTCATCCAAATCAATGGATGCAAGAGACAAAGTGATCACAAACATTCTCTACAACATCTTGGATACGTCGGCTAGCACACTTCGTGCCCGAGTTGTTTCGGATGAAGCGGGAGCCCGTAAAAAGAATCGATGATGTAGTGCCCTTCCGACGAGGAGATCGAGACCGGAGATGCCGCAGGAGCTTAGGATGGTGGCCAAAGACCGAAGGACACGGATCAATCGGTATAGCTTTCCAACCCTCTCTCTAGATAGCTAGTTGCAGGTTAATGGTTCGATCCGGTTTTAAGCATACGATAGCGCCGGTTTCTAGTTTAGAAAAATTTTCGTTTCCGCATTTTGGCCTCGGAAAGACGGCCGGGGCGCTACCGTAGTCTTACACAAGCATGGTTGATATTTTCAATTGGAAAATATTGCATGCTTGAGGTGAGATAGAGTATGAGCCATTCTTCACTTAAGACTTCACTTATTCATTTGATATTTTCCATTCTCTTTCCATTTTTCCACTCCTT
The DNA here is from genome assembly GCA_030015575.1 of Agapanthus africanus. Lineage (NCBI taxonomy): Eukaryota > Viridiplantae > Streptophyta > Magnoliopsida > Asparagales > Amaryllidaceae > Agapanthus > Agapanthus africanus. The sequence continues at coordinate 650,135,136 of CM057341.1, read as the reverse complement.
CCTCAAGACCCTAACCCACACATGATTTGTGAACCATAGGGTCCTTCAAGATTAAATACTTCAATTAACACTCTACATCTTCTAAGCTACCTAGTTTTGCGAACTAGGTACTATAGTTACCTCGGTTTAGAGGTTGGAGCTTGAACCATAGACTCCCGGGTGGATCTTCTTTGACATGAGGAGACCGACGTTCAAGCGCGATCTGGATCTTCGAAGAGCTCAAGAAGAAGACCCGAAGGGCAAGTAATAAGGAGGTATAAAAACTTTTACCGAGTAGTTAGAACCTCCAAGTAGATAGCTAGTTAAGGTTTCCGTAAAGATCCTAGAGTTTAGGTCGATGTTGCAAAGTAAGAAAATCGTTTTTTGTAAATTCCGCCTCCCTATAAGTGCATGGGGTGTGCGACATCGACTTACAGTGGTATAAGAGCCTACTAAAACCTTAACTAGCTTGTTAGAAAGTAATTAGAATTTCGATCAACGGAAAAATACCCAAAATTACATTTCCGATGAATGCTTGCTGTCGATTTTTATAACCGTTCAAAAATAATTTCAGTGACCTTAGAATTACATGTAGGCATTTATAGGACCAAGGAAAAATTTATGGTACATAACTCATCAACTAAACCGCGGAACCGTGGCCAAATAGGTTATTTGGCCGTGGATCCACGGCCGAGTTAGGGCCAATGTGCTTCTAATTTTTTCTGGGTTTCAAGTCCTTGGAAATATGAATTTGGTATATTTGGTTTTTATCCAGATTTGTTTGTGTACTGGTTTGTGCATGGGGTAAACACGGATAGTTATTATTGATCGAAATTCTAAGCTTTTGCTAATCAGTGTTTCTGACTTTGTATATATGTTGCTAAACTTCAACTAATTTTTATATGTCGATTAGTGGGGGTTGCACATATCTTGATGATGGTTTGTGGATATGAAGTATTGGATCGTCATGAATGAATAGACGGGGGATGTGAGAAGGGTGTTCTTTTCTTTCATTCATGTATATTTGTAAATTGATGTAATATTCTTTTGCGGGGTACATCCAGGTTGAGCTTGTAGTCACCGTTGCATTATTTCATTTACTTTTTCTTGCACCTAAGATAGACCCAAGGTAAGGTGCACAAACTACCGGTTCTAGAAGTGTCGAATGGCCTACTCATTTTATTGAGGGAGGTTGCTTCACTTCGGGAATTTGGCGGGTAGTTTGCCGTACCCGTAGGGGTCTAGGGTGGGGTTTGGCTATTCATCACGACCATAAAATCCGTCTTTCGTTATAGGCTAAAACGAAATACAGAAATCCTAATATATCCAATATATTCATCTGTGTTGCTATGATCCGTGATCTGGAATGCCTATTATTGCGTGAGACGAATGGATATATATATATATATTGTACATAATAAAGGTTGCTTATGTTTTGCACCCGCAATAGTCCTGCCCCCACTCTACCATTAATTCAGTAACTTAACGGTGCATGACAGGGCCCCATGGCGAAGGCGGATGGTATAAGTGTACGTTCTATTTTTGTTTCTTTCTGCAATGATAGGGTTAAATGATGGGACAACATTAATATTGATTAATGCAAAGAAAACAAACCAAAGTCAAATCGTTGGAACAATATCAAAACCACTCGGTTTTCTTGAAAAACAACTTTTAAATGCGGAGCCTAAACCACTCCTTTTAAAAGCTATCATGGTTCCTTCGACTATATCAAGTTCATTACGTTCACGGTTTTTGCCAAAACCAGCCGTAGCCTTCCGTCGTTTCAGATGGGTATTCAGTAGTATTCAAGCTATTTATTTTGACCTTCGTCAAGGCATAGTGATTGGTAGTTGCCGGGTATTTATCTGTAGCATAAATAGATGCGTTAATCTTGTCACCACCCGAAATATTAGCTCGTGACCAGCACTTAAATCACGCAACGTCTAAAGGCGTAACGTAATTCAAGTAAGCTGAAACCCAGAAATCTAAACATTTTTAAGAAAATAAAGGAGGTGAAGTTTGAAATAAAGGTATAATGAAATCAAGTTTTCTTAATGCATAGAAAAGGAACATGAAAATGCAAGTGAAATTTACTAGTTTGAAAACGTGTTTCGTCTTTTAAAAATTTGGGCAGCACCTCCTTTGTATTTTTTTGATCCAAAACCACAAATACATAATAATGATGAAGGCATCCCCAAGCGGGAGCTAGCTCTTCGCCAACCGTTAAATCACAACCACGCAAGACAGTATATATGAGTATACGACGCCCAACGGCGACTATCACCACAAACGATAAAGTAAAGCAAGACATCAACCCAAAATGAGAACATAAAACCCGTCGCTCAAGTCTTGCTAAGTCTCATTACTTATACAATTACTAGTTTGATTTGATGGAGTTGACTAGATACAATATGAAATAGTAAATACAAGAGTGGGTACGATACAAATGTCCCACCTACCAAGCAAACCACCCAAAAGCAACTGTGTGCCAGCGATATCGCTACTGATCCATGCGGTCAACCTGCAAGAAATGTGGCACAACGGGGGTGAGTTGCCAACTCGTGAGTAGAAAAACATCAACAAGTAGAAATCGAATAAGCAATGACTCCTAGGTCAACTATATCATAAAGGTAATACTATGATATATAGGGTGACCGTAACAGTATGTGTGCCAACACTAATATCAATGTCTGTCAGCATGTGGATATCATCCAACAATATGATCACTGTATGTATGCATGTGGATCCCTTCTACGTGTCAACCACTGACACAACAACATCATGCAGGTAAATATCATAAAAATCATATGCATGGAAGTATGAGGATATAAATCAACGTGTGTCCCTCGCGACACATCAAAATCATGGAACCTGAGCGTCCAGCATCGACACTCGAAATATCATGAAACCCATGCCCAGCATCAACACGTAAATCCTCTTATATCTCAGGCGCCGCATCCTTAGATCGGCCCTCAGGCGCCGCAAACCCTGGTTGGCCCTCATATCCATCTCACTACTCCGGTCGGTATCCTCCGGATAACCGCCGAGTCCAAATACTATCACCGGTAGGTAGTGCTCCCCTGCCAGGCTCACCGTCTAACAATACGAGTCTTCTTGCCCCGGGGTACCTCACCGGGTCCACCATTTACCCTCAAACGGTGCATACCGCTCCTCGAATCGGGTTTCACATGCCACTCTTAGAACCGAGAAAACATATGGTGGACGCACTGAAATATCATATTAAGAGAAACCGGGTTTTTAAAACAATACATACTTTCTTTTAAAATGACCGCGGTTCTCAAATCCAGAAATCTCATGAAAACAACATATCTCAATGCGTATAATCATAAAGCATGATGTATGCGACATATAACAGAAATGTAAGCATATCCGTATATCATGCAACATGGAACAGTAATATGCACATATCGAGGGAAAACCGCTCTTTTAAATGAATCCAGTTTTAAAAATAAATCATGCGGTTCCCAAATCTCCAAAATCAAATACAACATCGTATAATGGTGCAGATGTGTATGTACATAAGTATAGTGTACAATATGTATGTACGCAAGTATGGTGTACACACTACTACAAATAGGGGTTACCCCTACGGATATATCCGTAGCGGCAAGAAATTACTCTGTAGGTGCAAACGTCGTAGGTGAAAGTCTTAGCCTTGAACATGCCCCTTTAAATACTTGCCCATACGACGTACTGTGTAGGTCCATATGCCCCTACGGATTCGACTGTAGGGACAAAAAAGTTATTTAATTTATCGGTTTATAAAATAAAATAGTTGTCCCTACGGTGTTTTCCGTAGGGCCAAATATCTGCCTCTACGGATACATCCGTAGGTCCCGATGTGTAGGGGCAAAATATCAGGTATCCTGATATTTTGTCCCTACGGATACCTGTGTAGGGGCATGTTTAACCCCCTACGGACAACTCCGTAGGGACAAGTATAACCCCCTCTTACTGAGATCATAGGGGCAAAATATCAGGTATCCTGATATTTTGCCCCTACGGATAAATTAGTACGGACAAAGTAGGACCCTACGGATTAGTCCGTAGGGGCAAGGTTGGGCCCTACGGATTAATCCGTAGGGACATATTATCAGGGTTTTTTTTAAAAAAAGGGCTGCCTGTTTTTTCTCGCCCTGCGTACAATAATATATACATCATATATAAAATTAATCAACACAGAATATATACCGCAGTATTCATAATCACATCTCATGCATAATATACAAAAGAAATCAACAACCAGAATACGATATCAATATAAATACGCAAACACGACCAATATCAATATCGTCCAAAATATATATAATATGTATCATATAAATAAATACATGTTTAAAATATAAGAATCAAAAAGCTACCCTAGCTCGGTCCAGCTCCACCTCTGATAAACGCCGTAATCTGGCGTGTCTGCTCCTCGGATATACCCTGAGTCAATATCTCGATCAATGCGGAGTGTGCGAGAGTCTGAGCGGGCTGTAGAGCAGTAGGAAAAAGTGGTCTACGCAACCGCCGCCGAGGTAGTGGCTTGCAGAGCCGCAGCTGCGGGAGTCTGAGCGGGCAGTGGAGCTATAGGAGTTGTCTGCGGAACCGCAGCCGAGGCAGTGGCTTGCGGAACTGCAGCCGAAGGAGATGCATGTGGAGGCTCGGTCGATATACCCTGTCGCGTCTGTTCAATTTTGTGTGTAATAAACAAGTAAGAACTGTGTATTAGTCGAATTCGTATCATTATCAAGTTATTACGAAACCTCAATCTATGTATACTTAGGGACTTGGGTCTCGTTTGGATATCTAGTTTGGAAAACGGTAATTTATTTTAATTAGATATGTATGTATGATTAATCAAAGCTAAGTCTACAACCAAATAAGCTCAGGCTACGTACTAATATTGGATATATTGCTATCTATAATATGACATAATATTTTACTATTAAGTAGTATACATACCAACATCTCTTTCAACTCCTGAACGGTGGCCTTCAAAGTGTCCAGTTCTTGCTGGAAACGTCGCTCACTGGAGACGGAGGAAGTAACCGCCGAAGTGGAGTCCAACCTCTTATGGGTCCTGCTAGGACCGAGTCCCCGGCCTCTCTCCCAACCTCCGTGGTGCCCTCTGTGTGCGGCGTCTAGGACTAGGGTCAGCAGCATCGGATAGTTCTGTCCAGTAAAATCGATCCCCGATGCCTCCGCCTGCTCAACCACCCGCTCCTACACCCACATTAACCAGTAAAATATAAGTATATCATTTAAATTTGAAACTTTCAAAACAAAAATTTCAAATAGGGGTTGAATAAATATTAACACTTACGCAATACTCCTGGGTAGCGGTGTCGGGGTATCGAAGCTCGCCCGTGGTGGTATATGTCGAGGTGCCGTGGACGGCAAGATACGCGGACAGCACGCTCGGTGTACCGCCCTACGCCAGGGTCTGAGCTCTCTGCAATATTAGAAAATAACTCTTAATATTGGATATATTAGAAAATAACTCTTAATATTACATTATATTACAAAGGCCGGTCTATTGTAATTTACCGATAACTCCATGGTACGAGTAATATTTCTCGAATCACCTGTATAAGTGGGGCGACCCCCCTTCGCCGACTTCCTATTCTCTTTATTTTGATCGGCCTGTTTTTGCACAACACATTCAGATTTAGTTTTCTAATTAAGCAACACAAAAAATAAATTATATACTAAATAATGAATTACATTTAAAATATATACCTGTTTGCGATGAGAGTCGAAATATTGGCACAATAGAGGCCATGTATCTACGTCGACTCTCGTAAAGGCCGGAGTAGATAGGAGGGCCGCTCTCTCTGCCTCGAGGGTCGCCTTCCATAGGGAATAGAAGTCGATATTCATCTCATTCCTGTTGTATCGGACCTTCATCTGCATGTTCTTCATCAGGCCATTGTACAGAGCGTGAAGATCGAGCACCCTCCTAGGGTGATCAGGGTCGGGTACAGGCTGAAAATCGTAATCCAACTGAAAATACAAAAAAACATTGTTATTAGATTGCAAGTGTTAATAATAAATATATTGGATAAATCAAATGAAAATATATATTAATACCCGAGCCTGATCCCAGAAGTGGGCGAATGAGCGCCGGTGCTAGTCGCCCCACTCAACGTGAAGTGGATAGTTCTTCACGAGCCGGCTCTCATCCCCCATATACCGGCCGAACCTCTCGGCATGATCGCCGGTATAGCGATAATCAGGGGTAAAGAAGAGGGGGAATGCTGCCTCCCCCTAGCTCTGTCGGGCCTCAGCCTGTGGGACTGATTCGGGCCTCGAGTCCCCCTCTCGGGATGGGAAGGCCCTGCGTCTACAAGAAATATCAAGACAATCAATAATAAGACAAAGTGGTATTAATAAATCAAGGTTTAACGAAAATTGAAGTGTGATATATACCTCCGGCGACTAAAGCGCGAGCCTGGCCCGGGCAGCAGCACGAGCGGGACGATAGTTCCTCCGGTGAGGAACAGCCGGTGACCCGGACGTGGACGCATCTCCAACTAGAAAATAAACATCGGTAAAATTACATGAAGTTCATGTTTATTCTTAAAGGATATGTAAAATGAATAAATATTTTATATTTATTCATACAAACCTGCAGACTGAGCGGAGGGTATGGAAGTGACGGGAGTGGCCCCTGCACCAGACGAGGACGCACCACCTATAATTAGACAATCAAGTATCAGCTATATAAGTAATTGCAAAAAGAATGTGTATATCAATAATATAACATTCTAAATCAACATGTATACACTATAGGATATATAAACATACCCGCAGGTAAATGATATATAAACAACCTGGAGGTGCGGGAGTGGCCTCTGTCCCTGATGTAAGTACGTAAGAGCAAAAAGAATGTATGTATATTTATGATATAGCATTCTAAATCAATATACATGCACTATATGATATATAAACATACCTGGAGGTACGGGAATGATCTCTGTCCCTGATGTGGATGCATCACCAACAGCTGGACAATCAAACATTGACAATATAAGTAATTTTGACATGAACATGCATGTATATCTATAATATTACATTCAAAATGAATATGCGTGCAATATACCTGGAGGTGTGGCAAAGTCCACACGGAAGGAGGCATCCGAAGGGGTCTCCGATCGGGGTGCAAGACCGGCCCTCTGAAGCTCCCTACGCAGCTCTCCAGGCGGCAGAACCGCTCTGCCTCTGCTTCTGCCTCTGCCGGTGCCGCGGCTGGAGCTCCTGCCGCCCATCGCTTCTCCCGTCATCATCATCAAATCTAGATAAAACAGTTCGTGGGCGCATTAGACAATCATTACAAGTATTGACTATATATGTATAGATCGTAAAATGTGAAGTAATAATATAACATTACTGATAACCTTTTTCGTTTCGTGGGCGCATTAGACATATCTACTTAGATTTCATCATCGATATCATTTCTAACCGACGTAACTTCATGATCAGCCGAAGACAACCCATCTTTCGAAATAGACAGTCGGAGCACTTTAAGTCTTCTCTCTTCTTCATCCTCATCGCTGTCCTCGAATTATGGGACATCGTAGACATCCCTGGGTTTCCAATGACATACGACACTCCATCCCGAATGCTTCAAACAGTGTGAGTAGTATACTTGGAACGCTTAGTTCGGAAAGATAAACGGATCTTCCAGACCGTAAAATCGAAGTGTGTTCACACTGGTCAATCCATATTCATCTTTCCAAATCCCAAGATTGCTTCTCCACTTATCCGTATCGGTTTGCGTATCGTACCAAGTACACTGAAATATATAAAAGGGTTCTGATCGTCCGGGATAGTGGATGCCGAGTATACAATTTAAGTATCCATAATAAATCACACCATCCGATCCTACCGTCGCAATCCCACTATTCTGAGTGGTTCTAGATGTTTCTATGTCCTTAACTTCGAATTTGTATCCAAGAACATCGAATCCTTTATAATATGCAACCTCCATACTAGGAAATTGAGCTAAACATCTTGAATCACTCTCTAATGATGCAGACAAGTTCGGATCGTGGATCTAACAAAACAAATTTTACGACAAATACATAACAATATAAGTTTAGATTAAAACTGATAGAAATAACATGTTATTCGAATAACTTACATGATCTGCAACCCAATCGCAAAAATTATCCTGATGATATTTTTCCAATCGTTCATCGTTCCAATCAGGATGCCCCTCACGTACCTCGTTAAAATGAATTCTGTTTTCGACAATAAATTATGACATTAATATTATATAATTTCATACACACACAAACAAAAATATAACAATTAATCCAAAAAAACTTACTCTCTAATTTTTTCAAGACATGCGCAATTAAGCAAGATAAACCGGTATATCTTGTTGATAAACATAGTATCTACCATCTTATAATCGGCTTTACCATATGGCCCGTCTTGAATTCTTCGAGGCCGGTTAAGTCTCGTCTCAATGTTCTCGTCCAGATAGCGGGAACAAAATGTGGTTGCTTCATCAAGAAGATAACCTTGCATGATAGAACCCTGTGGTCGATTTCTATTGCGTATATACTTTTTAAGAGTGTAGAGATACCTAAAGAAAATATGTTGAATAAATAAATACGAGCATACAGGACAACAATAATTTTAAAAATTGCGCGAAATGAAAAATTCCATGTACCTCTCAACGGGATACATCCATCGATATTGTACCAGTACGGCTAACTTAGCCTCAGTTGCAAAATGAACCGTCAGGTGTATTATGATATCGAAGAATGACGGTGGGAAAATACGTCAAACTTGCAAAATATCAACGCAATTGAATTTTCTAGTTTATCCAACATCACAACATCCAGTGTTTTAGCGCATAACTCTCTAAAAAAACAACATAGGTCGTTGATTACTAGACCAACCGATTCGGGGAGAGAAGTCCTGAAGGCTAATGGGAGAAGGTGCTCCACGATAACATGGTGATCATGACTTTTCAGCCCATCGATCTTGCCTTTCACAATTTTTATCTTCTTGTTGAATGATCCTGAGAAACCTGTGGGAACTTTTAAATCATGCAACACCTGCAGGAATATTTTCTTCACAAGTTATGACATTTGATAAGCGGCATTGAGAAATACAAACTTGCCTGGTTTACTCGCTATCGGTTTAGGATGCAATTCACTTCTTATTGTAGGGTTACTAGACACTCTCACAAGGTTCTACAAGGCATCAACCATGCCCGATTTAAAATTTAGACGAGCCGAAAAACCCTAACCAAGATCTTAGACTAGAGATTAGGCGAAACAATGAGCAAGTAAACAACTTTACTTCTAAGAGTTTGGGATTGCAACCTTTGTAGTCCGGTCCTTCACTTCATAAGCTCCGCGTTGAAGTCCCTTCGCTGCGATCATCGAGTATCCGGACTCTAGAGAGGCTCCACAAAAGAAAGATGCAAGCTTGCTTCCGACCTTCTATAACTAAGATGATCTACCTTGAAGAAACTCAAACCCAAGCTCTTGCTTTGCTAATCAAGTATTAGCAAAGCAAACACCCTAATCTAAGTGGCAAGAATAGATGAGGATGATGAAGTAGGAATTTAGCTCTCATTTGTTTTCAATTTCTCACTCATTTTCATCACTTATGAAAAAGCTAGAAAGCTTTTTCAAGCAAGAAGAAGAAGAAGAAGAAGATCAAAATCCTTTTGTGATGAATAATGAGAACTCAAGTGAGGTTAAAAATGCAACCATGGGTTAAGTATGAAGACTTAACCCATGTAGAGAAACAACTATGGTTAAAGGGTTGGGTTGGGTGAAGGAAATATCTATGCAAAATATCAAGGTCAAAGTCAAAGCTTCATGAAAGCTTAACCCTAATCCAAACCCTAACCACATTTATTCTCCACAAAACATGTTGCATTTATAACCCTAACATGTTACAATATTATATATCACATATACAATATTTATTGTAGCAAAATAAAATAATACAATTAACATATATCACATATATATCAATGTATTACCCGAGTGAGAAAAAGAATCTTTAAGTGAGCTTATATTAGTTAATGTAATTTAATATATCAAATACGGTATCGAATCAACACTTGATCCGATAATCCAGCTATTTCACAAATAACCGACTAATATATTCTGTATCAGTTCATCGAATCAACACTTGATCCGATGACCCGGCTATATCACATATACCCGGCCGATATCACATATCGCGAGAATTTAATACGGTATCGCATACACGTATTATTCTTAGTCCCGCACATATCACATATGTGCTCCTACTCCATTTTTCCTGAGCCAGGAAACCTCTGTGTAGGACTCTAAAGAATCGTCAATACGCCGGCAGTAGGTGATGATCATATCAAACACCCACAAGCTGCAAGCGGTCAGCTAAACGTAACAGCCATCCAGGTATTGAGCAATTAGAAGATCAACAAGCAAGCATGTACATTCTCCCGTGAATCCAACCAGTAACACTCCCGTACAGTCCGGTCTCTTCGTCTGATATGTCGTATATCTCGCCTAGAGGTGGTAAACGTCAGACCCCAGTAGCTTGATAAGTCGTGTCGATATGAGGTCTATAACAGTTCGAGAAACTACTGATAACACTTACCAGTAAATCTCAGCAACCCTGGCCAGGGATTTCCAGTTATAACCAATCGAACACAGCGCAACATCAACTCCCTATACCGGGAGAGACGAATCCCCTCCTATCGCTCATTGCCTCCATGTGATTCGAGACTGTACCCAAAAGCCACCGTTTTACACGCCCTCTTGGACGTGGTATGATGGAAATCAAAGCACAGTGGGAATCAAACATGACTCTATGACGATCTCGGGTCTACAGACTAACCTGTACCAGTGTCATCAGAGAACTGCCATCTGTCGTGAGGTATAATACCATCTGGGAGTTCTCGGCGAATCCGTCCAGTGTACCCAGTCTCCACTGAGCACCCATATACCTTCTCTGATGTCAAACACCAATGGATATGGGATCATCCATCGTCCATCATATGGGTCAAGAAGCGCATACGCTAGTCTACTCTGGAGTATCGATGCCCTATCTCGGTACTCCCACGACTAGGAACATTTGAAGGATGTACTTGGCGACTACACTGTCCCCACTAGTATGATCCGTATCATAGTCCTGGTAGTCAAGTACTCATCCTAAGGGCTTTATCAACATATAATATAGAGACAATCAGAGTACATGTTAAGATAAAGAGCAACCAGATAGCGTACTGAGTGAACGATAGGGTTTCACGAGTGAAGTGTCGAGCAAGAAAGTCCTCCCTATATATGTCCAAGCATCCACTATAATATACATCTTATGTACAGTAATGGCCTCTAGGGCATACATATAACTAACAATCTCCCACTTGCACTAGGGCCATCTGTTGTGGTATCGCATACCCAACAATCAGCTGTGGTTGAAGTATCTCATACTCAACCATCCCATAAAAGTCTCTACTGGGAAATAGGCCTTTGTGAGTGGATCCGCGTTGTTGTCCTCTGTGTCTACTCTCCTAACCTCGATCTCCCTAGAGATCAACCATCTCCATGATTAGGTGATACTGCCAAGAATTATATCTGGATTTCTGATGGGACGGGGTTTCTAGGCCAAAGCCATAACTCCATTGTCACACAATGGTTGGAACGAAGTTCATCTCATGAACTTATATATATCCAGACTGCCTCTTTGGTAGCATCCTTGGTAACGATGTATCTTTCCTTTAATCGTCTAGTAAGTCATGGTATCTAGCTTGGAACTCTTCCAACATATCGTCCCTCCACTGAGGGTAAAGACAATGCCTACGACTGACATTCAGTCATCCTTATCACCCTGGAACCTTTTCCAGTGATTCTCCCCAAGATCGATTGATACCATCTTACTACAACTAGTGAGAATCCTAATATCCAATTAGATCTATCTCATAGATCCATAACCCAGGATTTAGGAGGTATCACCTTGATCATATATGGAGAATCTTTGTGATAAGAGGAGATTGACCGAGCGTAGCATAGGAAACTCCTTCCCTATCAAGAGTATATCATCCACGTACTCTACAAGGATCACTACCATACTCTCTACCACCTTTTTGTATATACGAGGTTCATCTACCATTTTGATGAAGTCAAACTCTTTGACTACCACATCAAAACAGACGTTCCAACTCCGTGATGCCTGCTTTATCCCATAAAGCAACTTGCACACGTTTCCGCTTCTCTCACTGTCTACGAAGCCCTCTGGCTGTGTACTTATAGACGCTCTCTTCTAAATCATCATTTAGAAAAGCAGTCATGACACCCAACCGCCAGATATCGTAGTCATGGTGTGTTGCAGTGGCAAGTAGGATCTGGATGGACTTAAGCATAGCTTTGAAAGTCTCAACTTTTCCATGTACACCAAGTAATCTTCTCAAGATATACTTGCTTCTGATGGGGATTTAACCCTTCAGATAAAGCAACCAAAGTCCATACTTTGGTGGTGTATAAGGATTCCATGTCAGATCACTAAGCATCCAGCCATTCTTATAGAGTCCCACTCCTGATGGCCTACTCAAAACTACTTTGGTCATCATCTCATGATGCAATCCTCGCTCCCACTGTCATAGAGAAACTGAAGTATCTCTCAGGTGGGTGAGGAACCCTACTAGATCGGCGGAGAGGCTGAGGTTCGTTGGAAACTATTGAATCCTTCGGGTTTACCAAATCATCAGCTGCAGTTTGTATAGCTGGAACTCTTTCCGGTTCTACCTCATGAGCACTAATTTCTTCACAAGAAATTCCCTTTCACAAAGGTGGCATGCTGAGAAACAAAACACCTTTTGTTCCTTGGTTCAGTAGAAGATATTCCCTTGCGAATGCTTGGGATATCCAACAAACTTCCACAGAACTGACCTTGACTCGAGCTTGTCTGGATTATGCTTTTAGACATAGGCTGGACAACCACAAATCTTAACATACTTAAGATATGGGCTCTTCCCATTCCATATCACATATGAAGTGGTAGGCAACTGATTTGATTTGAACCCTATTCAATAGGTATGCAGCTTCTCAAGTGCACAACTCCCAAAAGGAAATAGAAAACTCAGTAGTACTCATCATAGAGCGCACCATATCTAATAGGGTATGATTGCTCTACCCTGATACATCGACGTGTTGTGGTGTATATGGAGGAGTAATGTTGAGAGAGAATCTCATTCTCCTATTGAATAGTCCAGGAATTTCGTGCTCAAATATTCTCCTTCTTGATCTCATCAAAGGACATAATACTTATACCTGTTTTTGGTTCTCTACTTCTAACTTATATTCTGTGAATATCTCAAAAGTTTCGGACTTGTGTTTCATCAGGAACATATGTCTGAATCTTGAGAGATAATCAGTGAATGTAATGAAGTATAAAGAACCAGTCCTGGCATGTGTAGACGGGGGACTTACATACATCATCATGTATCAATCCCAAGAGTTCACTAACTCTTTCTCTGTTTCCAATAAACAGAGCTGTGGTCATCTTATCTTGTGACATGACCGGCAAGTTTCACAAGATGTAAATTCAAACTAATTTAAATATGCATCTAAATGTAACTTCAGCTAGTCGAGTCACATTGATATGACCTAGTCTACAATGCCTCAAGAAGGATTTGTTCATTTCTGAACTCTTCCTCTTGTGTGTGTTCTATATATTAAGAACTGTAGTTTGATTTAGAACGTATATGCTTTTAGATAACGTACCTGAACCGATCAACTCTTGATATAGGAAATGTTTCAAAACATTATCCAACAATACAAAATTATATTCTTCTTTACTAAATAAAGAGGCTGATATGATGTTGTATATCAGGTTCGATATCTAATAATAATCATTCAGAATCAATGTATTCTGATAATACAGGGTGATAACTGCCAACAGACTTGGCTTGCAATAATTGCACCGTTTCCAACTCTTGAAACGTATCACCCGTTCTCAGTTCTCTACCTATATGTAGCCCATGTAACAGATTACATATGCAGGATCCTAATCCGGTATCTCATACCCAGAATATAAAGGATACTGAGAAACAGTTCTCGGTAATGAACACACCCGAAGATGATGCATCAGCATGCACTTTTTTCATTTGGGCGGCACGGAAATTCTGGTAATCCCCAATTTCCTACTCGATCTTATAACAATTATAAGTTGGAGCGGGACCAACGTTCCCTAGCGCAGTATAACAAACGGGTTCGTTCAATACATCCATATTATTATCTTGATTAAGGCGTGACATGGTCGCTACCTGGAGAGAGAGAGAGAGAAGAAAACACTCAGCGTATGCTCTTGCAAGATTTAGATTGGTTATTAATATATCTAATCAGGATGTCTCCCACTGTTTTAGTCAAATCTTCCTTCAAACCCTAAAAGGAAAGACTAGCCGGGATTAATTGCACCCTACAAGTTCGCCAATCTTTCAGCCAGGCCAGTGCCAGTACTTTGAGGGAGGTTTCCCGTGCTTTCGCACGGACCTAATTAAAGTAAACCTCGTTTTCCCAGGGGCGTAACCCCGTTGACACCTTTCTAGACACCTACTTGATCGGCTAATTGTAATGTGTAAAACTCTCCCAGGAGTAACTCTTATTCGTAGCGGGTATCGGGATCCAACTATCTCATAGAAGGTATGCAATCTCATTGCAAATTTCAACACTTGAAATTCCCAATAATATTTTGCCCCGAGCGATCTATGATCTTGACAAGGTCAACAAACCATAGACCGCAAGTCAAGTTCAACCCGTCATTTCCTGATTGAATTAAACCCACCCGCACGACCCTTGACAAGGTCAACAAAGTCGCACGACTACCCTAACTCAATCACATCATATGTTTTTACAGATAAGCATAAATAGCTACCGCACACTACGCCTTGACAAGGTCAACAAACGCAACATGAATACTATGAAGTACTTATCTGAAATGACGGAGGGCTAGGACAGGTTTTTAAGAAAACCCTTTTGCGTAATGAACTTGATATCGTCGTAGAATCGAGTGGATTTTGAAAAAGGAGTGTTTTTGAGGCTTTTCTAGTTTCGCTAAAGAGGTCACTCCCGGTGAAGGGATCTCGGCTCTTTCCTCATCGAATAAGGTGCAGGATATTTCACAAATATCACTATGCAAAGAAAAAACTATAGAAGCAATCAAAATACAAACCGAGTATGTAGCATCTGCTAGTTTCGCTAAAGAGGTCACTCCCGGTGAAGGGATCTCGGCTCTGTCCTTATCGAATAAGGTGTTGGATGTTCTACAAGGAACACCGCTATGCAAAGCAAGAACAAGAACTACCAGTTTTTAAACAAGTTTCTACAACATCTTTAGGTTTCTTTTATTTCATTAATCTCATTAATGAAGTCCCATTTTATTATGCTTCACAAGCATCACAATTGAAACGAAATCAACAATATATAATATATATATATCTCATATATATAATATAAACATTTGTCTCAGGCAGTAATATGATCTCATCACAGAACATTGCAGCAAAAGAACACATATGAAATATTGGATGTACTAGGACGTCCGTGTTTTAATACGAGCCTGTATAAAACACGGATTCCACGGTCGCGATGAATAGCCAAACCCACATCCCTAGACCCCTACGAGAGCGGCAAGTAACCCTGCCAGTTCTAGAGTTAGGAGACCCGGTCTCGACTCCTCGAAATGGTCTCCCACTGGACCCTAGAACCCGGTTATTTTTGCTCCCCGCCTTGGGTCTAACCTAATGCGGAAAAGTAAATAATATATAATGGTGACATCATCCTCAGCCCGGAAGTGCCCCAATAAAAGAATATTACATACAATTGAATTTTACATGAATGAAAATGAAAAACTCTCATCTCACATAAAAACCCCGGCTATTCAAAACACGATGATCCAATATAACATATCACAGCAACACATAATATCACATATCATCAACGTAAGTAAATATGCGTATCCCAATTGTCGTTGATGTATAGCAACAAAACCGGCGATACACCACATATTACACTTACGGTCGCAGAAAAGAAAGTGTAAAACTACAACAGTTGGAATCCGCAACCTCCTTAGACATCGCATGCCTAACCAAATGAATTCCTTAGACATCGCATGCCTAACAATTATAAACCCCGCATTTTAGTCTCAATATCGAAAAAACTTTTCAATATCTAGTCGGGCAATTCAACAAGATTCCTGATAACCTGATCGAATGCTCGTCGAAAACTTTAGTATATGACCGGGCCCCCGATGTCGTCGACGAAGTGCACTAAGGCGGAACACCGCTGCCGCGAGCACCCGAACGGATGCTTTTGGCGACGGGGTTCTCCTACAGTCACTTGGTCGAGGCTATAGGGCGTGGCTGTTTATTAAGTTTACCCGGCGAGTATCCGCGTACGCTACGTGATTGCGACGGACTTTTGATCGCATCAAAATCCCGTGGCAACCGACCATCTGAGACTGAACTGCTAGATTTATAACATTCAAATTAGTTATCTCATAACTACTTGTGGATTCCAAATATTGTATCACAATCCAGATAAATAGACAATGTTAAACTTTCCGATCGAATAAACAAACACCCAAAATTTCCCAATTGGCTCAACACTTGAGCGGAGTTTAAAAGCATCCATCACATGCCACAGTACCAATGGTCCAGCCGTAGAAGGGTCAAACCAACGCCTCACATGTGGCAACGTCTTACTGCCCCAAACCCTAAGGTTTAGAGGCGGTTCAGACGGTCACATAATCGAGTTAAGGTTTGTGTTCTTCTAGAGGGTCCACCGCGTTACTTGCACGACTTTGAACGTTCTTTAACTAAGGAAAAATCCAACACTTGAAAATTTTCCGACAGGGGAAAAGTGAGTTATTGATATCCGTTCGAACTTTTTAACACGTTCTAAATTACCCGGAAAAAACAAAAATGAAGTTAAACTTTCCGATCGAATCAATGAACACAAGAGATCTCCAGAAAACTCAACACTTGAGTAATATTAAAAATTCCCGGAAGCATGAAGAAATACCTACGGATCAACTGTTGAAAAACGATCCCTTAATCCTCAAGTCTTGCCGCGGAACCGCCGCTAATACCCTGGTTTAGCCGCGGTTCCGCGGCGCTTTGATGGATTCAGGGGTTCGTTTTTCTCAGGTATCCATAAAATCACCTGCTTAATTTTCTGAGTATTTTTAATATGAAAAAATCAACATTTTTAAAAATTTCCAGAGAAGGGGTTCGTGTCGGGGTTTCGGGGTTCGATCGGACTTTAAACTTCGTCTAGACTTCGCCTAAAGCTCTAGCTTGGCTCTGATACCACTGTAGGGTTACTAGGCACTCTCACAAGGTTCTACAAGGTATCAACCATGCCCGATTTAAAATTTAGACGTGCCGAACAACCCTAACCAAGATCTTAGACTAGAGATTAGGCGAAACAATGAGCAAGTAAACAAATTTACTTCTAAGAGTTTGGGATTACAACCTTTGTAGTCCGGTCCTTCACTTCATAAAATCCGTGTTGAGGTCCCTTCGCTGCGATCATCGAGTATCCGGACTCTAGAGAGGCTCCACAAAAGAAAGATGCAAGCTTGCTTCCGATAACTAAGATGATCTACCTTGAAGAAACTCAAACCCAAGCTCTTGCTTTACTAATCAAGTATTAGCAAAGCAAACACCCTAATCTAAGTGGCAAGAATAGATGAGGATGATGAAGTAGGAATTTAGCTCTCATTTGTTTTCAATTTCTCACTCATTTTCATCACTTATGAAAAAGCTAGAAAGCTTTTTTCAAGCAAGAAGAAGAAGAAGAAGATCAAAATCCTTTTGTGATGAATAATGAAAACTCAAGTGAGATTAGAAATGCAACCATGGGTTAAGTATGAATACTTAATTTAACCCATGTATAGAAACGACTATGGTTAAAGGGTTGGGTTGGGTTAAGCAAATATCTATGCAAAATATCAAGGTCAAAGTCAAAGCTTCAAGAAGCTTCTTGAAAGCTTCATGAAAGCTTAACCCTAATCCAAACCCTAACCACATTTATTCTCCACAAAATATGTTGCATTTATAACCCTAACATGTTACAATATTATATATCATATATACAATATTTATTGTAACAAAATAAAATAATACAATTAACATATATCACATATATATCAATGTATTACCCGAGTAAGAAAAAGAATGTTTAAGTGAGCTTATATTAGTTAATGTAATTTAATATATAAAATATATAATTATACATTAAATTATCGAATCAACACTTGATCCGATAATCCGGCTATTTCACAAATAGCCGACTAATATATTCTATATCAGTTCATAGAATCAACACTTGATCCGATGACCTGGTTATATCACATATACCCGGCCGATTTCACATATCGCGAGCATCTAATACGGTATCGCATACACGTATTATTCTCGGTCTCGCACATATCACATATGTGCTCCTACTCCGTTTTTCCTGAGCCAGGAAACCTCTGTGTAGGACTCTAAAGAATCGTCAATACGCCGGTAGTAGGTTATGATCATATCAAACACCCACAAGCTGCAAGCGGTCAGCTAAACGTAACAGCCACCCAGGTATTGAGCAATCAGAAGATCAACAAGCATGCCTGTACATTCTCCCTTGAATCCAACCAGTAACACTCCCGTACAGTCCGGTCTCTTCATCTGATATGTCGCATATCTCGCCTGGGGGTGGTAAACGTCAGACCCCAGTAGCTTGATAAGTCGTGTCGATACGAGGTCTATAACAATTCGAGAAACTACTGATAACACTTACCAGTAAATCTTAGCAACCCTGGCCAGGGATTTCCAGTTATAGCCAATCGAACACGGCGCAACATCAACTCCCTATACCGGGAGAGACGAATCCCCTCCTATCGCTCATTGCCTCCATGTGATTCGGGACTGTACCCAAAAACCACCGTTTTGCACGCCCTCTTGGACGTGGTAAGGTGGAAATCAAAGCACGGTGGGAATCACACAAGACTCTATGACGATCTCGGGTCTACAGACTAATCTGTACCAGTGTCACCAGAGAACTGCCATCTGACGTAAGGTATAATACCATCTGGGAGTTCTCGGCGAGTCCGTCCAGTGTACCCAGTCTTCACTGAGCACCCGTATATCATCTCTGATTTCAAACACCAATGGATATGGGATCATCCATCGCCCATCTGTATGGGTCGAGAAGCGCATACGCTAGTCTACTCTGGAGTATCGATGCCCTATCTCGGTACTCCCACGACTAGGAACATTTGAAGGATGTACATGGCGACTACACTGTCCCCACTAGTATGATCCGCATCATAGTCCTTGTAGTCAAGTACTCATCCTAAGGGCTTTATCAACATGTAACATAGAGACAATCAGAGTACATGTTAAGATAAAGAGCAACCAGATAGCGTACTATCATGTCGAGCAAGAAAGTCCTCCCTATATATGTCCAAGCATCCACTACAATATACATCATATGTACAGTAATGGCCTCTAGGGCATTCATATAACTAACACTTATTTCCCAGTCTTGTAGATCCATCAGAGCATTGAGGTTGTCTTTCGATTTCCCGTCTTTACAAAGAAACAAGTTAAGTATGTGCTCGGATACTCCCTTCTCTATATGCATAACGTCCAGACAATGACGCACTAAATTTGTTGACCAGTACGGAAGTTCGAAGAAAATGCTTAACTTGTTCCAGAATGGTGGTTTGACCTATTTTGTCGGTTCCATCCCGAAGGTCATATTATTGTAACCATCCCACTGAGCAGTCACGTCCTCTCCGGACAATGGGGCTGAAGGTCCAAGAAGCTCCTGATGACCATCAAAGTGAACAGCGTCTAACCTGTAGGGGTGGTCTAGAGACAGGAAATGTCGATGGCCGCAATAACAAACCTTCCTGCTAAAATTCAAGAATTTCGATGTTGTATGTTGATGGCAATGAGGACATGGTTTGTGACCATGTACGGACCAACCTGATAGCATTCCATAGCAGGAAAGTCATTAATTGTTCACATTAAAGCCGTACGCAGTATGAAGGTTGTATTTGTGTTTGCATCGTAAGTCTCTACACCATCAATGAACAAAGATTTTAACTCCTCGATCAGAGGTCGGAGATAGACATCGATATTGTTTCCCGGTGAGTTTGGTTCGTCGATAAGAAGAGGCATCATAAAGTATGATTGGTCCATAGCCAACCAAGACGACAGATTATATATTATCATTACAACGGGCCATGTGCTGTGGCTTCCAGCCATATAGTTGAATGGGCAGAAGCCATCACTAGCCAGTCCGAGCCTGACATTGCGAGGATCGCTACTGAATATTGCATGCCTCCTATCGAAATCCTTCCATGCCGGTGAATCTCTTAGATGGCTCATTTTTCCATCTTCACTTGGAGGAACACGGTGATGCCAAATCATTACCTCGGCTGTTTTCTTGCTCCTGAATAACCTCTGCAGCCTCTGTGTTATGGGAAAGTATTGTGCTATCTTAACAGGTATATCGGGCTTCTTATCAGAATCTTTCGGTTTATACCTGGCCTCTCCTCATGTTGGACACTCTTTCAAATCTGAATCTCTTTCCGGTACAACACGCAATTTTTAGGACATGCTTGAATCTTCTCACACTTCAGACCTAAATCAGGCATCATCTTCTGGGCTCCGTACCAGCTGTCGGGCACGTTATTTCCCGGGGGCATAGAATCTTTCAAGAACGAAAGAAGCATTGTGAATGACTTGTTGCTCCATCCATTTAGGCACTTAATCTGGAAAAGTTAGCCGAACCATGAGAGGGTGGAATACTTTGCATTCTCATAAATTGGTTTTCTAGCATCATTCATGAAATTTTCATATTTATCCGCACACGGTCCTTGACCGGAAGGAATGTCATCTTCGGTATGAATAGATTCACCTAGGGCAGCCTCTACCATATCCTCCATTTCTTCTGATGGAATGAAATTATCGTCTTCTTCTTCTGCCGCATTACCATCTTCTCCTTCTTCTCCTGCCGCATTATCGTCTTCTCCTTCTTCTTCTGCCGCATTACTGCGTTCTTCTCCTTCCCCGTGATATAGCCAAGTTGTATAAAATCTAGTAAAACCATATTTTATGATATGAAGCTCTGCCAATTATACCTTCTGCCAGTATTTATTCCCACATCTATCGTACGGGCAGAGAATCTTCTCTATCACGATCTTATTATGTGCGTGTGCAAATTCAATAAAAGCAGCAACTCCTGCGACAAACTTAGGTTGCATACATTGTTGTCAATCCACATACATCCAGTCCTTAACTCTGACGTACTCATGGGCTATGTTAGACTGTATAACATATAAATTATAGGTTATGATGACTATATTGAGAAATCTAAGAACGGGATGGTTACTGACAAAGGAGAAAATCCGTGTATATGCTTTGTGTGTGCGTTTGTCATTGAAAAGAATAGATTATCGATAATCAAAGTTAGATTTGAGGATACCCATGTATGAGAATATGAAAGTTTCATATTATCATCGAGTATCATATATTGGTTTTAACTTGAACATCTTGAATCACTCTCTAATGATGCGTTTGTTGTGTATTCTTGTTGTATGTGTGTGTGTGTTTCGGCTGTCGGGGGTAAGGCTTCTATCCCATTAAGAATGTATAGAGCGAACACCCATTCGCTTGTGCTTTCAACCGTTTCGAGTAAATTTCGGCAGCACCTCCCCGCTGTTCTCCGAGTATACTGTAATAGAATAGATAATCATTTCAAAGCTGTGAAACAACGTTGAAATGAACATCTAATCTATCTTTGTACATGGAGAACCAGCGGAAAAGTACCGACGAAATATCTCGAAACGGATGAAAACACAAGTGAATGAAGGTGTTTGCTTTATACATTCCTAACTTGTCCACACGGGACAAATCTACCGGTTATCATACGATTGAATCTTCTCGTCACATAGACTACACGACGATTGTTAGTATCGAGCTATACCGTCCGATATTTAACAACCTTCGTATAGTTCTATGTCACGACGAACATCGAACGTATGTTAACCGATAGACGGGGACTAAGCGGCGCTTTGAGTTTCATATATGAGTATCGATGAGAATATGAAAGTTTTATATTATCATCGAGTATCATATATTGGTTTTAACTTGAAAAAAGTGCCGTTGAAACAAATTATTGTTCTCCACTTTGCACTCTCTTAACAATGGTACATGCATTAAACAACATGTAAGAGCTATCTATAACAACTCTAAATTTTCACCTGTTGGGTTCAACAAAAAGGTGTTTGATATAACAAACACAACCTTCCTCAATTTTTTTGGAGAATAAATCAAGGATAAAATAGATTTCAGATGGTGATAAAAATACCAAATTCTTTCATTATTGGGTTAATGTCAGAAGATGTCAAAACAGAATTACAAAGTTGCAAAATGTAGAAGGCATTTGTTTTGAGAAGCATAAACAGATTGTTCATATAGAAGCTTCTCATTTTGAAAAAGCTTTTACTTCACAAAATATAAATGCAGAATTTGATTGTAGACATATCATTTCTAATATGATTTCAGATGTTGAAAATAAAATACTTAATGATATTCCTTTTATTGAAGAGCTACACAGTTGTATTAAGAATATGGATCCAAATAGTGCTCCTGGTCCTGATGGGTTCTCTGACAAGTTCTATTTGGCTGCATGGCAGATTATTAGTGAAGATCTTTTGGAAGCTGGGAAATATTTTTTCAAACATAAAGAGGTGCCCAAGACTGTCAATTCTACTCTCGTTTGTCTTATTCCCAAAATGGCAAACTGTCGCTCCATCATCGATTATAGGCCTATAAACCTTTGTAATTTTCTATACAAAATTTTCACCAAGCTTCGATCAGAAAAACTAGCTACTCTATTGCCAAAAATCATTTCTCAAAATCAAGGAGTATTCACAAAAGATAAAAGTACTGCAGAAAATATAGTTTTAGCACAGGAACTTGCTGAGGATATTAACAGAAAAACAATAGGTCATAATATCCTCTTCAAATTGGATATGGAAAAAGCTTTTGACAGGTTGGAGTGGGGTTATATTATCCCTAACCCCAGCCGCAGCCCCAACCTAACCCCAACCCTAACCCTAACCCTACCCCAACCCCAACCCCAGCCGAACCCCAACCCCAACACCAAACCCAAACCGAACCCTAACCCTAACCCTAACCCCAACCGATGCCTAAGCCTAACCCTCATCGGTACCCAAACCCTGAACCCTAGCCCTAAAATCATCAAAATTATGTTTAATTGGAGATTTACTAACCTGTAGGCGGTGGAGGAGACGACGGAGACGCTCGATCGGTGGTCGACGACGCGCGCAATCGGCGACGAAGAAGAACGAGGGCGGTAGCGACGACGAGAACGGAGGGCGGTGGAGACGATGAGAAAACTGCAGACGCAGGGACGAGATCATAGGGAATTTTGGGAATTTGGGGAACGAGGGAGATCGAGGCGTAGGGCATTTCTGTGCCTTTTTTTATTAAATTCCCATTTAAATGCCCCTACGGATTTAACCGTAGGTCATTGGTTTGCGGCTCCGTAAGGCCAAACAATAAATTATGATTTAATATTTTTAAATTAAAACGTCGGGCACCGTAGGGACAACCATTGGGCCCTACGGACTAATCCGTAGGGGCAACAAAAATTCGCCCCTACGGATTCCATTATCCGTAGGGGCAACCCCATATTGTAGTAGTGATAATATGTATGTACGCAAGTATGGTGTAAAATATGTATGTACGCAAGTATGTGTGTACAATATGTATGTACGCAAGTATGGGTGTACAATATGTGTATACGCAAGTATGTCATGCAAGGAGTCATATCCTGATGCAGCAGTTCTACTGTGTAGTGACATGGCAATTATCGATGATTAAGTGTGTGAGCCGGAAAATCTGTGGACGTGTAACATACGCATCATCGATAATGGTGTAAGTGTACTAGCACAGGTATATGCGATGCAATGAGAATAACATGAATGCAGCATAAGGTAAATCATA
Source organism: Agapanthus africanus (assembly GCA_030015575.1). Lineage (NCBI taxonomy): Eukaryota > Viridiplantae > Streptophyta > Magnoliopsida > Asparagales > Amaryllidaceae > Agapanthus > Agapanthus africanus. The sequence goes on along the minus strand of CM057341.1, from coordinate 650,111,108 downwards.
TGCAATGCTGACGGGTATACGTATCTAACATGACCGAGTCGGTGAATCTAGCAGTCGGCATCCAGCCTCACAACATCCCGTACGGTATAATCCATCGTACGGCATCCTCTAGTCAAGGGTATGGATCAAATATCAAGTCAAACTCATCAGGTACGGAAAATTATTGTACGGCGGCATTAAGCTATCAGGGATCCTATCAACCTATAAGACGAGGAGGGTACGGACCTAACGTCTCGTACGGCTATCACTCACAATTCACAACATATATAAATATCTCTATATACCTATGTCCCAGGTCACATCCGCAACAATCTCATATCAGGGGACCGGCAGGGTATAAATCATCTCAATCGACTCGCATCCGTATACCAACATATCATCAAATCATCATATCACGTCATATATTCTTTTCATCGTATTTATATCCCGCATCAAGTCAATTTTACAAATACATTCTACCTTTACTATAAGCATACGTATATAATCTAACATACACATCCGAACCATACAAACAGTTTTCGAAAGATGCGAATCGTAGTTTTGAAAGTAGGAGCTACGGTGTTTTTAAAGAAAAGATATCATTTGAAAATCCGTAACATCCCTCAAGATATATGTTTAAAAGATGCATACGATTCTTCAGTTTGGAAATAGGTATGGTTCGGATGACACACCAACGTCGACTATCTAGTCCTATAGTACCCTAAACGGCAATATCATCAAATATCATCCTCAAGTCCCGTCATCACATACTAGTCGTATCATATAGCTTCTAACTATCCTTTAGTTTCAAATATGGTTCTCTAACTACCTTTTTACTCTATCTAGTTTTCTATTAAAGGTTTCTTAACCATAATCAATATATAAATCGGTTTCCATCAAAATGTGCGGGGTGCTATACGCCATCTATCCGACTTCCCCCGTAGATATAGATCTACTCACCATGGTCTTCGCTTGCCGAAGTTGATGACGCCACGCTCCGTCACCTCGGAATCCACGCGAAGGTATCTACAATAACAACACATATCGCAACGCTATAAAAATCAAGTTCAGAAATCCAATACGGCACGCGCATTGCTCATAGGTTAGAACCTATAGCTTACGCGTACAAAATCAACCAAACAACCATTGTTGTTGATGTACAAATATCCAACAACCAATTACAAAACCAAATAGCAAAACTTAACATTCAAAATATGGAAAACATAACTAAAAACCACACCAAAGTGCTCCTAGATTTTTACTCAGGTGAAATTTGGATGAACAAACAATACTGGGATAATGTATATAGGGTATATGACCTACAGAAGCAACCTAGGCATCAGAATCCACCAAGTGGCTGGCCATAACCCTCCAAAATCAATCCTCCTCGGCCCCATGGCCTCCGTTTGGGTTCGTATGGTCCAGATGGTCTCCTAGTACCCTAATTTGGTCCCTGGAGTTGTTTGCTAAACTCAGAAATCCCCCGGGTTGCTCCAGATTCACAGTAGGCACACATAATGCAACAAAACCGACATGGATACAATCTAAGTTTATGGTCTCTGTTCTAGGTCCAGAATTGGATTTCTAGGGTCTTGCACACCCTCACTACAGCTCACAAGTCCACAAGTCACCCAAACCCTCTCTAGAATTTTCTATCTTCACAAATCACCACTAAACCAATTCTAAACTAAAACTAGAATATAAAGGAACTTAAAACTATCTAAATGGAAAGGATTATACCTCATGGATGAACTCAAGAGATCCCAAGCTTCCCAAAGTTATCAAAATCTCACTTTGCTTGGTCCATTATGTAGAAGATGAAGAGGTGATCATTTTTTGTGAAAGGGGTATAGGATTTTGAGGAAGGTTTGGAGATGGATTTTTGAGGTTGAAGGTGGAAGGAGATGGGGAAGAAGAAGGAGAAGAAAATGGTGGAGAAATGATATGAGGCAGCCCCCCCCCCTCTCTCTCAATTATTCTCACTCTCTCTCTCTCTCCAAGCATGGTCTCCTATCATCATTATGTCCCCTCTCTCTTTCCTCAAGTCATCATGACACCTTTTCCTTTTCTTTTCTTTTCTCACCACAATAAAACCATAACATAAAACAACACAATGAGCAAGTAACCAAATGAAACATGTCATGGTGCACTAACCATGAAAACTGTAGAAACACGGATTTGGCTTAATCGCGATTAGCAGTGCACTAATCGGGTTTTTATCCAAACTGTATATAATAAATTTTAAAAATGCCAAATCTTTTAAATATATTTTTAAATGAATAAATCGTTTTAATTTCTATCTATTTCATAATTATTGGTATATATTTATACCCTTTTTCGAAAACCCAATTTCGCAAATTGGGCAGTTTTCAGGAAAAATATTATTTTAATATTAAATTCCAAAAATAATATTTTATATTTTCTGAAATGTTACAATCTTCCCCTCTTAAAGAAATTCGGTCCCTGAATTTAAATTTAAACCTCCAAATACTAAAACATTTCAATACTCAATTCAAATCAATGGGGCTCCGAAATCATGGAAGATGCAGAAATACCACAGTGCATCGCGTGCGCCAGAAAACGAATACGAAACTCAAAATCGAACCCCGTCAAGCGTCACGCAAATCATCGGATTTGCACGCATATCCTCGGAGTTACAATAGAGATACAGATCTTGAAATCCACTACTGAAATCCAATATACACTATTCAAATACTATAATACGTGTATAGTACGCATCCTTGAAAAATCTCCAAAACTGAATAAGACACATGCAAAATCTTTTATGAATCGCCGTGTGATGCGTAACTCATGGCACAAGCGACGGACGCTCATTTGTAAAATAGTAAATATAGTTTCGTATATGTTTGCTCCGATATACGTCCCGTCCATTTTAAAATATCCCAAAAAGGTTTTCGTTTGTAAACGTTCGTGTCGCTCACGGACACGGAGGAAATAGCGAGACTATAGCTCCTTTTGAAAACCTCTTGGTAACCTTTTAATGCATGCAAGGTACTCAAGTACTGTCCTCAGATCAGTCCTGTTTGGCTACTACACAATATAGTGCCCAACATGAAAACAAAGTGCTCAAAAGAAAAATCAGACTCAAAAGGCGTATCTAATAATCACGTGCGTCTGGTGCGCACGGAAATCAAATCCATATACAAATGCCACAATATGCACAAAAGCAAAACTCAGTGCAACGGGTGTGCACGAAAGCATCTGTCCAGTGCAACGGGTGTGCACGACAACAATATCAAGTGCATCTAGAGTGCATCCGGTGCAACTAACATGCACGAATGAAAATCCCAATTGAGTGCATCCGGTGTGCACAAAACCACATCTCATATCATGCGCCCAACATGAGCGAAAATCCAAATCAAGTGCATCCATCATGCACGAAAGAAATCTAAATCAAGTGCATCCAACATGCACGAGTAAAATCTCACTCAAGTGCATCCGATGCGCACAAAAATCTAAAATCAAGCGCCTAATATGCGTAAAAATCCAACCAAAGCGCGTCGGATCCGTAAAAGCATATAGTGCAGTAGCATGCACGAAAATGAACGGCATGTGCCAATGCGCACGAAAACACAAATCTGGTAACACAAATGCTAAAAGACATAAATCGGGTGCAACCAAGGCATGGAGTATAAACCCAGTGCGACAAATGCACAAATACCCGTCCGGTGCAACAAATGCAAGAAATGCAAATCTAGTGCAACTAATGTATGAAATACGAATCTGATGCAACAAATGCACAAAAATATAAATCTGGTGCGACAATTGCACGAAATGAAAATCTAGTGCAACAAATGCACGAAGTGCAAATCTGGTGCATCCAGTGCACGAAATACGAATACAGTGCATCCACTGCATGAAATACGAATACAGTGCATCCAGTGCACGAAATACAAATACAGTGCATCCAGTGCACGAAATATGAATACAGTACATCCAGTGCACGAAATACGAATCCATAACTCAAATGCATATAAAAGCAACACCGAGTGTACCGGGGTGTATAAAATCGTAAACGTGTGCAACTGCGTGCACAAAACACGTATCAATGCACTGCAAGCACATGTAAGCTATATCGAGTGCAAAAATCAAATCGAGTGCGTACCACACGCACAAAATCAAATCAACCGTATGAAATCCACGAAATCATAAATACGTGCAGCCAAGGCACAAACCGAATCTCAAGTGCAATAAATATGCACAAATCATAAACCAACACAACGGTGTATAAAACATATCACAAGTGCAATAACTATGCACCAAATTTAAATACCCAGTAGGTGCAGCCATGGTGCACGAAAACAATATCATAAAGCTCAATCATCAAAACACAAATCCAAGCGATATAGGCGTGATACTCGGATCACAAACATAAATCGCAATAAATGGCACTGAGGTACACCTCCTACAAAGTCGAAAAAGTCGGTGCGCCCCAGAACTGGCAGAGCAAAGACATCCGCTTGCCTCTTGCTCACGATCTGGCGTCCTCTGTCTCTGGGTCCTTATCTTCTCTGTGGATCTACCAATCTCGCAATCCATCGGCTCGTCGGCCCGGTCGGGTATGCTAACGGAAACGATTCCATTCTGGCACTTCTTTGGTCATCTCTCGGCCAATTGGTATGACCACTCGTCAAGCAACACGTCACTGGAGTCGGCCTCTAGCTCTCTGAATACTTGTGACACAACTGATCCTGGGTGAAAATCTCACTGCAGCAGTGTCCAGGAAGGATCCTGCTCAGGGTCTCTTCCGATCTCGCCTATGCCGAACTATACGAAGGCTGGTACTCTTACATAATCTTTCCTCGCTTTTCTAGACATATTCGTTTTCTGCACAACATTTCCTCAGGAACTGGTCGCATCCCAACGTCTCTGTAGACATATCAGATCTCTAATCTTGATGGGGAGTAGCAACAGCTCGTCAGCATCTCGCATGAACCTCTGGCTCTACTCGTCTGTATTATCGTCCACTTCGATGTCACGTCATACTATCTGCGTACTGCAATTGTCTCGGCTATAGTCTATCTGAAGTCTCTCACACAGACTCAAAATCACGAACTTGGTATCTTCATCACTCTGTAGAAGATATCTGGTCCAGCATGACCTCGGGAGCTCGTCCCAACCATCGGAGGAATACTCAATACTCGTCCATTCTCGATCAACTCACAACGCATCTGAGTGAGGTCCTCTATCGGAAACTGGTTAGCTTTCTGATCTCTTATCACATGATATCCGGACGACGCTAAACTTTTCGATCGAGTCGTCAAGGTCCCAAAATTTTCCGAAAGCTCAACACCTGAGCATAATTTAATAATATCTGGTACATACCACAGTACCTCTGGACCAGCCGTAGAAGGGCAAACCCAAGCCTCACTGATGGCACCGCTAAACTGCTGCAAACCCTAAGGTTTAAAAGCGGTTCTATGGTCATCATGTCGAGTTAGGGTTTCATTCTTCTAGAGGGCCCACAGAATTTCTTGCATGTTCATCTGAATACTTTAAACTTGGAAAAAAATGGGTTTTCTGACATTCGTTCGAACTTTTTAACTTTGCCTAGGCGACATGCGAATACCCTTCGTCCGCATGCTAATAATGCCTCAATCCTCCAGGAATGCGATATATCAACGGTCATCTCTGGATCGGTCTGCTCTAGATCTGAGTAAGACTCTCCACACTAAAAATCTTCAATTCAACTGGGCCTGCGTCGGCGTATCAATCTAACGAATCACCTTCGTCTCTCAAATCGGGATAGACTAGCTATCATCTGTCGCATCTCTGCCTGGGAGCTCCAACGATCTCGTCTCGTAAAGTCTGGAGGTGACATCCTATCAATCTCAGCAACAGCTGGGTCATCTATCTGCACGGTAGACGACATCACATTCTCTGAGGTAGGTTGTACGTCAACAGTCCTCTCACAACTGGCAGCTCTAACAATAGCCCGATCATCCGGTGTAAAACGAAACACTCGCATCAACAAGAGGTCAAAACACAGCACTACATCGAGACGTTACCATATCACCAGAAAACACAATGGTCAGCCCTCGTCCATGACGAGCTTGCCTGACCACCTCACTAGCAGCAGCTCAATCTGCGCTCAACCATGGTGACAGGAACCTCAATCGTGTATCGATGAAGGTAGCTCAACGAAATGAAAGGAATCGACAGATCCAGAATGGATACATGATCATAAGAAGGAATGGCATCAATGAGAGTATGATCATGGAAAAAAATAGAATCAAGGATCTCAAATGGATGTATAATCATGGGTACAAAAGGAATCACCGATCTCAAAATATGTACATCCTAAGGTTTCTTAAGTGAAGTAACGTATCGTAAATATGTCGCGGAACATACTACGGTACGTCACTCTACCTAAGCTACCTACTCCATCAATCAGGGTCAACTTATGAAACGAAACTTCGGGTCTAATACCCCCCAGTTCAAGTTTAAGTTCCGTAAGGTCAAGCCTAGGTTCCGAAATATACATACGCCCTAGACTCCGCATGGTTAAATATAGACTCAAATAAAGGTTAAACCTAGCGCTCTGATACCAACTTTGTCACGACCCGAAATATTAGCTCGTGACCGGCACTTAAATCACGCAACGTCTAAAGGCGTAACGTAATTCAAGTAAGCTGAAACCCATAAATCTAAACCTTTTTAAGAAAATAAAGGAGGTGAAGTTTGAAATAAAGGTATAATGAAATCAAGTTTTCTTAATGCATAGAAAAGGAACATAAAAATGCAAGTGAAATTTACTAGTTTGAAAACGTGTTTCGTCTTTTAAAAATTTGGGCAGCACCTCCTTGGTATTTTTTTGATCCAAAACCACAAATACATAATAATGATTAATGCATCCCCAAGCGGGAGCTAGCTCTTCGCCAACCGGCGGATCACAACCACACAAGACAGTATATATGAGTATACGACGCCCAACGGCGAAGATCACCACAAACGATAAAGTAAAGCAATAGATCAACCCAAAATGCGAACATAAAACCCATCGCTCAAGTCTCGCAACTACAAGTCTTGCTAAGTCTCATTACTTATACAATTACTAGTTTGATTTGATGGAGTTGACTAGATACAATATGAAATAGTAAATACAAGAGTGGGTACGATACAAATGTCCCACCTACCAAGCAAACCACCCAAAAGCAACTGTGTGCCAGCGATGCCGCTACTGATCCATGCGGTCAACCTGCATGAACTGTGGCACAACGGGGGTGAGTTGATAACTCGTGAGTAGAAAAACAACAACAAGTAGAAATCGAATAAACAATGACTCCAAGGTCAACTATATCATAAAGGTAATAATATGATATCTAGGGTGACCATATCAGTATATGTGCCAACACTAATATCAATGTCTATCAGCATGTGGATATCATCCAAATATATGATCACTGTATGTATGCATGTGGATCTCGTCCACGTGTCAACCACTGACACAACAACATCATGCAGGTAAAAATCATAAAAAGCATATGGATTGAAGTATGAGGATATAAATCAACGTGTGTCCCTCACTACACATCAAAATCATAGAACCTGAGTGTCCAGCATCGACACTCGAAACATCATAAAACCCATGCCCAGCATCGACACGTAAATCCTCATATATCTCAGGCGCCGCATCCTTAGATCGTCCCTCAGGCACCGCACACCCTGGTCGCCCTCATATCCATCTCACTACTCCGGTCGGTATCCTCCAGATAACCGCCGAGTCCAAATACTATCACCGGTAGGTAGTGCTCCCCTGCCAGGCTCACCATCTAACAATACGAGTCTTCTTGCCCCGGGGTACCTCACCGGGTCCACCATGTACCCGTAGACGGTGCCTACCGCTTCTCGAATCGGGTTTCACATGCCACTCTCAGAACGGAGAAAACACATGGTGGATGCACTGAAATATCATATCAAGAGAAACCGGGTTTTTAAAACAATACATACTTTCTTTTAAAATGACCGCGGTTCTCAAATCTAGAAATCTCATGAAAACAACATATCTCAATGCGTATAATCATAAAGCATGATGTATGCGACATATAACAGAAATATAAGCATATCCGTATATCATGCAACATGGAACAGTAATATGCACATATCGAGGGAAAACCGCTCTTTTAAATGAATCCAGTTTTAAAAATAAATCATGCGGTTTCTAAATCTCCAAAATCAAATACAACATCGTATAATGGTGCACATGTGTATGTACGCAAGTATGGTGTACAATATGTATGTACGCAAGTATGGGTGTACAATATGTATGTACGCAAGTATGGGTGTACAATATGTATGTACGCAAGTATGTGTGTATAATATGTATGTACGCAAGTATGGTGTACAATATGTATGTACGCAAGTATGGGTGTACAATATGTATGTACGCAAGTATGGTGTACAATATGTATGTACGCAAGTATGGGTGTACAATATGTATGTACGCAAATATGAGTGTACAATATGTATGTACGCAAGTATGTCATGCAAGGAGTCATATCCTGATGCAGCAGTTCTACAGTATAGTGACATGGCAGTTATAGATGATGAAGTGTGTGAGCCGGCAAATCTGTGTACGTGTAACATACACATCATCGATAATAGTGTAAGTGTACTAGCATAGGTATATGCGATGCAATGAGAATAACATGAATGCAGCATGAGGTAAATCATATGCAATGCTGACGGGTATACGTATCTAACATGACCGAGTCGGTGAATCTAGCAGTCGGCATCCAGCCTCACAACATCCCGTACGGTATAATCCATCGTACGGCATCCTCTAGTCAAGGGTATGGATCAAACATCAATTCAAACTCATCAGGTACGGAAAATTATCGTACGGCGATATTAAGCTATCAGGGATCCTATCAACCTATAAGACGAGGAGGGTACGGACCTAACATCTCATACGGATATCACTCACAATTCATAACATATATAAATATCTCTATATACCTATGTCTCAGGTCACATCCGCAACAATCTCATATCAGGGGACCGGCAGGGTATAAATCATCTCAATCGACTCGCATCCGTATACCAATATATCATCAAATCATCATATCACGTCATATATTCTTTTCATCGCATTTATATCCCACATCAAGTCAATTTTACAAATACATTCTACCTTTACTATAAGCATACATATCTAATCTAATATACACACCCGAACCATACAAACAGTTTTTGAAAGATGCGAATCGTAGTTTTGAAAGTAGGGGCTACGGTGTTTTTAAAGAAAAGATATCATTTGAAAATCCGTAATGTCCCTCAAGGTATCTATTTAAAATATGCATACGATTCTTCAGTTTAGAAATAGGTATGGTTCGGATGACACACCTACGTCGACTATCTAGTCCTATAGTACCCTAAACTGTTGGGTCCGGCAGCGCCCCGGCCGTCGAAACGCGGCCAAAATACGGAATGAAAATTTTCTAAACTGGCGCTACCGTTACCCTATTTCCGGATCGACCTTAAACCCTATACTAGCGAGCTAACTGAGAGTTAGAAAGGTTATACCGAGTTGATCTGTGTCCTTCGGTCTTCATTCCAAGCTCCTAGCGATCGTTTGACGATGTTTGGTTGCCGGTCTTCCTTCGTCTCCGATGATCCACCCGAGGGAAACGACGCAAGCTCCAACCTCGTCGAACGAGGTAACCAACGCTCCATCATCGCTAGCGATGGAGAGTGGGGGTGTACTAGTGTGCCACTATGATTTTCTCTCAACCATGTGCTCCATGGAGCAACTCAAGAAGATGAATGGATATGATGAAGCTTTTGGCATGAACTAAGGAAATTGGCTAAGTTAGTTTTGGAGCATGAGAGAGTGGAGAGTGAAGCAAGTCTAATTCCCCAAATGAAAATTAACCCCACACCAAATTAATGGCCAGCCCCCCTTCTCTCATTCACCAAAAGAAAAAATATCATTTCATTTGTTTAATTTCATTAAACAAATGCAACCATACCTAGTTCCATGCTTTGACCCATACCTCCTTTCCCAAATAATTTTCAATAAAGAAAATCATTAATGTGGTGGCACCTTCTAGAAGCTATTCCGTATAAAATACGGAATACTTCCCGGTACATGTACCGAAATACATATACGCGTATTCGTACCAAAATACGAATAGCCGAGAGAGAAAACGAATAATGAACAATAATACTAGAATACGTATATACAAATAAATATATAAATTATTAAATCAAAACCTGATTTAATAAACTGGCTTAATCCTAAGCCGCTAGTATTATCAACCGTCCAATTAAAGTCTGCGCAGCAAGTGCACATATTTAATCGGACATCTGTATGTATCAACATACCTCATGTACACCATATCGCCTGAACCGTGAAAACCCTCTGTGTGGGACTCTAAAGACTCGTCAATACGCTGGCGGTGGGTTTAACCACAAGCACGTTGGTGGCACTAGCTGTACGTAACGGCTACCCAGGTATTGAGCGAAAGGGAGGCCGACGAGCAAACTCATCCTGAACCCCTACTGAGCCTGACAGTGACAATATCCGTACAGTCCGGTCTGTTCGTCTAAAAGTATCGCATATCGAGTCTAGGGGGTGGATAAAGTCAGACCCCCAACAACATGATATTTAGTGTCGGTATGAAACACATCACCACCTGAGAAACTATCGATCCTGGATCAATAATTCTCGTCCACCGTGGCCACGGATTTATGGTGATGGCCATCCGTACACAACGCGACATCAACCCCCAATACCGGGAGAGACGAATCCTCGACGATCTAATCACTGCCTCCATGTGGCTCGGGACTGTACCCAACTAAAACCTGTTTGCATGACTCCTTTGAGCCGTGGTAGGGTAAAAATCAAAGCACAGTGGGAACTCACACGAGACAAAGGACAATCTCACGTCGACAGACTAACCTGTACACATGTCACCTGAAAACTGCTATCTGACAATAGGTATAATACCAACCAGCAGGTTCCCGACGAGTCCATCCAGTGTACTCATAACCCAATGAGCACCTGTATACTATCTTAGGTGAACAAACTAACACCGATGGCTTGTGAGACCTGGCCACCTCCCCTCGTCGGGGTCTCGATCAGTATACACTAGTCTACACTGGAGTATCGATGCCCGGTCTCGATACTTCTACGACTAGGGACATTTAAGGATGTGCTTATAGACCCCAGCTCCCATATATGTGATCACCATCACAATGCTGGCAGCCAAGCAAGAATCCTACGGGCTCTATCAACATATATATGATGATAAAGACAAACCAGATAGCATATTATCATCTTGAGTAAGACTGTTTTATCGGTATAGGTCCTCACTCAATCATCATAATCACAAGTCCGCGACTATGATAATTTCCTTGAGGGCACTATAGCCAACAATCTCCCACTTGCACTTAAGGCCAATTATTGTGCGCATACTCACAGCTTGTGTGATACCGAACACCCAACTTCTCTACTAATCAGTTTCACAAAGCCTGTTTACAAAAATGATTGCGTTCAAGAAATAGCCTCAGTGAGTGGATCCGCTCCAATGTTTCTTTCAGCATCTCTCTTAATCTCAACTTCGCGGAGAAAACTATCTCCCGAAATGAGCAATACTTGTCTTAGAATTTGTCTGGATATCTGATGGGACCCAGTTCATAAATGAACTCCAAATCCAGCAAACTACTTAGACTGTATCGTCCACTGAATTTAATCAGTATCATGCGCCTTGCCTTTCCTCAGTATCCGCTTGGACCACCTGTCCAACATACTGTCCCTCGAAAGAGGGAAAAACTATAACTCTGACAGTCACTCTGTCATCTAGGTCACTTTGGAAGCCTGATATGATAACCGTCTCCAGAAGGAGGCTGCCGTAATCATTTCCCAAGAACATTCACTTATGTTCATTAACTGCTTCCCAATGTTTCTTCAGGATTGGATTAATATATCTGCTTATTGCATCTAGTGCAAAAGCAATATCTGGTGTGGTACTCGACATTTCATGATTAACTCAATTACCTAAGCAAATGATATGCTAATCATGCAGATCCCTCTCCCTTTTAGTCTGTAAGACACCTTTAGAGAGGGTGACTCCATCACCTGCAGGTACACTACCATGCCAGGAGTCATCCATTTAATATCAAAGTACCCAGATTGGGATACTTCCCAAATCTAGATCTAAAACTATATATCTAGTAACCAGAAAACCTAATATTATATCCATATCCTATGTGGAGAAACAACTTTGTGACAACCACGGTATAACCGATCGTAGTATAGGAATATCTCTTCCTATTAAGTGCATGTCATCCCAATACCTGGACATCACTCTCTACTACCTTCTTACCAGATCCATCTCCTATTCTGATGAGGTCAAAACCTATGACTGTCACATCAAAATTAGATGATCTATTTCCGTTATACCTTCTTTAGTGTATAAATAGACATAAGCTACTTGCCCACTATGCTTCCGCTACTCCCACTGACTACAACAACCCTCTGGCAGAGTCATATACACGTGCACTTCTAAAACTAGTTTAGAACGACGCTATACTCATCCTCCTGCCGGGTTTTATAGTCTAGAACAACAGCAATGGCAAGTCTGGGTAAACAAGAACCTCCCTGTCACCGTCTCTGAGAAGACCGAAGTACCTCTCGGGTGCCTGAGGTTACCCACCACGTCTGCGGAGTGGTTAATGGAATGTCGAAACTAATTTAATCCTTAGGTTCAATTAAATCTTCAGTAATCGTTTGTGGTTCTGGAATCACTTCCAGTTCTACCATACTCCCACTCGTGTTTTCTGAAAAAGTCCATTTTACCAAAACTATGGCGAGTGAAGAACAATATAAATATTGATCTTCCTGATGGTAGAAAGTTATCCCTCGTCAAAGCCCGGGATAACCCACGAACAGCCATTACTAAAACGTGCCTTGAGTTTATCCGGATTCTTGTTTTAAGCATCAGCCGGACAACTCTCTATACCTTAACATCGTTAAGATATAAATTGAATCTATATATATCTAATATAGAAACAAAAGCACTAATCTAATTTGAACCAGATTCAAAATCATGCATCTGTCTCCAGCGCATATCAACCAAATGGAAAGAGGACAATCAGCATTACTCATCTAGGAGTGCATCCATATATGAATAACCTGAATAAGAAGCAAGTTCTCAAAACCATTACTATTAACTGAATACCAAACACAAGTATCTACATCTTCGACTTCCTCGAAAAATCCTGATACTTACAACAAATGGTCCTTTACTTTATTCTTATACCTATAACTTCTGAATATCTGGACCTTGCATTTCAACGAAATACATGTCCAGAACTGGAGAAGTCATAAGTAAACAGAATATAGTACGAGTACCAACCCCTTTGTCCTAATGGACACTGGACAACATACAATACTTTGTATAAGTCACCTGAGTTCAATAACTCAAACCCTGTGCGTCGTAGGTTGAAAAACTGCAGTATGGTTAAGAAGAATTACACCGCTGTTGAATGCATCTTACCTAATCACCAACTGATATAGGTAAATGTCATAGACACAATATCAAAAAGTTATATCTCACTTTATAAAATAAATGTACAGATATACCAGTTTGAAATTGATGCATAACAACGGATATTCAAAACCAAATATTTGCCATCCGGCAAAATCCAGATGATTTCCTCAAATATTACCAATTACAACGAATTCCGATATAATGAGGATCTAATCACCCAATTCCCAATATCTTACTCCTACTCACCATCCGCAAAAACATGCAGATGTGTGAAACTGATCTGGTAAATACATACCCTGGAGTTAGATTCCAATTGGAAAAACAGTTTTCAATTAACCTCACACAGTAAAACTGAAACATGAAAATGTTTCAAAAGGGTTTAACTGGTATTCCTAATAACGCCTCTTCCATTATCCTGAATCATGACAGTAACCATATACTTACCTGCTCTCACTACAATCCCTTTATTATGTCTTTACTTATTACCTTCTGTACACCTCCTTTACGCTAATTGGTTTTCTTCATTCCCTACCTTTCGGCACCAGCCTAAGGTTTGGAAGAAGACTATCCAATAAGCGTAATAGGTGTACTCTCCTAATCTTAGGAGCCCTCGCAACCTGAGAGAAGGTAAAGAGAAAAGACATCTGAATAATCCTATTCAATCTCTCCAGAACCAGAATCCATTCTCGAAAAAGTTCCTTCGAGTTTGTATATAACCATACGATGGATTTATCCAATGGAAGTGGATGTTCGTAATAATACGAGGTGTTCTGGAGAAATGCAAAGTGGATGTAGGAGTGGCAGGGGTATACCCGGTCTTTGTCGTGAATGATGGTGATCGCAATTTCCTTTGCCATTTTTCTAATCCCTTCATATGTCTTTACTTATTACCTTCTGTACACCACAGTTAAGCTTGTTGGTTTTCTTCCTTCCCTACCGTTCGGCACCTGCCTATGGTCTGGAGGAAGACTATCCAATAAGCTCAATAGGTGTACCCTCTCCTAATCCTAGGAGCCCTCACAATCTGAGAGAAAGTAAAAGGAAAAGACAACCGAATAATCCTATTCAAACTCTCCAGAACCAGAATCCATCCTCGAAAAAGTTCCTTCGAGTTCGTATATAACCATACAATGGATTTATCCAATGGAAGTGGATGTTCGTAAAAATACGGGGTGTTCTGGAGAAATGCAAAGGTGATATAAAAGTGGCAATGATGTTTGCGACACCGTGACATTCCAAAAGCCAAAGTGTTTTAAGAAGGTTCGGTCAATTTGGTTTCATGAGTTTTAGTCAAAGGTTGGGTCATAGTCGCAGCCAGAGAGAGAGAGAGAGAAGAAACACTCAGTGTGCACTCTAACCTAGATCAGAATGGTTAATCACTTTTATCTAATCTGGATGGCTCCCACTGTTTCCTCGAATTCTCCTCCAAACCTAAAAGGAGAATTATTCGGAATCACCCGAGGAGTAATCCTACTCATCAGTAGGAATCGGGATCCAGCTATCATCGCATGATAACATGATGGAAGCCACTCAAGTCACCATACTCCAGAAGGTATGCGCAAGCCTGGCAAGTTTCCTGTATGTTTGAAATGCCCAATGTGTGTTTTTACCCTTAGGACCCAAGTGACCTTGACAATGCCAACATATCAAAGAGTCCTAGTCAAGTTCAACCCGTCATTATCTTGATTGCGTTAAACCCACCCGTACGAGTCCTTGACAATGCCAACATAACCGTATGACTGTCCTAACCAATCCACATATCCATGGGACAGAAAAGCATTACAGAGCTACCGAACACTACGCCTCGGCAATGCACGACATACGTAGTACGAATACTAAGCAATACTGATCTGAAATGACGGAGGGCTACGGCTGGTTTTTGGCAAAAAACCTTTAACGTAATGAACTTGATCTCATTGAAGGAATCCAAGTGGTTTTATAAATATATAGTGGTGAAAACTTTTGCTAAAGAGGTCACTCCCGGTGAAGGGATCTCGGCTCTTTCCCCGTCGAATGGGGTGCAGGATATCCCAAACTGAATACCACGATGCAAAGCAAAAATAATCGACTATAGTAAAGTTATTACGTTGACGCAAAAATTTACCCAAGGGGTCACTCTCGATGAAGGGATCTCGGCCCTTGTCTCATCGAATGAGGTGCTGGATATTCATAACCGAATACCACTGTGCAAAGCAAAAGAGAACGTCTGTAATGTCAGTTTTTAAAAACTTGGTTCCAACAACATCGTATATAGGTTTGTTTTATCCTTGCATTGATAAGAATCAATGCAGTCCCATCAATTAATCACACCAGAAAAGAATGAAAATAAAACGTACGTATATGCCATCCGCATTCGCCACTGGGTCCCGTCATCACCCGTTAGGTTACTTAACTAACGACAGAGCGGGGACTGGGCTAGCGCGGATGCAAAACATATACAACATCTACGAGTATATATATAAATATATAACAATCTTCCCAGGCATGATATAAAGCAACATCACAGAAGCAATACAGAATGGTGGATAATCTGGAGCCCCGGGTTTCACTTGAGCCGCAAGTGAGACCCGACGTTCCCTGTCGTGTGGATAGCCTGTGTAATGAAAACCTAGACCCATACGAGCGCGGCAAGTTACCCGCCAAAACCAGAAGTGAGCCAGCCCCCTTCAACAATGTGAATGGACCACCCAGCACTTCACGGAATCCGGTAACTTGGGCACCCCTCCTGGGTCACCTATACCCCCTACGAGTGCAGAGAATAGCCCGCCAATTCTAGAGTAAGGTCCCCTCCGTCCCAACGCCATGAGATGCGGACCCGTTGCCCTCTAGAATCCAGCTATTCGTGCACCCCACCGCGGGGTAATCCTAGTACAGAAAATAAAATAATATACAAGGGTGACATCGACCTCAGCCCGGTCGTGCCCCGAAAGAATAATATACAAACTGGCAGTGACGGCAGTCCACATGTCGGACGCTCGCCCCGCAATATCAAATGTACAAATGAAATTAAAACCGTACTACCATTGCACCATTGCTATCCACCACGACGATCCAACCAACATCACAGCACATCACAGAACATCAACGTGAATGTCACGTTCGCAAACCCGTCTAAAAGACATATAGTAATTAGACGAGTTTACCGATCAAATGACATACACGGTCGCAGAATATAATGTATGTACTGTCAAACACACGCTTAAAATATCGATCGACTAAGTTCCAAATTGGCCCCAATAACAAAAACAATACTGCACAGAAACCTGGGCCAAAACAGGACATCAAAAAAATCACAATTTCACATGAGGGAGCTACAAGAAAAAATTTGAAACCCGTCGCCACTAAATGGCCGCGGAACCGCCGCCAATATGAGGCAAGTGCGGCGGTTCCGCAGCTCTATGGTGGCTTCAGGAGCCCAAATTTTTCCAGTATCCTTAGAATTGCCTGCACGGATTTTTAAGCTACTCCAAATAATTTTTTGAACACTTTTGAAAAACGACAGCAAACCCAAAACTGAAATCATGTTTTTTGTAAATTCTGTTGATCGATCTTTTAAGCACATTTAAACAAGCTAGTAAGGGGTTTAAAGGGTGGCTCAGATACCATGTTGGCTCCCGACAGCGCCCCGGCCGTCGAAACGCGGCCAAAATGTGGAATGAAAATTTTCTAAACTGGCGCTACCGTTACCCTAATTCTGGATCGACCTTAAACCCTATACTAGCGAGCTAACTGAGAGTTGGAAAGGTTATACTGAGTTTATCCGTGTCCTTCGGTCTTCATTCCAAACTCCTAGCGATCGTTTGACGATGTTTGGTTGCCGGTCTTCCTTCGTCTCCGATGATCCACCCGAGGGAAACGGCGCAAGCTCCAACCTCGTCGAACGAGGTAACCGACGCTCCAACGTCGCTAGCGATGGAGAGTGGGGGTGTACTAGTGTGTCACTATGATTTTCTCTCAACCATGTGCTCCATGGAGTAACTCAAGAAGATGAATAGAGATGATGAAGCTTTTGGCATGAACTAAGGAAATTGGCTAAGTTAGTTTTGGAGCATGAGAGAATGGAGAGTGAAGCAAGTCTAATTCCCCAAATGAAAATTAACCCCACACCAAATTAATGGCCGGCCCCCCTTCTCTCATTCACCAAAAGAAAAAATATCATTTCATTTGTTTAATTTCATTAAACAAATGCAACCATACCTAGTTCCATGCTTTGACCCATACCTCCTTTCCACCTCATTTCCCAAATAATTTTCAATAAAGAAAATCATTAATGAAGTGGCACCTTCTAGAATCTGATCCGTATAAAATACGGAATACTTTTCGGTACATGTACCGAAATACATTTACGCGTATTCGTACCAAAATACGAATAGCCGAGAGAGAAAATGAATAGTGAACAAAAATACTAGAATACGTATATACAAATACATATATAAATTACTAAATCAAAACCTGATTTAATAAATTGGCTTAATCCTAAGCCGCTAGTATTATCAACCGTCTAATTAAAGTCTGCGCAGCAAGTGCACATATTTAATCGGACATTTGTATGTATCAACATACCTCATGTACACCATATCGCCTGAACCGTGAAAACCCTCTGTGTGGGACTCTAAAGACTCGTCAATACGCTGGCAGTGGGTTTAACCACAAGCACGTCAGCGGCACTAGCTGTACGTAATGGCTACCCAGGTATTGAGCAAAAGGGAAGCCGACGAGCAAACTCATCCTGAACCCCTACTGAGCCTGACGGTGACAATATCCGTACAGTCCGGTCTGTTCGTCTAAGAGTATCGCATATCGAGTGTAGGGGGGTGGATAAAGTCAGACCCCCAACAACACGATATTTAGTGTCGGTATGAAACCCATCACCACCTGAGAAACTATCGATCCTGGATCAATAATTCTCGTCCACCGTGGCCACGGATTTATGGTGATGGCCATCCATACACAACGCGACATCAACCCCCAATACCGGGAGAGACGAATCCCCGATGATCCGATCACTGCCTCCATGTGGCTCGGGACTGTACCCAACTAAAACCTGTTTGCATGACTCCTTTGAGCCGTGGTAGGGAAGTAATCAAAGCACAGTGGGAACTCACACGAGACAAATGACGATCTCAGGTCGACAGACTAACCTATACACATGTCACCTGGGAACTGCTATCTGACAATAGGTATAATACCAACTAGCAGGTTCCCGGCGAGTCCGTCCAGTGTACTCATAACCCAATGAGCACCTGTATACTATCTTAGGTGAACAAACTAACACCAATGGCTTGTGAGACCTGGCCACCGCCCCTCGTCGTGGTCCCGATCAGTATACACAAGTCTACACTGGAGTATCGATGCCCGGTCTCGATACTCCAACGACTAGGGACATTTAAGGATGTGCTTATAGACCCCAGCTCCCATATATGTGATCGCCATCACAATGCTGGCAGTCAAGCAAGAATCCTACGGGCTCGATCAACATATATATGATGATAAAGACAAACCAGATAGCATACTATCATCTTGAGTAAGACTGTTTTATCAGTATAGGTCCTCACTCAATCATGATAATCACAAGTCCGCGACTATGATAATTGCCTTGAGGGCACTATAGTCAACATAAACGGCAATATCATCAAATATCATCCTCAAGTCCCGTCATCACATACTAGTCGTATCATATCACTTCTAACTATCCTTTAGTTTCAAATATAGTTCTCTAACTACCTTTTTACTCTATCTAGTTTTCTATTAAAGGTTTCTTAACCATAATCTATATATAAATCGGTTTCCATCAAAGTGTGCGAGGGTGCAATACGCCATCCACCCGACTTCCCTCGTAGATATAGATCTACTCACTGTGGTCTTCGCTTTCCGAAGTTGATGACGCCAAGCTCCGTCGCCTCGGAATCTATGCGAAGGTACCTACAATAACAACACATATTGCAATGCTATAAAAATCAAGTTCTGAAATCCAATACGGCACGCGCATTGCTCATAGGTTAGAACCTATAGCTTACGCGTACAAAATCAACCAAACAACCCTTGTTGTTGATGTACAAACATCCAACAACCAATTACAAAACCAAATAGCAAAACTTAACATTCAAAATACGGAAAACATAACCAAAAACCACACCAAAGTGCTCCCAGATTTTTACTCAGGTGAAATTTGGATGAACAAACAATACTGGGATGATGTATATAGGGTATATGACCTACGAAGCAACCTAGGCATCAGAATCCACCAAGTGGCCGGCCATAACCCACCAAAATCCGGCCTCCTCGGCCCCATGGCCTCCGTTTGGGTTCGTATGGTCGGGGTGGTCTCTTAGTACCCTAATTTGGTCCCTGG
Organism: Agapanthus africanus; assembly: GCA_030015575.1. Classification (NCBI taxonomy): domain Eukaryota; kingdom Viridiplantae; phylum Streptophyta; class Magnoliopsida; order Asparagales; family Amaryllidaceae; genus Agapanthus; species Agapanthus africanus. Next base: position 650,091,260 of record CM057341.1, on the reverse strand, counting down.
AGTTGTTTACTAAACTCAGAAATCCCTAGGTTGCTCCAGATTCACAGTGTTAGTTATATGTATGCCCTAGAGGCCATTACTATACATGTGATGTATATTGTAGTGGATGCTTGGACATATATAGGGAGGACTTTCTTGCTCGACATGATAGTATGCTATCTGGTTACTCTTTACCTTAACGTGTATACTGATTATCTCTCTGTTACATGTTGGTAAAGCCCTTAGGATGAGTACTTGACTGCCTGGACTATGATGCGGATCATACTAGTGGGGACATGGTAGTCCATAAGTACATCCTTCAAGGTCCCTAGTCGTGGGTGTATCGAGACGGGGCATCGATATACCAGTGTAGACTAGCGTATACCTTCTCGACCCATACAGATGGGCGATGGATGATCTCATATCCATTGGTGTTTGACATCAGAGATGATATATGGGTGCTCAGTGGAGACTGGGTACACTGGACGGGCTCGCCGAGAACTCCCAGATGGTATTATACCTTACGTCAGATGGCAGTTCTCTGGTGACACTGGTACAGGTTAGTCTGTAGACCCGAGATCGTCATAGAGTCTTGTGTGATTCCCACTGTGCTTTGATTTCCACCTTACCACATCCAAGAGGGCGTGCAAAACGGTGGTTTTTGGGTACAGTCCCGAGTCACATGGAGGCAATGAGCGATAGGAGGGGTTTCGTCTCTCCCGGTATTGGGGGTTGATGTTGCGCTATGCTCGATTGGCCATAATAGGGAAGTCCTTGGCCAAGGCTGGTTTAGAGATATACTGGTAAGTGTTACCAGTAGTTTCTCGACCCGTTATGAGCTTCATATCGGCATGACTTATCGGTTATTGGGGTCTGACGTTTACCACCCCTAGAACTGATATGCGACATATCAGACGAAGAGACGGGACTGTACAGTAGTGTCACTGTCAAGCTTTTGCAGGAGTTGGAGCGGGCTTGCTTGCTGATCTTCTGATCGTTCAATACCCGGGTAGCCGTTACGTCCAGCTAGTACCGCTGATGGCTTGTGGGTGTTTGATATGATCATCACCTACTGCCGGCGTATTGACGAGTCTTTAGAGTCCTACATAGAGGTTGTACTGGCTCAGGCAAAATGAAATAGGAGCGCATATGTGATATGTGCGGGACCGAGTAATGCGTGTATGTGATACCGTATTCTATTCTCGCGATCATTGTGTCGATCGGTTGTATGCGATATAACCTAGTTATCGAATCAAGGGTTGATTCGATAAATCGATACATTGAATGTTAGTCGGCTATATATGATATAACCGGATTATTAAGTCAAGTGTTGATTTAATAATTTAGTGTATAATTGTATATATGATATACTAATTTACATTAACTAACATTGGTTCACTTTAAGCATTTGTTTTTCTCACTTGTGCACAAGTTAATATATATGTGATATATATTTATTTGTGCTCTTTTTTGTATCATGGTTGTTGATACAAATATCATGGGTGTACAAGACTTATACCATTCTAATTATAGGTTTAGGTTTTTATATTTAAAGTAATTCAAAAACAAATGGATAATGAGCTAAAATGCATGAAGCTTCATGAAGCTTATGTTGCATTGACTTAGTCCACTTGTTTTGTTTTACTTAAGATATTAATAAACCTAACCACTATAATTAACCTATGGTAATGTCTCTACATGAGTTAGTATATGATACACACTCACCATGGTTAGCACTCTCTCTCTTGATCATTATCCATTCTCATTTTGAGCTCATCTTCTTCATCCTTCACTTTGATTCTAGGGTTTGATAAAGAGAGAGATACAAAGTGAGAAATCAAAATCTAAAGAGAACCCACTTCCTATCTCACCATTCTCTACTAGACTAGCACTTTAGTTTAGGGTGTTTGCTTCACTAATTCATTGGTTAGTGAAGTAGAAGCTTGAGTTCGTATTCTCTCGACGTAGATCATCTTCGGCCTCGAAGACTTCAAGCGATCCCGTTGCAATTTCTCAAGGAGCCGTCCGAGAGTCCGGGAGTTGGATGATCGCAGCGAAGGGACGTCGTCACGGAGCTTTGGAAGTGGAGGACCGGATCTACAAAGGTTGTAGTCCCATTACTTTAGTGTAAATGTGATTTACTTGCTTTTGTTTCGCCTAATATCTAGTTAACGATCTTGCTTAGGGTTGTTCGGCACCTAAAAATTTTAATCCGGCATGGTCGATGTCTTGTAGAGTCTTGTTAGTGTGCCTAGTAACCCTACACACAGTAGGCACACATAAAGCAACAAAACTGACATGGATACAATTTAAGTTTATAGTCTCTATTCTAGGTCCAGAATTAGATTTCTAGGGTCTTGCACACCCTCACTACAGCTCACAAGTCTACAAGTCACCCAAAGCCTCTCTAGAATTTTCTAACTTCACAAATCACCACTAAACCAATTCTAAACTAAAACTAGAATATAAAGGAATTTAAAACTATCTAAATGGAAAGGATTATACCTCATGGATGAACTCAAGAGAACTCTAGCTTCCCAAAGTTATCAAAATCTCACTTTGCTTGGTCCATTGTGTAGAGGATGAAGAGATGATCATTTTTTGTGAAAGGGGTATAGGATTTTGAGGAAGGTTTGGAGATGGATTTTTGAGGTTGAAGGTGGAAGGAGATGAGGAAGAAGAAGGAGAAGAAAATAGTGGAGAAATGATATGAGGCAGCCACCCCCCTGTCTCTCAATTATTCTTACTTTCTCTCTCCAAGCATGGTCTCCTATCATCATTATGTCCCCTCTCTCTCTCTCCTCAAGTCATCATGACACCTTTTCCCTTTCTTTTCTTTTCTCACCACAATAAAACCATAACATAAAACAACACAATGAACAAGTAACCAAATGAAACATGTCATGATACACTAACCATGAAAACTGTAGAAACACGGATTTGGCTTAATCGCGATTAGTAGTGCACTAATCGGGTTTTTATCCAAACTGCATATAATAAATTTTAAAATGCCAAATCCTTTAAATATATTTTTAAATAAATAAATCATTTTAATTTCCATTTATTTCACAATTATTGGTATATATTTATACCCTTTTTCGAAAACCCCAATTTCGCAAATCGGGCAGTTTTCAGGAAAAATATTATTTTAATATTAAATTCCAAAAATAATATTTTATATTTTCTGAAATGTTACAATCTTTCCCCCTTAAAGAAATTCGGTCCCCGAATTTAAATTTAAACCTCTGAATACTAAAACATTTCAATACTCAATTCAAATCAACGGTGCTTCGAAATCATGGAAGATGTAGAAATACCACAGCGCATCGCGTGCGCCTGAAACCGAATACGAAACTCAAAATCGAACCCCGTCAAGCGTCACGCAAATCATCGGATTTGCACGCAAATCCTCAGAGTTACAATAGAGATACAGATCTCGAAATCCACTACTGAAATCCAATCTACACTAGTCAAATACTATAACACGTGTATAGTACGCATACTTGAAAAATCTCCAAAACTGAATAAGACACATGAAAAATCTTTTCTGAATCGCCGTGTGATGCGTAACACACGGCACAAGCGATGGACGCTCATTTATAAAATAGTAAATATAGTTTCGTATATGTTTGCTTCGATATACGTCCCGTCCATTTTAAAATATCCCAAAAAGGTTTTCCTTTGTAAACGTTCGTGTCGCTCACGGACACGGAGGAAATAGCGAGACTATAGCTCCTTTTGAAAACCTCTTGGTAATCTTTTAATGCATGCAAGGTACTCAGGTACTGTCCTCAGATCAGTCATGTTTGGCTACTACACAATATAGTGCCCAACATGAAAACAAAGTGCTCAAAAGCAAATCAGCCTCAAAAAGCGTATCCAATAATCACGTGCGTCTGGTGCGCACGGAAATCAAATCCAGATACAAATGCCACAATATGCACAACATCAAAACTCGGTGCAACGGGTGTGCATGAAAGCATCTGTCCAGTGCAACGGGTGTGCACGACAACAATATCAAATGCATCTAGAGTGCATCCGGCGCAACTAACATGCACGAATGAAAATCCCAATTGAGTGCATCCGGTGTGCACAAAACCACATCTCATATCATGAACCCAACATGAGCGAAAATCCAAATCAAGTGCATCCATCATGCACGAAAGAAATCTAAATCAAGTGCATCCAACATGCACGAGTAAAATCTCACTCAAATGCATCCGATGTGCAAAAAAATCCAAAATCAAGCGCCTAATATGCGCAAAAATCCAACCAAAGCGCGTCGGGTCCGTAAAAGTATATAGTGCAGTAGCATGCACGAAAACGAATGGCAAGTGCCAACGCGCACGAAAACACAAATCTGGTAACACAAATGCTCAAAGACATAAATCGGGTGCAACCAAAGTACGGAGTATAAACCCAGTGCGACAAATGCACAAATACCCGTCCGGTGCAACAAATGCAAGAAATGCAAATCTAGTGTAACTAATGTACGAAATACGAATCTTGTGCAACAAATGCACAAAAATATAAATCCGGTGCGACAATTGCACGAAATGAAAATCTAGTACAACAAATGCACGAAGTGCAAATCTGATGCATCCAGTGCATGAAATACAAATATAGTGCATCCAGTGCACGAAATACGAATACTGTGTATCCAGTGCACGAAATACGAATACAGTGCATCCAGTACACGAAATACAAATACAGTGCATCCAGTGCACGAAATACGAATCCAGTACATCCAGTGCACGAAATACGAATCCATAACTCAAATGCGTATAAAAGCAACACCGAGTATACCGGGGTGTATAAAATCGTAAACGTGTGCAACTGCGTGCACAAAACACGTATCAATGCACTGCAAGCACATGTAAGCTATATCGAGTGCAAAAATCAAATCGAGTGCATACCACACGCACAAAATCAAATCAACCGTATGAAATCCACGAAATCATAAATACGTGCAGCCAAGGCACAAACCGAATCTCAAGTGCAATAAATATGCACAATCATAAACCAACACAACGGTATATAAAATATATCACAAGTGCAATAACTATGCACCAAATTTAAATACCCAGTAGGTGGAGCCATGGTGCACGAAAACAATATCATAAAGCTCAATCATCAAAACTCAAATCCAAGCGATATAGGCATGATACTCGGATCACAAACGTAAATCGCAATAAATGGCATTGAGGTACACCTCCTTCAATGTCGAAAAAGTTGGTGCGCCCCAGAACTGGCAGAGCAAGAACATCCGCTTGCCTCTTGCTCACGGTCTGGCGTCCTCTGTCTCTGGGTCTTTATCTTCTCTGTGGATTTACCAATCTCGCAATCCATCGGCTCGTCGGCCCGGTCGGGTGTGCTAACGGAAATGATTCCGCTCTGGCACTTCTCTGGTTATCTCTCGGCCATTTGGTATGACCACTCGTCAAGCAGCACATGGCGTCATCCTCTGGCTCTCTGAATACATGTGACACAACTGATCCTGGGTGAAAATCTTATTGCAGCAGTGTCTAGGAAGGAATCCTGCTCAGGGTCTCTTCCGATCTCGCCTATGCCGAACTATACGGAGGCTGGTACTCTTACGTAATCTTTCCTCGCTTTTCTAGACATCTGCGTTTTCCGCACAACATTTCCTCAGGAATTGGTCGCATCCCAACGCCTCTGTAGACATATCAGATCTCTAATCTCGATGGGGAGTAGCAACAGCTCGTCAGCATCTCGCATGAACCTCTAGCTCCACTCGCCTGTATCATCGTCCACTTCGATGTCACGTCATGCTCTCTGCGTACTGCAATTATCTTGGCTACAGTCAATCTGAAATCCCTCATATGGACTCGAAATCACGAACTCGGTATCTTCATCACTCTGTAGAAGAAATCTGGCCGAACACGTCCTCGGGAGCTCGTCCCAACCATCGGAGGAATACTCAATACTCGTCCATTCACGATCAACTCACAACGCATCTGAGTGAGGTCCTCTATCCGAAACTGGTCAGCTTGTTGATCTCTTATCACATGATATCCGAACGACACTAAAATTTTCGATCGAGTCATCAAGGTCCCAAAATTTCCCGAAAGCTCAACATCTGAACACAGTTTAATAATAACTGGTACATACCACAGTTTAATAATATCTGATACATACCACAGTACCTCTGGACCAGCCGTAGAAGGGCAAACCCAAGCCTTACTGATGGCACCGCTAAACTGCCGCAAACCCTAAAGTTCAAAAGCGGTTCCATGTTCATCATGTCGAGTTAGGGTTTCATTCTTCTAGAAGGCCTAGAGAATTACTTGCATGTTCCTCCGAATACTTTAAACTTGGAAAAAAATGGGTTTTCTGACATTCGTTCGAACTTTTTAACTTCGCCTAGGCGACATGCGAATACACTTCGTTCGCATGCTAACAATGCCTCAATCCTCCAGGAAGACGATACATCAACGGTCATCTCTGGATCGGTCTGCTCTAGATCTGAGTAAGACTCTCCACACTGAAAATCTTCAATTCAACTAGGCCTGTGTCGACGCATCAATCTGACGAATCACCTTCGTCTCTCAAATCGGGGTAGACTAGCTATCATCTGTCGCATCTCTGCCTGGGAGCTCCAGCGATCTTGTCTTGTAAAGTCTGGAGGCGGCATCCTATCAATCTCAGCAACAGCTGGGTTATCTGTCTGCACGGTAGACGACATCACAATCTCTGAGGTAGGCTGTACGTCAACAGTCCTCTCATAACTGGCAGCTCTAACAATGACCCGATCATCCGGTGTAAAACCTGTAAGTCCATGTTACGCACCCCACGAGCTTGCGGGGAGGCGGAATATATGAAAAACAATTATCAAAGCTTCGTAACACGGACTTGAGCACACGGATCGTGTCTAAACCATTACTAGCAAACTACGAGAGGTTTAACTACTCGGATTCAAAGTTATACCTCATGTTACTTGTCCTTCGGGTCTTCATCGCTGTCCTCCACACCTCGTAGGCTCTATGGAATGTCGGCACCTCAACGGCCTCCTCGAGTCAAAGACGATCTACCCAAGAGTCTATAGTACGAGCTTCTATCTCGAATCTGAGATAACTACGGCTTCTAGATCGCTAATCTAGAAGTCCTAGAGGGTGTAGAGTAATAAGATGGATTAGTTAGTCACTTAAACCCTAGGTTTCTCAACTCATGAGAGCTATTAGGGTTTTGAGGAAGAAGATGAAGACTTGAGGAGAGAGAAAGCTTTTGTGATAATCATATGAATAATAAATCATGAAAGAATATAATGAAGCATACAAATATCTCTTGATCAAATATCTAGAAATATCTAGAAAGCTTCATTTAATCCTAAATGGTGAATCACCTCATAAGTCATTAAGCATTTAATGAAAACTTACAACTCATCTCTCCACCTCATTTATGTAAATCCTAAAAAGAATTAAACACAAATGAGTCATCTTCTTCTAGAAGCTTCCCGACAAATTACGAGACTGCCCCTCCCATCCGTATTTCCGAAAAACACGGATAATCTTTGACTGAATAAATCCATCTGTATAATACTAGAATCTGGCTTAAACCAAAGCCCGCTAGTATTATCTACCCGATCATAATTACCGCGGCCCTGCCGTAAAACCATACGGCCTCTACACCTTTTGCCCGGTGCAGGGAAACTCTCTGTGTGGGACTCTAAAGACTCGACACTACGCTGGCAGTGGGTTTAACCACAGGCCGCAAGCGGTACTAGCTGTACGTAACGGTCCCCAAGTAGATGTCGATAAGAAGGACGATGAGGAAACCCATCCGAACTCCTACTGAGCCTGATGTGACAATCTCCGTACAGTCTGGTCTGTTTGTCTAGGACTATCGCATATCGGGCCTAGGGGCGGTAAACGTCAGACCCCTAATAGCGGTATAAGTCATGTCGGAGTGAAGCCCATTACACCTTGAGAAACTACTGGAAGCTACCAGTAAATCTCGCTTGCCCTGGCCAGGGACTTTGCGTAATGGCTCTCCATACACAGCGCGATATCAACCCCCAATACCGGGAGAGACGAATCCTGTCTAACCGCCACTGCCTCCAAGTGCTTCGGGACTGCACCCAACTACTACCTGTTTGCACAACTCCTTTGAGCCGTGGTAGGGTAGTAATCTAAGTACAGTGGGAACACACCCGAGGCGAAGTAGCAGTATCAAGTCGACGGACTAAGCTGTACTCATGTCACCTGGGAACTGCTATCTGACGATGGGTATAATTGTTGGAGATAGTGCCCTCAGAGTCAATTATTGGATCACAGGCACGTGATTGCAATGATTGAGGGAGGACCTATCCCGGTAGAACAGTCTTACTCGAGATGATAGTATGCTATCTGGTTTACCTTTATCATCGTGTACTGTTTCAGGTGACCTTACAGGTCGCTATTACACGTTGATAGAGCCCCTAGGATTCTTGCTTGACGACCAGCAGTATGATGGCGATCATATACGTGGGAGCTGGGGTCTATAAGCACATCCTTAAATGGTCCCTAGTCGTGGGAGTTTCGAGACTGGGCATCGATACTCCATTAGTAGACTAGTGTATACAGTCGAGACCCCGACGAGGGGCGGTGGCCGGTCTCACAAGCCACTGGTGTCAGTTGGTTCACCTAAGATGTATACAGGTGCTCATTGGGTTATGGGTACACCGGACAGGACTCGCCGGGAACCTGCTAGTTGGGATTATACCATACGTCAGATAGCAGTTCCCAGGTGACATGTGTGCAGGTTAGTTCATCGACCTGAGATCGTCATTTGTCTCGTGTGAGTTCCCACTGTGCTTTGATTACTACCCTACCACGGCTCAAAGGAGTCGTGCAAACAGGTTTTAGTTGGGTACAGTCCCGAGCCACATGGAGGCAGTGAGCGGATCTGCAGGGGTTCGTCTCTCCCGGTATTGGGGGTGAGGTCGCGCTGTGTCTAGGAGAGCCATTACACAAAGCCCTCGGCCGAGGCAGGAGATTTACTGGTAGGTATTCCAGTAGTATTTCAGGGTGTTCTGGGCTACACTCCGACACGACTTGTACCGCCTTTGGCGGTCTGACTTTTACCAACCCCCTAGGCCCGCCATGCGATGCTCATAGACGAACGGACCGGACTGTACGGATATTGTCACTGACAGGCTCAGTAGGGTGTCAGGATGAGTTCGCTCATCGACGTCCCTTTTGGTCAATAGCTGGTGGCCCGTTACGTATTGGCTTGTACCTCTGACGTGCTAGTGGTTAAATCCACAGCCATAGTATTGACGAGTCTTTAGAGTCCACCACACATTCAGTTACTCAGCTTTCGGACGAAACGCTGTAGAGGCCGTATGGAGATATGGCAGGGTCCGATCAGATACGTGCGGTATTGCACGGATCTGGATCGGACGGTTTGTACTAGTAGCCGTATGGATATATGGCAGGGTTCGATCAGATACGTGCGGTATTGCACGGATCAGGATCGAACGGATATTACTAGTCGGCTTTGGTTTAAGCCGGATCCTAGTTTAGTACAGTGTAGATTTTGTCTCTTTGCATTTGTATCCGGACGGAATACAAATGCGGGTGTGTATGCACAGTATCGGGGTTTTCCTGTAATTTATTACGGGACCAGTTTTCTGGAGTTGCCAGTTTGCATTCCGTTCCGGCCGGTTTTCCTTTGTTCTTTCCCGGCCGGACTTTTCCGATGGAGGGGGTTATTTGCAATTGTGCAAATAACTTTTGAGGAGGGGGTTTCTTGCACTTGTATTCATTATGATAAGCATCTTTTGTTTTTCATCCATGATGGTGCTTTAATGAGATTTGATGTGAATAGAAGTTTTAAGCATGGTTGATGTTTTGTTTAAGGTCACCACTTGCTTTATCCTACACTTACCTCCCTTCATGATTTGCTTATCCCTCCACCATTCCTCTTTTGACAAGGCCGGCCAACACTTTGAGAAGAGAGGGTTTTTTTGATTTGGTGAGGGTGTGGGAAAAATTAATCATTCATATCATTTTTCCATTGCCACAAAAATCCCCAAGTTCATATCTTGTTGATTCCTCCATCAAGGCGACATAACCCCAAAGAGACAAGCACTACTCATTCTACAGCATATCTTGGACACGCCGACTAGCCAGCTTCGTGCCCGAGTTGCCTCGGTATTGAGGTGGGAGCCCGTAAAAGATACAGACGATGCGGTGCCCTTCCGGCAAGGAGGCGACGACCGGAGTTTCCGCAGGAGATCGGGACGACGACGAGAAGACCGGAGGACTCGGATCACTCGGTATATCTCTAACCCCATCTCTTGTTAGCTGGTATAGGTTAATGGTTTCGATCCGGGTATATTGTCCGCGGTAGCGCCAGTTTAAAAGTTAAGAAAATTTTGATTCCGCATTTTGGCCTCGGATAGACGGCCGGGGCGCTGCCGTGGCGCAACATGGTATCAGAGCCACGCCATTAACCTTATCTAGTTTGTTCTAATGTGTTTTGCATTTCCGATCGACCAAAATTCCAAAATCTACATTTTTGTTAGCATCAGTTTCTGTTGAAATTTTTTGGTCTCCAAAAATTTTTCAGGTTGTCTCAGAATGATGTGCAGGGAGTTCTAAGAACACTGGGAAAATTCGACAACATAATCCCTCAGTAAGAGCGCGGATCCGCGGCCGTTAACCTTTCTCAGGCCGCGGATCCGCCGCAGTAATGAGGGATCATGTCGTCGTTTTTCTGCAGTGGGCTTGTGGGCTAAAAATAGGGGTTTTGGAATATTAAAATTGGGCCCAGAATTTCTGTGAGTGCTACAGTATTGCTTGGGGGCCCACTTGTTATTTTTGATCGATTGGATATTTTAAACACATTATTTCACAGTATTTACATTATATCTGCGACCGTGAATATCACTTGATCGGTAAATCCTGTCTAACTGCTATAGCCCGGTTAGACGGATTTGCGAACGTGATTTTCACGTTGATGTTCTGTGTTTATGCTGTGTTGTTGCGGATCGGTCGTGGGGGATAGCCTGGATGCAATGCTAGTACAGTTGTGGTTGTATTATGTACATTTGATATTGCGGGGCGAGCGTCCGACATGTGGACTGCCGTCACTGCCTGTTTGTATTATTCTTTTGGGGCATGACCTGGTTGCGGTCGATGTACCCGGTGTATGTATATTATACTTTCTGTACTAGGGTTACCCCGCGGAGGGGTGCACGGATAGCCGGGTTCTAGAGGGCAACGGGCCCGCATCTCAGGGCATTGAGACAGAGGGGGCTTCAGTCTGGAATTGGCGGGCTATTCGTCGCACTCGTAGGGGGTACAGGTTGACCCAGGAGGGGTGCCCAAGTTACCGGATTCCGTGAAGTGCTGGGTGGTCCATTCACGGTGCTGAAGGGGGCTGCCTCGCTTCAGGTTTTGGCGGGTGACTTGCCGCGCCCGTAGGGGTCTAGGTTTTCATTGCACAGGCTATCCACACGACCAGGGAAACGTCGGGTTTCAGCAGCGGCTCTGTGAAACCCGGGGCTTCCAGATATCTGTATTGTTCTGTGATGCTGCATTTTTTCTGTGATGTTGCATTTTATTCACGCCTTGAGCGAAATACTATATATTGGTATATATATTAGTAGATGTTGTATATGTTTTTCATCCGCGCTAGTCCAGTCCCCGCTCTGCCGTTAGTTAGCTAACCTAACGGGTGATGACGGGACCCAGTGGCGAATGCGGATGGCATATACGTACGTCAGTATATTTTCGTTCTTTGTGGTGTGATCAATTGATGGGACTGCATTGATTCGGATCAATGCAAGCTAAACAAACCTATTCTGATGTTGTTGGAACACTTTTTCAAAAAGCTGTTATTGCAAGGACGTTCACTTTTGTTTTGCATCGTGGTATTCATTTGGAATATCCTGCTCCTCAGTCGACGAGGCAAGGGCCGAGATCCCTTCACCGGGAGTGACCCCTTGGACAGAAGTTTGCGTCAGGGCATTAACTTCACTATAGCCGATTACTTTTGCTTTGCATCATGGTATTCAGTTGGAATATCCTGCACCTCATTCTACGGGGAAAGAGCCGAGATCCCTTCACCGGGAGTGACCTCTTTAGTAAAGGTTTTCGTCACTATATTTTCTAAAAAGGTTATCCAGTTCCTTCAACGATATCAAGTTCATTACGTTAAAGGTTTTTCGCCAAAAACCAGTCGTAGCCCTCCGTCATTTCAGATTAGTATTACTTAGTATTCGTGCTGCGTTTGTCGTGCATTGCCGTGGCGTAGTGTTCGGTAGCTATGTAATGCTTTTCTGTCACATGGATAAGTGGATTGGTTAGGACAGTCGTACGGTCTTGTTGGCATTGTCAAGGACTTGTACAGGTGGGTTTAACGCAATCAAGATAATGACGGGTAGAACTTGACTAGGACTCTTTGATTTGTTGGCATTGTCAAGGTCACTTGGGTCCTAGGGGTAAAAACCTACATCGGGAGTTTCAAAAGAACTGAAACTTGCCAGATATGCGCATACCTTCTGGAGTGTGGTGACTTGAGTGGATTCCGTCAAGTTATCATGCGATGATAGTTGGATCCCGATTCCCACTGATGAGTTGGTTTACTCCTCGGGTGATCCCGACTAATTCTTCTTTCAGGTTTGGAGGAGAATTTGACGGTACAGTGGGAGGTTTCCAGATTAGATAAAGTGATAACCATTCTGATCTAGGTTAGAGTGCACGCTGAGTGTTTCTTTTCTCTCTCTCTTTGGCAGCGACCATTGACCCGACCCTGGACTATGACTCAGTGACCAAGTTGACCGAACCTTCTTAACACTGGCTTTTGGATTGTCAGAGTTGCAGACCTCATTGCCACTCCTACTTTTACCCTTTTCTCCAGGACACCCCGTATTACTGCGAACGTCCACTTCCATTGGACAAAACCATCGTATGGTTAGATACGAACTCGAAGGAATTCGAGGATGGTTTCCGGTTCTGGAGAAAACGGATAGGATTATTCAGTTGTCTTTTCCCTTTTACCTTCTCTCAAGTTATGAGTACTCCTTGGTTTAGGAGATAGTACACCTATTACGCAAATTGGATAGTCATCTTCCAAACTTTAGGCTGGTGCCGAACAGTGGGGAATGAGGAAAACCAATTAGCATAACCATGGTGTGCAGAAGGTATTAAGATTAAGACAAAGCAAGGGATTAGTAAGAGGGCAAAGTAAATTGCGACTGATATTCACGACCAAACCAAGTATTTCTTCGCCAATCCTAAATCACCTTTGTATTTCTCCCGGACACCCCGTATCACTACGAAGATCCACAATTTATCGGATACTCCATCGTATGGTTATATACGAACTCGAAAGGAACTTGTTCCAGTTCGGGGATGGATTCTGGTCCAGGAGAAATAGGAATAAGGTTTATTCGGTTGTCTTTTGTCTTCACCTTCTCTCGCATTGCGAGTGCTCCTAGGACTAGGACAGTACACCGATTATGCTTATTGGATAGTCTTCTTCCAAACCATAGGCTGGTGCCGAACGGTAGGGAAGGAAGAAAACCAATTAGCCTAAAGGGGTGTACAGAAGGTAATGACTAAAGACATATAAAGGGATTTGGAGAGGTGGCAATAAATTATACGGTTATAGTTGTGAATCTGGATAATGGAAGAGGCATTACTAAGAATACCGGAATACCCCACCGAAACATTTCAATGTTTCAGTTTCACTGTGTTCTGTTAAAAGAAAACTGATTTTCCGATTAGACACTTGCTCCAGGGTATGTATTTACCAGATTCGATTCTCACATCTGTATGGTTTTACAGATGATGAGTGGGAGTAAGTTATTGGAAATTGGGTGATCATCCTCACTATATCGGGATTCGTTGTAATCGGTGATATTTGAGGAGATCATCTGGGCTATTTGCCGGTCGGCAAATATTTGGTTTTGAATATCCGCTGTTGTGCACCAATTTCAAATTGATATATCTGTACGTCTATTTTAATAGAGTGAGATATACCTTTTGATATTATGTCGATGACATTTACCTATATCAGTGGATGGTTAAGTAAGGAGCATTAAACAGCGGTGTAATTCTTCTTAACCATAAGTACAGTTTTCAACTTACGACGCACAGTGAAAGAGTTGTTAGACTCAGCGGACTTATACAGAGTATTGTATGTTGTCCAGTGTCCATTAGGACAGAGGGGTTGGTCCTCTTACTATATTCTGTTTACTTTTAACTTCTCTAGTTCTTAGACATGTGTTTCGTAGAAACACAGGATCTAAGTTTTAAGGAGTTATAGGTATTTAAATAGAGTAGAGAAACAGGTATAGCAAGTATCGGGATTCTTCAAAGTAATCGAAGATGTAGATACTTGTGTATGGTATTCAGTTGATAGTAATGATAATGAGAACTTGCTTCTCTTTCAGGTTACTCATAATTGGAAGCATTCCTAAGTTGAGTAACGCTGATCGGCCTCCTTCCATTTAGTTGACATGCACTGGAGATAGCTGCATGATTTGAATCTAGTTCTTTTAAATCAGTGCCTCTGGTTCTATATTGGATATAGAACAGTTCATATCTTAACATTGTTAAGGTATGGGGAGTTGTCCGGCTTATGATTAAAACCAGACACTGGACAACTCAAGGCACGTTTCTGTAATGGCTGTTTGTAGGTTGACCCAGGCTATGACGAGGGTTGATTTTCTACCATCTGGAAGATCAATAGTGATATTGTTCTTAACTCGCCACATTTTAAAAAGAAATAGTTATTTTTCAGAAAATAGTAGTGGGAGTATGGTAGAACTGGAAGCGATTCCAGAACCGCAAACGATTACTGAAGATTTGATAAGGAACCTAAAGATTCAATCTGATTTGACATTCCATTGGCCACTCCGCAGATAAGGTGGGTAACTTCAGGCACCCGAGAGGTACTCCGGTAGCCTCAAGGACGGTGACAGGGAAGTTCTTGTTTACCCACACTTGCCATTGTTGTTGTTCTAGGCTGCGAGACCCGGCAGGAGGATGAGTATAGCGTCGTTCTAAACTAGCTTTAGAAGTGCACGTCTATATGACTCTGCCAGAGGGTTGTCGTAGTCAGTGGGAGCAGCGGAAGCATTGGTGGACATCAGGCTTATGTCTATAGACTAAAGCAGATATAGCGGAGATAGATCATCTATTTCTGATGTGACAGTCATAGTTTTGACGTCATCAGAATAGGGGATGGATCTGTTGAGAAGGTAGTAGGAAGTGATATTCCTATACTACGATCGGTTATACTTTGGTCGTCACACAGTGTTTTCTCCACATGGGACTTGGACATTATATCAGACATACTGGTTACTAGATCTATGGTTTTAGATCTAGATTTGGGTGGTTTCCCAATCAGGGTACTTTGACAGCATTCTAAGAGTATTTAGAATGGTCGACTCCTGGCATGGTAGTGTACCTGCAGGTAATGGAGTCACCCTCTCTAAAGGTGTCTTATAGACTAAAGTAGAGAGGGATGTGCATGATTGGCAGATCACTTGCTTAGGCAATTGGGTCAATCATGAGATGTCAAGTACCACACCAGATGTTGTTCTTGCAGTAGGTGCAATAAGTTGATATTAATCCAATCCTGGAGAAACAATCGGAAGCAATTTTAGAACATAAGTGAATGTTCTAGGGATGTGATAACGACAGCCTCTTTTAGGAGACGGTTGTCACTCCAGGCTTCCAAGGTGACATGGATGGCAGAGTGGCTGTCAGAGTTATAGTTTTCCCTCTGACGAGGGGCAGTATTTTGGACAGGTGATCCAAGGCAATACTGAGGGAGGCATGGCGCAGGATACTGATTAAGTTCAGTTGACGATACAGTCTAAGAAGTTTGGATTTGGAGTTCATTTATGAGCTAGGTCCCATCAGACATCCAGACATTCTAAGACAGGTATTGCTCATTTCGGGAGATGGTATTCTCCGCGAACTTGAGATTTAGAGAGACATAGAAAGAAACATCACAGCGGATCCACTCACTGAGGCTATTCCTCGAACGCAATAGTTTCGCAAACGAGCTTTGTGAGACTGACCAGTAGAGGAGTTGGGTGTTCGGTATCACACGGGCTGTGAGTATGCGACATCGCAATAATTAGCCTTGAGTGCAAGTGGGAGATTGTTGGAGATAGTGCCCTCAGAGTCAATTATTGGATCACAGGCACGTGATTGCAATGATTGAGGGAGGACCTATCCCGGTAGAACAGTCTTACTCGAGATGATAGTATGCTATCTGGTTTACCTTTATCATCGTGTACTATTTCAGGTGACCTTACAGGTCGCTATTACACGTTGATAGAGCCCCTAGGATTCTTGCTTGACGACCAGCAGTATGATGGCGATCATATACGTGGGAGCTGGGGTCTATAAGCACATCCTTAAATGGTCCCTAGTCGTGGGAGTTTCGAGACTGGGCATCGATACTCCATTAGTAGACTAGTGTATACAGTCGAGACCCCGACGAGGGGCGGTGGCCGGTCTCACAAGCCACTGGTGTCAGTTGGTTCACCTAAGATATATACAGGTGCTCATTGGGTTATGAGTACACCGGACAGGACTCGCCAGGAACCTGCTAGTTGGGATTATACCATACGTCAGATAGCAGTTCCCAGGTGACATGTGTGCAGGTTAATTCATCGACCTGAGATCGTCATTTGTCTCGTGTGAGTTCCCACTGTGCTTTGATTACTACCCTACCACGGCTCAAAGGAGTCGTGCACACAGGTTTTAGTTGGGTACAGTCCCGAGCCACATGGAGGCAGTGAGCGGATCTGCAGGGGTTCGTCTCTCCCGGTATTGGGGGTGAGGTCGCGCTGTGTCTAGGAGAGCCATTACACAAAGCCCTCGGCCGAGGCAGGAGATTTACTGGTAAGTATTCCAGTAGTATCTCAGGGTGTTCTGGGCTACACTCCGACACGACTTGTACCGCCTTTGGGGGTCTGACTTTTACCAACCCCCTAGGCCCGCCATGCGATGCTCATAGACGAACGGACCGGACTGTACGGATATTGTCACTGACAGGCTCAGTAGGGTGTCAGGATGAGTTCGCTCATCGACGTCCCTTTTGGTCAATAGCTGGTGGCCCGTTACGTATTGGCTTATACCTCTGACGTGCTAGTGGTTAAATCCACAGCCATAGTATTGACGAGTCTTTAGAGTCCACCACACATTCAGTTACTCAGCTTTCGGGCGAAACGCTGTAGAGGCCGTATGGAGATATGGCAGGGTCCGATCAGATACGTGCGGTATTGCACGGATCAGGATCGGACGGTTTGTACTAGTAGCCGTATGGATATATGGCAGGGTTCGATCAGATACGTGCGGTATTGCACGGATCAGGATCGAACGGATATTACTAGCCGGCTTTGGTTTAAGCAGGATCCTAGTTTAGTACAGTGTAGATTTTGTCTCTTTGCATTTGTATCCGGACGGAATACAGATGCGGGTGTGTATGCACAGTATCGGGGTTTTCCTGTAATTTATTACGGGACCAGTTTTCTGGAGTTGCCAGTTTGCATTCCGTTCCGGCCGGTTTTCCTTTGTTCTTTCCCGGCCGGACTTTTCCGATGGAGGGGGTTATTTGCAATTGTGCAAATAACTTTTGAGGAGGGGGTTTCTTGCACTTGTATTCATTATGATAAGCATCTTTTGTTTTTCATCCATGATGGTGCTTTAATGAGATTTGATGTGAATAGAAGTTTTAAGCATGGTTGATGTTTTGTTTAAGGTCACCACTTGCTTTATCCTACACTTACCTCCCTTCATGATTTGCTTATCCCTCCACCATTCCTCTTTTGACAAGGCCGGCCAACACTTTGAGAAGAGAGGGTTTTTTTGATTTGGTGAGGATGTGGGAAAAATTAATCATTCATATCATTTTTCCATTGCCACAAAAATCCCCAAGTTCATATCTTGTTGATTCCTCCATCAAGGCGACATAACCCCAAAGAGACAAGCACTACTCATTCTACAGCATATCTTAGGCACGTCGACTAGCCAGCTTCGTGCCCGAGTTGCCTCGGTATTGTGGTGGGAGCCCGTAAAAGATACAGACGATGTGGTGCCCTTCCGGCAAGGAGGCGACGACCGGAGTTTCCGCAGGAGATCGGGACGACGACGAGAAGACCGGAGGACTCGGATCACTCGGTATATCTCTAACCCCATCTCTTGTTAGCTGGTATAGGTTAATGGTTTCGATCCGGGTATATTGTCCGCGGTAGCGCCAGTTTAAAAGTTAAGAAAATTTTGATTCCGCATTTTGGCCTCGGATAGACGGCCGGGGCATTGCCGTGGCGCAACAATAATACCAACCTGCAGTTCCCGGCGAGTCCTGTCCGGTGTACCCGTAACCTAACGAGCACCTGCATACTATCTCCAGTACGACGTATTGATGGCTGTGGGACAGACCATCTCCCTATGCTGGGATGAGAAGCGTATACACCAGTCTACTCCGGAGTATCGATGCCCTGTCTCGATAATCCTACGACCAGGGACCTGTATAGGATGTTGCTTATAGACTACCCAGCCCCCACTAGTGTGACTGCCATCACAACGCTGGTAATCAAGCAAAAATCCTAAGGGCTCTACTAATATGTATAAGCGATACGTTAAAAGAAACATATGCACATATTAAAGTAGACATAAACCAAGTAGCATACTACCATTTTTAACAAGACTGTCAATACAACTGTGAATATCCCAAGCTTCCATTAAGTAATATACAAACTAGTATGATACAGTAATGGCCTCTAGGGCATAAACACTAACAATCTCCCACTTGCACTAGGGCCATGTACTGGCATATCGCGGACCTATCATCTCGAATAGCCTTTCTAACTGCGTCTGAGGAATTGCCTTTGTGAATGGATCAGCAGTGTTATTCTCCGTATCTACTATCTTTACCTCGATCTCCCGGTGATCTACGATCTCCCTGATCAGGTGATACCGCCTTAAGATGTGTCTGGACTTCTGATGGGACCTGGGTTCCTTCGCTAAAGCTATAGCGCCGTTGTTGTCGCAATACAGAGGTATTGGACCAACACTGGTAGGAACCACCTGAAGTTCTGTGAGGAACTTCTTCCTCCAGACAGCTTCTTTTGCGGCATCGCAAGCAGCTATGTACTCCGCTTCCATCGTTGAGTCAGCAACGGTGTCCTGCTTGGAACTCTTCCAACAGACCGCCCCTCCATTGAGGGCAAAGACATAACCCGACATGGACTTGGAGTCATCCTTGTCACTCTGGAAGCTGGAGTCGGCAAAGGCCTCGATCTGGAGGTCTTTTCCGCCATACACCAAGAACATCTCCTTAGTCCTCCTCAGGTACTTGAGAATGTTCTTTACTGCTATCCAATGCTTCTCCCCTGGGTTTACCTGATACCGTCTTACAACGCTCAATGCGTATGCTACATCAGGTCTGGTACATAACATCGCATACATTATAGAGCCTACCGCAGAAGCGTAGGGTATAATCTGTTAGATATATGTATGCCCTAGAGGCCATTATATGTATAGTGGATGCTTGGACATGTATATATGATTTTAGATGACTTTCTCGCTCAACATGATAGTATGCTATCTGGTTTACTTTATCTTGACATGTTGATTTGATCATGCTTTTATTCATTTGCACATGTTGATAAAGCCCTCGGGATATTTGCTTGACTACTGTGACTATGATGCAGATCATACTAGTGGGGCATGTGTAGTTTATAAGCATATCCTTGAATTGTTCCTAGTCGTGGGTGTATCGAGACGGGGCATCGATATTCCAGAGTAGACTAGCGTATACTATTCTTGTCCCATATGATGGGCGATTGATGATCCCATATCCATCTGGTGAGGTGACACCAAAGATTGTATGCGGGTGCTCAGTAGAGACTGGGTACACTGAACGGACTCACAGAGAACTACTATGTGGTATTATATCTATCGTCGGATAGCAGTTCTCAGGTGACACTGGTACAGGTTAGTCTGTAGACCCAAGATCGTCATAGAGTCTTGTGTGTCCTCCCACTGTACTTTGATATCCACCCTACCACAGCTCAACTGAGTCGTGCAAACAGGTGGACTTTGGGTATAGTCCCGAGGCACATGGAGGCGTTGAGCGATAGGAGGGGTTTCGTCTATCCCGGTATTGGGAGTTGATGTTGTGCTATGCTCGATTGGCTATAACAGGAAGTCCCTGGCCAGGGCTGCTGAGGTTTACTGATAAGCGTTATCAGTAGTTTCTCGATCTGTTATGAGCCATACACCAGCATGACTTATTGAGTTATTGGGGTCGACGATTCCATCCCTATACTCGATATGCAACATATCTAACGAAGAGACCGGACTGTACGGTAAGTGTTGCCAGTTGGCTCGACGGGAGTTTTGACAGCTTCGCTGGTTTTCTTCTGATCGCTCAATACCCGGATGGCCGTTACTTTTAGCTGACCGCTTGCGGCTTGTGGGTGTTTGATATGATCATCACCTACTGCCGGCGTATTGACGAGTCTTAGAGTCCCACAATGAAGTTTCCTGGCTCAGACGAAAAGATGTGGTGTGCATATGAGATATGCGCGGGGACCCGATTAAATACGGATATGTGATACCGTATATTAATCGGGAATTTTCTATTGGTCGGGTCGTATGTGATATGACCGGTTTGCAAAATCAAGTGTTCATTTAACAAATGGCTTTTAGATTAATTCTTTAATTAAACCCTTTTTCTATTTTTTGTATGCATGCATGTATGCACATGATGATGTGCATGGACACATACATACATACATTGTATCATGGTTGTTGATACAAATTTGGTGGCAATGCAAGACTCATATTGTAGTAATTATCTATTTATTTATCATTTTGAATAAAGGAAAGGATAATTCACACATGGTTAATGTTTATCATCTTTGACCATACTTCAACTACTTTTTAACCTTGAGTTAATTATCCTTTTGCCTTTTTAACTCAATGAAAAAGATCTAGATAATTACTAACCATGGTTGAAGTGAGAAGGATTAATATAAATTATTCTTTCTCATTTCAATAATTATCATCATATTATTTTCCTTTGAGCTCAAGCTTAGCCTCTATCTTCTTCTTCCTCTCTTGAAAATTTCTTTGAGTGAAGTTGATAAAAAGAAAGGGTTTTGATTATAGAATACAAACCACATCATCATACTACACACATCTAGCCCATTTGTGTAAGGTGTTTGCTCTACTTCATTCACATATCAAGTAAAGCAAGGAGCTTTGGGCAAAGAGACTTCGGATGGATCTTCGTGAACTAGGAAGGCTTCCATCGATCCGTTCCAAACTCTCAAAGTGCCAAGGAGTCACCAAGGGAGGTCTACAAAGGTTGTAATCTCTACTCATAGTGATACTTTTTCTTTTGCATATGATGCTTAGTCAAATGAAACCCTAAATTTCTAGTTATGATTCTTTGTAAGTTCACTTAGCACCTTAAAAATTTGATTTTGGCATATGTGATGCTTCTAAACCCTTGATGAGGTGCTAGGTAAACCCAACAATGGTATCAGAGCCAAGCTAGAGCTTTAGGCGAAGTTAAAACCCCGATCGAACCACGAAATACGGAATTAGACCCTTCTCTGGACATTTTTTAAAACTGTGTTTTTTTCTGAATTAAAAATACTTAAAAACTTCAGCAGGGAAATATAAGCATAACTGTAAAAAACGACACCATGATCCGTACATATCGCCGCGGAACCGTGGCCATACCTTGCTTGGGCCGCGGATCCGCGGCCGTACAGAAGCTTTATGGCATCGATTTTGTACAGTAATGTCCATAGCTGTTTGTATATATTTTTGGGTATTTTTAATCTGACTCAAGTGTTGAGTGTTCTGGGGATTATTTTGGATTCATTGATTCGATCGGAAAATTTAATTTAGTGCTGTTTTCGGGTAATTTAGAAAGTATTAAAAAGTTCGAACGGATATCATTAACTCACTTTTTCCCGGCACGAAAAACTTTCAAGTGTTGATTTTTTTTCTCGAGTTTAAATCTTTCGGAAAAACGTGCAAGTAACGTGGTGGACCCTCTAGAAGAACACAAACCTTAACTCGATTATGTGACCGTCTGAACCACCTCTAAACCTTATGGTTTGGGGCAGTACGGCGTGCCACATGTGAGGTATTGGCTTGACCCTTCTACGGCTGGACCACTGCTACTGTGACACATTCTGGGATTTTTGAACTCTGCTCAAGTGTTGAGCTAATTAGGAAATCTTGGGTATTTGATTATTCGATCGAAAAGTTTAATACTGTCTATTTATCTGGAATGTGATACAATATGTGGAATTCATATAGTTAGGCATGAAATGCGAAGTATGTGATATTTCGGATTTACGATGTCTAAAGAGATTGTGGATTCCAAATGTTGTAGTTTTACACTTTTTTTCCGTAACCGCAAGCGTAGTATGTGGGGTATCGCCGGCTTCGTTGCTATACATCAACGACAATCGGGATACGCATACTTGCTTACGTTGATGATATGAGATATTATGTGTTGCTGAAATTTGATGTGCAGGATTGTCGCGATTGAATAGCCGGGGGTTGTTATGTGAGATGAGAGTTTTATTTTCATTCATGTATAAATCAATTGTATGTAATATTCTTTTATTTGGGGCACTTCCGGGCTGAGGAAAATGTTTCCATCATTGTATATTATTTTACTTTTTCGCATTAGGATAGACCCAAGGAGGGGAGCACAAGTGATCGGGTTCTAGGGTTCAGTGGGAGGCCATCTCGAGGAGTCGAGACCGGGTCTCCTAAACTCTAGAATTGGCAGGATCACTTGCCGCTCTCGTAGGGGTCTAGGGGTGTGGACTTGGCTATTCATCGCGACCGTGGAATCCGTATTTTCTATTGTTGGCTAAATACAAAATACGGACGTTCTAGATATCCTTTTATTTTCATATGTGCTTCTGCTGTTGATATTCTGTAATGTGATTACTTAGTATCTGAGACGAATGGATTATTATTATATATATGATATATAATAAACGTTACTTATACACCCGCACTAGTCCCGCCCGCTATGCCGTTAGTTAAGTAACCTAACGGTGCATAATGGGACACTGTGGCGAATGCGGATGGTATAAGTATACGTTCTATTTTCGTTTCTTTTCTGTGATGGCTTAGGAACTTAAATGATGGGATTACATTAATGAGATTAATGTTAAGAAAAAGAAACCTAAAAGATATTGTAGAATCAGATTTGAAACCCACTCGGCCTTTTTATGAAAAATGCAAGTTTCAAAAGATGCGGAGCTTAAGCCACTCCTTTTTCTAAAAATGTTTTGATTCTACAACGAGATCAAGTTCAAAGCGTTAAAGGTTTTCATAAAAGCCATCCGCAATCCTCCGTCATTTTAGGAAGCAGAGTACTTAGTATTCGTGCTGCGTATTTTGATCATAATCAAGGCGTAGTGTACGGTAGCTAAGTGATGTCTTCCTACAAAGCATATGATGCGATCAGTTAGGACATTCATGTGATTATGTTGATCATAGTCAAGGGTCATATGGGTGGGTCTAGTTGATCTCGAAATGACGGGTAGAACTTGACTAGTGCTTATGATATTTTGACCATAGCCAAGGTCATAAGCAACTAGGGGTAAAAACCATATCGGGAGTTTCAAGAGTTGAAATTCGCAATGAGATTGCATACCATCTATATGATAGTTGGATCCCGATCCCACTGTGAGTAAGTGTTACTTCCAGGAGAATTTTACACTTTACAATTAGCTGATCCAGTAGGTGTCTAGAAAGGTGTTAACAGGGTTTTGACCTCTGGGAAAACGAGGTTTACTTTAATTAGGTCCGTGCGAAAGCACGGGGAACCTCCCTCAAGTACCGACACTGGCCTGGCTGACCGGTTAGCGAAACTGTAGAATGTAATTAATCCTGGCTAGTTTTCTTTTCAGGTTTTGAAAGAAAATTTGATTAAAGCAGTGGGAGACATCGATTAGATAAGATAATAACCAATCTAATTCTTTACAAGAGCATTTCGCTGAGTGTATTCTTTTCTCTCTCCTAATGGCAGATACCAATGACGGGACTTAAGCTTCTACTAGAGAAAAATAAACTAACCGGACCGAACTATAAAGAATGGTTGAGGAACTTGAACATTGCACTTGCATATGATAAAGTATCATATGTCCTCACAACCAATGCCCCACCCATCTCAGGACCTGAATCATTTGTCTCGGATAAGGAGATCCGAAAAACTTGGGATACTGATTGTAACATGGCCAAGTGCCTCGCGCTTGCTTCTATAGACAATATCCATCAGAAACAACATGAGAATATGGATGTACAATCCATCTTTCTTCACACAAAGGACTTGTATGAAGAGCAATCTCGTACTTTGAGATACGAGGCATCTCGAAAGCTGTTTCAGATGCGAATGGCCCCTGGTACATCAGTAGGAGACCATGTTTTGAAGATGATTGGTCTTATAGAAGAACTTGAGGAACTGGGATGGACCATGGACAATGAGCAGTATACAGATATTGTTCTACAGTCTCTCCCCCCTGCCTTTGCTCCGTTCA
Source organism: Agapanthus africanus (assembly GCA_030015575.1). Lineage (NCBI taxonomy): Eukaryota > Viridiplantae > Streptophyta > Magnoliopsida > Asparagales > Amaryllidaceae > Agapanthus > Agapanthus africanus. The sequence goes on along the minus strand of CM057341.1, from coordinate 650,066,722 downwards.
TAGTGAACTTTAATATGAATGATTTGGAGAAATCATTACCTGAACTTCTCAATATGTTGAGAAGTGCAGAGAGCACGTAGAAAACAACGAAGACTCCCGCTTTGCTTGCTGGGCCATCCTCCTCTTCATTCCCAAAAGCCAAGGCCAAGGGAAAGAAAAAGAAAAATTCCATCAAACAGAAAGGTGGAGTTAAAAAGGCAAAGGGGAAAGACAAATCCGGGGCTGCGGGAAGCGGGAAAGCAGAATGTTTTTACTGTCACAAGTCAGGACATTGGAAACGCAACTGTGCTGTGTATCTTGCTGATCTCAAGAAGAAGAAGCATGCTGATGCTTCTACTTCAGGTATATTTGTAACTGAAAACTGTTTTTCTTTAAACTCTGCATCTTGGGTATTAGATACCGGTTCAGGTTCTCACATCTGCAATTGTATGCAGAGATTGAGAAACAGTGGAGTTTTGAAGACAGGTGACCATACTCTGCGGGTTGGAAATGGTTCCAATGTACATGTTGTATCCGTGGGAGAGTATCATCTTGGGTTGCCTTCGGGTTGTATTTTGGTGTTGAACCCGTGTTATTTTGTACCTAGTATGCTATGTAATATAATATCCGTTTCTTTGTTGGACAATGAAGGATATCATTTTGTATTGCAAAATAATGTTATGAACATTAACTTGAATCAAGAGTTGATTGGGTATGGTACATTAAATAACGGTATTTACGTCCTGAACCAACACACAGTTTTCAACATACAACATACTAATAAAAGAAAGTTTTCAGATATAAATGAAGCTTTTCTTTGGCATTGTAGACTTGGTCATATTAATGAAACAAGACTAAACAAACTACATAAAGATGGATATTTAAATCCTTTTGAATATAAATCTTATGCGACTTGTCAGTCTTGTATCAAAGATAAAATGACCAAAACTCCGTTTACTGGACACGGAGAAAGAGCTGTGGAACTCTTAAGCTTCATACATAGTGATGTATGTGAACCAATGTCTACACATGCTAGAGGTGGTTTTTCATACTTCATTACTTTTACTGATGATTTCTCAAGATTCGGACACGTGTTTTTGATAAAGCACAAATCCAAAGCTTTCGAGAAATTCAAGGAGTACAAACTTAAAGTAGAAAAACAAACAGGCTTGAGCATCAAGAAACTTCGATCAGATCGAGGTGGAGAATATTTAAGTACAGAGTTTAGACTTCTTAAAAGAGAATGGGATTCTCTCTCGGCTCACTCCTCTTTACACACCGCAGCACAATGGTGTGTCAGAACGGAGGAATCGTACCCTATTAGATATGGTACGATCCATGATGTGTGATGCTGAGTTACCGCTTTCCTTTTAGGGGCATGCATTAGAGACAGCAATGTATCTATTGAACAGGGTTCCAACCAAGACCGTGTATACCACTCTATATGAGATATGGAGTGGAAAGAGACCATCTCTTAAAACAGTTAGGATTTGGGGTTGTCCGGCTTTTGTTAAAAAGCAGAATCCAGACAAACTCGAGACACGATCAGTCATGTGTAAATTTGTGGGATATCCAAAACATTCGTATGGATATCTATTCTACCATAAGGAGGAACAAAAGGTGTTTGTTGCTCAGCATGCCACATTTTTGGAAAATGAAATCTTTACAGACAGTACTGATGGTAATGCGGTAGAACTAGAAGAAGTTCTAGAGACACAAATTACTCAAGACGAATTGGTTGAAACTGATATTTCAGTAGAACTTCAAGAACCTCAGCCGCTCCGGAGATCTGGTAGAACTTCTCGACCACCAGAGAGATACTATGGGTTTCTCATTGATGGTGATAGAGAAGATTGCATCATGGATGATGATGACCCTACTACTTTTCAGCAAGCTATCACGAGTGGTGACTCAGTGAAGTGGCTGGAAGCCATGAGATCCGAAATGGAGTCCATGTATACCAACAAAGTATGGACTTTGGACGTTGCGCCTCCTGGGATAAAACCCGTTGGGTGCAAATGGATCTTTAAAAGAAAGATTGGTATAGATGGACAGGTAGAGACCTTTAAAGCAAGGCTAGTAGCGAAAGGTTTTCGTCAAAGACCAGGATTGGACTATGATGAAACTTTCTCTCCAGTAGCAATGCTTAAATCCATTAGGATCCTACTTGCTATTGCTGCTCACCATGATTATGAAATCTGGCAGATGGACGTTAAAACCGCATTTCTAAATGGTGATTTAGAAGAATGCGTTTTTATGGATCAACCGGAGGGCTTCATTGACAGTGGGAGCAACGGGAAAGCATGTAGATTGCTTAAATCCATTTATGGATTAAAGCAGGCCTCATGGAGCTGGAACATCTGCTTTGATGATACAATCAAAGAGTTTGATTTTATCAAAAATATAGATGAACCATGCATTTATATGAAGATTGTAGAGGGTACTGTCACATTTCTCGTATTGTACGTAGATGACATTCTCCTGATAGGAAATGATATTCCTATGCTACAATGGGTCAAACTATTCTTATCACAAAGGTTCTCCATGAAGGACCTGGGTGATGCCTCATGCATTTTGGGCATAAGGATCTATAGAGATAGATCCAAGAGGTTATTGGGATTGTCCCAATCAAAGTACATAGACACCATCCTAAAATGGTTTAGTATGGAAGATTCCAAGCGTGGTGCCTTGCCTGCTTGTCATGGAATCACTCTCTCCAAGAACTTCTGTCCGAAGACTGATGAAGAAAGAGCTCGCATGAGCGTTATACCCTACGCTTCAGCCGTAGGATCTATAATGTATGCGATGTTATGTACTCGCCCTGATATAGCTTATGCACTAGCTGTAGTAAGAAGGTATCAATCCAACCCAGGGGAGAAACATTGGATAGCAGTGAAGAACATTCTTAAATACTTGCGAAGGACTAAAGAATTGTTCTTGGTGTATGGTAATGGGGATCTCCAGATGGAGGCCTTTACCGATTCCAGCTTCTAAAGCGATAAGGATGACAGCAAATCTATCTCAGGGTTTGTATTTACCCTCAACGAAGGGGCGGTTAGTTAGAAGAGTTCCAAACAGGATACCGTTGCAGACTCTACGATGGAAGCTGAGTATATTGCTGGAAATGATGCTGCCAAGGAAACCGTCTGGATGAGGAAGTTCACCGCGGAACTAGGAGTAGTTCCAACCATTGTTGATCCAATACCATTGTATTGTGATAATAATGGAGCTATGGCGTTAGCCAAAGAACCAAGTTCCCATCAGAAATCCAGACACATCCTGAGGCGATATCATTTGATCTGAGAGATAATAGATCGCCAGGAGATCGAGATTCGGAGAGAAGATACAAAGGATAACACAGCAGATCCACTCACCAAGGCCCTTCCACAGCCGCAGCATGAGCGACTTTTTGAGATGTTGGGTATGAGATACGCCAATAACTGGCCTTAGTGCAAGTGGGAGATTGTTAGATATATGTATGCCCTAGAGGCCATTATATGTATAGTGGGTGCTTGGACATGTATATATGATTTTAGATGACTTTCTTGCTCAACATGATAGTATGCTATCTGGTTTACTCTATCTTGACATGTTGATTTGATCATGCTTTTATTCATTTGCACATGTTGATAAAACCCTCGGGATATTTGCTTGACTACTGTGACTATGATGCAGATCATACTAGTGGGGCATGTGTAGTTTATAAGCATATCCTTGAACAGTTCCTAGTCGTGGGTGTATCGAGACGGGGCATCGATATTCCAGAGTAGACTAGCGTATACTATTCTTGTCCCATATGATGGGCGATGGATGATCCCATATCCATCTGGTGAGGTGACACCAAAGATTGTATGCGGGTGCTCAGTGGAGACTGGGTACACTGAACGGACTCACAGAGAACTCCTATATGGTATTATATCTATCGTCAGATAGCAGTTCTCAGGTGACACTGGTACAGGTTAGTCTGTAGACCTAAGATCGTCATAGAGTCTTGTGTGTCCTCCCACTGTACTTTGATATCCACCCTACCACGGCTCTACTGAGTCGTGCAAACAGGTGGACTTTGGATACAGTCCCGAGGCACATGGAGGCGATGAGCGATAGGAGGGGTTTTGTCTCTCCCGGTATTGGGAGTTGATGTTGTGCTATGCTCGATTGGCTATAACAGGAAGTCCCTGGCCAGGGCTGCTGAGATTTACTGATAAGCGTTATCGGTAGTTTCTCGATCTGTTATGAGCCATACACCAGCATGACTTATTGAGTTATTGGGGTCGACGATTCCATACCTAGACTCGATATTCAACATATCTGACGAAGAGACCGGACTGTACGGTAAGTGTAGCCAGTTGGCTCGACGGGAGTTTTGACAGCTTCGCTGGTTTTCTTCTGATCGCTCAATACCCGGGTGGCCGTTACATTTAGCTGACCGCTTGCGGCTTATGGGTGTTTGATATGATCATCACCTACTGCCGGCGTATTGACGAGTCTTAGAGTCCCACAATGAAGTTTCCTGGCTTAGGCGAAAAGATGTGGTGTGCATATGAGATATGCGCGGGGACCCGATTAAATACGGATATGTGATACCGTATATTAATCGGGCATTTTCTATTGGTCGGGTCGTATGTGATATGACCGGTTTGCAAAATCAAGTGTTGATTTAACAAATGGCTTTTAGATTAATTCTTTAATTAAACCATTTTTTCTATTTTTCGTATGCATGCATGTATGCACATGATGATGTGCATGGACACATACATACATACATTGTATCATGGTTGTTGATACAAATTTGGTGGCAATGCAAGACTCATGTTGTAGTAATTATCTATTTATTTATCATTTTGAATAAAGGAAAGGATAATTCACACATGGTTAATGTTTATCATCTTTGACCATACTTCAACTACTTTTTAACCTTGAGTTAATTATCCTTTTATCTTTTTAACTCAATGAAAAAGATCTAGATAATTACTAACCATGGTTGAAGTGAAAAGGATTAATATAGATTATTCTTTCTCATTTCAATAATTATCATCATGTTATTTTCCTTTGAGCTCAAGCTTAGCCTCCATCTTCTTCTTCCTCTCTTGAAAATTTCTTTGAGTGAAGTTGATAAAAAGAAAAGGTTTAGCTTATAGAATACAAACCACATCATCATACTACACACATCTAGCCCATTTGTGTAGGGTGTTTGCTCTACTTCATTTACATATTAAGTAAAGCAAGGAGCTTTGGGCAAAGGGACTTCGGGTGGATCTTCGTGGACTAGGATGGCTTCCATCGATCCGTTCTAAACTCTCAAAGTGCCAAGGAGTCACCAAGGGAGGTCTACAAAGGTTGTAATCTCTACTCATAGTGATACTTTTTCTTTTGCATGTGATGCTTAGTCAAATGAAACCCTAAATTTCTAGTTATGATTCTTTGCAAGTTCACTTAGCACCTTAAAAATTTGATTTTGGCATATGTGATGCTTCTAAACCCTTGATGAGGTGCTAGATAAACCCAACATAATCGACATGTGATCCCTTTCCAAATCAGTCTTGGGAGACATCTCTTTGGAGAGGGTGATTCCGTGACAAGCCGGTAAGTTACCGTGCTTAGAATCTTACATACCGAATCTTTTCAATATGGTGTTTATGTACCTGGACTGCGAAATTCCCAACATCCTCTTTGATCTATCACGATAGATCTGTATCCCCAGAATGTAGGTGGCATCACCCAGGTCCTTCATGGAGAACTTCTGTGATAAGAATCTTTTGACTGACTGTAGCATATGAATATTATTTCCTATTAGGAGAATGTCATCCACGTACAAAACAAGGAATACAACAACTCTCCCTACAATCTTACTGTATATGCATGGTTCATCTGGATTTTTGATAAAGTCGAATTCTTTGACAGTATCATCAAAACAGATGTTCCAACTCTGCGATGCCTGCTTTAGTCCATAAATGGACTTAAGCAACTTGCACACTTTACCGCTGCTCCCACTCTGAGTGAATACCTGGAAGAGAAAGTGCTCTTATTCCCGGGATCAGGGCATGAATCCCTCTGGCTGATCCATATAGACGCACTCTTCCAAATTACCATTTAGAAAGGTCGTCTTTACGTCCATCTGCCAGATTTCATAATCGTGGAAGGCAGCAATGGCAAGAAGGACCCGAATGGATTTGAGCATAGCGACTGGAGAAAAGGTTTCGTCATAGTCCAAACCAGGTCTTTGACGAAAACCCTTTGCAACAAGTCTAGCCTTATAGGTTTCAACCTGTCCATCCATACCAATCTTCTTTCTAAAGATCCATTTGCATCCTACGGGTTTTACCCCATCTGGAGAAATGTCCAATGTCCATACTTTGTTAGTGTACATGGACTCCATTTCGGTCCGCATTGCATCCAGCCATTTTACCGAGTCGCTGCTCTGAATGGCTTGCTGGAAGCTAGAAGGGTCATCATTGTCAATGTTGCAATCTTCTCGATCCCCGTCTATGAGAAAACCGTAGTATCTCTCGGGCGGATGAGACTGCCTACTACTTCTGCGGATAGGAACCAGTATGTCCCTTTCTTCTGAAACTTCTGGTTCTACCATACTTTCAGTAACAGCTTGTGGTTCTGGAATTTCTTCCAGTTCTATTGCGCTCCCACTCTTCTGATTTTCTAAAAATTCAGCTTCCAAGAAGTGGGCATGACGAGAAATAAAAACCTTTTGTTCATCTGCGTAATAGAAATAATACCCCTTGGAGTTCTTCGAATATCCCACAAACTTACACTGTACTGAGCGTGCCTCGAGCTTGTCCGGATGCTGCTTTTTTACAAAAGCTGGACATCCCCATATTTTCAGGTACTGAAGATAGGGTTTCTTCCCACTCCACATCTGATATGGTGTGGTAGGCACAGTCTTGGTTGGAACCTTATTCAAAAGATATGCAGCTGATTCTAGTGCATAACCCCAGAAAAATCGCGGTAACTCAGCCTTACTCATCATGGAACGAACCATATCCAATAGGGTTCCATTACTCCTTTCCGATACACCGTTGTGTTGTGGTGTGTATGGAGGAGTAAGCTGAGAGAGGATTCCATTCTCTTTTAAGTAACCCAGGAACTCGGCACTTAAGTATTCACCACCTCGATCAGATCTTAGTGTCTTGATACTTTTGCATGTTTGGTTTTCCACTTCATTCTTGTATTCCTGGAATTTCTCAAAGGCCTCGGATTTATGCTTCATCAAGAAGATATGTAAATACCTAGAGAAATCATCCGTAAAAGTAATGAAGTAGGAATAACCACCTCGCGCATGTGTAGACATTGGACCACACACATCGCTGTGTATGAGTTCTAAGAGCTTGCTCGCTCTTACTCCGTATCCAGTAAACAGAGTCTTTGTCATCTTTCCCATGATACAAGATTCACAAGTAGTATAAGATTGATATTTGAACGGATTCAAATATCCTTCTCTATGTAACTTAGTTAATCGTGTTTGATTGATGTGACCTAGTCTACAATGCCATAAGAAAGCCTGATTTATTTCTGGAGACTTTCTTTTAAGTGTGTTCTGGAAATTAAAAACCTGAGCTTGATTCAATACGTATATACCGTCATCTAATGTACCGGACCCAATCAGAACTTGATTTTGGTGGATGTGAACTACATCGCTTACGAATGTAAAGTCATATCCCTCTCTCGAAAGTGAGGACACTGATATAATATTACAAGTCAAACTAGGTACATACAAACAGTTACGTAGAATCAATATCTGCCTACTTATCAAACCTAGACGAAATTCTCCCACGGATTCAGCGTCCACGCTCATTCCGTTTGCAACTCTGAGAGACAAATCACCCACCCTGATAACTCTACGGTTTCTCAAAGCATGTAATGAATTACAGATATGAGATCCTGCTCCGGTATCTAGTACCCAGGAAGTAGAGTTAATTGACAAACAGTTCTCAATTACATACACACTCGAGGCCGAAGCCACAACATGCTTCGTATCCTGGCTACTGGCTTCCAAAGCCATGCAATCCTTCTGCCAATGTCCATTCCTATAACAATAGGAACATCCCTCGTTACCTACACCAAGTCCCAAAACTTTTGCTCTTCCCTTTCCTCCTACTTTAGTGACACCGTATATCGGCTTTGTGGAGGTCTTCTTCTTTTCACCCTTTGCTTTCGCCCTAGATGCAGAAGAAGAAGGTCCTCCATTAAGCAGAGCGGGTGTCTCCCTGATTTCTTTCAGGGTGTAAGTAGAGGGTAGGGGCTGTGGAAATAAGTCAGCGCATGACATGTTACCGAACGTGGTCTCCAGGTCCGTGAGCTCATCAATATAGCTAGTAATCGTAAGGACGTCGTCCCCTACAGATGACCCGACAGCCAACCTCGCTTGAAGCAATTCTTTCGAGGTCTCATATCTTGCGATACGAGATAGCTCTCCATATAAATCTTTGTTATGGAGAAAGATGGAAACTAAGTCCATCTTCTCGTGCTGCTTCTGGTATACACCATCAACTGAAGCAACACGAGGCACTTGGCATTTGCATTATCCTTTTCCCATGTCTGACGGATATCCATATCCGTGACGGTGGAAACTGGACCTGGGACTGTGGGGGCTTGAGTAGTAATAGGGTGGTCCAGCTTGTCATAGGCAATGGACATGTGGACAGACCTTTGCCAGTCATAAAAGTCAGATTCAGTCAATTTGTTATCTAGATGTAACCTAGTCATGGTCACATGGTCGCTGCAATGAGAGAGAGAGAAGAAAATACTTTAGCATGATACTCTTACAAGTTTAGATTGGTTTTTAGTTTATCTAAACTGGATGGCTCCCACTGTTTCTCGAATCCTTCCTCAAACCATAAAAGAAGAATTAGTCAGGACTGATCTCACCGTACAATACTTGCTTAACCATTCAGCCAGGTTAGTGTCGGTACTTCGAGGGAGGTTTTACGACGCTTTCGCGAAGTTCCTTAATTAAATAACCTCTTTACTCTGGAGGCGTAGCCCCGCTGACACTGTTCTAGACACCTACTTGGTTTATAGCATTGATCGTTAAGTGACGAATCTCCTGATGAGTAGCGGATACTCACAGTAGGATCGGGATCCAAATATCATCGTGTGATAATGCTGAAGGAATCCTACCAACATTCATCAAACTCCAAATGGTATGCAACACTAGCAAGTTTCAGTTTCTTTAGAAACTCCCGATGTGGATTTTTGCCCCATGTTCTTATGACCTTGACGAAGGCCAACAAATCATAAGTCACATGTCAAGTTCTGCCTATCATTATCTTGTTAATTTGAACCCACCCGTACAAACCCTTAACGAAGGCCAACAAGGTAATACGACTGTCCCAAACCAACTCATCTATCTATGCAACAAATGAATATCCCAGCAGCTACCAAACACTATGCCTTGACGAAGGCCAACAAACATAGCTTGAATACTACTGACCGTCCATAAGAAATGACGGAGGGCTACGACTGGTTTTGGCAAAACCATGAACGTAGTGAACTTGATATAATCGAAGGAACCTGATAGCTTTTTAAAAGGAGTGGTTAAAGCTCCGCAATTAAAAAATCTGCTCTTTTCAAATAACCGAGTGGTTTCTTTTAAATTTGTTCCAACGATTCAATTTTGGTTTGTTTTCTTTGCATTAAAATAGTGTGTCCCATCATTTATCCTATCATTGCAGAAAACAACGAAAATACAACGTCCTCTTATGCCATCCGCATTCGTCACTGGGCCCCGTCATTCACCCGTTGGTTACTTAACTAACGACAGAGCGGGGGCTGGACTAGCGCGGGTGCAAAACATAAGTGACGTCTAATAGCTATCATATATAGATATTGTACATTCGTCAGACGCAATAATAGGCATTCCAGATCACTGATGAAAATTATTGGATATACAAGCAATCCGCGTTTCCTTTGAGCCTGCAACGAAAGACGGATTACACAGTTGTGATGAATAGCCATTACCCCACCCTAGACCCCTACGGGTACGGTAAACTACCCGCCACGTACCCGAAGTGAAGCGGTCTCCTTCAACAACGTGAGTAGGCCACTAAACACTTCAAAGTACCCGGTAGTTTGTGCACCCCACCTTGGGTCTATCTTAGGAGCAAAAAACAGTAAATGAAATAATACAACGATGGCTACAACCTCAGCCTGGATGTGCCCCGCAAAAGAATATTACATCATATTACAATTTACATCGAATGAATGAATATAAAAACCCATTTCAAACCCCGGCTAATCAACACAACGATCCAATGAAGTTCATATATACAAACCAGTAAAATCTATTACAGAAATGTACAACCCCCTGCTAACTGACATACTAGCAATTAGGGGAGGTTTACGAACACATTAAATATTACAGATAAAACCCGATTATCAAATAACTTAGAATATCGATCGACAACCTTTTTCCGTGTCTACCCCAAATGCAAGCCAGCACTGAAGTAACTTGGGCAGAAACAAAATATACAGAAAAACAGAACACCCAAAACAAAGAGTTACTGTGCAAATACGAGTCAACTCTGAGTTGACTCGGCCGCGGATCCGCGGCGGATCACACCAATCCGCCGCGCTTCCGCAGCAGTCCAAACGAGTTAGCAGTTCATATTTTTATAGTATTCTTAGAATTCCCTGCTGTGAATTTTCATACCTATCAAATAATTTTTTCGACACGTTTAAAATTGACAGAAACTTGAGGGGTCCGGGGTTAAGTTTTCGTGTTTTTCCGACGATCGAAGTTCTAATTAGTTGCTAACAAGCTAGTAAAGGTTTAGTAGTCTCTGATACCACTGTAAGTCCATGTCACGCACCCCACGAGCTTGCGGGGAGGCGAAATATATGAAAAACAATTATCAAAGCTTCGTAAAACGGACTTGAGCACACGGATCGTGTCTAAACCATTACTAGCAAACTACGAGAGGTTTAACTACTCGGATTCAAAGTTATACCTCACGTTTATAGGGTTACTAGACACTCTAATAAGGTTCTACAATGCATCAACCATGCCCGTTTAAAATTTTAGCCGTGCCGAATAACCCTAAACAAGATCGTTGCTAGAGAATTAGGGTTTCATATGCTAGTAAACTACGTTTACGACTAAGTGAATACGAAATACAACCTTTGTAGATCGGTCCTTCACTTCTTTAGCTCCTTGTTGAAGTCCCTTCGCTGCGATCGTGGTTCTCCCGGACTCTTGCATGGCTTGACGAAGCTAAAGAGCGTCCTTGCTTGAAGTCTTCGAGGCCGAAGATGATCTACGTCGAGGGGATGCCAACTCAAGCTTCTACTTCACTAACTAGAGAATTAGTGAAGCAAACACCCTAAACTAAAGTGCTAGTCTAGTAGAGGATGGAGAAATAGGAAGTGGGTTCTCTTTAGAACTTTATTTCTCACAATGTTTCTCACTTTGGATCAAACCATAGCTTGCTTTTCTTTTGAACAAAGAAGAAGATGAACAAAAGAAAGAGATGAAGATAATGATCAAGTGAGAGAGCTAACCATGGTGAGTGAGTATCATATACTAACTCATGTAGAGACATTACCATAGCTAAGTATGATGGTTAGGTTAAAATCCAAAGTAAAAACAAATTTAGTGGACTTTAGTCAATGCATCCACAAGCTTCCACAAGCTTCATGCATTTTCTAATTTTCCACTAATTTTGAAATTACTTTCCTAGGCACACTCAAGAGGTTCCACAAGGCATCAACCATGCCAAATTCAAAAATTTAGGTGCCGAGAAACCCTAATATAGATCGTTAACTAGAAATTAGGCGAAACTACAAGCTACTAAACTGCTTTAGTGCTAAGTGAAAGGGGCTACAACCTTTGTAGATCCGGTCCTCCACTTCTTTAGCTCCGTGATGACGTCCCTCCGCTGCGATCATCGGATCCCGGACTCTAGCGTCGGTTTCATCGGAGAAATGGGCGGGGTAGGTCGTCGACTTCGATGCCGAAGATGATCTACGTCGAGGCAACTCAAGATCAAGCTCCATCTTCACTTGGTCATAAAACTTGTGAAGATAACACACTCTACTACATGGCAAGTGGTAGAGAATGAAGAAATAGGAAGTGGGTTCACTTTGGATTTGTATTTCTCACATGGAATCATCACTTGGAAAAATCTAGCAATGGTTTCTTCTCTTCATGAAGAAGAAGAAGAAGGAAAAAGAATAATGAATTATTTCCAAAAGGAAAATCAAGTGATGGTTATCATAATACAACCATGGGTGAGTTTAACTAGTGTAGAGACTAAACTAGGGTTTAGGTGAATGGTTAGGTTTAGGAAAGAAACAAAGTGGTCAAAGATTCATGAATCTTCAAGAAAAAAACAAAGAAGCCACCATTTTATTTCTTGCCCAAAAAGAATTAAAGAAAATAAATAAAACAAATATAAAACCTAACCATTAACCTAAACATGGTTTTAAATAAACACACACCCAAGTTTGCATGTATCATCAAACATGATACAAACTAGTGCACAAAACTATATCATATATACAATGTGCACATCAAGTGAGAAAATCCATCTTAAGTGAACCAATACTAGTTAATGCAAAGTAATATATCAAATATATAATTATACATTAAATCATTAAATCAACACTTGATTTAATGATCCGGTCATACTGCATATAACTGACTAATATCAAGTGTATCAATGTATCGAATCAACACTTGATTCGGTAACCCGGCTATATCTTATATAACCGTCCAATGATACAAATCGCGAGAATAGAATACAGTATCACATACTGGTATTATTCTCGGTCCCGCACATATCTCATATGCGCTCCTATTTCGTTTCGCTTGAGCCAGGAAACCTCTGTGTAGGACTCTAAAGACTCGTCAATACGCCGGCAGCAGGTGATGATCATATCAAGCACCCACAAGCCGCAAGCGGTCTGCTAAACGTAACGACCACCCGGGTATTGAGCGATCAGAAGATCAACGAGCAAGCCCGCTCACACTCCTGTGAATCCAACCAGCAACACTTACCGTACAGTCCGGTCTCGTCGTCTGATATGTCGCATATCTTGCCTAGGGGTGGTAAACGTCAGACCCCAATAGCTCGATAACTCGTGTCGATATGAGGTCTATAACAGTTCGAGAAACTACTGGTAACACTTACCAGTAAATCTCAGCAACCCTGGCCAGGGATTTCCGGTTATAGCCAATCGAACACAGCGCAACATCAACTCCCTATACCGGGAGAGACGAATCCCCTCCTATCGCTCATTGCCTCCATGTGATTCAAGACTGTACCCAAAAACCACCGTTTTGCACGCCCTCTTGGACGTGGTAAGGTGGAAATCAAAGCACAGTGGGAATCACACAAGACTCTATGACGATCTCGGGTCTACAGACTAACCTGTACCAGTGTCACCAGAGAACTGCCATCTGACGTAAGGTATAATACCATCTGGGAGTTCTCGGTGAGTCCGTCCAGTGTACCCAGTCTCCACTGAGCACCCGTATATCATCTCTGATGTCAAACACCAATGGATATGGGATCATCCATCGCCCATCTGTATGGGTCGAGAAGGTATACGCTAGTCTACACTGGTATATCGATGCCCTGTCTCGATACACCCACGACTAGGGACCTTGAAGGATGTACTTATGGACTACCATGTCCCCACTAGTATGATCCGCATCATAGTCCAGGTAGTCAAGTACACATCCTAAGGGCTTTACCAACATGTAACAGAGAGACAATCAGTGTACACGTTAAGGTAAAGAGCAACCAGATAGCATACTATCATGTCGAGCTTAGAAAGTCCTCCCTATATATGTCCAAGCATCCACTACAATATACATCCTATGTATAGTAATGGCCTCTAGGGCATACATATAACTAACAATCTCCCACTTGCACTAGGGCCATCTGATAGCAGTGGTTGTAGTATCTCATACTCAACCATCCCATAAAAGTCTCTCTCTGGGAAAAGGCCTTTGTGAGTAGATCCGCCGTGTTGTCCTCTGAGTCTACTCTCCTAACCTCGATCACCCTGGAGATCAACTATCTCCATGATCAGGTGATGCTGCCTCAGAATATGTCTGGATCACTGATGGGACGGACGTTCCTTGGCATAAGCCACAACTCCATTGTCACACAATGGGAGGAACTAAGTTCATCTCATGAACTAATATACACCCAGACAGCCTCTTTGGTAGCATCTTAAGTAGCGATGTATCCAGCCTTTATCGTCTAGTTTGCCACGGTATCTAGCTTGGAACTCTTCCAACATACCGTCCCTTTACTGAGGGTAAAGACAATGCCTGTGACTGACTTTCAGTCGTCCTTATCACTCTGGAACCTTTCCAGTGATTCTCCCCAGGATCAACTGATACCATCTCACTACAACTAGTGAGTATCCTAACATCCAATTAGATCTATCTCATAGATCCAAAACCCAGGATTTAGGAGGTATCACTTTGATCCTATGTGGAGAATCATTGTGATAAGCGGAGATTGCTCGAGCGTAGCATAGGAAACTCCTTCCCTATCAAGAGTATGCCATCCACGTACTCTACGAGGATCATCACCATACTCCCTGCTACCTTTTTGTTTATACAAGGTTTATCTACCATTTTGATGATGTCAAACTCTTTGACTAATACATCAAAACAGATGTTCCAACTCCGCGATGCCTGTTTTATCACATAAAACATCTTGCACACGTTTCCGCTGCTCCCACTGTCTACGAAGCCCTCTGACTGTGTACTTACAGACTCTCTTTTCTGAAACATCATTTTAGAAAAGCAGTCATGACACCCAACCACCAGATATCGTAGTCATGGTATATAGCCGTGGCAAGTAGGATCTGGATGGACTTAAGCATAGCTACTTAGAAAAGGTTTCAACAAAATCCATACCTGGTCAATGATGCAAACCTTTAATAAGTCTAGCTTTGAAAGTCTCAACTTTTCCAAGTACACCAAGTAATCTTCTCAAGATATACTTGCTCCTGGTGGGGATTTAACCCTTCAGATAAAGCAACTAAAGTCCATACTTTGTTGGTGTATAAAGATTCCATCTCAGATCGCCAAGCATACAGCCATTCTTACAGAGTCCCACTCCTGATGGCCAGCCCGAAACTAGTTGGGTCATCATCTCATGATGCAATCCTCGCTCCCACTGTCATAGAGAAACCGAAGTATCTTTCAGGTGGGTGAGGAACCCTGCTAGATCGGCGGAGAGGCTGAGGTTCGTTGGTTACTATTAAATCCTTTGGTTCTATCAAATCATCTGCTGTATTTTGTATAGCTGGAACCTTTCCAGTTCTACAGAACATACCTTGCCTCGAGCTTTTCCAGATCTTGCTTTTTAAACATAGGTCGGACAACTCCAAATCTTAACTAACTTAAGATATGGGCTCTTCCCTTTCCATATCACATATGAAGTGGTAGGCAACTGATTTGATTTGAACCCTATTCAATAGGTATGCAGCTTCTCAAGTGCATAACTCCCAAAAGGAAATAGGTAACTCGGTAGTACTCATCATAAAGCACACCATATCATATAGGGTGTTATTGCTCCGCCCCGATATACCATCGTGCTATGGTGTATACGGAGGAGTAATGCTGAGAGAGAATCTCATTCTCCTTTAGAAAAGTCCAAGAATTCCGTGCTCAAGTATTCTCCTCCTTGATCACATCAAAGGACATAATACTTATACCCGTATTTTGGTTCTCTACTTCTAACTTATATTCTGTGAATATCTCAAAAGGTTCGGACTTATGTTTCAACAGGAACATATGGCTGAATCTTGAGAGATTATCAGAGGATGTAATGAAGTACAAAGAACCGGTCCTGGCATGTGCAGACAGGGACCTTACATACATCATCAAGTATCAGTCCCAAAAGTTTACTAACTCTTTCTATGTTTCCAATAAACAGAGCTATGGTCATCTGATCTTTGTGACATGACTGGCAATGTTTCACAAGATGTAAATTCAAACTGATTTAAATATGCATCTAAATGTAACTTTAGCCAGTCGGGTCGGGGTCGCATTGATATGACCTAGTCTACAATACCTCAAGAAGGATTTATTTATTTCTGAACTCTTCCTCTTGTGTGTGTTCTGTATACTAAGAACTGTAGTTTGATTTAGAACATCAATGCATTTAGATAACGTGCCTGAACCGATCAACTTTTGATATAGGAAATGTTCAAAACATTATCCAACAATACAAAATTTTATCATTTCTTTACTAATAAAGAGACTGATATGATTTAGTATATCAGGTTCGGTATCTAATAACATTCGTTCAGAATCAATGTATTTGGAATACAGGGTGACAGTGAACAACAGACTTGGCTGCAACACTTGCACCGTTTTCTGTCTCATGAAACTTATCACCCGTTCTCAGTTCTCTACCTTTCTGTAGCCCTATGTAACAGATTACATATCTGGGATCCTGATCCGGTATCAAATACCCAGGACGTAGAGGATACAGAGAAACAGTTCTTTGTAATGAACACACTCGAAGATGATGCATCATATGCACTTTCTTCGTTTGGGCGGCACGGGAAATCTGGTATTCCCCAATTTCCTACTCGGTCTTATAACAATTATAAGTTGGAGCGGGACCAACATTCCCCAGCTCAGTATAACAAGCGGGTTCGGTCAATACATCCATATTATTATCTTGATTAAGGCGTGATATGGTCGCTATCTGGAGAGAGAGAGAAGAAAACACTTTGGGGGCGCTCTTGCAAGATTAGATTGGTTATTTATTTTATCTAATCAGGATGGCTCCCATTGTTTTTATCAAATCTTCCTTCAAACCCTAAAAGGAAAGACTAGCCGGGATTAATTACACGCTACAAGTTCGCCAATTTTTCAGCCAGGCCAATGTCGGTACTTTGAGGGAGGTCCCCCGTGCTTTCGCACGAACCTAATTAATGTAAACCTCATTTTCCCAGAGGCGTAACCTCGTTAATACCTTTCTAGACACCTACTTGATCGGTTAATTGTAATGTGTAAAACTCTCCCAGGAGTAACTCTTACTCGCAGCGGGTATCGGGATCCAACTATCTCATAGAAGGTATGCAATCTCATTGCAAATTTCAACACTTGAAATTCCCGATAATTTTGCCCCTAATGTGGTATGACCTTGACGAAAGCCAACAATCCATAGCCCGCTAGTCAAGTTCAACCCGTATATTTCTTGACTGAATTAAACCCACCCGCACGACCCTTGACGAAAGCCAACAAAGCCGTACAACTACCCTAATCCAATCGCATCGTATGCAACAGATAAGCAGCATATAGCTACCGCACACTACACCTTGACGAAAGCCAACAAATGTAGCACGAATACTATATACAACTTATCTAATGACGGAGGGCTACGACAGGTTTTTCTGAAAACCTATTGCGTAATGAACTTGATATCGTTGTAGAATCAAATGATTTTAAAATGAAGTGTTTTTTAGGCTTTTCTAGTTTTGCTAAAGGGGTCACTCCCGGTGAAGGGATCGTCGGCCCTTTCCTCGTCGAATGAGGTGCGGAATATATCATATATATCACTGTGCAAAGCAAAAACTCTTAAAAGCAATCAAAAGACAAACCGAGGGTTGTAGCATCTGCCAGTTATTGCTAAAGGGGTCACTCCCGGTGAAGGGATCGTCGGCCCTTTCCTCATCGAATAAGGTGCAGAATGTTCTACAAGGAACACCGCGATGCAAAGCAAGAACTGTAGATACCTGTTTTTGAAAATTCGATTCCACAACATCTTTTATATTTCTTCTACTTTCATTAATCATATTAATGAATTCCCATCATTTAAGTACCTAAACATCACAGATAAATACGACGTACACTTATGCCATCCGCATTCGTCTCGATGTCCCCTCGTGCACCGTTAGGTTAGGTAACTAACGGCAGAGTGGGGCAGGGCTAGCACGGGTGTAAAACATAAGTAACGTCTATATAATATATCATATATACTATATACAGTATCTATCACAGAACATCAAATGATCACATCACAGATATCGCAGCAGAAGAAACATATGAAATATTGGATATACTAGGGCGTCCGTGTTTTTAATACGAGCCAGTATAAAACACGGATTCCACGGTCGCGATGAATAGCCAAACCCACACCCTTAGACCCCTACGAGAGCGGCAAGCAACCCTACCAATTCTAGAGTTAGGAGACCCGGACTCGACTCCTCGAGTTGGTCTCCCACTGGACTCCAGAACCCGGTTACTTGTGCTCCCCTCCTTGGGTCTATCCTAGTGCGGAAAAGTAAATAATATACATCAACGGTGACAGCTTCCGCAACCTGGAAGTGCCCCAATAAAAGAATATTACATACAAGTTTTTACATGAATGAAAATGAAAAACACTCATCTCACATAAAAAAAACCCTGGCTATTCAAGCTCGACGATCCAATATAACATATCCAGCAACACATAACATCACATGTCATCAACGTAAGTAAATATGCGCATCCCAATTTTCGTTGACATATAGCAACGAGACCGGCGATATCACATATTACACTTACGGTCGCAGAAAAGAAAGTGTAAAACTACAACAGTTGGAATCCGCAAACTCTTTAGACATCGCATGCCTAATCAAATGAATTACTTAGACATCGCATGCCTAACAATTATAAACCCCGCATTTTAGTCTCATTATCGAAAACTCTTTTCAATACTAAGTCGGGCAATTCAACAAGATTCCCGACATCCTGATCGAATGCTCGTCGTAAACTTCAGTAGACGGCCGCACCCCCGATGCCGTCGACGAAGTGCACCAAGACGGAACACCGCTACCGCGAGCATCCGAACGGATGCTTTCGGCGACGGGGTTCTCCTACAGTCACTTGGTCGGGGCTAAGGGATGTAGCTGTCTATTAAGTTTATCCGGCGAGTATCCGCGTACGCTACGTGATTGCGACGGACTTTTGATCGCATCAAAATTCCATGACAACCGATCAAGTGATACTAAAGTTCTATGTTTATAACATTCATTCAGTTATCTCATAACAACATGTGGATTCCAAATATTGTATCACATTCCAGATAAATAGAAAATGTTAAACTTTTCGATCGAACAATCAAACACCCAAGTTTTCCCGAAACAGCTCAACACATGAAATAAGTTTAAAAATATTCACTTCATGCCTCAGTACCAACGGTCCAGCCGTAGAAAGGTCAAGCCAACGCCTCACATGTGGCACGCCGTACTGCCCCAAACCCTAAGTTTCAAAGGGCAGTTCTAGACGGTCACATAATCGAGTTAAGGTTTGTTGTCTTCTAGAGGGTCCATCGCGTTACTTGCACTACTTAGAACGTTCTTAAACTACGGAAAGATCCAACACTTGGAAATTTCCCAACAGGGGAAAAATTGGGTATTTATATCCGGTCGAACTTTTCAACGTTTTTAAAATTATCCGGAAAAACACGGACGAAGTTAAACTTCCCAATCGAAACACCGAGTCCCCAATACAACCCAGAAAACTCAACTCTTGAGTAAATATTAAAAATTCCCAGAAAATATAGCACATTCAGATAGACATTACTGTCCAAATCACGTGCTATAAATCATAATTATGGCCGCGGAACCGCCGCGAAACCCAGGGAGGGGCCGCGGTTCCGCGGCTCTTTGAACGATTTATGGGCACGTGAAGCACAGTAATTCTTAGAATATCCTGTTGAATTTTTTGGATATTTTTAATCTGGAAAAATCCACTGTTTTAAAAATTGTACAGAGAAGGGGTCGGATTAGGGTTTCGTGTTTCGATCGAACTTAAAACATCGTCTACACTTCGCCTAAAGCTCTAGCTAGACTCTGATACCACTGTAGGGTTCCTAGGCACACTCAAGAGGTTCCACAAGGCATCAACCAAGCCAAATTCAAAAATTTAGGTGCCGAGAAACCCTAATATAGATCGTTAACTAGAAATTAGGCGAAACTACAAGCTACTAAACTGCTTTGGTGCTAAGTGAAAGGGGCTACAACCTTTGTAGATCCGGTCCTCCACTTTCTTAGCTCCATGATGACGTCACTCCGCTGCGATCATCGGATCCTGGACTCTAGCGTCGGTTTCATCGGAGAAATGGGCGGGCTAGGTCGTCGACTTCGATGCCGAAGATGATCTACGTCGAGGCAACTCAAGATCAAGTTCCATCTTCACTTGGTCATAAAACTTGTGAAGATAACACACTCTACTACATGGCAAGTGGTAGAGGATGAAGAAATAGGAAGTGGGTTCACTTTGGATTTGGATTTCTCACTTGGAATCATCATTTGGAAAAATCTAGCAATGGTTTCTTCTCTTCATGAAGAAGAAGAAGAAGGAAAAAGAATAATGAATTATTTCCAAAAGGAAAATCAAGTGATGGTTATCATAATGCAACCATGGGTGAGTTTAACTAGTGTAAAGACTAAACTAGGGTTTAGGTGAATGGTTAGGCTTAGGAAAGAAACAAAGTGGTCAAAGCTTCATGAAGCTTCAAGAAAAAACAAAGAAGCCACCATTTTATTTCTTGCCCAAAAAGAATTAAAGAAAATAAATAAAACAAATATAAAACCTAACCATTAACCTAAACATGGTTTAAAATAAACACACACCCAAGTTTGCATGTATCATCAAACATGATACAAACTAGTGCACAAAACTATATCATATATACAATGTGCACATCAAGTGAGAAAATCCATCTTAAGTGAACCAATACTAGTTAATGCAAAGTAATATATCAAATATATAATTATACATTAAATCATTAAATCAACACTTGATTTAATGATCCGATCATACTGCATATAACCGACTAATATCAAGTGTATCAATGTATCGAATCAACACTTGATTCGGTAACCCGGCTATATCTTATATAACCGTCCAATGATACAAATCGCGAGAATAGAATACAGTATCACATACTGGTATTATTCTCGGTCCCGCACATATCTCATATGCGCTCCTATTTCGTTTCGCTTGAGCCAGGAAACCTCTGTGTAGGACTCTAAAGACTCGTCAATACGCCGGCAGCAGGTGATGATCATATCAAGCACCCACAAGCCGCAAGCGGTCTGCTAAACGTAACGGCCACCCGGGTATTGAGCGATCAGAAGATCAACGAGCAAGCCCGCTTACACTCCTGTGAATCCAACCAGCAACACTTACCGTACATTCCGGTCTCGTCGTCTGATATGTCGCATATCTTGCCTAGGGGTGGTAAACGTCAGACCCCAATAACTCGATAAGTCGTGTCGATATGAGGTCTATAACAGTTCGAGAAACTACTGGTAACACTTACCAGTAAATCTCAGCAACCCTGGCCAGGGATTTCCGGTTATAGCCAATCGAACACAGCGCAACATCAACTCCCTATACCGGGAGAGACGAATCCCCTCCTATCGCTCATTGCCTCCATGTGATTCGGGACTGTACCCAAAAACCACCGTTTTGCACGCCCTCTTGGACGTGGTAAGGTAGAAATCAAAGCACAGTGGGAATCACACAAGACTCTATGACGATCTCTGGTCTACAGACTAACCTGTACCAGTGTCACCAGAGAACTGCCATCTGACGTAAGGTATAATACCATCTGGGAGTTCTCGGCGAGTCTGTCCAGTGTACCCAGTCTCCACTGAGCACCCGTATATCATCTCTGATTTCAAACACCAATGGATATAGGATCATCCATCGCCCATCTGTATGGGTCGAGAAGGTATACGCTAGTCTACACTGATATATCGATGCCCTGTCTCGATACACCCACGACTAGGGACCTTGAAGGATGTACTTATGGACTACCATGTCCCCACTAGTATGATCCGCATCATAGTCCAGGTAGTCAAGTACACATCCTAAGGGCTTTACCAACATGTAACAGAGAGACAATCAGTGTACACGTTAAGGTAAAGAGCAACCAGATAGCATACTATCATGTCGAGCAAGAAAGTCCTCCCTATATATGTCCAAGCATCCACTACAATATACATCCTATGTATAGTAATGGCCTCTAGGGCAACATATAACTAACAACTTTTAAACATTAAACTCAATATAACAAATAGGATGGTGTATGTCTCATACACTCATGAATGTTGTATCATCAACCATGATACAAAAAGAAAACACATTTTAATATATAACACATATATATTAAAGTTGTGCTCATGTGAGAAAAATCCTAAAGTGAACATGTGTTAGTTAATATAAACTAGTATATCAAATATACAATTATACAATAAATTATTAGATCAACACTTGACTTAATAATCCGGTCATATCACATATAACCGACTAACATCCAATGTATCGACTTATCGAATCAACACTTGATTCGATAACCCGGCTATATCACATATAACCGACCGATACAAAAAGTCGCGAGAATAGAATACGGTATCACATACACGCATTATTCTCAGTCCCGCACATATCACATATGCGCTCCTATTTCATTTTGCCTGAGCCAGTAAAACCTCTATGTAGGACTCTAAAGACTCGTCAATACGCCGGCAGTAGGTGATGATCACATCAAGCACCCACAAACCGTCAGCGGTACTAGCTGGACAACGGCTACCCGGGTATTGAGCGATCAGAAGATCAGCAAGCAAGCCCGCTCCAACTCCTGTAAAAGCCTGCCGGTAACACTTCCCGTACAGTCCGGTCTCCTCGTCTGATATGTCGCATATCAAATCTAGGGGTGGTAATCGTCAGACCCCAATAACCGATAAGTCGTGCCGATGTGAGGCTCATAACGGGTTGAGAAACTACTGGTAACACTTACCAGTAAATCTCTAAATCATCCCTGGCCAGGGACTTCCCTGTTACGGCCAATCGAGCACAGCGCAACATCAACCCCCAATACCAGGAGAGACGAAACCCCTCCTATCGTTCATTGCCTCCATGTGACTCGGGACTGTACCCAAAAACCACCGTTTTGCACGCCCTTATGGACGTGGTGAGGTGGAAATCAAAGCACGGTGGGAATCACACAAGACTCTAAGACGATCTCGGGTCTACAGACTAACCTACACAAGTGTCACCAGAGAACTGCCATCTGACGTGAGGTATAATACCATCTGGGAGTTCTCGGCGAGTCCGTCCAGTGTGCCCAGTCTCCACTGAGCACCCGTATATCATCTCTGATGTCAAACACCAATGGATATGGGATCATCCATCGCCCATCTCATGGGTCGAGAAGCGTATACGCTAGTCTACTCTTGTATATCGATGCCCTGTCTCGATACACCCACGACTAGGAACATTAAAGGATGTACTTATGGACTACCATGGCCCCACTAGTATGATCTGCATCACAATCCAGGTAGTCAAGCACACATCCTAAGGGCTTTATCAACATGTAGCTATAAGACAGTATCAAGAGACAAGTATACATGTTAAGATAAAGAGCAACCAGATAGCATACTATCATATCGAGCAAGAAAGTCCTCTCTATATATGTCCAAGCATCCAATATAATATACATCATCTGTACAATACTGGCATCTAGGGCATACATACAACTAACAACGTTATTTGTCCTTCGGGTCTTCATCGCTGTCCTCCACACCTCGTAGGCTCTATGGAACATCGGCACCTCAACGGCCTCCTCGAGTCAAAGACGATCCACCTGAGAGTCTATAGTCCGAGCTTCTATCTCGAATCTGAGATAACTACGGCTTCTAGATCGCTAATTTAGAAGTCCTAGAGTGTGTAGAGTAATAAGATGGATTAGTTAGTCACTTAAACTCTAGGTTTCTCATCATGAGAGCTATTAGGGTTTTGAGGAAGAAGATGAAGACTTGAGGAGAGAGAAAGCTTTTGTGATAATCATATGAATAATAAATCATGAAAGAATATAATGAAGCCTACAAATATCTCTTGATCAAATATCTAGAAATATCTAGCAAGTTTCATTTAATCCTAAATGGTGAATCACTTCATGAGTCATTAAGCATTTAATGAAAACTTACAACTCATCTCTCCACCTCATTTGTGTAAATCCTAAAAAGAATTAAACACAAATGAGTCATCTTCTTCTAGAAGCTTCCCGACAAATTACGAGACTGCCCCTCCCATCCGTATTTCCGAAAAACACGGATAATCTTTGACTGAATAAATCCATCTGTATAAAACTAGAATCTGGCTTAAACCAAAGCCCGCTAGTATTATCTGCCCAATCATAATACGTGCACAAGTGTACGTAAGTGACCGCGGCCCTGCCGTAAAACCATACGACCTCTACACCTTTTACCCGGTGCAGGGAAACTCTCTGTGTAGGACTCTAAAGACTCAACACTACGCTGGCAGTGGGTTTAACCACAGGCCACAAGCGGTACTAGCTGTACGTAACGGTCCCCAGGTAGATGTCGATAAGAAGGACGATAAGGAAACCCATCCGAAATCCTACTGAGCCTGATGTGACAATCTCCGTACAGTCCGGTCTATTCGTCTACGACTATCGCATATCGGGCCTAGGGGGCGGTAAACGTCAGACCCCTAATAGCGGTATAAGTCATGTCGGAGTGAAGCCCATTACACCTTGAGAAACTACTGGAAGCTACCAGTAAATCTCGCTTGCCCTGGCCAGGGACTTTGCGTAATGGCTCTCCATACACAGCGCGATATCAACCCCCAATACCGGGAGAGAAAAATCCTGTCTAACTGCCACTGCCTCCAAGTGCTTCGGGACTGCACCCAACTACTACCTGTTTGCACGACTCCTTTGAGCCTTGTAGGGTAGTAATCTAAGTACAGTGGGAACACACCCGAGGCGAAGTAGCAGTATCAAGTCGACGGACTAAGCTATACTCATGTCACCTGGGAACTGCTATCTGACGATGGGTATAATACCAACCTGCAGTTCCCGGCGAGTCCTATCCGGTGTACCCGTAACCTAACGAGCACCTGCATACTATCTCCAGTACGACGTACTGATGGCTGTGGGACAGACCATCTCCCTATGCTGGGATGAGAAGCGTATACACCAGTATACTCCGGAGTATCGATGCCGTGTCTCGATAATCCTACGACCAGGGACCTGTATAGGATGTTGCTTATAGACTACCCATCCCCCACTAGTGTGACTGCCATCACAACGCTGGTAATCAAGCAAAGATCCTAAGGGCTCTACTAATATGTATAAGCGATACGTTAAAAGAAACATATACACATATTAAAGTAGATATAAACCAAGTAGCAAACTACCATTTTTAGCAAGACTGTCAATACAACTGTGAATATCCCAAGCTTCCATTAAGTAATATACAAACTAGTATGATAATGGCGTCTAGGGCATAAATACTAACAAAACCAAACACTCGCCTCAACAAGAGGTCACAACACAGCACTACATCGAGACGTTCTCATATCACCAGAAAACACAATGGTCAGCCTCATGGTTAAATGGGATGGTTAGGGTTAAGCATGAGACAAAATGGTTGCTAAAGTCAAAGTCTTCATGAAGCTTCAACAAGCTTCCAAATAAAGCCACCATTTTGCATTATGCTTATCATTTTCCAATAATGAGTAAACAAATAAATAAATAGATATGAAAATGAAAACCCTAACCATTACATAACCATGCTTTAAACTTTACACAAAACACAAGTTAGCATGCATCATCAAACATGATACATACAAGTGCACAAAAGTATATCGCATATACAATGCGCACATCCGAGTGAGAAAATCCATCTTAAGTGAACCAATACTAGTTAATGCAAAGTAATATATCAAATATATAATTATGCATTAAATCATTAAATCAACACTTGATTCAATGATCCGGTCATGTCGCACACAACCGACTAGTATACAATGTATCGGCTTATCGAATCAATCCTTGATTCGATAACTAGGTTATATCACATACAACCATTCGACACATTCATCGCGAGAATGGAATACGGTATCACATACACGCATTATTCTCGGTCCCGCACATATCTCATATGCGCTCCTATTTCGTTTCGCTTGAGCCAGGAAACCTCTGTGTAGGACTCTAAAGACTCGTCAATACGCCGGCAGCGGATGATGATCATATCAAACATCTACAAGCCGCAAGCGGTCTGCTAAACGTAACGGCCACCCGGGTATTGAGCGATCTGAAGATCGACGTGCAAGCCCGCTCACACTCCAGTGAATCCAACCAGTAACACTACCGTACAGTCCGGTCTGATCGTCTGATATATCGCATATCTCGCCTAGGGGTGGTAAACGTCAGACCCCAATAGCTCGATAAGTCGTGTCGATATGAGGTCTATAACAATTCGAGAAACTACTGGTAACACTTACCAGTAAATCTCAGTAACCCTGGCCAGGGATTTCCTGTTATAGCCAATCGAACACAGCGCAACATCAACCCCCTATACCGGGAGAGACGAATCCCCTCCTATCGCTCATTGCCTCCATGTGACTCGGGACTGTACCCAAAAACCACCGTTTTGCACGCCCTCTTGGACGTGGTAAGATGGAAATCAAAGCACAGTGGGAACCACACAAGACTCTATGACGATCTCGGGTCAACAAACTACTCTGTACCAGTGTCACCAGAGAACTGCCATCTGACGTGAGGTATAATACCATCTGGGAGTTCTCGGCGAGTCCGTCCAGTGTACCCAGTCTCTACTGAGCACCCGTATACCATCTCTGATGTCAAACACCGATGGATATGGGATCATCCATCGCCCATCTGTATGGGTCGAGAAGGTATACGCTAGTCTACTCTGGTATATCGATGCCCCGTCTCGATACACCCACGACTAGGGACTTTGAAGGATGTACTTATGGACTACCATGTCCCCACTAGTATGATCCGCATCATAGTACAGGTAGTTAAGTACACATCCTAAGGGCTTTACCAACATGTAATAGAGAGACAATCAGTGTACACGTTAAGGTAAAGATGGAAATTTCCCGACAGGGGAAAAATTGGGTATTTATATCCAGTCGAATTTTTTTTAACATATTCTAAAAATACCCGGAAAAGCACACCGACAAAATTTAGACAGTCCGATCGAATACACCGAGTCCCCAAAATAACCCAGAAAATACAACTCTGGAATAAATATTAAAAATATCCAGAACACACAAGAAACACCAACACAAACAACTGAAGAAAACACACATGCTAATCATCACAGACGGCCTGTTCCCAAAGAGAGATTTTTTTTATGGGATGGTTGAGTATGAGATACTGCAACCACTGCTACAGATGGCCCTAGTGCAAGTGGGAGATTGTTAGTTATATGTATGCCCTAGAGGCCATTACTATACATAGGATGTATATTGTAGTGGATGCTGGGACATACATAGGGAGGACTTTCTTGCTCGACATGATAGTATGCTATCTGGTTGATCTTTACCTTAACGTGTACACTGATTGTCTCTCTATTACATGTTGGTAAAGCCCTTAGGATGTGTACTTAACTACCTGGACTATGATGCGGATCATACTAGTGGGGACATGGTAGTCCATAAGTACATCCTTCAAAGTCCCTAGTCGTGGGTGTATCGAGACGGGGCATCGATATACCAGAGTAGACTAGCGTATACCTTCTCGACCCATACAGATGGGCGATGGATGATCCCATATCCATCGGTGTTTGACATCAGAGATGGTATACGGGTGCTCAGTAGAGACTGGGTACACTGGACGGACTCGCCGAGAACTCCCAGATGGTATTATACCTCACGTCAGATGGCAGTTCTCTGGTGACACTGGTACAGAGTAGTCTGTTGACCCGAGATCGTCATAGAGTCTTGTGTGGTTCCCACTGTGCTTTGATTTCCATCTTACCACGTCCAAGAGGGCATGCAAAATGGTGGTTTTTGGGTACAGTCCCGAGTCACATGGAGGCAATGAGCGATAGGAGGGGATTCGTCTCTCCCGGTATAGGGGGTTGATGTTGCGCTGTGTTCGATTGGCTATAACAGGAAATCCCTGGCCAGGGTTGCTGAGATTTACTGGTAAGTGTTACCAGTAGTTTCTCGAATTGTTATAGACCTCATATCGACACGACTTATCGAGCTATTGGGGTCTGACGTTTACCACCCCTAGGCGAGATATGCGACATATCAGACGATCAGACCGGACTGTACGGTAGTGTTACTGGTTGGATTCACTAGAGTGTGAGCGGGCTTGCTCGTCGATCTTCAGATCGCTCAATACCCGGGTGGCCGTTACGTTTAGCAGACCGCTTGCGGCTTGTGGATGTTTGATATGATCATCATCCGCTGCCGGCGTATTGATGAGTCTTTAGAGTCCTACACAGAGGTTTCCTGGCTCAAGCGAAACGAAATAGGAGCGCATATGAGATATGTGCGGGACCGAGAATAATGCGTGTATGTGATACCGTATTCCATTCTCGCGATGAATGTGTCGAATGGTTGTATGTGATATAACCTAGTTATCGAATCAAGGATTGATTCGATAAGCCGATACATTGTATACTAGTCGGTTGTGTGCGACATGACCGGATCATTGAATCAAGTGTTGATTTAATGATTTATTGCATAATTATATATTTGATATATTACTTTGCATTAACTAGTATTGGTTCACTTAAGATGGATTTTCTCACTCGGATGTGCGCATTGTATATGCGATATACTTTTGTGCACTTGTATGTATCATGTTTGATGATGCATGCTAACTTGTGTTTTGTGTAAAGTTTAAACCATGGTTATGTAATGGTTAGGGTTTTCATTTTCATATCTATTTATTTATTTGTTTACTCATTATTAGAAAATGATAAGCATAATGCAAAATGGTGGCTTTATTTGGAAGCTTGTTAAAGCTTCATGAAGACTTTGACTTTAGCAACCATTTTGTCTCATGCTTAACCCTAACCATCCCATTTAACCATGATTGATTCTCTACACATTACCATGGTTAGTGTTATGATAAGAATGGATTATTCTTTTCTTTTTTTAAAAAATCTTATCATATCATTTTCTTCTTCTTCTTCCTTCAACTCAAGAAGAAAAACCTAGACTACATCAATGGTGGATTGATGATATGAGTGAGAAATCCAAATCTAAAGT
Organism: Agapanthus africanus; assembly: GCA_030015575.1. Classification (NCBI taxonomy): domain Eukaryota; kingdom Viridiplantae; phylum Streptophyta; class Magnoliopsida; order Asparagales; family Amaryllidaceae; genus Agapanthus; species Agapanthus africanus. Next base: position 650,037,696 of record CM057341.1, on the reverse strand, counting down.
CTACCCACTTCCTATTTCTTCATCCTCTATCTCTTGCCAAGTAGTAGAGTGTGTTTCCTTCACAAGTTTCTTGACTTGGTGAAGTGAGAGCTTGATCTTGCGATGCTTTGACGTAGATCATCTTCGGCATGGACATCGACGACCTAGCTCGCCTATTCTCCGATGAAGCCGACGCTAGAGCCCAGGATTTGTGTAGGACAGCGAGAGGACTTCATTGCGGAGCTATGGAGGTGGAGCACCAGATCTACAAAGGTTGTATTTCCGATTCTCATAGTTAAGTGTTAACTAGTTAGCTTTTTCGCCTAGTTTTCTAGCAAACGATCCGTAGTCGGGTCTCTCGGCACCGTTTAAATTTGAAATTGGCATGTTCGATGCCTTGTGAGACCTCACTAGTGTGCCTAGGAACCCTACACAGCCCTCTTCCATGACGAGCTTGCCCTGACCGCCTCACTAGCAGCAGCTCAATCTATGCTCAACCATGGTGACAGGAACTTCAATAGTGTATCGATGAAGGTAGCTCAACGGAATGAAAGGAATCGACAGATCCAGAATGGATACGTGATCATAAGAAGGAATAGTATCAATGAGAGTATGATCATGGAAACAAATAGAATCAAGGATCTCAAATGGATGTATAATCATGGGTACAAAGGGAATCACAAATCTTAAAATATGTACATACTAAGGTTTCTTAAGTGGAGCATCGTATCGTAAATATACCGCGGAACATACGTACGGTACATCACTCTACCCAAGCTACCTACTCCATCAATCAGGGTCAACCTATGAAACGAAAGTTCGGGTCTAATACCCTCCCCCACCCCCTCCCGCGTTCAAGTCTAAGTTCCGTAAGGTCAAGCCTAGATTCCGAAATATACATACGCCCTAAACTCCGCATAGTCAAACATAGACTCAAACCAAGGTTAAACCTAGCGCTCTGATACCAACTTTGTCACGACCCGAAATATTAGCTCGTGACCAGCACTTAAATCACGCAACGTCTGAAGGCGTAACGTAATTCTAGTAAGCTGAAACCCATAAATCTAAACCTTTTTAAGAAAATAAAGGAGGTGAAGTTTGAAATAAAGGTATAATGAAATCAAGTTTTCTTAATGCGTAGAAAAGGAACATGAAAATGCAAGTGAAATTTACTAGTTTGAAAACGTGTTTCGTCTTTTAAAAATTTGGGCAGCACCTCCTTTGTATTTTTTTGATCCAAAACCACAAATACGTAATAATAATAAAGGCATCCCCAAGCGGGAGCTAGCTCTTCGTCAACCGGCAGATCACAACCACGCAAGACAGTATATATGAGTATACGACACCCAACGGCGAAGATCACCACAAACGATAAAGTAAAGCAAGACATCAACCCAAAATGCGAACATAAAACCCATCGCTCAAGTCTCGCAACTACAAGTCTTGCTAAGTCTCATTACTTATACAATTACTAGTTTGATTTGATGGAGTTGACTAGATACAATATGAAATAGTAAATACAAGAGTGGGTACGATACAAATGTCCCACCTACCAAGCAAACCACCCAAAAGCAACTGTGTGCCAGCGATGCCGCTACTGATCCATGCGGTCAACCTGCAAAAATTGTGGTACAACGGGGGTGAGTTGCCAACTCGTGAGTAGAAAAACATCAACAAGTAGAAATCGAATAAACAATGACTCCTAGGTCAACTATATCATAAAGATAATACTATGATATCTAGGGTAACCGTATAAGTATGTGTACCAACACTAATATCAATGTCTATCAGCATGTGGATATCATCCAACAATATGATCACTGTATGTATGCATATGGATCCCGTCCACGTGTCAACCACTGACATAACAACATCATGCAGGTAAATATCATAAAAAGCATATGCATGGAAGTATGAGGATATAAATCAACGTGTGTCCCTCGCGACACATCAAAATCATGGAACCTGAGTGTCCAGCATCGACACTCGAAACATCATAAAACCCGTGCCCAGCATCGACACGTAAATCCTCATATATCTCAGGCGCCGCATCCTCAGATCGGCCCTCAGGCACCACACACCCTGGTCAGCCCTCATATCCATCTCACTACTCCGGTCGGTATCCTCCGGATAACCGCCGAGTCCAAATACTATCACCGGTAGGTAGTGCTCCCCTGCCAAGCTCACCGTCTAACAATACGAGTCTTCTTTCCCCGGGATACCTCACCAGGTCCACCATGTACCCGCAGATGATGCCTACCGCTCCTCGAATCGGGTTCACATGCTACTCTCAGAACCGAGAAAACACATGGTGGATGCACTGAAATATCATATCAAGAGAAACCGGGTTTTTACAACAATACATACTTTCTTTTAAAATGACCGCGGTTCTCAAATCCAGAAATCTCATGAAAACAACATATCTCAATGCGTATAATCATAAAGCATGATGTATGCGACATATAACAGAAATGTAAGCATATCCGTATATCATGCAATATGGAAAAGTAATATGCGCATATCGAGGGAAAACCGCTCTTTTAAATGAATCCAGTTTTAAAAATAAATCATGCGGTTCCCAAATCTCCAAAATCAAATACAACATCCTATAATGGTGCATATATGTATATACGCAAGTATGGTGTACAATATGTATGTACGCAAGTATGGTGTACAATATGTATGTACGTAAATATAGGTGTACAATATGTATGTACGCAAATATAGGTGTACAATATGTATGTACGCAAGTATGTGTGTACAATATTGTCACGACCCAAAAATTTGGCCCGTAACCGGCACTTAAACTACGTAACGTTTATAAGCGTACGCAACTTAAGTAAGCCGAAACCCAGAAATCTAAACCACCCCAAAAGGGATAAACGGAGAAACACATAGTTTAAAACATTCGGAAGATCTTAAGTAAAAATCATTAACTTTAGTTTTCTTTCTTGAAAATTTCGACAGCACCTCCTTTGTAAAAACTAGCCCCGAAAACGAGTACAGCATAGGTAAAAAAATAAAGCATCCCAAACAGAAGCAAATCACGCCCAACGGCGGAGACAACCACCACAAACATATATACGACGCTGAAGCGAAGAAATATAAAAGAAAACTGCATAAAGAAGTAAAACTTTTCAACAAAACCGGCTCCCACAAGCACGGCACCCAAAGTCACCAAAATAATAATACAACACCGAATCCTCACAACTCGTCTCTAAGTCAAATACAAGAAGTGGTAGATGGAGAATACTAGATCCAACAAAAAAGATATACAATGTACAAACGGATAACCGCAAACACACCTAAAAGCAAAGGCCTCACAACCAACCGTAGCGGTATCCGCAAAAGTAGAGGTGATAAGACGCCCTGTCGCGACTACACTGAGGGTAAGTCCTGCAAAACACTGTGGCACAACGGGGGTGAGTTGCCAACTCATGAATAGTAAATAACATCATACTGAAATCGTAAGTATGCACTAACAACAATTATCAATAACATGTAAGCTGGTAGCATAAGTATGACAATATGAATATGCAACTATCATGATCAAGGTACACCACCAGGTACTATATCTACATGAATCAAATGCATATCAACTGAATACTGAGTGCAGGATAATAAATAATCTCATGCACAAATCATAAGCATGGAAAAACCCGGTGTAAATCAACAACACCCCAAATCCCAAAATACTCATATCGGCCCTCTGATCGGCCCTCAAATCCTGTAAGTCTCACGGAACCTGAGTGTTAAATATCGACACTCTAAAACATCATGAAAACCAGTGCCTAATATCGACACATAAATACTCGTATCAATACGTTCCTCGAAACCCAAGTATCCTCTTCGATACTTGTGTTCCACGTATCGGTCTTTCTGATATCCATACGTTTCTCGAAACCCAAGTATCCCACCTCGACACTTATGTTCCACGTATCGGTCTCCAAAATCCATATATCTCTCGAAACATAAGTGCCTAACATCGACACTTGAAATTCCCCAAATCGCATGGAAACATATCTCAAATGCGTAAATCCATGTAAAATAACATATGCAACATAAAACATCAATATGAGCATATCACGGGAAGAGTCCGCTATTTAAATGAATCGAGTCATTAAATATATCTCGCGGTTCCTAAATATCCAAATCCAAGATACATATATATGCAGCGTCCCATTCCACCGATATATATGTTATAAAAAGCTGATCATATAATAATAGCAAAGTATATGTGCGAGCATGTAGGTATAGTATGGCATATGTATAAGTATGTAGGTATACAGGTATGTTATATGTCATATGTGCTATCGCACAAGAATAAATGCCTCTATGTCGCTAACCACAAGCAAAGTATATCAATGAATATATGTGTTGTGCGTATCATGGCAATTACTGACAGTGTGTGTGTAGCATATCATTGGTGCTCGTGCAACATGGACTGTCAATAATAGTGCAGTGCAGAATGGATACAGGTTCAGGCACAACAAGTAGCTATATGAAATGAAATGCATGCATCATCTCTATATGAGCATATAAACATGCGGCTAATATCATATCATATCTAGTCCTGACGCTTAACACCATACGGGCAAATTCCCCATAGATGTTAAATCTATTCACCGATGGTCTCGAGCTATGAAAATCCGACCACCTGCTTCCCCTTGTTCGCAGCGCCCGAAGTCCCCGCTTGCGGTCCTAAAATTTCACAAACACATCACATAAGCTAAATCTCCTACATCGACGAAAAGACAAAAAAACGCAAGGATAACGCCCAGAAAAATACACTGCGCACCTAGCGCACAAAACGCACACGACTTCGGCAAAAACCCTAACTAGGTCGCCAAACTACGGAACACCATGTCAAGACTCCGATCGTCCCGATCGCGCAAACACAACACAATAAAATACAAGGAAGATAATAGATATCACCTCTCAACGACCAATTGAACCAACGTTGGAAAAACCCCGAAACCTAGTAAGCAACTTATTGCAATATTTTGCACAAGTTCAAACCTAACACAAATCTAGCAATTTCAAACATTTTATAATAGCTTAACTAAGCTATCCAAACCACTTCCATATTTTTAAAACTTGCTAATTAAATTTTAGCAAAAACCTAGTAAGCAAAATTTCTTAATTAGACGAAGTAGTAATTAACAACAATTATCATATTCTACTAGGTTAAGTTTTCTTAAACACAAATTAACATTAAACACTTCACCAAGTTTTACCCTAACTTGAATTTCTTAAAAATTATGAATTAATCAAGAGTTTAAAAGCTATGATAACCAATTAAATAGCTAATTCAAGATTTAAACATATTAATTAAGGATTAAGGTAAGAAATTATACCTCTTAAGAACAAATCCTAGCACAAGATTCCATCAACTCTAGCCTCCAAATAATCAAATTTTTCATGAAGAACTAAGCAAGTTTAGTGAAACGAAATGATGGTTAAAGTTTTATTTAGGGTTTTGTGGATTTATTTTGGAATTTTTGATGAGTTTTTGAGTGAAAGAAAATGGAGAAATGAGCTAGGAAAATTTTGGGGCAGAAATGGGGAAGGTTCGGCCAACGGTTGATGGGGGGTGTTGTGAAGAAAAAAATGAGAAAGTTCTAGCAATTTGCAATAAATGCATCATTAAATGAAATGCCACCTTTTCTTTTCTTTTCTTTTTAAATTTAAATCCTTATGCTCACAAATATCTAAATATTTGAAGAGAAGCTTCAAAATAATTCTAGTGATGATTTCCAATGATTCTCATTTAGAAGTAATTAATCCAAACCAAAAATGTAATTACCACTTAAAATAATATTTAATTAGGGAAAAATTCTATTTGAACCAAAACCTCCCATTGACCCCAAAAACTCGCGCACTAGCTTTATTTTAGCTAAACTAGATGCCGGCAAGTCTATACGGAAGTTTAATCAAAATCGGGTTAAAACGGAAAATACCGACTATTTTGCCCTAAAACGGAAAAATTCGCATAACGATTTCTAAAACGTTACAAATATGTATGTACGCAAGTATGGTGTACAATATGTATGTACGCAAGAATGGTGTACAATATGTATGTACACAAGTATGCGTATACAATATGTATGTACGCAAGTATGCGTGTACAATATGTATGTACGCAGGTATGTGTGTACAATATGTATGTACGCAGGTAGTGTGTACAATATGTATGTACCCAATTATGGGTGTACAATATGTATGTACGCAAGTATGTCATGCAAGGAGTTATATCCTGATGCAGCAGTTCTACTGTGTAGTGACATGGCAATTATCGATGATGAAGTGTGTGAGCCGGCAAATTTGTATACGTGTAACATACGCATCATCGATAATGGTGTAAGTGTACTATCACAGGTATATGCGATGCAATGAGAATAACATGAATGCAGCATAAGGTAAATCATATGCAATGCTGACGGGTATACGTATCTAACATGACCGAGTCGGTGAATCTAGCAGTCGGCATCCAGTCTCACAACATCCCGTACGGTATAATCCATCGTACGGCATCCTCTAGTCAAGGGTATGGATCAAATATCAAGTCAAACTCATCAGGTACAGAAAATCATCGTACGACGGCATAAAACTATCAGGGATCCTATCAACCTATAAGACGAGGAGGGTACGGACATAACGTCTCGTACGGCTATCACTCAAGATTCACAACATATATAAATATCTCTATATACCTATGTCCCAGGTCACATCCGTAACAATCTCATATTAGGGGACCGGCAGGGTATAAATCATTTCAATCGACTCACATCCGTATACCAACATATCATCAAATCATCATATCACGTCATATATTCTTTTCATCGCATTTATACCCCACATCAAATCAATTTTACAAATACATTCTACCTTTACTATAAGCATACGTATCTAATCTAACATACACACCCGAACCATACAAACAGTTTTTGAAAGATTTGAATCGTAGTTTTGAAAGTAGGGGCTACAGTGTTTCTAAAGAAAAGATATCATTTGAAAATCCGTAACGTCCCTCAAGGTATCTGTTTAAAAGATGAGTATGATTCTTCAGTTTGGAAATAGATATGATTCGGATGACACACCTACGTCGACTATCTAGTCCTATAGTACCCTAAACGGCAATATCATCAAATATCATGCTCAAGTCCCGTCATCACATACTAGTCGTATCATATCGCTTCTAACTATCCTTTAGTTTCAAATAGGGTTCTCTAACTACCTTTTTACTCTATCTAATTTTCTATTAAATGTTTCTTAACCATAATCTATATATAAATCGGTTTCCATCAAAGTGTGCTGGGGTGGTATACGCCATCCACCCGACTTCCCCCATAGATATAGATCTACTCACCATGGTCTTCGCTTGCCGAAGTTGATGACGCCACACTCCGTCGCCTCTGAATCCACGTGAAGCTACCTACAATAACAACACATATCGCAACGCTATAAAAATCAAGTTCTGAAATCCAATACGGCACGCGCATTGCTCATAGGTTAGAACCTATAGCTTACGCGTACAAAATCAACCAAACAACCCTTATTGTTGATGTACAAACATCCAACAACCTATTACAAAACCAAATAGCAAAACATAACATTCAAAATACGGAAAACATAACCAAAAACCACACTAAAGTGCTCCCAAATTTTTACTCAGGTGAAATTTGGTTGAACAAATAATATTGGGATGATGTATATAGGGTATATGACCTACAGAAGCAACCTGGGCATCAGAATCCACCAAGTGGCCAGCCATAACCCTCCAAAATCCGGCCTCCTCGGCCCCATGGCCTCCGCTTGGGTTCGTATGGTTAGGGTGGTCTCCTAGTACCCTAATTTGGTCCATAGAATTGTTTGCTAAACTCAGAAATCCCCCGGGTTGCTCCAGATTCACAGTAGGCACACATAATGCAACAAAACCGACATGGATACAATCTAAGTTTATGGTCTCTGTTCTAGGTCCAGAATTGGATTTCTAGGGTCATGCACACCCTCACTACAGCTCACAAGTCCACAAGTCACCCAAACCCTCTCTAGAATTTTCTAACTTCACAAATTACCACTAAACCAATTCTAAACTAAAACTAGAATATAAAGGAACTTAAAACTAACTAAATGGAAAGGATTATACCTCATGGATGAACTCAAGAGAACGCTAACTTCCCAAAGTTATCAAAATCCCACTTTGCTTGGTCTATTGTGTAGAGGTTGAAGAGGTGATCATTTTCTGTGTAAGGGGTATAGGATTTTGAGGAAGGTTTGGAGATGGATTTTTGAGGTTGAAGGTGGAGGGAGATGAGGAAGAAGAAGGAGAAGAAAATGATGGAGAAATGATATGAGTCAGCCCCTCTCTCTCTCTCTCAATTATTCTCACTCTCTCTTTCTCCAAGCATGGTCTCTTATCATCAATATGTCCTATCTCTCTCTCCTCAAGTCATCATGATACATTTTCTCTTTCTTTTCTTCTCTCACCACAATAAAACCATAACATAAAACAACACAATGAACAAGTAACCAAATGAAATATGTCATGGTGCACTAACCATGAAAACTGTAGAAACACGGATTTGGCTTAATCGCGATTAGCAGTGCATTAATCGGGTTTTTATCCAAACTGCATATAATAAATTTTAAAAATGCCAAATCCTTTAAATCTATTTTTAAATGAATAAATCATAATTTCCATTTATTTCACAATTATTGGTATATATTTATACCCTTTTTCGAAAACCCTAATTTCGTAAATCGGGCAGTTTTCGGGAAAAATATTATTTTAATATTAAATTCCAAAAATAATATTTTATATTTTCTGAAATGTTACAAATTTGGGACAGGCGTACATATATTTTGACCTTCGTTAATGGTTTGTACGAATGCGTTTAGATTAACCTGGACAATGACGGGTAGAAATTGACTTGCGTCTTATGATATTTAGGCCTTTGCAAGGTCATAAGAGCCTGGGGCAAAAATCCACATCGGGAGTTTCAAAAGAAAAGGAAACTTGCTGGTTTTGCATATCATCTGGAGTGTGATGATTTTGGTAGGATTCCTTCAAAGTTGTCACACAATGATATTTGGATCCCGATCCCACCGTGAGTTATATTACTCCTCGGAAGAGTTTTTCACTAAACAATCAATGTTATAAACCAAGTGCGTGCCAAGAACAGTGTTAGCGGGGCTACGCCTCCAAGAAAAAGAGCTTATGTAATTAAGGAACTTTGCGAAAGCGTTGGAAAACCTCCCTCAAAGTACCGACACTGGCCTGGCCGAAAGGTTAAGTAAGAATTGTAGGGTGAGATTAATCCTGACTAATTCTTCTTTTATGGTTTGAAGGAGGATTCGAGAAATAGTGGGAGCCATCCTACTTAGATAAACTAATAACCAATCAAAACTTGCAAGAGTATCGTGCTGAGTGTTTTCTTCTCTCTCTCCTAATTACAGCAACCAGAATGACCGGACTTAAGTTACAGCTAGATAAAAATAGATTGACGGGGCCAAACTATAAAGATTGGCTAAGAAATGTCCAGATGGCCATTACCTATGACAAGCTGGGCTACCTCCTTACTACCAAAGCCCCTGCCATCCCAGATCCGGATTCAACCATCGCGGATGTTGAGATCCGTAAGACATGGGAAATAGATTGTGCGAGAGACAAGTGCCTTGTGCTAGTCTCAATGGATAATGAACACCAGAGGCGGCATGAAAATATGGACTTAGATTCCATCTTCCTCCATACCAAGGATTTATATGGAGAGCGGTCTCATATCGCAAGATATGAGATCTTGAAGAAATTATTTTAGGCGATGTTGGCTGTCATAGGGGACCACGTCCTTAAGATGATTAGCTATATTGAAGAGCTCGCTGACCTTGGGACCACGTTGGAGAACAAGTTATATCCAGACTTGATTCAATAGTCCCTCCCCTCTGCCTACGCCCAGTTTATCTTGAATTTCAATATTCAAGGGAAGAAGGTTACACTTCCAGAACTTCTCAATAAGTTGAGGAGTGCAAAGGGCACCCTACAGAAAACTAGGGAGACACCCGCTCTGCTTATTGGGGAATCTTTCTCTTCTAAATCTAAAGCGAAAGCCAAAGGGAAAAAAAAGAAGGCCCCCACCAAGACGAAAGGCGGTGTCGGTAAGGTAGAGGGAAAAGGCAGGGCAAAAGTTTCGGGGCCGACAGTAAGGAAGGAGGAATGTTTCTATTGTCACAGGAAAGGCCATTGGAAGAAGGACTGCAGGGCTTGGAGAGCCAGAAACCAGAATTCGAAGCACGTTGTGGCTTCGGCTTCAAGTGTGTTTATGATTGAAAACTGTCTGCCAATCAATTATACTTCCTGTGTATTGGATACCGGACCAGGATCTCATATCTATAATTCATTGCAGGTGTTGAGAAACCGTAGAGTTATCAAGGTAGGTGATATGACTCTCAGGGTAATAACGGAACGAGCGTGGATGTTGTATCCGTAAGGCAATATCACCTAAGATTGACAAGTGGAAACACTTTGATTTTGCATAACTGTTTTTGTGTACCTACTTTGACATGTAATATATCTTTATTATCTAAAGAAGGTTATGATTTTACATTTGTGAGCGATGTCGTAAACATCCACCTTAATCATGATTTGATTGGGTCAGGTACACTAGACAATGGTATATACGTATTAAATCAATACCAAGTTTTCAATGTCCAGAACACACTTAAAAGAAACTCTCCAGAATTGAATCAAGCTTTCTTATAGCATTGTAGACTGGGTCACATCAATGAAACACGGTTGACGAAGTTACATAAAGAGGGATATTTGGATTCGTTTGAATATCCGTCATATGCAACTTGTCAATCATGTCTCAAAGGAAAGATGACAAAGACTCCGTTCACTGGACACGGGATAAGAGCAAGCGAGCTCTTGGGACTCATACACAGCGACGTGTGTGGTCCAATGTTTACACATGCAAGAAGTGGTTATTCCTACTTCATTACTTTTACGGATGATTTCTCAAGGTATAGACATGTATTCTTGATTAAACATAAATCCGAGGCCTTTGAGAAATTCTAGGAATATAAGGATGAAGTGGAAAAACAAATAGGCAAAAGTATCAAGACACTTAGATCTGATCGAGGTGGTGAATACTTAAGTATCGAGTTCCTGGATTATTTAAAAGAGAATGGAATTCTCTCTCAACATACTCCTCCATACACATCTCAACACAACGGTGTATCGGAAATAAGGAACGCACCTTATTGGATATGGTACGTTCCATAATGAGTAATGCTGAGTTACCGCGATCCTTCTGGGGTTATGCACTGGAATCTGTTGTATATCTTTTGAACAAGGTTCCTACTAAGTCAGTGCCTACCACACCATATGAAATGCGGAGTAGGAAGAAACCCTATCTTAAGTATCTTAAGATTTGGGGATGTCCAGCTTTTGTCAAAAAGCAGCATGCGGACAAGCTCGAGGCACGCTCAGTAATGTGTAAGTTTGTAAGATACCCAAAGAACTCCAGGGGGTATCTTTTCTATTACATCGAGAAACAAAAGGCCTTTGTTTCTCGGCATGCCCACTTTTTAGAAACTCAATTTCTTGAAATAGAAATAAGTAGGAGCGCAATAGAATTGGAAGAAATTCCAGAACCACAAACTATTACTGAAAGAATGGTGGAACCAGAAGTTTCAAAGGAACCGAACATCCCTGCGCTACTCCGCAGATCTTGTAGGCGGTCTCATCTGCCCGAGAGATACTACGGTTTTCTCATAGACGGGGATAGAGAGGATTACATCATCAACAATGATGAGCCAACTAGTTTCTAGTAGGCCATTACGAGCTGAGATTCAGTAAAGTGGCTAGATGCAATGCAGACGGAAATAGAATCCATGTACACCAACAAACTATGGACTTTGGACAATGCACCTCAAGGGGTAAAACCCGTAGGATGCAAATGGATCTTCAAAAAGAAGATTGGCGCAGATGGACATGTTGAAACCTATAAGGATAGACTTGTTGCAAAAGGTTTTTATCAAAGGCCTGGTTTGGACTATGATGAAACCTTTTCTCCAGTGGCTATACTTAAATCCATTCGGATCTTGCTATTACTGCCTTCCAAGATTATGAAATTTGGCATATGGACGTAAAGACCGCTTTTCTGAATGGAAATTTAGAAGAGTGTGTTTATATGGATCACCCAGTGGGTTTTATAGAGAGTGGGAGCAGCAGAAGAGTATGCAAGTTGCTTAAGTCCATTTATGGAGTAAAGCAGGCATCACGGAGTTAGAACATCTGTTTTGATGAGACGGTCAAAGAATTCGACTTTATCAAAAATACAGATGAACCATGCATAAGATTATAGAGAGAACTGTGGTATTCCTCGTCTTGTACGTGGATGACATTCTCCTAATAGGAAATTGCATTCCTATACTACAATCAGTCAAAGGATTCTTGTCACAAAAATTCTCCATGAAAGACCTGGGTGATGCCTCCTATATTCTGGGGATCCAAATCTATCGTGATTGATCTAAGAGGATGTTAGGACTTTCACAGTCCAGGTACATCAACACCATACTGAAAAGATTTAGTATGGAAGATTCCAAGCGCGGTAATCTACCGGCTTGTCACGGGATCACCCTCTATAAAGAGATGTCTCCCAAGACTGATTTGGAAAGGTATCGCATGAGTATTATACCCTACGCTTCTGTGGTAGGCTCTATAATATATGCGATGTTGTGTACCAGACCAGATGTTGCATACGCACTGAGCGTGATAAGCAGGTATCAGTCAAACCCTGGGGAGAAGCACTCGATAGCAGTTAAGAACATTCTCAAGTACCTGAGAATGACTAAGGAGATGTTCTTGGTGTATGGCAGTAAAGACCTCCAGATCGAGGCCTTCGCTGACTCCAGCTTCCAAAGTGACAAGGATGATTCCAAGTCTATATCGGATTATTTTTTTACCCTTAATGGAGGGGCGGTCTGTTGGAAGAGCTCCAAGCAGGACACCGTTGCTGACTCGACGATGGAAGCGGAGTATATCGCTGTATGTGACGCCGCTAAAGAAGCATTCTGGATGAAGAAGTTTGTTACAGAACTTCAAGTGATTCCGTCCATTGTTGATCCAATACCTTTGTATTGTGACAACAACAGGGCTATAGTTTTAGCGAAGGAACCAAGGTCCCATCAAAATTCCAGACATATCCTGAGGCAGTATCACCTGATCAGGGAGATCATGGATCGCCGGGAGATCAAGGTGCGGAGAGTAGACACGGAGAACAACACTACATATCCACTCAAAAAGGCCATCCCTCAGACGTGGTTCGAGAGGTTATTCGAGATGATAGGTTTGCAATATACCAATACATGGCCTTAGTGCAAGTGGGAGATTATTAGTGATATATGCCCTAGAGGCCATTCTTGTATAGTACTGGATTGTATATTATATTTTGGAAGCTTGGAATATACACAGATATAATAACAGTCTTTCTCAAAATGATAGTATGCTATCTGGTTTGTTTCTATTTTAATATGTGTATATGTTTCTTTTTAACATATCGCTAATACATATTGATAGAGCCCTTAGGATATTTGCTTGACTACCAGCGTTATGATGGCAGTCACACTAGTGGGGGTTGGATAGTCTATAAGCACATCCTTATACTTGTCCCTAGTCATAGGATTATCGAGACAAGGTATCAATACTCCAGAGTAGACTACTGTATACGCTTCTCATCCCAGTCAGGGAGATAGCCTGTCCCGCAGCCATTGGTATGCGATACCGGAGATAGTATACATGTGCTCGTTGGGTTATGAGTTACACTAGACGGACTCGATGGGAACTGCTGGTTGGTATTATACCTATCATCAGTTAGCAGTTCCCGGATGACATGAGTACATGTTAGTCTATTGACTTGACATCACTATTCGTATCGAGTGTATTCCCACTGTACTTAGATTACTACCCTACCACGGCTCAAATGAGTCGTGCAAACAGGTAGTGGTTGGGTGCAGTCCCGAAGCACTGGAAGGCAGTAGTGGTTAGAAAGGATTCGTCTCTCCCGGTATTAGAAGTTGATATCGCGCTGTGTTCGGATAGCCATTACACAAAATCCCTGGCCAGGGCAAGCGAGATTTACTGGTAGGTACACTAATAGTTTCTCAGGGTGTATTGGGCTTTACACCGGCATGACTTATTGCGCTATTAGGGGTCTGACGGTTACCACCCCCTTAGGCCCGATATGCAATACTCTAGACAAACAGACCGAACTGTATGGAGATTGTCACAAATTGGCTCAGTAGGAGTTCGGATGAGTTTGCTCGTCGGCCTTCTTATCGACAGATACCTGGGTAGCCGTTGCGTACAGCTAGTGCCACTGATGGACTTATGGTTAAACCCACTGCCAGCGTACTATCGAGTCTTTAGAGTCCCACACAGAGGGTTTCTCTGGTTTAGGCGAAACGATATAGAGGCCGTATGGTTTTACGGCAGGGTTCCAATCATATACGTGTGCTGGCTACACAGATGTTGTTCGGACGAATAATACTAGTGGGTTTTTATTTAAGCCAGATTCTAGTATTATATTATTGGATTATTATTATCTTATTGTATTCGTATTTTTTGGAGTACGAATACGGGTATGTATATACGGTGAGGGCATTCTTGTAATTTTACAAGAGATGCTTCTAGAAGGGGACACCTCATTATTTGGGTTTATCTATTTTTGCAAATAGATTAATATAGAAAATGGAGATATTTGAGGCATGGAGTGAAGCGTGGCTTATTATTTTGTTTATTGGATTGTCCTCACTATTCAAGCATGGTTGATATTTTCAATTGGAAAATATTGCATGCTTGAGGTGAGATAGAGTATGAGCCATTCTTCACTTGAGACTTGTTCATTTGATATTTTCTATTCTCTCTCCATTTTTCCTCTCCTTCTTCCTCAAGATCCTAACCCTCACAAGAGTTGTGAACTATAGGGTCCTTTGAGATTAAATACTCCAATTAACACTCTACATCTTCTAAGCTACCTAATTTAGTGAACTAGGTACTTTAGTTACCTCGGTTTAGATGTTAGAGCTTGAACCATAGACTCTCGGGTGGATCGTCTTTAACACGAGGAAACCGATGTTTAAGCACGATCCAGATCTTCGAGGAGCTCAAGAAGAGGAGGAGAAGAAGACCCAAAGGATAAGTAACAAGGAGGTATAAAAACTCTTACCGAGTAGTTAAAACCTCCAAGTAGTATAGCTACTTAAGGTTTCCGTAAAGATCCTAGAGTTTAGGTCGGTGTTGCAAAGTAAGAAAATTGTTTTTTGTAAATTCCGCCTCCACACAAGTGCGTGGGGTGTGCGACATCGACTTACACTATCAACAGGTAACAGTGATTTGTAATACCACATAATGCAAGTACATGACGATAAAGTCAAACCATATAGCATACTATCATCTCGAGTAAGACTGTTCTACCCGTATAAGTCCTCCCTCAATCATCATAATCGCCTGCATGCGATTACAATAATTGACTTGAAGGAATTATATCCAATAATGTAACAACCCCAAACTTTCTGTACAAATTTCTGTATAATTTTTTCAAAATTACAGAAAGGGGTATTTTTGCTTGAGCACAAGATATAAGTTTGTTTTGCTTTTTAATAGCAAGCAAGAGCTTGTAGCTCATTGGTAAGACTTTGCACTGCTGAACCAAGCCACCAGAGTTCAAATCCCATATCCCACATTATTTTTAATATTGTTTTATTTTGAACTTTTAAAATACCAAGGGTTTACACGTGCATAACTCGTAAAAACCCCACTACACAAATAAAACAAACTACACCACAGTGAAGACCAAGAGACGACGGACCCACCGCGACGACCCCGGCCTTGACTCGGCCCGAGTCGGCCAGCGACTCGGTCGGCGCCGCCGGGTTGTCAACATGAAAATTTTGCCATCTTCCCAGTACCCCTGCACACTTTAATTCTGTAGATCGGTTCCAGAGCCCCTTTAAATCACATTAAACCCTATTTTAATACAATTTTTATTATAAATTTCAATTCAACCTTTCACCTACCCTAAACCCTAGCCTTACCCTATAAATACGACCCCTACACACACACCCCTCACTCTAAAATTCTGAACAAAACTCTCAAGAAATTTCCTAGAACCCTAGTGTACTTTGGAAGAAGCGAAAGGCGAAGCTCCGGCGATTTTTCCGGCGACAACCCTAGGAGATCCCGGCAATGAAACGACGCACCGGAAGCTACGTCCACTCCCTCTCTCTCTCCTCTTTAAGCTAAACCCGTAAGTCCCACTTCCCCCTTTCTCTACTCTTTTCTAAAATACGTATTTCTAAAACCCGACGGAATCGGAGCAAATCCGATTTCCGATTCGGTTCTTCCTAAAACACTCACTTTTCTTTAATACAATCATGTTAAACCATTACATATTGACTATTAAACATTAACAAACATGTTGAACAAGTTTCATGACAATATATTTCATTTTATAACTTTTACCGCTCTTTTCCATTAAAATGCCATGTAGTTTCATTTCGACATTTAAACCATCACAATCTTGCTATACCTTTAAGTAGATCACGAGGTAATGACCTACCTCCTCACAACACTCATATGCAACATAGCACAAAACTTTTGGCAACCTAGAATACGGGAAAACGAAACATTTCAAATAAATACCATGAATTAATAAAACCATTTTCTAAAAGATCAAGTATTTTACACAAATCTTTGCAAAGCGCCGCTACAACCCATTGTGAGGAACCCGACTGGGATGGTGCGGATTATCGCACATCCCTGGGCTTAGTAGTGCGAGATGCAGACCTCCGCAATGAGCATATGGTCTCGAGAGATTTAAAATACGAAAATCTTAAGAAAATGATATTTCTAGAAATATAATATAAATTAAAATTATTTTTATAAAAATATGTACATATATGTATCATTAAAATATCTATTTTGTGATAATATAAATATTCTAACTTTTCCAAAATCACAAGAATCACTTTACATTAAAATACCCTGAATTCCATACAAATTCAATATTACAATTAAATACCCTATATTATGAAAATTAGGTTATTTCTCACTAGAAAAATCACAAATATAAAATCAACATTCATGATAACTCTAAAGACGATAATTAAATACTTCTATAAATTACCCTAAGGACCCTAGTAAACATAGGTTTAAGCGGGACCAATCTCTTGAGCCTCAGGGAGCCGGAGAAGTGGGTGCTTGCCTATTTAAGGTAGACAACTTAACAACGGTGTTATCAACACGGTAATCGTCTTTGAAAAGACACAAATCCTGCCGTCCATGTGCAGCGGTTACCGATAACATCAAAACTTAATTCAGGACTTCAATTTTTTTCTAATTATTCTGACTCAGATTGAGTCTCGTTATAATAATCTGACTTGAATGTGATTCAAGTATGAAATTACAAAACTACAATTCAACATGAATCCATGAATCCATATATTTAATCTATTCAATTTATATTGACCGAACCGAACCATGGATATACTTCCATTTACATGATTCTCCGGTTACATCCATGATTCTCCAGTACATCCATTTTACTGATATCATGGTTTCGGCAAGTCATCCAAATATACAATCTATATTACAATTCAATTATAAGTTGAAATACAATACAATCAATACTTCGCGGGATTTAAGGGGTAGATTGATACGGAAAGTGTTAGAAGTGGCACGAGACAGTAAGATTTAATACACCTAACCTGAATCCAGTTGCTGTTGTACCGTGGCATAAACGGTTCCTTGTACTACACTTGCCTCTAGTCTCTGGCATATAGAGACTCCTCTCGTATACACTGGCATCCTTCTGTACCAAGCTACAAACACAGCGTTAACACAACATTATAACAATATAATACAACTTTAAAAGCTACCTTCTCTTTCTGTCTATTCTATTTCTCCTTTATCTTTGGGACTTACCGAGCGATTTATTCGCTGATGACATTCTCTTTCTTTCTTCTTTGAATGTCGTCAGGTGATCTGGACACTCCGGAGATCGAGCCTACCGGCGAAGACTTGGACCACTTCATTGAAGGCCCAGAGCTTTAGTTCATTGTACACTTTTATTTCAGTACTTTTCTTTTTCTGTTATGCCATTGTTTAGGCATTTCTTTCATTCAGTTGTATTTACTTTTCCATGCATTGTATAAAAAGAATGTGAATAAATAAAGTTGTTGTTTTATTATATTTTGTCTCTTGTGCATTTATTTTTATATTGCTTAGATACACTTAGCGTATTTACTTCATAGTAAATACGTAGCGGCCCCGTCGCGTCCTCTGCCCGTACTCTGGGAAGCGGGGCATGACAAACAACATCGACTCTCTATACCGGGAGAGATGAATCCCCAACAATCGCTCACTGCCTCCATGTGGCTCGGCACTGTATCCAACTAAAACCTGTTTGCATGACTCAGTAGAGCCATGGTAGGATAGTAATCAAGCACAGTGGGAACTCACACAAGACAAATGACGATCTCAGGTCGACAGACTATCTATACTCATATCACCAGAGAATTGCTATCTAACAATAGGTATAATACCATCTAGCCGGTTCTCGACGAGTCCGTCCGGTGTACTCATCTCCAGTGAGCACCAGTATACAATCTTAGGTGAAACACACCAATGGCTGTGGGACCAACCATTGCCCCTCGTTAGGGTTTAGAAACGTATACACTAGTCTACTCTGGAATATCGATGTCCAGTCTCGATACTCTCATGACTAGGGACATTTAAGGATGTGCTTATCGACTACCCAGCTCCCACAAGTATGACTATCATCACAACGCTGGTAGTCAAGCAAGAATCCTACGGGCTTTATCAACATGTATTAGCGATATGAAATAACATATACACATGTTAAGATAAAAACAAACCAAATAGCATACTATCATATCGAGCAAGATTGTCATGTACATACATACCCCTAGCATCATATACAATAAAGGCCTCCAGGGCATACTATCCAACAATGTATTAATGATATGTAATAATAAGTAAAACATATACGCATGTTAAGATAAAGACAAACCAAATAGCATATTATTGTATTCGAGAAAGACTGTCCTGTACTTACATACCCCTAGAATCCTATACAATAAAAGCATCTAGGGCATACATATCCAACACCCGATGCCTTGAGTCGCCAACCATTGGCGATGTACTTTACCACTAGTGGAGGCTGTAGCAAGATATTCACGAGCTAGAAACAGAGGTTACTCTACTGGGGATTGCTTCCTCTTTGATGAACTTTCGGATCTAATCCTCACTCGTCAATCGCATCAAGGAAGCCTAAGCGGGCGGTGTCAAATTGCAGAAGATCAGAGAACATGTTGATGCTGGTCTTAGAACCGACTTCTTAGTTCATGCAAATGAGTCTTTGCGATTTGGGAGCCGTATATGTGCACCTACTAGTTAATCAGTAAATAGTTAATGAAGGAGGCGCACAGTTCCCTGTATTTTATACATCCCAGGGGAATGAAGATATAGAAGGACCTCCGTCAGAATTACTGATGGAATGGCATGAAGCGAGAAACTTCTACAAGCATTGTCAAATGCCTTACTTGCCAATAGGTGAAGGTTGAACACCAGCGAATTGCCGTCCTATTTCAGTCATTGCCTATTCCAGAGTGGAAGTAGCAACACATCATTATGGATTTCGTGACTACTCTCTCTCTCATAGAACGAAGAGTAATGATGCCGTTTAGGTAATTGTGGACCGCCTCACCAAATCGGCCCATTTCATTCCTTTTCAAGTTGGTCAGTCCACAGAAAACCTTGCACGAAGATATATGGAGGTAAAATTCTTTTTATTTCAGGATTAAGCCTTCCTTTTCCCTTCAAGAAGTTGTTGTAACTTGTTGAATCCATGCAGGAGATTGTGGGATTGTATGGAGAGCTGGTCTCCATCATCTCTGATAAAGATACTAGGTTCAGATCTCAATTTTGACAGAGATTTCAAGCCAGTTTGGGTATGAATCTGAGTTTCAGCACGGCATACTACCCTCAAACGGATGGGCAGACTAAAAGAACTATTCAGATTCTCAAGGATATACTGAGGGTGCGTATGCTTGATTTTAGGGGATCATGGGAGGATCACTTGCATCTTGTTGAGTTCGCATACAACAACAGCTATCAGGCCAGTATAGGGATGATGCCATTCACAACTCTTTATGGTAGGAGATGTCGGTCCCTTTTTAGTTGGGACGACGTTGGTGAGAGAGATCATTGGGACAGAGATAATCGTAGCGACAATTGATGCGGTACGCACGATCAGGGAATGACTTCATGTAGCTCAGGACAGGCAGAAGCACTAGGCTGACACGAAACGTCGACACTTGGAGTTTCAGCCGGAGGATTACGTGTTCCTCAAGATTTCACCTAACAGAGGAGTGATCCGCTTAGCGAGACATAGGAAGCTTAGTCTCCATTTCATTGGTCTGTTCGACATCATCGAAAAGGTAAGAGAGGTGGCCTATCGTTTGGTACTGCCACCATCCTTGAAAGGGGTACACAATGTCTTCCACATTTCTCAGCTACGCCGATAAGTGTGTGGCCCTAGTCACATGCTTGACCACTCAGAACTCACCATAGGAACCGACCTGACGATAGAACAACAACCGGTCGAGGTTTTAGATCAGAAGGACGAAACCCTACAGAACAAAGTGGTCTAATTAGTTCGGGTGATGTGATGAAGAGACTCCCTAGGGGAGTCGACTTGGGAGCATGAAAATGACATACGAGAGAGATACCATCATCTCTTTTATAACTCGTCCCTTGACTAATTTTGAGGATGGAATTTCTTTTAAGGAAGGTGGTATGTACCGACTACAAATCTTTTGTACTTCCATATTTATTCTCTTTGTTAATAAAGGCTTTTATGTAAATACTCGCATTTAAACACATATCCTTTCTCTTTGCATACATGGTCATTACTTGTATATCTTGGTTATCACATTGCATTGTATCCCACAGGTCACAAGTTCGAACCTTGGAATTTCCAAAATTTTAGTTTTATTTATTTTTGTTTCTTTTTGAATCCTTAGCTTCACATGCGAGCCACACGACACCCATAGGTCAATATTAAATTTTGTTCACAAGTCCAAAACCCCAAGACCGACCCGAGCCCAGGGACTCGAGCTCGAGCTTATTGCTCGAGCTTATGCCGTCCCCAATGGTACCCAAGCGATCCCCAATGGCGGTTTGGGATCCGGATTCTCGTGCGATCTTATATCTCCATTACTATTCAAAATCCAATCTCGGATTTTTCTCATTCGATCGCGAGAGCCATTTTCCTTTTTAACGAGCAGAAAACCCTATTTTAAATTTATTCTGATGTAACCCAAAATTCTTAAACTCCGAAAAAAGCAATCTTTTCTGCCGTTCTCTCATCCCTAATCCCTTTTATTCAAGAACTAAGGAGACCGTCACAAAGGGAGAAGGAAGGGCCGTCGGTTCACTAACGTGGGTCTCGAAATCGAATTTCGAGGCTATCTCCACCAGATTGCGACTTGAAATAAGAGATCAAGCTCACCTTTTTGTAAGTTCTCTCCCCTTTTTTCTCTCACGCCCACCGTTCCTCCTTCTACTATGCTCTCTATAGCGAACATTGATCTCCGTATAATTCCCTTCTCACTTTGAACATGAAAGCCTCTCATGGTTATGTTTAAAATACGTTCTTTTGTTAGCCTCGGTTTTTATTAATTATGTGTTAATTCTTGTTGACTAATTAGTGTAAATCCCTTCTTCTTTTTCCTTTTTCAATGATCTGTTAATCATATTTAAATGTTTTATTACAAAATGTTGAAAATTCTACATAACTATTGTATGTAAAGTATATCAATTTTTTTATTATGATATCATATCTGTGTATTCAAATATAATATTATCATCGCCGTTTATGCCTATATACTTTTGAATGATAGTTTGCTTCTTCTCACTTTTCTATAATATTTTTAGTCCAATTATTTAAATTTCTATTATGTGTGTTTATAACTATATCAACATATGTGTGCGATCCTATGATAAAATTAATTTATGTTTTGCTAACTCTTAAATATGCAAGTTTTCGTAATTGTTCTCTTATGCTACTACATTTGATCTTTGCTTATACTATTTAGCATCTGTTACATTTTCTCTTTGCACAACATATGTTTTACTAAATAGGTGTGTGTTACTATCAAATGTTATACTATCGTTATGTTGTTAGTATATATAATATAAACTGTAACATATTAAAATAATTTATACTGTTATCTAATAATATTACTTATTGCAATTATTTTAAATTATGTGAATAAACAATCACCACTACATAATATTGTACTATACTACACACTTTTATGTGACTATTATTTGCGCCATATTTATGAGGTTCATATTGTTCATTTTGATGCTAAATAAGCTGTTGTTTTTTTCTTTTATGTTTCCGACACTTTATATCATGAGTGCTAATGCCATCATCCATCCATATTTGTTTCCTGTATACTCACACCTCATGTAATGGGTGTTGTTACCATAAAAAATCATTTTTATCATTGTTGCATTTTGTTGTACCCTATGTTATGGGTATCCATATATTTCCATATAGGGAGACTTAGCTGTAATTGTGTTTTCGTGAAGATCCAGCGACCGCTCTGTCGTAGTCAACTAACCTACGAGCGATTGACGTCTCCCCGTGGTCATCACGAAATGCATGATTTAGGTTAGGTCGTTTATGTCGTTTCATTATAAGCTGAAATATGTTTATCCTTATACGCAGAAATCTGTTTTTGTCACGTCCCACTTCCCAGTGTACAGGGAAGGTGACGTGGCGGGCCGCGACGTATTTACTCAGAAGTAAACACGCTAAGCGTAAATAAGCAATATAATTCAATAATACAAGAATGACAGGAGATGTAATAAAAACAACTTTTTATTGATAACCATTCTTTATAGACAACTGAAAAGTAAAGCACAATGAAAGAAAGCGATGCATAAACAATGGCATATGAACTGAAAGAAAAGTAAATACAAGTAAGAACTAGAACTCTGGCTCCTCTGTAAACTGTTGGATATGTATGCCCTAAAGGCCATTATTGTATAGTACTAGTTTGTATATTAAATTTTGGAAGCTTGGGATATATATATAGATTGACGGCAGTCTTGCTCGATATTGTAGTATGCTACTTGGTTTGTATCTATCTTAATATGTGTATATGTTTCTTTTAACATATCGCTAATACATATTGATGGAGCCCTTAGGATCTTTGCTTGACTGCCGGCGTTGTGATGGCGATCACACTAGTGGGGGCTGAGTAGTCTATAAGCACATCCTTATACAGGTCCCTAGTCATAGGATTATCAAGACAGGGCATCGATACTCCAGAGTAGACTAGTGCATACGCTTCTCATCCCAGCAAGTGGAGATGGTCTGTCCTACAGCCATCAGTATGTCGTACTGGAGATAATATGCAGGTGCTCGTTAGGTTACGAGTACACTGGACAGGACTCATCGGGAACTGTTGGTTGGTGTTATACCTATCATCAGTTAGCAGTTCCTAGGTGACATGAGTACAGCATGGTCCGTTGACTTGACACTGCTACTTCGCCTCAAGTGTGTTCCCACTGTTCTTTGATTGCTACCCAACCACGGCTCTATTGAGTCGTGCAAATAGGTAGTAGTTGGGTGCATTCCCGAAGCACTTGGAGGCAGTGGCGGTTAGACAGGATTCGTCTCTCCCGGTATTGGGGGTTGATATCGCGCTGTGTCTAGGAGAGCCATTATACAAAGTTCCTGGCCAGGGCAAGTGAGATTTACTGGTAGGTGTTCTAGTAGTTTCTCCGGGTGTTCTGGGCTACACTCTGACACGACTTATATCGCTATTAGGGGTCTGACGTTTACCACCCCCTAGGCCCGATATGCGATACTCTTAGACGAACAGACCGGACTGTACGGAGATTGTCACAGATAGACTCAGTAGGAGTTCGGATTGGTTTTACTCATCGGCCTTCTTATCGACAGATACCTGGGTAGCCATTACGCACAGCTAGTGCCGCTGACATGCTTGTGGTTAAACCCACTGCCAGAGTACTGTCGAGTCTTTAGAGTCCTACACAGAGAGTTTCCCTGCACTGAGCAAAAGGTGTAGAGGCCGTATGGTTTTACGGCAGGGCTACGATCACTTACGTGCACTTGTGTGCGTATGGTGTTCGGGCGGGCAATACTAGTGGGCTTTGGTTTAAGCCAGATCCTAGTATTGAATTGATGGATTGGTTTTGTTTTCTAGTATTCGTGTTCTACGGAATGCGGATGCGGGTGTGTATACACGGATGTGAGGAGCGAAGAAGGAGGTGCCTCATTAGGGTTTTGACCATTGACTTGGTCAAAACCATTATGAGGTGAGGAAAATGTTTACTAATCTTTTTAATGATAATTGTGTTATGGCTAATTGGTTTGACCATTTGACCATGCTTGACCATTTGACCTAGTTGACTATTGTTGACTTAGATATTTTGTGAGCACTAGACTCTTCTTTTGGCTTGGATTTAACTTGACATGATAATGGTCAAATCAATTGTAACTATCACAATTTTCATGATAAAATATTGGTAATTATTTTTCTATGGCTCATTATCTCATTTGCAGTCTCTCTCTTCATTTTGGAGCTCTCATATGCTCTCCTTCTTCTTCCTCACTACAAATCCCTCAAACTCTCATGTGTTGAGAAAATTAGGGATCATATAGACAAACAACTCCATCACAATACTCTACATCACCTAGGATATCAAGCTTAGCATTCTTGTTGCCCTAGTTACCTCGGTTCTTGAGGTGGAGCTTGGACTATAGACTCTCGGGTGGATCATCTTCGACTCAAGGAGGCCGGAGTTCAAGCACGATCCATACGAGCATCGAGGAGCTTAAGGAGAGGATCGAAGAACCGAAGGACTTAGTTTCCTTAGGTATAACTTCTATCATAGTAGATTGAACTCTATTGTATGCTAACTAGGTTTATGGTAAAGATCCGGTTTAGTGTTATCCTAGCGCCAAGTTTTGTATTGCTATAAAACATTTGTTCCGCATTTGGCCACGGAAGTTGGCCGGAGCGCTAGTGTAACCCATTATCCATGGAGTTTAAGGACATCATAGTCCATGGAGTTTAGTTTAGGGACGTTGCGATCTATTGGGTTTGTTGATTGTCGGGACCCGCCACCTCTCCGAAAACATTGAAGAATTACAACGACATATATCAGAGGTGTGGGGAGATGTACTCTTAAACCAATATCAGTTGAGAGATCTGTAGTTGGGTTAAGGACTAAGATCAAATTTAGAAAAATGTGAGACCATGGGCTCGGTTGATCTGAATTAGGGACATTTGGTCAGTTTGGACTCACCCCACTCAATTTTTGAATAAAGTGTTAAACACTTGTTTGGGATCGGTCCATTTTGTTCAACAATGCTGAGTATTGACATGGGTTTTTATGCTCACACTTTTTTATTTTTTATTGAGTGTTAAACACTCTTTATGGCATTGGGCTCTATTTACAGGGCGTTCTTTATTTCATCAGCGCCCATGTGAGGGGCACATGGGGCGTTTGGCACTAGGCGCCAATCACTGAGTGTAGAGCACTCTTTATTTTATTAGCGCCCACGTGAGGGGCATGTGGAGCGCTTGGCGCTGAGCGCCAACCACTGAGAGCTAAGCACTCTTTATTTTATTAGTGCCCACGTGAGGGGCACGTGGAGCGCTTGGCGCTGGGCGCCAACCACTGAGTGCAGAGCACTCTTTATTTTATTAGCGCCCACGTAAGGGGCACGTGGAGCGCTTGGCGCTTTTTCCTTCTTTGTGTATTTTTCTGAAGAGTTCAATTCTCTGTTCTCCCCTGGATCTTCAATCCCCAAGAACAAATTCGTCCCTACGAGAATTAAATTCTCATTTGTGGGAGACTTGTCTTATGGATCTTAGATCTAAGGAAATAACTATATTCTTTTATAAGGGTTAAACCCTCAGGTATGCCGATGAGATACTATGATCTCTATTTACCTTGAAAAAAGTTCTTCTTCTTTCCTCTCTTTGAAAGCTCTTTTTGCTTGCTCTTCTTTTTTTTGAACTTGAAGCTTATGGGGGGGTTCTTCTATCTGAGACTTGAAATCTTGGGGTCTTTATATAGTGGAGGCACATTTGTTGATTCAGTTAAAAAAATCTCTTATTAAGAGATTTCTTAATTGATTTGGGGAATTTATCCACCGTTAGATCTTTGATCCAAGGACTTCTGTTTTACAGAAAATATTTTTCTTGTTTTTAACAGGATTGGGAAAATACTTTCCCATACAGAGCTTATTCTGTATCTTGGTGATTTTTA
Organism: Agapanthus africanus; assembly: GCA_030015575.1. Classification (NCBI taxonomy): domain Eukaryota; kingdom Viridiplantae; phylum Streptophyta; class Magnoliopsida; order Asparagales; family Amaryllidaceae; genus Agapanthus; species Agapanthus africanus. Next base: position 650,011,316 of record CM057341.1, on the reverse strand, counting down.
ATCACCATTGGATCTTTGATCCAACGGTGCTCTGATTTACAGAGCATATTCTTTCTTGTTTAGAAAGATTTGAGGAGTATTTCCTCAACCAGAATTTAATTCTGTATCTTTGTGATTTTTAGTCACCATTGGATCTTTGATCCAACGGTGCTCTGATTTACAGATCATGATCTTTCTTGTTTAGAAAGATTTGAAGAGTATTTCCTCAATTAATTCTGTACTCTGATGATTTATCATCTCCGTTGGATCTTTGATCCAAGGATGGAGAACTTTTAGTTCTTGCGCAGGTAATATCGTGCTTTGCACATGAGGCGCTGCCTCAAAGTCTTTAACTCCTGGCGCTGGCGCTCTCGTGCAAGGCACGTGAGGCGCTGCCTCCTAAGAGTTCAACTCTTATTTATTAGATTTCTTTTTGTGTTTTGCACATTGGCGCCCGTGTGAGGAGCACGTAAGGCGCCATCATAGGATTTAATTCTATCCGAGGCAGTACCTACATGCTTTGCATGTGGAGTTTTTCCTTTATCTTTATTTTTATTTTATTGTTATTATTTTTTAAGGGAGCAAGTTTTGAGCCAAAATTTTGGCGGGAACAGTACTATACCTATCGTCAGATAGCAGTTCTCTGGTGACACTGGTATAGGTTAGTCTGTAAACCCGAGATCGTCATCGTATCTTGTGTGGTTCCCACTGTGCTTTGATTTCCTCCTTACCACGGCTCAAAGGAGTCGTGCAAACAGGTGGATTTTGGGTACAGTCCCGAGTCACATGGAGGCAGTGAGTGATGGGAGGGGTTTCGTCTCTCCCGGTATAGGGAGTTGATGTTGCATTATGCTCGATTGGCTATAACAGCAAGTCCCTGGCCAGAGCTGATGAGATTAATTGGTAAGTGTTATCAGTAGTTTCTCGAACCGTTATTAGCTATACATCAGCATGACTTATCAAGTTACTGGGGTCTGACGATTCCACCCCTAGACTCGATATGCGACATATCAGATGAAGAGACTGAACTGTACGATAAGTGTTACTTATAGGCTTCATGGGAGTTTAGACAAGCTTGCTTGTTGATCTTCTAATCGCTCAATACCTGGGTAGCCGTTACGTCCAACTAGTACCACTAACGGCTTGTGGGTAACTGATGTGATCATTACCTACTGCCGGCATATTGAAGAGTCTTTAGAGTCCTATACAGAGGTTTCCTAGTTCAAGCGAAACGAAGTAAGGCACATATGTTGATATGTGCGGGAGCCTGATTAAATACGAGTATGTGATACCGTATTCTAATCTGGCGACATTTGATATCGATTAGGTTATATGTGATATAACCGGATTATTAAATCAAATGTTGATTTGATAATGTGATATACAGATAAATGATATTAGTCGGTTATATATAATATAACCGGATTATTAAATCAAGTGTTAATTTAATAATTTGATATATATTTATATTTGATATAATTATATATTAACTAATATTATTGCTCACTAATTATTTTCTTTATATATATATATATATATATATATATATTATAAAGCATGGTTGGAATTTCTATTTTGAGAAAATAAAAATGAGGTGGAAAATGGGGAGACTTTTGAGGAATGGTGTAAAGCATGGCTTGTTCATTTTTTTATTCATTTGCATTCACTATTGAAGCATGGTTGGATTTATTATTGGTTTTTAATTCCATACTTCAATAAGTGAGATGAGGAATGAGCCATTTTCTTCACTTGCTCATTTTTGAATACTAGCTCATTCTAGCTCTCTCTTTCTCCCATTATCTTCCTCTACCTCTTGCTTCAAGCTCTAACCATCACATGTGTTGTGAACCCTAGAGCTTGAGATTCTAAGTGAGCAAACAAAACCCCTACTTCACCATCCTACTCTATATTAGCCATAAAGACTAGGATGTTTACTTCACTAATATTAAATTAGTGAAGAGGTAGCATGAATTAGAGGAGCTTCGGGTGGATCATCTTCGAGACGAAGATCGCGAAGGAAGCTCATTCATTCTTCAAGTGAAGCCTAGAGGAGTTGTAGGGACTACTATCCGGAACTATAGAAGTGAAGGATACGGCCTTCAAAGGTTGTAATCTCTTTCACTTAGTGTAAAACCTGTGATATCATCATATAAACCCTAATACTCTAGTTGGATTCTAGGTTAGTGTAGCTTAGCATCCCGAAAATTTTAAAATTGCATGCTTGATGCCGGTTAAAACCTTGTAGTGGTACTAGGATACACTTTCAGGTAGGTCATTATCTCGTGAGATATTCTAAAGGTATGCGAAGCTAAATACTTTAAAAGATGTCATATTTAAAGTTTGTGGTATTTAAACAAAAAACGCTAATTAAAGTTATATAACATGATATTTTAATATGAAAATTGTTCTCGATGTTTGTTTCATGATTACTAAGCAAGATATAATGATATAAACGAGTGATTCTTAATAAAAATTATGATTTTAAGGATTTTAGAATCGAATGTCGGGATAACTCCACTTCCGACAAGTTTTGAATAGAGAACTTTTTAAGGTGAAAGAATAGAATAAGAAGTGGGACTTACTAGCTAGAAATAGAGAGGGGAGGTATAGGAAGAAGTTGGTAGCTTCGTGAAGTCGCAGGGTCGCCGGAAACGTCTCGAATCCTCGCCGGAAAGTGATCTTGGGCTAACTTCATTTGTACTCTTCTTTGACTTAGAAAATTTTGAGAATTTTTAACAAGAGATTTCAGAATGAAGAGAGCTAGGGTATGATGTTGTATTTATAGGATGGAATTAGGGTTTAGGGATTGAAGAGAGAATTAAAATTGCATTAAAATTGGATTTAAAGCTCCATTTTTAATTCTCTGTTAATTTTCAGGGAAAACAAACTGTATGGGAGTAGTGGGGTAGGCCAAAGGGTGTGGTGTGCAAAGAAAAGGTCATTCCCTACGGAGGGGACCGGCGGTGCCGGCCTATTCCCTCATCTCGCCGGCCATTCAGTTGAGAGGGACCGTTGGATTTGTGCCGCGTGTTCTTCTCGCAGTTAATAGCATTTTGCACATATTAGATATTCTGTGATTTTTCATTTTTGTGTGCAGTGCACGTGTAAAATTTTGGGCTTCCAAAAAGTTTTAAATAAAAATTCAGAAAAATATATGTGGCTGATTGGGATTCGAACACAGAGGCTACGTCACAACAGTGCAAGGCTTTACCAATGAGCTACAAGTTATTCTTGTTGTTCTTAAAGAAGAATAACTTTTAAATTGTGCTCAGGCTTGCAAACTCGTTTCTATATTTTAAGAAGAAAAATTTTGTATAGAAAATTCAGGATCGTTACATTCTACCCTCCTTATAAAAATTTCATTCTCGAAATTTATAGAAGAAAGTTGCAACAGAAAAAAAATTGATGACAGTGGTGGTGAAAAGAACTACTGAAAGTGCATGAAAAATATGTTTGAAAGAACGAAAGAATGCAAGGGTTTTGAAAAGGCTGAACAGATAGGAAGGGATATAAGTTAACAAACAAAAAAATAAGGTTCGATAATATACGTAAAACTAAATTAAGAAGAAAGAGAATCAAAGGCAGAATTCTAAGTCACTCAAGTAAAGTACCGCATTGTAATTATGCTGCAGTTCATAATTACAATCACATAACTCCATTTAAATCACCCAAATCCTACCATCAGAGTCAAGGTGATAAGGTTTAATAAACAATAAAAAAATCAAAGGAAGATCAAGAGTTTGTAGTTTCGTGTTACGTCGAGACAAAAAAAGATTCAAAGAAATACAATCATGTTGCAGGCGTTACAGTCTACCCTCCTTAAAAGAATTTCGTCTGTGAAATTCTCTCAAGTTGCGACATGAAGCATGGTGACGCTCCAGTGTCGAACAGTGCAAGTGCATGAATAGTGGTTTAAGTCGTGTAGGGTTGGTTTTAGATACAAGGAAAATATAGAGGTATACAAGGATTTGAAAAGATGAAAGGATTGGGAATTACCGGTGATAACTTGGCCAGTGATTTTGTAACGTTTTGAAAATCGTTTCAGTGAAATTTCGGAAAAATCGGTAAAATAAGGGGGTTTTCCGTAAAAAGTCAAAATATAAATATCTTTTAATATAAAATTAAATATACATATTCTAGCTATGCAATTACTAGTATTTGGTATTTATTGAGCCACTGGTAAAATTTCTAATTTTCTGAAATTTTTTCCGAAATTAATTATTTTTATATTATTTTAAGCCGTCACTAATACATTTAATTAGGGAAAATTACAAATTGGAATGAGTTGAAGCAAATTTTGTGCATCATAACATATTAAACAAAATTTTAACATGTTGTTTTTGAAATGAAATGAAGTTGTTAAACGGTTTTAAAAAATATGGAAGAAAAAGGCTTAAATGGTGAAATTAAAAGAATTTATTAAATAAGGAAGTGTGGTACATATTGAATTGGTGTTTGGTGTTCATTACTTCACACACACACACCACCTCCCCCTTCCCCTCTTGCTGGCCGAAAATGGGGCTGCCCCAATCCCCATGTCCCCACACTTTGTTCACAAAGAAATGAAAAGAAAAGAATCAATATATATAAGTATTGGCTTTTGACTTTTATTTTGACTTTGAAACCCACACCCCTCACTCTCTCACATCTCCCCCCTTCATTAGCCAAGCCCACTACAGAAATTCTGTAGCCCCTCCCCTCTCTTTCCCTCATCTCATCTCTTCTCCAAAAATCCTCAAAACAATTGGTCAAAAATCAAAGTAAAACCTCACCAAAATCAAAATCCAACTGCTACCCATTTCTCATTTGCCTATCTAGCATGGATCTAGGAGCATAGAAGCTATTTTTGGAGGCTAGGATTTGCATGCTAGATCTCAATTTGTGAGGTATAAATTTGTGCCCTATGGTTTGTTTGTTGATTAGTTGCTTAAATAATTTTGTTTATAAGTGTTTAATTAGGGTTTTAGTTTCAAGAGTTGAATTTTCAAGTGAAGGCTTTGAATTAAAGGGTTAGGGTTTGGATTCAAGTAGAATGGTGGTCACTTGATTAAGGCTACAATGAGTAGATTAACATCTTAATTGAATGCAAAACCCAAATTGGTTACTAGTTGTTAATTGTTAGTTTAAATTTTTTTGATAATTATGCTAATTTGCTAACTAGGTTTTTAGAAATTGGTTAAATAATTAGGATTAAAATCTAATTAGGGTTTCATGTCATTATTAACATTTTAAATGGTGGTTTAATACCTTAGTATATGCAAAACCAAGCTTAATTGTTAAATTGTGAATTTTACTTTAAAAGTGTTAAAATTGGTTATTTTTGCAAACTAGGAATTTGGAATTTATACAAATTGATGAGATTAAAATATGAAAGTGGTTTGTATGACCTAATTATGATATTTAATGAGCATTTTGGCCATTTGAATCGTTAAAATATGTAGATTGGTTAAAACGTCAAGTTTCGAATTAAAACGGTAATTAAGTGTTTTCTAGGTTGTGTGAAATAAACCGATTTGATCAATTTATTGGTTTTGATAATTTGCATCGTATTTCATATATTTTTAGTGATTTATGAAGCCATGATTGGTACGTTTGGTGTTTTTCTCGATCAATCGGCGTTTGTACGCCGATGTTGAGGGTTTTGGGTTGATTTGAGAGAGCAAAACATAGGTTTTGACCTATGTGAGATTAATGTGTCGTTTTGGTCATGAGTCGGATTTTAATGCGATACGGTGCGTTATGATTTGTAGGTACCCTCACGAAGACTTCGAGACGACAAGCAAGCGCGTGGCGACCTTGGCGTCGGCAAGCGAAGATCAATGAGTAGATTATATCTACGGGGGAAGTCGGGTGGATGGCGTATAGCACCCCCGCAGTCCGTAGTATAGTTTATATATATGTGTTTATATAGGTGTTTTATGATACGAGAATGATTATTCATGATATGATTATGTGTTCATGGATTAGCTTAGGGCTAGTTGCGAAACCCTAGAGTAGTTGTTACACCCACACACGCGCGCACACACTGCATACATTACTTTCTTGTGCGTAGATGGGGATGTGTATACATGTATATACGCATGGGTATGGGACTATGCATATATACATTCATATACACATGCATGGATGATGAGGATAGTACTTGGGATTTGAGATGAGTCGATGAATTTGGGCTTGAGGCCGTGAGATCGGTGATGTGACAGGGTTGGTATTTGAGATACGACACGATGTTTTAGCGGGTCCTTTGGACAGGGTGTTTTCATACACACGCATGTATATAGATAGATGGTATCAGTTTTGGTACTAGACTTAGATCAGTACCCCGATCATGATATTTGATAAAAAGAATACCAGATGAATAATAAGATAAATATGATATTGACCCGTACCCAGTTTGGGATGCCGTACGATGGATTTACCGTACGAGCTATAAATTGATGATAGATCTGCACTCCTGATTTGAGGATGTCATATCAGATGGTGTATCATATGGGATACTATTGAGGCGGGATCACCGACTATTAAATAGACGGATATATATATATATGTGTGTGTTGTGTGTGTGTGTGTGTATGTATGTATGTATGTATCGACTCAGATGTTAGGCGGTTTTCTTATCTTTCATTTAGCCTGTTAGCTCAGCCCGATAGTTTAGTGTAGGTGATAGACTAGATTCGATTCCTACCTGTTTCAAAAACTAACGAATTGTGGGTATTTTAAAAGACAGGCCAAGAGATTCTACGGATATTTTAAAGGACGTATCTTTTCTTAAAAACACCGTAGCCCTTATTTTCAAAACACCGCGATTCGTGTTATTTCAAATGGCACCACTATATGACTTATATTATATTAAATACAGATTAGTTATCATTGTGTTTATCATTCAGCTCCCGCACATTATTGCTGTTCGTTTCGCATCGCATGCTTATATTGTGTTTTCATATACCATTATTGATATCATGCTGTCAGGACACCAGTACTATTACCGATGATGCGTATGTTCCACGTACATTTACTTGCCGGCTCACACACATCATCATCGGTAATTGCCATGTCACGTACACTTTAGAGAATACTATTTCATCAACATAGCTTGTTAGCTGATAGTTTCGACATGATATTAGTGTACTTGCCTTATATGCCAGTTTAGACATTGCAGTTATTACTTGCTACTTCATGCATATTATTATTCACTGTTATGCAGTATTATGGAGTTTTATGCCTATATTCACTGTTTACGTGCTATTGATGATTGGATTTCGGATTTTCATGAGATTTCCTGGATTTGGGAGAAAACCGCAAGAATATATATAAACTTCTTTTTCTCTCTTTTTAAAATGAAAAGTACGGTTTTCTCATGATGTATGAGTCGTCCACCATGATGTTTTCTCGGTTATGAGATAGATTTCGAGACCCGATTCGAGGAGTTGGATGAACCGTCTGCGGGTACATGGTGGACCCGGTAAGGTACCCTGGGGCAAGAAGATCGAGTAGTAGACGATGAGCCCGGCAGGGGAAGACTGCCTACCAGTGATTTTATCTGACGCGTCGGATATCCGGAGGATACCGTCGTGGTCGTGTGATTGATGTTAGGGGCCGATCCGGACTGACGGCGCCCTAGATAGTGAGATTTGAGACGCTGGGATTTTGAGATATTGAGGTATTGAGATTTGATGATACAGGCCAGTCCGGGTAGCTGGAGCCTGAGATTTTGAGATATGGGGATTTATGTTTTGTGTCGATACTTTACACTGTTTATGTTGATTTCCTTGATGATACCTCGTTTTAAATATACAGAAATCTCACTAAGTTATGAAAGCAATTTCTTCATTTACTTGTATTCTGTTTTCATGCATTCATATCTCATTCATATGATATGTTGCTACCTGAGGCACTGACAGGAGGACATGGGATTACACTTATGTATAGACGTTTACCCTTGCCACCTTTTTATGCTTCAGACTTATCATTTTGAGGTTATATATATTTGATCGTATGACCTAGGATTGCGTTATACATGCGATTTCTACTCGTAGATGTTTTCTACTCACGAGTTGGCAACTCACCCCCGTTGTGCCACAGTTCCTTGCAGGTTTTGCCGTACAGGTTCTTTGCGGCTTTGCTGGCACACTATTCTTTCCGGGTGATTGCTTTGGCAGGTGGGTTCTTTGCATCAGGAACACCATTGTTTTTTTATTATTTCAGTTGTATCTAGAAACTCTATCAACCAGGTTGTATATTTAAGAGAGATAGAAAACGAGACCTGTTATTCTTTCGACCTTAGAGTCGCGCATTGTATTATTATGTTTTTCATGTTGTTTTGAGTTTCTTTTGAGTTTTGATCCTCGCCCTTAGCGTTGTATATTATATTGCTTGCGTGGTTGTGACCGTCGATTGACGAAGAGCTAGCTCCCGCTTGGGGATGCATTTTTATTGATTTCGTATACTATTCATGTTGTATCCCGTTTGGGGGCCAGTATTTACAAAGGAGACTCTGCCGAAATTTTCAGAAAATACTTGAGATTTTAAAATACATATTTCGGCCTATGTTGATTAAAACTACTTGCTTTACTTTGGTTTTTCCTTCGCTCTACTCTTCTTTGGTTTTAATTTTCTGGGTTTTGGCTTACTTAGATTACGTACGCCTTGAGACGTTCGTAATTTAAGTGTCGGTCATGTTCCGTACTGTTCGTGTCGTGACAGATTTCGGCTTCTCCAACCGGTATCGTGAATGTCTGGCCTCCAGGCACTTTTTCTCTGTGCCTGCTGGTACATTTCGAACCGACGAGGTAAAGGTGGTCCTCATGAAGGTGGTGCAGTATTTGGGGTGCGACGATGTGGGCAAGCTCCGATAGCATGGGTGGATGCGCCACAAGCTAAGCACAGGCCATTCGCATGCCTGCGTTCCTTTAGTTCATGTCCGAGTTTCTTACAATAATAGCAAGTCTTTGTTGGGGGTGTCTTTTCCTTCTTTTTGATATAACCATGAGCTGCCCTCAAAGCGTCCTTAATGCGAACCAGTCCTTGGTGAAGGAGAGCAGCCTACTCCTACTGTCCCTCAACTTGACTCTTGGTTGCTTCAAGGAACGCCATTGATCTTATCAGTAAGTCCTCAACGGTAATGGGTGGTAGTATAGGTGGTGGAGTGTTTCTATTCACGTTGGTGCTCATGTTGTTGGAAAGATCCATAACCTTGAAAGAAAATGAAGGGTTAGGATAGATTCAAAGAATTGAAATGTAAAGAATGTATAGTTACTGATTCTTATAATTCTTGTGTTATATTCTTTAGGTTTCCATGCAGAACTAATCTCCATGGTAGGGTTCCATGCATAACTGACCTGCATAAGGCCGCCAACAAAACCTGTCATGTCCCGCTTCCTGGTGTACAGGAGAAGGAGACGTGGCGGACCGCGATGTATTTACTCAGAAGTAAACACGCTAAGCGTAAATAAGCAATATAAATCAATAATACAAGAATGGCAGGAGATGTAATAAAATAACTTTTTATTGATAACCATTCTTTACATACAACTGAAAAGTAAAGTACAATAAAAGAAAGCGATGCCTAAATAATGGCATATAAACTGAAAGAAAAGTAAGTACAAGTAGGAACTAGAACTCTGGCTCCTCTGTAAACTGCTCCAAATCGTCCTGACTGGGCTCGATCTCCTGAGAGTCGGGTCCTCCTGACAACATTCCAAAGAAAGAAGAGACAAGAATATCATCAGCGAACTAGCGCTCGGTAAGTCCCAAAAGATATAACGTAATAAACAAGTAAAGAGGATAGAATTGGTAAATTATTTATTTGTTATGTTAAAGTAGTTGTTTGTAGCTTGGTACAGAAGATATCAATGTATACGAGAGGAGTCTAACTTATCCCGTGGACTATGGTAACCCGTAGTACAAGGCCCCGTCGACAAAACCGTGGGACAACGGCACAAATGTTCATGTAGTGTCTTTTAGTGACCATCTCGTTCCACTTCTAATACATTCCGTGCCAGTCTACCCCGTTAAAAGCCCGTAATGTATATTGTATTGATTGTACTGATTTGTAGTTATCAGACTTGCCGAGACCATGGTATAAGTTGTTCATGTAAACTGATTCAGGATATAAACGGTAGTCATGTAGTCAAGTTCAAGATATGGCCATGGTTTGGTCAAGTCAAGTCATGTTGATATTGTTCTGGTATTCATGTTTAAGTTTAAGTGTTCATGTTTGGTATATTGGATTCATGTTGCATTGGAGTTATGATTGGATTTATATTTGGATTGTATTCAGATTAGACTGAGACTCAGATTGAGTCATACACTTAAACAGATTTGGATCCTGAATTAGATTTTAGTGTTATCGGTAACTGCTGCACATGGACGGCAGGATTTGTGTCCTTTTCCAAGACAATTACCATTGATGACCCCGTTTTAGTTTTCTACCTTAAATAGGCTGTTGGAGATAGTGCCCTCAGAGTCAATTATTGGATCACAGGCACGTAATTGCAATGATTGAGGGTGGACCTATCCCGGTAGGACAGTCTTACTCAAGATGATAGTATGCTATCTGGTTTATCTTTATCATCGTGTACTGCTTTAGGTGACCTGACATGTCACTATTACACGTTGATAGAGCCCCTAGGATTCTTGCTTGACTGCCAGCAGTATGAGGGCGATCATATACGTGGGAGCTGGTAGTCTATAAGCACATCCTTAAAAGGTCCCTAGTCGTGGGAGTTTCGAGACAGGGCATCGATTCTCCAGAGTAGACTAGTGTATACAGTTGAGACCCCGACGAGGGGCGGTGGCCGGTCTCACAAGCCACTGGTGTCAGTTGGTTCACCTAAGATGTATACAGGTGCTCATTGGGTTATGAGTACACCGGACAGGACTCGCCGGGAACATGCTAGTTGGTCTTATACCTGACGTCAGATAGCAGTTCCCTGGTGACATGTGTACATGTTAGTTCATCGACCTGAGGATCGTCATTTGTCTCGTGTGAGTTCCCACTGTACTTTGATTACTAACCTACCACGCTCAAAAGAGACGTGCAAACAGGTTTTAGTTGGGTACAGTCCCGAACCACATGGAGGCAGTGAGCGGATCTTCAGGGGTTCGTCTCTCCCGGTATTGGGGGTGAGATCGCGCTGTGTCTAGGAGAGCCATTACACGAAGTCCTTGGCCAAGGCAGGAGATTTACTGGTAGATATTCCAGTAGTATCTCAGGGTGTTCTGGGCTATACTCCGACACGACTTGTACCGCTTTTGGGGGTCTGACTTTTACCAACCCCCTAGGCCCGCCATGCGATGCTCATAGACGAACGGACCGGACTGTACGGATATTGTCACTGACAGGCTCAGTAGGGTGTCAGGATGAGTTCGCTCATCGACGTCCCTTTTGGTCAATAGCTGGTAGCCCGTCACGTATGGCTAATACCTCTGACGTGCTAGTGGTAAAATCCACAGCCACAGTATTGACGAGTCTTTAGAGTCCCCCACATTCAGTTGCTCAAGTTTCGGGCGAAACGCTGTAGAGGCCGTATGGAGATATGGCAGGGTTCAATCAGATACGTGCGGCATTGCACGCATCAGGATCGGACGGTTAATACTAGCCGGCTTTGGTTTAAGCCGGATCCTAGTATAGTATAGTGTAGATTTTGTCTCATTGCATTTGTATTTCGGTCAGAATACAAATGCGGGTGTGTATACACAGTAGCGGGGTTTTCCTGTAATTTATTACGGGATCAGTTTTTTGGAGTTACCAGTTTGTTTTCCGTTTCGGCCATTTTCCTTTATATCTTTCATTGGCCGAAGATTGGTGGAGGAGGGCTTATTTGCATTTGTGCAAATAAGCATTTGTGGAGGGTGTTATTTGCATCTTGTAGTGTCATGATGGTTGCACCATCCCTTGACCATTTGACCTCTTCTTCTTATGATTGCTTGACTTTTTGGAGCAATCATGGTTGTTGATGGAGTGTGGATTTGTTGGTGATCATTCTTCTTGTCATGATCACATATCATTCCTCTCACTTGCATTATTGTGTGGCTCCCCTCATTTTTGATACACACTCTCCTCTCATACTCTCTCTCCCTTTCTTGCATGGCCGGCCAAGCCAAGAGGGGCTGCCCATATTTTTGTGGTGGGATTTTTGGTCATTTAGCTACACAAAAATCCCAAAGTTTCATCTCCAAAAAGTCTAAGTTCATTTCCTCCACCAAAGACAACTTCCAATACCCCAAATGAGACATAGAGCACTACACGTATTCTACAGCAAATCTTGGGCACGTCGACTCGCCAGCTTCGTGCCCGAGTTGCCTCGGACCAGAGGCGGGAGCCCGTAAAAGAAGCCGGCGACGTGGTGCCCTTCCGGCGAAGAGGTGGAGACCGGACATTCCGCGGGAGATCGGGACGACAACGAGAAGACCGGAGGACACGGATCACTCGGTATATCTCTCTACCCCCTCTCTAGATAGCTAGGACTAGTTTAATGGCACGATCCGGGTTAATAGTGCGCGGTGTTGCCGGTTTGAAAAGTTAAAGTAAATCACCGCTTCCGCATTCCGGCGTCGGATTGACGGCCGGGACGCCGCCGTGCACTTACAGTGGTATCAGAGCCTCGCCATTAACCTAGTCTAGCTTGGTCTAATGTGTTTACATTTCTGATCGAACAAAAATCCCCAAAAAGCGTATTTTCATTTGCACAGTTTCTGTCGAAATTTTTTTGGACTCTAAAAATTTTTCAGGTTGTTGCAGAGAGATGTGCATGGTGTCATGAGAATACTGGTGAAATTTGGTCAGCTGAACTCTCTGTATAGCCGCGGAACCGCGGCCTTAACCCCCATTTGGCCGCGGTTCCGCCGCAGAAAAGTGAGCTCACTGCACCAAATTTCATGCAGTGATTCCTGAGTTGAAAATAGGGTTTTTAGAACATTCTTTTTGGGCCCAGAATTTCTTTATGTGCTACAGTAGTACTTGGGGGCCCACTTAGGAATTTTTGATTGATCGGATATTTTAAACACATTAGTTCACAGTATTTACATTATATCTGCGACCGTGAATGTCACTTGATCGGTAAATCCTGTCTAACTGCTATAGCCCGGTTAGACGGATTTGCGAGCGTGACTTTCATGTTGATGTTCTGTGTATTGCTGTGATGTTGCGGATTGGTCGTGGGGGATAGCCTGGATGCAATGCTAGTACAGTTTTTGTTGTATTATGTACATTTGATATTGCGGGGCGAGCGTCCGACATGTGGACTGCCGTCACTGCCTGTTTGTATTATTCTTTTGGGGCACGACCAGGTTGCGGTCGATGTACCCGTTGTATGTATATTTTACTTTCTATACTAGGATTGCCCCGCGGAGGGGTGCACGGATAGCCGGGTTCCGGAGGGCAACGAGCCCGCATCTCATAGCATTGAGACGGAGGGGGCTTCACTCTAGAATTGGCGGGCTATTTGCCGCACCCGTAGGGGTACTGGTTGACCCAGGAGGGGTGCCCAAGTTACCGGATTCCGTGAAGTGCTGGATGGTCCATTCACGTTGCTGAAGGGGCTGCCTCGCTTCAGGTTTTGGCGGGTAACTTGCCGCACCCGTAGGGGTCTAGGATTTCATTGCGCAGGCTATCCACACGACCAGGGGAACGTCGGGTTTCAGTAGCGGCTCTGTGAAACCCGGGGATCCCAGATATCTGTATTGTTCTGTGATGCTGTACATTTCTGTGATGTTGCATTTTATCACGCCTTGAGCGAAATATTATATATTGATATATATACTAGTAGATGTTGTATATGTTTTGCATCCGCGCTAGTCCAGTCCCCGCTCTGTCGTTAGTTAGCTAACCTAACGGGTAATGACGGGACCCAGTGGCGAATGCGGATGGCATATACGTACATCAGTATATTTTCGTTCATTGTGGTGTGATCAATTGATGGGACTGCGTTGATTCGGATCAATGCAAGTTAAAAACAAACCTAATCTGATGTTGTTGGAACACTTTTCAAAAAGCTGTTATTTGCAAGGACGTTCACTTTTATTTTGCACAGTGGTATTCAGTTGGAATATCCTGCTCCTCAGTCGATGAGGCAAGGGCCGAGATCCCTTCACCGGAAGTGACCCCTTGGACAAAAGTTTGCGTCAGGGCAATAACTTCACTATAGCCGATTACTTTTGCTTTGCATCGTGGTATTCAGTTGGAATATCCTGCACCTCATTCTACGGGGAAAGAGCCGAGATCCTTTCACCGGGAGTGACCTCTTTAGCAAAGGTTTTCGTTACTATATTTTTCTAAAAAGCTATCCGTTCCTTCAACGATATCAAATTCATTACGTTAAAGGTTTTCGCCAGAAACCATTCGTAGCCCTCCGTCGTTTCATATGGGTGGTCAATAGTATTCAAGCTGTGTATGTTGGCCAAAGTCAAGGCACAGTGATTGGTAGCTATTGGGTATTCATATGCAGCATAGATAGATGCGTTGGTTTGGAGCAGTCGTACTACTATTTTGGCCAAAGTCAAGGGTATGTACGGGTGGGCTCAAATTAACCTGGAGAATGACGGGTAGAACTTGACATGTGACTTATGATATGTTGGCCAAAGTCAAGGTCATAAGAGCATGGGGTAAAAATCACATCGGGAGTTTCTAAAGAAACTGAAACTTGCCAGATATGCGCATATCTTCTGAAGTGTGATAACGTGAGCGGATTCCGTCATGTTATCATGCGATGATAGTTGGATGCTGATTCCCGCTGATGAGTTGGTTTACTCCTCGGGTGATCTCGACTAATTCTTCTTTCGGGTTTGGAGAAGAATTTGAGGTTACAGTGGGAGGTTTCCAGATTAGATAAATTGGTAACCATTCTGATCTAGGTTAGAGTCCACGCTGAGTGTTTCTTTTCTCTCTCTATTTGGCAGCGACCATTTGTTAGTTATATGTATGCCCTAGAGGCCATTACTGTACATAGGATGTATATTGTAGTGGATGCTGGGACGTATATAGGGAGGACTTTCTTGCTCGACATGATAGTATGCTATCTGGTTGCTCTTTACCTTAACGTGTACACAGATTGTCTCTCTGTTACATGTTGGTAAAGCCCTTAGGATGTGTACTTAACTACCTGGACTATGATGCGGATCATACTAGTGGGGACATGGTAGTCCATAAGTACATCCTTCAAAGTCCCTAGTCGTGGGTATATCGAGACGGGGCATCGATATACCAGAGTAGACTAGCGTGTACCTTCTCGACCCATACAGATGGGCGATGGATGATCCCATATCCATCGGTGTTTGACATCAGAGATGATATACGGGTGCTCAGTAGAGACTGGGTACACTGGACGGACTCGCCGAGAACTCCCAGATGGTATTATACCTCACGTCAGATGGCAGTTCTCTGGTGACACTGGTACAGAGTAGTCTGTTGACCCGAGATCGTCATAGAGTCTTGTGTGGTTCCCACTGTGCTTTGATTTCTATCTTACCACGTCCAAGAGGGCGTGCAAAACGGTGGTTTTTGGGTACAGTCCCGAGTCACATGGAGGCAATGAGCGATAGGAGGGGATTCGTCTCTCCCGGTATAGGGGGTTGATGTTGCGCTGTGTTCGATTGGCTATAACAGGAAATCCCTGGCCAGGGTTGCTGAGATTTACTGGTAAGTGTTACCAGTAGTTTCTCGAACAGTTATAGACCTCATATCGACACGACTTATCGAGCTATTGGGGTCTGACGTTTACCACCCCTAGGCAAGATATGCGACATATCAGACGATCAGACCGGACTGTACGGTAGTGTTACTGGTTGGATTCACTGGAGTGTGAGCGGGCTTGCTCGTCGATCTTCAGATCGCTCAATACCCGGGTGGCCGTTACGTTTAGCAGACCGCTTGCGGCTTGTGGGTGTTTGATATGATCATCACCTGCTGCCGGCGTATTGACGAGTCTTTAGAGTCCTACACAGAGGTTTCCTGGCTCAAGCGAAACGAAATAGGAGCGCATATGAGATATGTGCGGGACCGAGAATAATGCGTGTATGTGATACCGTATTCCATTCTCGCGATGAATGTGTCGAATGGTTGTATGCGATATAACCTAGTTATCGAATCAAGGATTGATTCGATAAATCGATACATTGGATATTAGCCGGTTATATGCGATATGACCGGATCGTTAAATCAAGTGTTGATTTAATGATTTAATGTATAATTATATATTTGATATATTACTTTGCATTAACTAATATTGGTTCACTTTAGATGGATTTTCTCACTCGGATGTGCGCATTATATATGTGATATGATTTTGTGCATTTGCTTGTATCATGTTTGATGATACATGCTTTTTGGTTTGTGTAAAGATTAAACCATGGTTATTTAAATGGTTAGGGTTTTGTTTTTCATATCTATTTATTCATTTATTTATTTATTTTCTTTTTGGAAAAAGAAATGAGAAGAATGGTGGCTTTTTTTTTGTTTGTAGTTGAAGATTCATGAACCTTTGACTTTGTCCACCATTCTTATCTCATGCTTAACCTAACCATTTGATTTAACCCTAGTTCAATCTCTACACTTGACCGTGGTTTAGATTATGATAAGTTTTGATTATTCTTTTCTTTTTCTAATTAACTTATCATAACTATTATCTTCATCTTCTTCATTCTTCAAGTGAAGAAAACCAAGCTCCATCAATGGTGATTGTTGGAAAAGAGTGAGAAATCCAAAACTAAAGTCTACCCACTTCCTATTTCTTCATCCTCTACCTCTTGCCAAGTAGTAGAGTGTGTTTACTTCACAAGTTTCTTGACTTGGTGAAGTTGTGAGCTTGATCTAGCGATGCCTCGACGTAGATCATCTTCGGCATGGACATCGACGACCTAGCTCCCTTTTTCTCCGACGAAGCCGACTCTAGAGCCCGGATTTGATTTGGACAGCGGAGAGGACCTCGTTGCGGAGCCGTGGAGGTGGAGCACCGGATCTACAAAGGTTGTATTTCCGTATTCCCTTAGTTAAGTTGTTAACTAGCTTACTTTTCGCCTAGACATCTAGCAAACGATCCGTAGTCGGGTTTCTCGGCACCTAGATTTTTTGAAATTGCCATGGTTGATGGCTTGTGAGACCTCACTAGGGTGCCTAGGAACCCAACAGTGGTATCAGAGACTAGCTAGAGCCTTAGGCGAAGTCTAGACGGAATTTGAAGTCCGAACGAACCGAAAACCCGACCCGGATCATGCTCTCTGTACATTTTTGAAAACAGTGTATTTTTCCAAATTAAAATTGCTAAAAAATTCAGCAGGGAAAAATAAGAATTACGATGCAAAAATTTTAGGATGAACAGTAAATTCCGCGGCGGAACCGCGACATAAGCGTGCCTTCTGCGGCGGTTCCGCGGCCCCTTGGTGACGTCATCCCACTTTGTTTGCACAGTAATTCCTGATAAATTATGCTGAGTTTTCTGGGAATTTTTAAAATTTATTCAAGAGTTGAATTTTCTGCTGTGTATTTGGGGATTCGGTGTTTCGATCGGAGTATCAAATTTTGTCTGTGTGGCTTTCCGGATAAATTTTAGAATATGTTAAAAAGTTCGACCGGATATAAATACCCAATTTTTCCCCTGTCGGGAAATTTCCAAGTGTTGGACTTTTCCGTAGTTTAACGACGTTCTAAGTAGTGCAAGTAATGCGATGGTCCCTCTAGAAGACAACAAACCTTAACTCGATTATGTGACCGTCTTGAACTGCCCTTTGAACCTTCGGGTTTGGGGCAGTACGGCGTGCCACATGTGAGGCGTTGGCTTGACCCTTCTACGGCTGGACCGTTGGTACTGAGGTACGAACTGAATGTTGTTAGACTTATTTCATGTGTTGAGCTGTATCGGGAAAACTTGGGTGTTCGAATATTCGATCGAAAAGTTTAACATTTTCTGTTTATCTGGAATGGGATACAATAATTGGAATTCACAAGAAGTTATGAGATAACTGAATGAATATTATAAACGTAGCAGTTTAGTCTCACTTGATCGGTTGCCACGGAATTTTGATGTGATCAAAAGTCCGTCGCAATCACGTAGCGTACGCGGATACTCGCCGGGTAAACTTAATAGACAGCTACACCCCATAGCCCCGACCAAGTAACTGTACGAGAACCCCATCGCCGAAAGCATCCGTTCGGGTGCTCGCGGTGGCGGTGTTCCGCCTTGGTGCACTTCGTCGACGGTATCGGGGGTGTGGCCGCCTATTGAAGTTTGCGACGAGCATTCGATCAGTATATCGGGAATCTTGTTGAATTGCCCGACTTGATATTGAAAAGAGTTTTCGATAATGAGACTAAAATGCGGGGTTTATAATTGTTAGGCATGCGATGTCTAAGGAATTCATTTGGTCAGGCATGCGATGTCTGAGGTGATTGCGGATTCCAACTGTTGTAGTTTTACACTTTCTTTTCTGTGACCGTAAGTGTAATATGTGATATCGCCGGTTTCGTTGCTATATGTCAACGACAATTGGGATGCGCATATTTACTTACGTTGATGACATGTGATGTTATGTGTTGCTGGATATGTTATATTGGATCGTCGTGTTTTGAATAGCCGGGGGGTTTTTATGTGAGATGAGTGTTTTTCATTTTCATTCATGTAAAAACTTGTATGTAATATTCTTTTATTTGGGGCGCTTCCAGGTTGCGGAAGTTGTCACCGTTTGTATATTATTTACTTTTCCGCACTAGGATAGACCCAAGGAGGAGGGCACAAGTAACCGGGTTCTGGAGTCCAGTGGGAGACCAACTTGAGGAGTCGAGTCCGGGTCTCCTAACTCTAGAAAAGGTAGGGTTGCTTGCCGCTCTCGTAGGGGTCTAGGGGTGTGGGTTTGGCTATTCATCACGACCGTGGAATCCGTGTTTTATACTGGCTCGTATTGAAAACACGGACGTCCTAGTATATCCAATATTTCATATGATTCTTCTGCTGCGATATCTGTGATGTGATCATGTGATGTTCTGTGATAGATACAGTATATAGTATATATGATATATTATATAGACGTTACTTATGTTTTACACCCGCGCTAGCCCTGCCCTGCTCTGTCGTTAGTCACCTAACATAACGGTGCACGAGGGGACATCGAGGCGAATGCGGATGGCATAAGTGTACGTCATATCTATCTATGATTTTTAGGTACTTTAATGATGGGACTTCATTAATGAGATTAATGAAATAAAAGAAACCTAAGATGTTGTAGAATCGAATTTCAAAATAAAACAGGTAGCTACAGTTCTTGCTTTGCACAGCGGTATATGAGATATATCCTGCACCTTATTCGATGAGGAAAGGACCGAGATCCCTTCACCGGGAGTGACTCCTTTAGCAATAACTGGCAGATGCTACACACTCGGTTTGTCTTTTGATTGCTTTTAAGAGTTTTTGCTTTGCATAGTGATATATATGATATATCCCGCACCTCATTCGACGAGGAAAGGACCGACGATCCCTTCACCGGGAGTGACTCCTTTAGCAAAACTAGAAAAGCCTCAAAAACACTCCATTTCAAAATTCATTCGATCCTACAACGATATCAAGTTCATTACGCAATAGGTTTTCAGAAAAACCTGTCGTAGCCCTCCGTCATTTCAGATAAGTAGTAGTTAGTATTCGTGCTGCGTTTGTTGGCCTTTGTCAAGGCGCAGTGTGCGGTAGCTAACTGGTGCTTATCTGCTTATGCATATGATGCAGATTGAGTTAGGGTAGTCGTGCGACCTTGTTGGCCTTTGTCAAGGGCCGTGCGGGTGGGTTTAATTCAATCAGGAAATGACAGGTTGAACTTGACTAGCATCCTATGGTTTGTTGGCCTTTGTCAAGGTCATAGGAGGTTAGGGGCAAAATATTATCGGGAATTTCAAGTGTTGAGATTTGCAATGAGATTGCATACCTTCTATGAGATAGTTGGATCCCGATACCCGCTGCGAGTAAGTGTTACTCCTGGGAGAGTTTTATACATTACAATTAGCCGATCAAGTAGGTGTCTAGAAAGGTGTCAACGGGGTTACGCCTCTGCGAAAACGAGGTTTACAGTAATTAGGTTCGTGCGAAAGCACGGGGGACCTCCCTCAAAGTACCGACACTGGCCTGGCTGAAAGATTGGCGAACTTATAGTGTGTAATTAATCCCGGCTAGTCTTTCCTTTTAGGGTTTGAAGGAAGATTTGATAAAAAGCAGTGGGAGCCATCCTGATTAGATAAAATAATAACCAATCTATTCTTGAAAGAGCGCACGCTGAGTGTTTTCTTCTCTCTCTCTCCAGGTAGCGACCATATCACGCCTTAATCAAGATAATAAAACGGATTATTGACCGAACCCGCTTGTTATACTGAGCTGGGGAACGTTGGTCCCGCTCCAACTTATAATTGTTATAAGACAGAGCAGGAAATTGGGGAATACCAGATTTCCCGTGCCGCCCAAACGAAGAGAGTGCATGCTGATGCATCATCTTCGGGTGTGTTCATTATACAGAACTGTTTCTCAGTATCCTTTACGTCCTGGGTATGTGATACCAGATCAGGATCCCAGATATGTAATCTGTTACATAGGGCTACAGAAAGGTAGAGAACTGAGAACGGGTGATAAGTTTCATGAGGCAGAAAACGGGGCAAGTGTTGCAGCCAAGTCTGTTGGTCACTGTCACCCTGTATTACCAATACATTGATTCTGAACGAATGTTATTAGATACCGAACCTGATATACAAAATCATATCAGTCTCTTTATTAGTAAAGAAATGATAAAATTTTGTATTGTTGGATAATGTTTTGAACATTTCCTATATCAAAAGTTGATCGGTTCAGGCGCGTTATCTAAAAGCATTAATGTTCTAAATCAAACCACAGTTCTTAGTATACGGAACACACACAAGAGGAAGAGTTCAGAAATGAACGGATCCTTCTTGAGGCATTGTAGACTAGGTCATATCAATGCGACCCGACTAGCTAGAGTTACATAAAGATGCATATTTAAATTAGTTTGAACTTACATCTTGTGAAACTCGCCAGTCATGTCACAAAGATAAGATGACCATAGCTCCGTTTACTGGAAACAGAGAAAGAGTTACTGAACTCTTGGGATGATACATGTTGATGTATGTTAGGTCCCCTGTCTACACATGCCAAGACTGGTTCTTTATACTTCATTACGTTCTCTGATGATCTCTCAAGATTCAGACCTATGTTCCTGTTGAAACACAAGTCCGAACCTTTTGAGATATTCACAGAATATAAGCGAGAAGTAGAGAACCAAAATACGGATATAAGTATTATGTCCTATGATGAGATCAGGGAGGAGAATACTTGTGCATGGAATTCCTGGAATATTCTAAAGGAGAATGAGATTCTCACTCAGCATTACTCCTCTGTATACACCGTAGCACGATGGTATATCGGGGCGGAGCAATCACACCCTATATGATAAGGTGCGCTCTATGATGAGTACTACTGAGTTGCCTATTTCCTTTTAGGGAGTTATGCACTTGAGAAGCTGCATACCTATTGAATAGGGTTCCAATCAAATCAGTTGCCTACCATTTCATATGTGATATGGAAAGGGAAGAGCCCATGTCTTAAGCTAGTTAAGATTTGGGGTTGTCCGGCCTATGTCTAAAAGGCAAAATCCGGACAAGCTCGAGGCAAGGTCTGTTATGTAGAACTGGAAAGGTTCCAGCTATGCAAACTGAAGCAGCTGATTTGATAGAACCAAAGGATTCAGTAGAAACCAACGAACCTCAGCCTCTCCGCCGATCTAGTAGGGTTCCTCACCCACCTGAGAGATACTTCGGTTTCTCTATGACAGTGGGAGCTAGGTTTGCATCATGAGATGATGACCCAACTAGTTTCGAGCTGGCCATCAGGAGTGAGACTCTGTAAGAATGGCTGGATGTTTAGCGATCTGAGATGGAATCCTTATACACCAACAAAGTGTGGACTTTGGTTGCTATATCTGAAGGGTTAAATCCCCATCAGGAGCAAGTATATCTTGAGAAGATTACTTGGTGTATATGGAAGAGTTGAGACTTTCAAAGCTAGACTTGTTAAAGGTTTTCTTCATTGACCAGGCATGGATAATGATGAAACCTTTTCCAGTAGCTATGCTTAAGTCCATCCAGATCCTACTTGTCACGGCTACATACCATGACTGCGATATCTGGTGGTTGGGTGTCTTGACTGCTTTTCTAAATGATGATTTAGAAGAGAGCGTCTATAAGTACACAACCAGAGGGCCTCGTAGACAGTGGGAGCAGCGGAAACGTGTGCAAGATGTTTTATATGATAAAGCAGGCATCGCGGAGATGGAACATCTGTTTTGATGAATTAGTCAAAGAGTTTGACATCATCAAAATGGTAGATGAACCTTGTATAAACAAAAAGGTAGTAGGGAGTATGGTGATGATCCTCGTAGAGTACGTGGATGACATACTCTTGATAAGAAAGGAGTTTTCTTATGCTACGCTCGATCGATCTCCGTTTATCATAAAGATTCTCCATATAGGATCATAATGATACCTACTAAATCCTGGATTTTGGATCTATGAGATAGATCTAATTGGATGTTAGGTATCTCACTAGTAGTAGTGAGATAGTATCAACCGATCCTGGGGAGAATCACTGGAAGTGTTCCAGAGTGATAAAGACGACTGAGTGTCAGTCACAGGTATTGTCTTTACCCTCAGTAAAGGGACGGTATGTTGGAAGAGTTCCAAGCTAGATACCGTGGCATACTAGAAGATAAAGGCAGGATACATCGCTACTTAAGATGCTACCAAAGAGGCTGTTTGGGTGTATACTGGTTCATGAGATGAACTTAGTTCCTCCCATTGTGTGACAATGGAGTTGTGGCTTATGCCAAGGAACGCCGGTCCCATCAGTGATCCAGACATATTCTAAGGCAGTATCACTTGATCATGGAGATGGTTGATCTCCAGGGTGATCGAGGTTTGGAGAGTAGACTCAGAGGACAACACAGCGGATCCACTCACAAAGGCATGTTCCCAGAGAGAGACTTTTATGGGATGGTTGAGTATGAGATACTACAACCACTGCTACAGATGGCCCTAGTGCAAGTGGGAGATTGTTAGTTATATGTATGCCCTAGAGGCCATTACTGTACATAGGATGTATATTGTAGTGGATGCTGGGACGTATATAGGGAGGACTTTCTTGCTCGACATGATAGTATGCTATCTGGTTGCTCTTTACCTTAACGTGTACACAGATTGTCTCTCTGTTACATGTTGGTAAAGCCCTTAGGATGTGTACTTAACTACCTGGACTATGATGCGGATCATACTAGTGGGGACATGGTAGTCCATAAGTACATCCTTCAAAGTCCCTAGTCGTGGGTATATCGAGACGGGGCATCGATATACCAGAGTAGACTAGCGTGTACCTTCTCGACCCATACAGATGGGTGATGGATGATCCCATATCCATCGGTGTTTGACATCAGAGATGATATACGGGTGCTCAGTAGAGACTGGGTACACTGGACGGACTCGCCGAGAACTCCCAGATGGTATTATACCTCACGTCAGATGGCAGTTCTCTGGTGACACTGGTACAGAGTAGTCTGTTGACCCGAGATCGTCATAGAGTCTTGTGTGGTTCCCACTGTGCTTTGATTTCTATCTTACCACGTCCAAGAGGGCGTGCAAAACGGTGGTTTTTGGGTACAGTCCCGAGTCACATGGAGGCAATGAGCGATAGGAGGGGATTCGTCTCTCCCGGTATAGGGGGTTGATGTTGCGCTGTGTTCGATTGGCTATAACAGGAAATCCCTGGCCAGGGTTGCTGAGATTTACTGGTAAGTGTTACCAGTAGTTTCTCGAACAGTTATAGACCTCATATCGACACGACTTATCGAGCTATTGGGGTCTGACGTTTACCACCCCTAGGCAAGATATGCGACATATCAGACGATCAGACCGGACTGTACGGTAGTGTTACTGGTTGGATTCACTGGAGTGTGAGCGGGCTTGCTCGTCGATCTTCAGATCGCTCAATACCCGGGTGGCCGTTACGTTTAGCAGACCGCTTGCGGCTTGTGGGTGTTTGATATGATCATCACCTGCTGCCGGCGTATTGACGAGTCTTTAGAGTCCTACACAGAGGTTTCCTGGCTCAAGCGAAACGAAATAGGAGCGCATATGAGATATGTGCGGGACCGAGAATAATGCGTGTATGTGATACCGTATTCCATTCTCGCGATGAATGTGTCGAATGGTTGTATGCGATATAACCTAGTTATCGAATCAAGGATTGATTCGATAAATCGATACATTGGATATTAGCCGGTTATATGCGATATGACCGGATCGTTAAATCAAGTGTTGATTTAATGATTTAATGTATAATTATATATTTGATATATTACTTTGCATTAACTAATATTGGTTCACTTTAGATGGATTTTCTCACTCGGATGTGCGCATTATATATGTGATATGATTTTGTGCATTTGCTTGTATCATGTTTGATGATACATGCTTTTTGGTTTGTGTAAAGATTAAACCATGGTTA
The DNA here is from genome assembly GCA_030015575.1 of Agapanthus africanus. Taxonomy (NCBI): domain Eukaryota; kingdom Viridiplantae; phylum Streptophyta; class Magnoliopsida; order Asparagales; family Amaryllidaceae; genus Agapanthus; species Agapanthus africanus. Next base: position 649,986,804 of record CM057341.1, on the reverse strand, counting down.
TTTAAATGGTTAGGGTTTTGTTTTTCATATCTATTTATTCATTTATTTATTTATTTTCTTTTTGGAAAAAGAAATGAGAAGAATGGTGGCTTTTTTTTTGTTTGTAGTTGAAGATTCATGAACCTTTGACTTTGTCCACCATTCTTATCTCATGCTTAACCTAACCATTTGATTTAACCCTAGTTCAATCTCTACACTTGACCGTGGTTTAGATTATGATAAGTTTTGATTATTCTTTTCTTTTTCTAATTAACTTATCATAACTATTATCTTCATCTTCTTCATTCTTCAAGTGAAGAAAACCAAGCTCCATCAATGGTGATTGTTGGAAAAGAGTGAGAAATCCAAAACTAAAGTCTACCCACTTCCTATTTCTTCATCCTCTACCTCTTGCCAAGTAGTAGAGTGTGTTTACTTCACAAGTTTCTTGACTTGGTGAAGTTGTGAGCTTGATCTAGCGATGCCTCGACGTAGATCATCTTCGGCATGGACATCGACGACCTAGCTCCCTTTTTCTCCGACGAAGCCGACTCTAGAGCCCGGATTTGATTTGGACAGCGGAGAGGACCTCGTTGCGGAGCCGTGGAGGTGGAGCACCGGATCTACAAAGGTTGTATTTCCGTATTCCCTTAGTTAAGTTGTTAACTAGCTTACTTTTCGCCTAGACATCTAGCAAACGATCCGTAGTCGGGTTTCTCGGCACCTAGATTTTTTGAAATTGCCATGGTTGATGGCTTGTGAGACCTCACTAGGGTGCCTAGGAACCCAACACCATTGACCCGACCCTAGACTATGACTCAATGACCAAATTAACCGAACCTTCTTAAACACTGGCTTTTGAATTGTCAGAGTTGCAAACCTCATTGCCACTCCTACTTTTACCCTTTTCTCCAGGACACCCCGTATTACTACGAACGTCCACTTCCATTGGACAAAACCATCGTATGGTTATATACGAACTCGAAAGTATTTATTCGAAGATGGTTTCCGATTCTAGAGAAAACGAATAGGACTATTCAGTTGTCTTTTCCTTTTTACCTTCTCTCAAGTTTCGAGTACTCCTTGGTTTAGGAGATAGTACACCTATTACGCAAATTGGATAGACTTCTTCCAAACCTTAGGCAGGAACCGAACGGTAGGGAATGAAGAAAACCAATTAGCCTAAACGGTGTACAGAAGGTATTATGTAAAGACAAAGAAAGGGATTAGAAGGAGGGCAAAGTAAATTGCGACTGATATTCACGACCAAACCAAGTATTTCATTACCACTCCCACTTCACCTTTGTATTTCTCCATAACACTCCGTATCACTATGAAGATCCACAGGTTATTGGATATTCTATCGTATGGTTATATACAAACTCGAAAGGAACTTGTTCCAGTTCGGAGATGGATTCTGGTTCAGGAGAAATAGGAATAAGGTTTATTCAGGTGTCTTTTATCTTCACCTTCTCTCGCATTGCGAGTGTTCCTAGGATTGGGACAGTACACCCATTATGCTTATTGGATAGTCTTCTTCCAAACCATAGGCTAGTGCCGAACGGTAGGGAAGGAAGAAAACCATTTGGCCTAAAGGGGTGTGCAGAAGGTAATGACTAAAGACATATGAAGGGATGTGGAGAGGTGGCAAAGAAATATACGGTTACAGTTGTGAATCTGGATAATGGAAGAGGCATTACTAGGAATACCAGGATACCCCATCTAAACATTTCAATGTTTCAGTTTCACTGTGTACTGTTAAAGGAAAACCGATTTCCCGATTAGATACTAACTCCAGGGTATGTATTTACCAGGTATGATTCTCACATCTGTATGGTTTTACAAATGATGAGTGGGAGTAAGTTATTGGGAATTAGGTGATCGTCCTCATTATATCGGAATTCGTTGTAATTGGTGATATTTGAGGAAATCGCCTGGGCTGTTTGCCGGACGGCAAATATTTGGTTTTGAATATCCGTTCTAATGCACCAATTTCAAATTGATATATCTGTACGTCTATTTTTATAGAGTGAGATATACCTTTTTGAAATTATGTCGATGACATTTACCCATATCAGTTGATGGTTAGGTAAGGAGCATTAAACAGCGGTGTAATTCTTCTTAACCATAAGTACAGTTTTCAACCTACGACACACAGGGAGTGAGTTATTAGACTCAAGGGACTTATACAGAGTATTGTATGTTGTCCACCATCCATGAGGACAGAGGGGATGGTCCTCGTACTATATTCAGTTTACTTATGACTTCTCTAGTTCTTAGACAGGTGTTTCGTAGAAACACAGGGTCCAAGTTTTGAGAAGTTATAGGTATATGAATAAAGTATAGAACCAGATATTGCAAGTATCGGCATTCTTCAAGGTGATCGAAGATGTAGATACTTGTGTGTGGTATTCAGTTGATAGTAATGATTAAGAGAACTTGCTTCTCTTTCAGGTTACTCATAATTGGAAGCATTCCTAAGTTGAGTAACGCTGATCGGCCTCCTTCCATTTAGTAGACATGCACTGGAGACAGCCGCATGATTTGAATCTGGTTCAATTAAATCAGTGCCTCTGGTCCTATATTGGATATAGAACAGTTCGTATCTTAACGATGTTAAGGTACGGGGAGTTGTCCGGCTTATGCTTAAAACCAGACTCTGGATAACTCAAGGCACGTTTCTGTAATAACTGTTTGTGGGTTGACCCAGGCTATGACGAGGGTTGACTTTCTACCATCTGGAAGATCAATAGTGATATTGTTCTTAACTCGCCATAGTTTTAATAAAAATGGATTTTTTCAGAAAACAGTAGTGGGAATATGGTAGAACTGGAAGTGATTCCAGAACCACAAACGATTACTGAAGATTTTGATAGGAACCTAAAGGTTCAATCTGATTTGACATTCCATTGGCCACTCCGCAGATACGGTGGGTAACTTCAGACACCCGAGAGGTACTCCGGTAGCCTTAAGGACGGTGACAGGGAAGTTCTTGTTTACCCAGACTTGCCATTGCTGTTGTTCCAGACCGTGAGACCCGGCAGGAGGATGAGTATAGCGTCGTTCTAAACTAGCTTTAGAAGTGTACGTCTATATGACTCTGCCAGAGGGTTGTCGTGGTCAGTGGGAGCAGCGGAAGCATTGGTGGACAAGTGGCTTTGTCTATTTATAGACTAAAGCAGATATAGCGGAGATAGATCATCTATTTCTGATGTGACAGTCATAGGTTTGACTTCATCAGAATAGGGGATGGATCTGTTGAGAAGGTAGTAGGGTGTGATGTCATGGTATTTGGATGACATACACAGAGTAGGAAGTGATATTCCTATATTACGATCGGTTATACTTTGGTCGTCACACAGTGGTTTCTCCACATGGGACTTGGACATTATATCAGACATACTGGTTACTAGATCTATGGTTTTAGATCTAGATTTGGGTGGTTTCCCAATTAAGGGTACTTAGACAACATTCTAAGAGTATTTAGAATGGACGACTCCTGGCACGGTAGTGTACCTGCAGGTGATGGAGTCACCCTCTCCAAAGGTGTCTTATAGACTAAAGGGGAGAGGGATGTGCATGATTGACAGATCACTTCCTTGGGCAATTGAGTCAATCATGAGATGTCAAGTACCACACCAGATGTTGTTGTTGCAGCAGATGCAAGTAAGTTGACATTGATCCAATCCTGGAGAAACATTCGGAAGAAGTTTTAGAACATAAGTGGATGTTCTAGGGATATGATAACGACAGCCTCATTCGGGAGACAGTTATCATTCCAGGCTTCCAAGGTGACTTGGACGATAGGGAGGTTGTCAAGTTATAGTTTTCCTTCTGACGAGGGGCAGTATTTTGGACAGGTGGTCCAAGGAAATACTGAGGGAGGCATGGCGCAGGATACTGATTAAGTTCAGTTGACGATACAGTCTAAGAAGTTTGGATTTGGAGTTCATTTATGAGCTAGGTCCCATCAGACTTCCAGACATTCTAAGACAGGTATTGCTCATTTCGGGAGATGGCTTTCTCCGCGAACTTGAGATATAGAGAGACATAGAAAGAAACATCAGAGCAGATCCACTCACTGAGGCTATTCCTCGGACGCAATAGTTTCGCAAACGAGCTTTGTGAGACTGACTAGTAGAGGAGTTGGGTGTTCGGTATCACATGGGCTGTGAGTATGCGACATCGCAATAATTAGCCTTGAGTGCAAGTGGGAGATTGTTGGAGATAGTGCCCTCAGAGTCAATTATTGGATCACAGGCACGTGATTGCAATGATTGAGGGAGGACCTATCCCGGTAGGACAGTCTTACTCAAGATGATAGTATGCTATCTGGTTTATCTTTATCATCGTGTACTGCTTTAGGTGACCTGACAGGTCGCTATTACACGTTGATAGAGCCCCTAGGATTCTTGCTTGACTGCCAGCAGTATGAGGGCGATCATATACGTGGGAGCTGGTAGTCTATAAGCACATCCTTAAAAAGTCCCTAGTCGTGGGAGTTTCGAGACAGGGCATCGATTCTCCAGAGTAGACTAGTGTATACAGTCGAGACCCCGACGAGGGGCGGTGGCCGGTCTCACAAGCCACTGGTGTCAGTTGGTTCACCTAAGATGTATACAGGTGCTCATTGGGTTATGAGTACACCGGACAGGACTCGCCGGGAACATGCTAGTTGGTCTTATACCTGACGTCAGATAGCAGTTCCCTGGTGACATGTGTACAGGTTAGTTCATCGACCTGAGGATCGTCATTTGTCTCGTGTGAGTTCCCACTGTACTTTGATTACTACCCTACCACGCTCAAAAGAGACGTGCAAACAGGTTTTAGTTGGGTACAGTCCCGAGCCACATGGAGGCAGTGAGCGGATCTTCAGGGGTTCGTCTCTCCCGGTATTGGGGGTGAGGTCGCGCTGTGTCTAGGAGAGCCATTACACGAAATCCTTGGCCAAGGCAGGAGATTTACTGGTAGGTATTCCAGTAGTATCTCAGGGTGTTCTGGGCTACACTCCGACACGACTTGTACCGCTTTTGGGGGTCTGACTTTTACCAACCCCCTAGGCCCGCCAGGCGATGCTCATAGACGAACGGACCGGACTGTACGGATATTGTCACTGACAGGCTCAGTAGGGTGTCAGGATGAGTTCGCTCATCGACGTCCCTTTTGGTCAATAGCTGGTAGCCCGTCACGTATGGCTAATACCTCTGACGTGCTAGTGGTTAAATCCACAGCCACAGTATTGACGAGTCTTTAGAGTCCCCCATATTCAGTTGCTCAAGTTTCGGGCGAAACGCTGTAGAGGCCGTATGGAGATATGGCAGGGTTCGATCAGATATGTGCGGCATTGCACGCATCAGGATCGGACGGTTAATACTAGCCGGCTTTGGTTTAAGCCGGATCCTAATATAGTACAGTGTAGATTTTGTCTCATTGCATTTGTATTTCGGTCGGAATACAAATGCGGGTGTGTATACACAGTAGCGGGGTTTTCCTGTAATTTATTACGGGATCAGTTTTTTGGAGTTGCCAGTTTGTTTTCCGTTTCGGCCATTTTCCTTTGTATCTTTCATTGGCCGAAAATTGGTGGAGGAATGCTTATTTGCATTTGTGCAAATAAGCATTTGTGGAGGGTGTTATTTGCATCTTATAGTATCATGATGGTTGCACCATCCCTTGACCATTTGACCTCTTCTTCTTATGATTGCTTGACTTTTTAGAGCAATCATGGTTGTTGATGGAGTGTGGATTTGTTGGTGATCATTCTTCTTGTCATGATCACATATCATTCCTCTCACTTGCATTATTGTGTGGCTCCCCTCATTTTTGATACACACTCTCCTCTCATACTCTCTCTCCCTTTCTTGCATGGCCGGCCAAGCCAAGAGGGGCTGCCCATATTTTTGTGGTGGGATTTTTGGTCATTTAGCTACACAAAAATCCCAAAGTTTCATCTCCAAAAAGTCTAAGTTCATTTCCTCCACCAAAGGCAACTTCTAATACCCCAAATGAGATATAGAGCACTACACGTATTCTACAGCAAATCTTGGGCACGTCGACTCGCCAGCTTCGTGCCCGAGTTGCCTCGGACCAGAGGCGGGAGCCCGTAAAAGAAGCCGGCGACGCGGTGCCCTTCCGGCGAGGAGGTGGAGGCCGGACATTCCGCGGGTGATCGGGACGACGACGAGAAGACCGGAGGACACGGATCACTCGGTATATCTCTCTGCCCCCTCTCTAGATAGCTAGGACTAGTTTAATGGAACGATCCGGGTTGATAGTGCGCGGTGGTGCCGGTTTGAAAAGTTAAAATAAATCACCGCTTCCGCATTCCGGCGTCGGATTGACGGCCGGGGCGCCGCCGTGCACTTACATAGGCAAGCACCCACTTTCTCTGATTCTCTGAGGCTCAAGAGAATTAGTCCCGCTTAAACCTATATTTACTAGGGTCCTTAATATAAATTTAATATAACTTGAGGGGTTTTATGAAAAATATTTTAAATATACTTTCAAAATAAACCTCAAGTATTTATTTATCGTATTTAAGGTCTTCATAGATGTAACTTTTAAAAGGTAAGGTATTCTAGTGAATATATATACCTAGCTTGAATAGTTCAAGGTATTTTAATGTAAAGTTTGACTTGTATTGATTCTTGATGGTATTTTCATGAAACCTGTAATTCTTTTATATTCTAGAAAACATGGAATTTTATTATATATTAAAAATAGATGGTTTGATAATATTTATATAATCATTAAAAATTAATTTTTATTATTAAATAGAAATTCTCGTTTTTCTTAAAAATTGTATTAAAATTCCATCGAGATCGTATGCTCCGTAAGGAGGTCTGCATCTCACTCTACTAGTTCCGAGGATGTATGATAATCCGTACCATCCCGACCGGGTTCTCCAAAATGGGTTGTAGAGGCATAATCGCAAGAAATTTAAATAATACTATTTACAAGAAAACGGGTTTTATAGTTCGAGGTATTTTATTGAAAAGTCATATTTTGCCACAAGATATTGGTTTCAAGAGAAATCGTACTATGTCAAGATGTGTGTATGTGAGAGGGAGGTCGTTAGCTCATGAGATATTCTAAAGGTAGAGCTAAATAGTTTAAAAGATGTCATATGTAAAGTTTGTGGTATTTAAATGAAAAACGCTAATTAAAGTTCCATAACATGATATTTAAAGATGAAAATTGTTCTCAATATTTGTTTCATGATTACTAAGCAAGATATAATGATATGAATGAGTGATTCTTAATAAAAATTATGATTTTAAGGATTTTAGAATCGAATGTCGGGATAACTCCACTTCACAAGTTTTGAAAAGAGAACTTTTTAAGGTGAAAGAATAAAATAAGAAGTAGGGACTTACTAGCTAGAAATAGAGAAGAGAGGTATAGGAAGAAGTTGGTAGCTTCGTGAAGTCGCGGAGTCACCGGAAACGTCTCGAATTCTCGCCGGAAAGTGACCTTGGGCTAACTCCACTTGTACTCTTCTTTGACTTAGAAAATTTTGAGAATTTTCGACAAGAGATTTCAGAATGAAGATAGGTATGGTATGATGTTGTATTTATAGGATGGAATTAGGATTTAGGGATTGAAGAGAGAATTAAAATTGGATTTAAAGCTCCATTTTTAATTCTCTATTAATTTTCAGGGAAAACAAACAGTATGGGAGTAGTGGGGTAAGCCAAAGGGTGTGGTGTGCAAAGAACAGGCCATTCCCTATGGAGGGGACCGGCGGTGCCGGCCTAATCCCTCATCTCACCGGCCATTCATTTAAGAGGGACCATTGGATTTGTGCCGCGTGTTCCTCTCGCGGTTAATAGCATTTTGCACATGTTTGATTTTCTGTGACTTTTCATTTTTGTGTGCAGTGCACGTGTAAACTTTTGGGCTTCCAAAAATTTAAAATACAAATTCAGAAAAATATATATGGCTAATAGGATTCGAACACAGAGGATACGTCACAGCAGTGCAAGGCTTTACCAACGAGCTATAAGTTATTTCTTGCTGTTCTTAAACAAGAATAACTTTTAAATTGTGTTCAGGCTTACAAACTCCTTTCTGTATTTTAAGAAGAAAAATTTTGTACAGAAAATTCATGATCATTACAGTTTTAGACCTTATTTAAAATAGGCATAACACCTAGCATAAGAACCAGAAATAGGCGAGGTTTTATTTCTGGAACAATTTCAGTGAATTAGTATCCTTTTCTCCTAGGTTAGTTTCCCTAAAAAATGACAGAAACCATATTAAAATGCGTTTTCATATGTGCGACGAATCTGAACAGGCGCAAGAATTATCAATGTAGATGTCATAATGTAAGTGCATGGTGCTCCTTTCCATGACTACTACAACTTTGCGGAATCAAAAACTTTAAAAATCTTGAGCACTATATACTTGAAACCCTAAAATACAAGCCTAAACACTAAACTAAACAACAATAACTAGAGTTTTAGCTACTAAGTTAGTTTAACAATCTTTGTAGACGGTCATTCGGGTCTTGAATGGTTCACTCTTTGAGATTCTAAGGTACTCCAATCGAGCTCTCGAAGTCGAACTCCCGCATCAAAGACGATCCACCCAAGGATGCCGATTCAAGCGATAGCTTCCACAAAATAACTAGAGATCGAGTCTTACTAGGACAAAATGCTTAAGGATGTAGTTTATGAAACAAGATGCTCTTTTAATCTCTCATAATTCAAGTGAGCATGTAAGGAAGAAGAAGATGAAGAAGTGTCGACTGGAGAAAAATCTCACTTGACAAAAACTATCATCACTCATTCTCCAAACCTTATCTCTTCATATACCTTTAAAAATATAAAGTAATAATAGAAGTGAGTAGACTTGTGACTCATTAGTGTAAATCACAAGCCCACACACTTCATGAAACAAGAAAAGAAAATGTGTAGGGAATCGCCACCTCATCATGGTGCACATACACACACAAATAAATGTATGTATATAATCAAGTATACCAAAACCCGTATTTATAATAAATACGTATACCGTATTTCTACCAAAATATGAATACCGTATCTGTACCGAAAATACAAAATATGCGTATTCTTATTTAGAAAGAAATACGCGTATTTATATAAAGACACAAATACCCATATTCATACAAATACTCGTATTCGTATAAATACCATATTCATGTTAAAATACAAATACCCAAAAGAGAGCAATATAATACTGACATCAAAACTAGTTGTCTTTCAAACTTTCTAGTACTACTAAATAGTCCGATTAAAGCACGTGTATAAATACACGTGTTCAATAGAACACCCGAGCGTATCGAAATACGCAAACCACACATTTTCGCCTGAACCAGAAAACCCTCTATGTGGGACTCTAAAGACTCGGCAATACGCTGACAGTGGGTTTAACCACAAGCACGTCAGCGGCACTAGCTGTACGTAACGGCTACCTAAGTATTTGTCGAATGGAATATCGACAAGAAAACTCGTCTGAATCCCTACTAAGGCTATAGGTGACATTCTTCATACAGTTTGGTCTGTTCGTCTAAGAGTATCGCATATCGGGCCTAGGGGGTGGTAAATGTCAGTCCCCTAATAGCGCGACAAGTCGTGTCGGTGTGGAACCTAATACAACCTGAGAAACTACTGGTGTACCTACCAGTAAATCTCACTTGCCTTGGCCAGGGACCTGTAGTATCGGCCAATCGTTTACAGCGCGATATCAACTCTCAATACTGGGAGAGATGAATCCCTTCTATCACCTACTGCCTTCAAGTGCTTCGGGACTGCACCCAACTACTACCTGTTTGCGTGACTTTTTAAAGCCATGGTAGGGTAGTAATCTAAGTATGGGAACACACTCGAGACTAATAGTGATGTCAAGTCATCGGACTAACCTATACTCATGTCACTACAGAACTACTATCTGACAATAGGTATAATATCAACAAGCAGTTCCCAGCGAGTCTGTCCAGTGTAACTCATAACCTAATAAGCATCTGTATACTATCTTTGGTACCGTATACCAATAGCTACGGGACATGCCATCTCCCCTGACGGGGATAAAAAACGTATACATTAGTCTACTCTAAAGTATTGATGCCCTGTCTCGATAATCTTATGACTATGGACAAGTTTAAGAATGTGCTTATAGACTACCCAGCCTCCACTAGTGTGACTGTCATCACAATGCTAGTAGTCAAGCAAAGATCTTACGGGCTCTATCAACATGTATTAGCGATCCGTTAAAAGAAACATATATACATGTTAAAATAGATACAAACCAGATAGCATACTATCATATTGAGCCAGACTGTTATTATATCTGTATATATCTTAAGCTTCCAAAATATAATATACAATCCTGTACTATACAATAATGGCCTCTAAGGCATATATCACTAACACATAAAACATGCATAACTCCCTATCTGCTTATCGAAATATGATAGTTCTTTTTAAACACTTTTCACAACAGATAGATGTTTAATTCTTGTTTTATAATCTAACCCATACAACGATCAGAATCCTTTCAGAAATGCATTCTACCACCGGTGCATGTTTTCTGAAAACTGCTTTGACCTACTCTGCGCAGCGTTAAAAAAAAATCCATAACTCCGTCATTCGGAACCCAAATGAGGCAAACTCAGTCTCGTTTTTTGCACGACTTCTAGAAATATCACCTCGGTCATTATTTTCCAATTATAAACCGAAACTGCTCTTTTCCGCTTGTGAACTTGTGACTGTATTTCTGGCATGAATGTGAATTGATATGATTGTAACTTCATCACATATATGTGTATATTTTGTATTTCATTTTGGATTTTACATGAATCCGTGTGAATCCGTGCACCCGTGAATCCGACATGTATCTACAATTTTCGAGCATTCGTAATTTAGTGTTAGATTTGTGTTAACTACTAAAAATGAATAATTCATATGGGGATGGGAGTTCGATGAATGGGGGTAAATACGTGTAATGAGGATCATACATGATCGTCGTAGTTTCAGATATTACGGAATATTGCATTACTAAATCAAGAATTCGTGAATCCGTATTTCTGTTGTTCTGGGGGAAAATAGAATATCTTCATAGCACGTTGAATTCTCATGAGTTGAACCTATAACTTAACATATGAAAATGCAACCTACATCACAAACACCGATCACATTGCTACATATACCTTTTATCATTGTATATGTTGATACTACCGTCCTAAATTTCTGCTATTTATATATATTGGTATTTCTCCATTATCATATCATACTTATTTCTTTTAACGTTCTTTTATTTTTTTGGGAATTTACCGTACTCCAGTTTGTCGACGGACATTACATTTTTTGTGTTTTTTCTTTTTGGGAATGTCCATCAAGTGACGTTGAGACAGGAAGTGAAGCTCAACATGAAGTGAAGCCGAGTGAGCAGATCAACTATTTCTCCGTATAAGTCGACTTTTAGTTTTTATTTCCTTTACTGTATGCTTGTTTAGACTATCTTTGTTTCATTCCTACAATTTGGAATTGATGATTTCGTTTCAGTTAGTTATTCGAATTTGTAATAAATGTTATTGGACTTTGATTTTATTTTAAATTCTTGCACTTGTTATCTATCTGTTTGTTATCACATTTAGTGTATTCATATCGAGAAGGAGCGCTTCTCGTTGTGAATATATTGCGGGTCTTGTCCGCTCTCGTTTTCCGTCTTTTGGAAAGCGGGACATGCCAGCAACCAAACGATTTGTCTATTTGGGAGACTTGTAAGATGGAAAACAATATAAAATAATATTTTTACATGAGCTAGTAATAACAATGATCAAAATGTTTTTGTCTTCTAAATAAAGGGCCTTTGCCGCATTGACACTTAATTATCTCTTCCACACTTAATTATCTCTTCGCAATAAAAAAACACAATCCATTGCCGCATTGGATTTGTAGTTAAGTTCAAGAGACTCATATTGTGAAGAGGAATGGAGACTGTTGGCCCAAAATGCAGTGGTCTTTCATATGGACCATTGGGGCCACTTGGCCATTTTGCTGTTAGACCTCTGGACCCTATTGGGCCATGTGAGAGGCTGCTGCAGTTTTGGGCCTGCACGGTCCTGTAGGCTCCCTTCTCTCAATTGTAAAATCATGTAAATTTAACTTCATTTACTTTTATGGTCCACTCTTATTTATGTAAACTCAAAAAGAAAAAACCAACAACAACTAAGTAAGAGCCAACTATCATAAGAGGAAACGGCAGGGACTTGCGTGTCCAAAACTGCAATGTTCTTTCAGATGGGCCAGTGGGTCCCGCTGGCTATTTTATAGTTAGGCCTCTAGATCTCATTGATCATGTGAGGTTTTGGGCCTGCAGCCCAGATTCCTCGTATCATAAAGGCAAAAAATTCCTGCTCAAAAAACGTGATGAACATGATTAGCCTAAATGGGCCGAATATAGATTTGAAACAATCTCTGCCCCTATAAGCAATTCGGATCCGGGTCCAGGTCAAGCTCTAACGACCCAAAACCAACCCACTAGCACTATTGGGTTCATGACTTGTTCCCCAAGCCCCATTCCCCCTTTTTTGGATTCCTCGCCTCTTCACAGAAGCCAAACCCTCGCCTCTCTCTCTCTCTCTCTCTAATGGAGCTCTAGGGCATCATCGTCTCGCTTCATCAGCCGCCATGTTCGAAGGGTTCGTGAGCCAAGTCCTCTTGGGCTATCTCGGCCGATACGTCAAAGGAATCGATCAGCTCAAAATCGGAGTTTGGAGAGGTGAAACAAATCCTAATTCGATTCCTACATCTTACTTTGATTTCTCTAGCTATTTGTCGCTAAATTTTTGTAAGTTGAAACGGTGTTTCTCCCCTCGTCGTGAAGTTTGTTACACAATCATTTTCACAAACAGTTGGTAGAGTAAAAGAGAATGTGGCTCATTTGAAGGTCACATGGATTTCTTCTCCAGAACTGTAAACCCTAGAGTATTTAGGAGTCAGATGATGACTTCGTTGTTTTGTGAGAAAGATTTTAACTCGAGGAAACTAAATAATCAGTCAAATTCGGCTCAGTTTGACCTTTTCATCAATGTAATCTAGGCCTTTACCCATCAAAATGGGTTCGGCAACCCCCTATTCGTTAGTGCCAAGTTTATGACAAGTTGCTGCCCGGACGCCAACCTGCTATTTTTTTCCCTTGCTACGGAGAGTGAACTCAGTTTACATTCATGCGCTCATTAATCTGTAGTACAGCGTTTGCAACCTGTACTTTGCTGGCCCATCGAAAATTCGCATCAAATTTCAACTTATTTCTTCCTGTCCACCACTGGCAGAGAGAGTGTGTGATGGAGGCTGAGATCTTCTTTAGTTGTTGTCCTCCGTCGATCCTGTGATAGCAGTCTTTGACGGCTGAGATTTGTTTTGGAAGTTGTTAAGTGTGGATCTCAATGGGTTGGTGTTTGACGCCGAGCTACCCGCAAAGAAGTCCCGGGGTGGGTGAACACCGTAGGACCCTCCGACGATCAAGTTAGTGCCGAGGTATAAGTGCAGAGTAGCGGCGTATTGGAATGAGTTCGAGTTACCTGAATCGTCTGAGAGAGTGGTTTATATAGTGGTAGCATGGAGCAAGCAGGTGCGAGATTTTCGCCGTCGGTTGCGCCCCAGCGTTATCCTCGCTTTGAATGGCGGGATGCGCCCATTAATGGGGGATGCGCTAGCGTGGGATGCAGATCGTGGGGAGGCGGATATCTCGCCCTGGCGAGATACGCGGAGCCGTTGCGGGGGCGCTTGGGTTCCGCGCTCTCGGGTGATCAGGGAATCCGAGGAAGCTCGACCCGTCAGATTGCTCGGAGATGAGCAGGGAGGCCGAGGAATCTCGCCCCGACAGATGGCTCGGAGACGAGCTGTTGGCTGTTTGCTGGATGAACGCGGAAAGTACTCAGGGGTTCTGCTGAAAGGTCGGATACGTTTCTTGAGAAGGGGATCCCGAGGAATGTCTTTGATGCAACTCATTTATTCCATCCCGTAGCCTTCGGGACACGTCATCCGCCACGTGTCGTAATCTGGGAAGATACCACTTGTGAGCATCATCATTAGCCCCCCACTCTCGTTCCGATCTATTTTTGGGTCGGATCGAGAGTGGCCTGGTTGGTTTTCTTCTGCTCAGTTTGGTACCGAGAATCATAGTGTGGATTGTCCAGGGATGACATGGCGTTTGGCGGTTGTGTCGTTTCGATCTTTGAGTCCACGCGGCGTCTAACTGTCTGACTTAATTTTCGACCGTATCCCCGATGACGTCAGTGGATCACCGAAAGGGCGGTGCCATAATGGAGATGTCGCTTCGTCTGTTCGGGCAGGCTATCGACCTAAATCGAGCTTTATTTACTTGGGCCATGTTAGGAGTTTGCCTACTTCGGGTACGTGCGTCGGGTAGAGGCCTGCCTGCTGGTTTAATGCAAGGCTCAAGGATCTACCGTTGAGGCCGAGCAGGAAGATATCTGGCGGCCTCATGATGAGGGTTTAAGATCCACGTTTTCGTTGGGCAGGAAGCTACCCACTGTGGATGGGCCGAGCAGAAAGCTGGCCGGTGGCCTCATGATTAGGGCTTTAGATCCATATCTTTATAGGGCAGGAATCTACCCTTTGTGGATGAGCCGAGCAGGAAGCTACTCGGCCGTCTCGCGGTGAGAGTTTTGGATCCACGTCTTTGTTGGGCAGGAAGCTACCCACTATGGATGGACCGAGTAGGAATCTATCCGGTGGTCTCGTGATGAGGGTTTTAAATCCACTTCTTTATAGGGCAAGAATCTACCCTTTATGGATGGGTTGAGCAGGAAGCTGTCCGGCGGCCTCGCGATGAGGGTTTTGGATCCACGTGCTGTTGGGCAGGAAGCTACCTGCTGTGGATGGGCCGAGCGGGAATCTACTCGGTGGTCTCGTGATGAGGGTTTTAGATCCACTTCTTTGCAGGGCAGAAATTTACCCCTTGTGGATGAGGCGAGCAAGAAGTTACCCGGCCGTCTCACGGTGAAAGCTTTGGATCCATAGCGCTGTTGTGCAGAGGAAGCTACCCGTTGCGGATGGACCGAGTAGGAATCTACTCGGTAGTCTCGTGGTGAGAGCTTTGGATCCATAGCGTTTGTAGGGCAGGAATCTACCCGCTGTGGATGGATCGAGTAGGAAGCTACTCGGTCGCCTCATGATGAGGGCTTTGGATGCACAGCGTTGTTGGGCAGGAAACTACCCGTTACGGATGGACCAAGCAGGAATCTACCCTGTGGCCTCGTGGTGAGGGGTTTGGATCCACAGCGTTTGTAGGGCATGAATCCACCCGCTGTGGATGAACCGAGTAGGAAGCTACTCAGCCGCCTCGTGGTGAGGGCTTTGGATCCACAACGTTGTTGGGCAGGAAGCTATTCGGTGTGGATGTGCCGAGCAGGAAGTTGCCCGGCGGTCTCGTGATGAGGGTTTTAGATCCACGTCTTCGTTGGGCAGGAAGCTACCCACCGTGGATGGGCCGAGCAGGAAGCTGCCCTGCGGCCCATGATGAGGGCTTTGAATCCACAGTGTTTGTTGGGCAGGAAGCTACCTGTTGTAGATGGACCGAGCAGGAATCTATCCGGTGGTCTCGTGATGAGGGCTTTAGATCCACTTCTTTGTAGGGCAGGAATCTACCCTTTATGGATGAGCCGAGCAGGAAGCTATCCGGCCGCCTCGTGGTGAGGGTTTTGGATCAACAACGTTTGTAGGACAGGAAGCTACCTGGTGTGGATGTGTTGAACAAGAAGCTATCCATCGGCGCTGCAGGGAGTTTTAGCATGAAAACAAAGAGATGCAGTTCAGATTGCACGGAAGAAAGAATCTTTATGATTAAAGAAATTACAGATTCGATGATTCAATTTAAACTCTTCTGTATTAAAAGAACGGATTTGGTGGCTGCCCTTGTTGTTTGGACTTGGGTCAGTCGGTGACGACCATGATCTGCCCGATCGTCAGCTCTCCGGCTTTAATTTGGTCGGCTTGCCCCTATCTTCTTGACATTTGTCTCGCAGGTATTTTGCCAGGTGAGCGGAGCGGATCAGCTCTTTGATGTAATCGCGCAGCTGTTTATAATTCTCGGTCAGATGTCCTTGCGTCCGATGATTGGCACAATACGGGCCTCAGAGCCATTTGCCCGTGCTTGGGTAGCCGGCGGGAGCTTGAAGAACCTCTCGCCCTTAGCTTCCTCCAACAGCTCGGTCCGGGAGATTTTCAGGAGGTGTACTCCTGGAATCTCGGGGAGTAAGGCTTCGGACGATCAACTTTCTTTTTCTCCTCCCTGTCCCTTTTTTCGATCCGTTTGGTCGGGTCGGGGCAGGTTTCAGTTTACCTCGGACTCGAGTTAGATTTCCCGCTCGGTCCAGGCTTTTATTTCAGCCATGGTCTTAGGTTGCGCTAATGCAAAAGAGCGGAGCCACTCTTTGTGCCTAAGACCCGACCTCAGTGCAGTGATGACTGTTTCATCTCGGGGACCTCGAGGAGGGCGTTAAAGAAGCATGTGACATATCCTTTGAAGGATTCTTTGTTTCCGCTCTGGATGGTGAACAGGTAGTCGAGAGTCCGTTTTTATCGTCGATTCCCGACGAAGTGACTGAGGAAATGGTTGGCCAGTTCGTCGAAAGTCGAGATGGAGCGTGGGGTAAGTCCTCGGAACCCGTCCCGGCCAAGCTTGGCATTGAGCCGTGACGGAGTTATTCTGGAAGCTCATGCCCACCGTAAATGCGTCTAGGTGGTTCTTCGGGTTGGATTTCCCGTCGAAAAGGGCCGCTTTTGGCGGCTTGTTCCTGGACGAGATGTGCTCGACAAGCAACTCTTCTGTGAAGGGCTTCGTTAGCGAGTCGGCGGAGTACTTGGCCCCTTCACTGGACGTGTGGCCATCCCTACGTATGCTTTCGATCTTTTTCTTGAGGGCTTCAAGTCGGTGGTGGTACCCCAAAGATTTTGCACAGTCGGAGTGGTGGCTACCCTGCTCCTGGTCTGCGCGATGGTGTCTCAAATCCTCGGGCAAGGCCCTTCTCGAGTAGTCCCTGCGTTTGTTGTTCGCGCGGCCCCGGCGAGAGTGGGGGCGTCGGTCATGCCTGGAAACAGACGAGCTGACCGACACATCCTCCGGGGGAGAGCGCGTGCGGTGGGCATTGGAGCGACAACCCAGTCTTCCTTGGGATCGTGGCATAGAGCTGTCCGGATCCCAGCGGGTCATGGAATCGGTCGCCATATGCGGGTCAAGGTGGCCGGAGTCGGCCCGTCGGCACTCGGTGGCGCTGAGATGAGGGTGAGCGAGCTCAAGGGCTTGAGCATGCCCCTCCGTCCTCCTACGGACGTTGTTATCCCGGGGAGGGGGAGCCGCGGTCTGGTGGGTGGGTCCCGCCGCTTGAACGCGAACGAGAGTATCCACCAGTGATGTGAGCCTGTCTATCCGGGTGGATAAGGCGTTGATGGCGTTGGGAGGGGGAGACAAGCCGCTCCCGCCTCCGTTGTGGCTGCTCGTGTTCGGACCGTCGCGGTTGTCGCTCTCCATCGGGTCGAGGGCGGAAGATCAACTTATGGGTGGAAACGTCTGAAGCGCTTCCCACAGACGGCACCAACTGATGGAGGCTGAGATCTCCTTCAGTTGTTGTCCTCCGTCGATCCTGTGATGGCAGTTTTTGACGGCTGAGATTTGTTTTGGAAGTTGTTAAGTATGGATCTCAATGGGTTGGTGTTTGACTCCGAGCTACCTGTAAAGAAGTCCCGGGATGGGTGACCACTGTAGGACCTTCCGACGATTAAGTTAGTGCCGAGGTATAAGTGCATAGTAGCGGCGTATTGGAATGTGTTCGAGTTACCTGAGTCGTCTAAGAGGGGTTTATATAATGGTCGCATGGAGCGAGCAGGCGCGAGATCTTTGCCGTCGGTTACGCCCCAGCGTTACCTTGTCTTGAATGGCGGGATGCGTCCATTAATGGGGGATGCGCTAGCGTGGGACGTGGATCATGGGGAGACGGATATCTCGCCCTGGCAAGATACGCGGAGCCGTTGCGGGGACGCTTGGGTTCTGCGCTCTCGGGTGATCGGGGAAGCCGGGGAAGCCGAGGAAGCTTTGCCCGTCAGATTGCTAGGAGACGAGCAGGGAGGCCGAGGAATCTCGGCCCGACAGATGGATCGGAGACGAGCTGTTGGCTGTTTGTTGGGTGAGGGCGGAAAGTAATCAGGGGGTCTCCTGAAAGGTCTGATACCTTCTTCGAGAAGGAGATCCCGAGGAATGTCCCTGATGCAACTCATTGATTCCACCCCCGTAGTCTTCGGGACACGTCATCCGCCACGTGTCGTAATCTGGGGAGACACCACTTGTGAGCATCATCAGTGTGCAATGACCGTGCGGATATATTTTAGCTTTCCTCTTCGATGCCTATTTTGTCTCAAAAAGAAAAAGAACTGATTTAGAGTTGTAGGCATACTGCCGATGTTGGTGGCCTCCGATAGGAAAAAACTTTGAAAAAACGACACAATTTTGAAATAAATGTCGGATGTCCTCTGGTTCCCTTGATTGACACATTACACAGGTGGGCGATACCGAAAATCCCTTTGCCGTGCAGCCGCACTGCCATGGGGAGTCTTCTATTCAATAACTTCCAAATAAACCACCAAACATGGCCGCTAATTTGAAAACGAGCAGGAATGGTGAAATTCGCGTTTGTAGGCTTTGGGACAAAAGTCAATTTATAACCTTTTCGAACCTGATACGCAGTTTCTCCTGCCCAGGTAGCCATATCTCTGTCGTAGCGCGAGAATTGTTGAACCCAATGTTGTAAAATACGGATTCAGAGTTTTTTCGGTTGGCCGGCGAATAAAAAATATCCGGTTTATTCGGTGAATATTTAGTTTATTCGAATTATATAACCATCAATATTTTTTGTAAAACTCGGTTTGGTCCCACAACACATGGGCCCACACATGGTTGCACATGTGTCTTTAATATAGTGGGACTTTATCTAAAAGACTCAAGGCTTATGGAGGTTTATCCCATCTTATATTTTATACCTATATGCATCTTATGGTTTTTTTGATATGAGACCATATTAACCACATTCTCAACACTCCCCCTCACGTGCAATACATGTGGACAAAGATTACTTCACGTGCGATGACTCAGATCTTATGAGCAACGTGGACAAACAAACACCCGAGCTCTGATACCGCGTAAAACTCGGTTTGGGCCCACAACACATGGGCCCACACATGAATGCACATGTGCTTTTAATATAGTGAGACTCTATCCAAAAGACTCGAGCCTTATTGAGGTTTCACCCATCTTATATATTATACCCATTTGTGTCCCACAATTTTCTCGATATGGGGCTATGTTAACCACATTCTCAACACTCCCCCTTACGTGCGTCGCACGTGAACAAAGAGAACTTCACGTGCAAGGGCTCATATCTCACGTGTAACGCGGATAAACAAACACTCGAGCTCTGATACCATATAAAACTCGGTTTGGTCATATAAATATTATATATAAAAAATTCAAAAAATATAAAAATATAGAAAACTAATATATGTTTGGCCTAATGGTAAGACGGCCGAACTAATAAGGATATAGAAATGACGAGAGTGTGTTTGTAAAATAATAAGTGTCGGTCCTTTTTGTTTTTTAATTAAGTTGTAGATCCCACACTTATTTTTTAGTTGTGTGTTTTTTGTTTTGGGTCTAACGGATCAATTCAGCTGAATATTCAGTTTGTTCGGTCGAATATTCCGAATATTCGGTTTGTGCGGTAAATATTCGGTTTGATCGCATATTTGACTGAATATTGCAATTTCTATTCGTTTTGCCATCGAATCCAAATATTCCGTTTTTTTTAAACACTGGTTGAACCTCCATCACTAGGGTCATCGGGATGAGTTGGAATTTATCTGAGGCCACAAAATCATCAATATTAACATTGTATAAACTTATATCAATTTCCAATTGATATAGATTTAAAGGTCTTTCTCTTAACCAAACATCAAACTAAAACCGCATTTTTGTGGAACTCCCAACATCCCACCGTGAATTGGCAACAAGTTTTTCATAGGCAATGTTGATGGCACACCAAGTCCATGAATGATTTGGGTAGTGATTTAGACCTTGAGGGTGTCCATATTTTGCCAATACGAATTGAACCCAGCAATTAAGAATAACAGGTTGGAACAACAGTTTGCTCGCTTGTTTTGCCAGAAGTGAGAGATACATGCTCTTGGAGTCTTTAATGCAAAGGCCCCCTGCACAACGGGAAGTCAATGCTTGATTCCAATTAAGCAAGCTTAACTTGTCCTCCCCTAAAGGAAACAACGCAGGATCTTGTCAAACCTTGTAAAAAAGGTTTCTGGAATTTGCATCGATCAAAATATATAACTAGGGGTCATTGAAAGAATAGATTTAATCAGCGTGATGCGACTCAGGAATGCAATATGTATAGCTTTCCATTCCTTAGTGCCAAATTCCATACCAAGAAAACTTTCTATAAGAGATGGTACTTCCATAATCTTATGACCAGTTGGCTTCCTATATATTCTGGACAAAAAACTCTAGCAGAAAAGAGAACATACCTATTAACCTATTATAGATGGGTCCTGCATGCCAATTAAATATTTCATTTATGTCCTTACAACGCATGGTTTGAAATCTCGGCCGATCCCAATCCGAGATGGCCATCACTGATCCCAAAACTGACCGTCCGAGTTCTGATATGGAGACCGGTACCGAGAATTTTAAACCTTGGTATTGGGTCCAACAAATGGTTATTGTGTTTTAGTTCAAAGGTTATTAATGGGCCAGTGAGTTTATTAATGGGTTATTGGTTTGTTTGACATCATTACTTACTAATAAAATATCAAAAAGTTTGCAGTTATCTTTATAACATATGTTAAAAACCATTTTGGACATCATTAACTACTAAGAAATTTGTTAAATTGTTTTTAGTTATTTTTACCATTTCTTTAAAATTTCTACTATTTTTTTAAAATTTATTTACTCAAATGAAAAATATCTGATATTTCCAATATTGTTGAGACGACCAATTCCGATCCTAAAAATGATCTTTTGATACCGGTACCGATCCCCAAGATTTTAAATAGTACAACGTTTAATATGCCCATCATTCTCCTTCTCAATCGTTACTTTCCGACCCGAACTATTTGGGTGCTTCGATAAACTTCAATGGGAGCAACTGCTAAGATTGACTTGTTATGTATAATAGAATTCAATGCTTTCTCATGAAAATATGTCTATGCGAGAGAATAGTTCGTATCAAAGGGTTTAATGAATGCTCTTTACTGTATTTCGACTATCTTTGAATGTCAATATAAGTCGAGTGGTCAAAGAGAGCTCATTCAGTAAAGTTGACAGTCGAGAAGATGACATTAGACTCAGAAGTCAAAACTATCACCAACTACTGCACCAAGCACAATATAAGTTGAACATATATCTGATGTGCCAAAAGAAGTGAAGAAAATGTAAGAGAGAAAAAGTGAGAGGAGCTAGTCTTCTGTTTCATGTGTCGACACCGTTTGGGCAAACATCGTCTATTTTTTCTTCCTAAGTTGCATATCTTGACCAGTCTTTTTCAAAAAATTTGGGTATTCCTTGGATAGTTGGATGCATTAATCACATATTTGGGAAGTTGGATTGAACTATGTTTGGAATTTGAGTGGTCCATATTCAACTCTGAAGTTATTAGATTTCAGTATAATAACGATTTATTTCAATAGTTATGCTGTTTAGTGGATGTCTATAATGGTCAGTGATCAAATATGTCTAGGTGGTTGATGGGCTCCAACTTCTACGGTGTTTGAATTACGTGGCGACTGACATTCTATAACTCTATGCGGAGGTTGGCCGGAGAGCTGTCCATAATGTTGCTAGAAAAGTGTACTTTCATAATTATTCTAATTATGATTAACGTTCCCTAAAACTAGAGGTAATTTTCCATCGGTAGCACTGCCAAGAATATTGGTTTCTTATCCATTTAAAATTAAGAGTATATTATAAACCGTGCACAATGGTACAAAGAACTACCATGATTCCTTAGCAATTGTAGATATGATCAAGACTGTGACTGTAGCCTAGGTGTGTACTATATAAGGTCTGCTAAATGCTTGAGAGCTGTACTTAATAAGCTCATATGTTGATTGAAGGTTTGTGGCTGGGATAAACATATTTAAGTATTTAACACCTTGAATCTTCATGATCAAAGCGAGCACACGACAAAATCAGCTGAGAATAAAACCTTTTGTTGTAACCTTATGGCCATGATGTTAGCTGGATAGTTGGTAGTAAAATTAAACTAGTCTTTTTATAATCACGCATTAGAGATGTAATATACAATTTCTTTTGCTAAGGACAAGTTTATTACGTATATCTTAAGGACTATGTTTACAGTTATTCAATTATGTTGTCCATAACTTACACATTTTTGACTTATTTTTCAGAAGAAGTATTGCTAGAGAAAGTAGAACTAATTCTTGAAGCGTTCGACTATCTGCAGCTCCCGTTTGCATTGAAGACAGGTACACTATCTTGCTTTGTTTGACACTTCTCTCTCTTGATATGTGGTAGTTTTCTTTGGTAAATGATTTATAAAGAGTTCTCCACATTTTTCTTGTTTAATTCATTTTCTTAATTTATCTCATTAAGCCAATGTAACTAAACATCCCCCCTTCATGTGAAGTCACAACCGAAACAGAATCGTAGGGTGATACCCAAAAAACAACAATTTTGTGATACTGTTCAATTTGCTTCACTCGTTGAATCAAATCATTCCCCTATCCTGAATGATAGACTACAAGCTTCCTGCTCCTGTTGATCAACACATTGATGCCTCCTTGTACAAATTCCAATTGCATTAGGTAAGAAAATATCCTTTCTGTATTCCAAATACATATATGCGAAAGAACAAAGTTCTACCATATACAAAATAAGAAGGCTCTATTGTAAACATGACAGTTTCTTATCATATCAATTACCGACTTAAGTAATGGAGCTTCCTTAGGTTAAACGGGTGAAAGGAACAAAGCAATAAGTACGCTAAATTTCACACAAAGCTTGGATGGATAGAAAAAGATGAATATTAGTAGTAAAAGAAGAAAAAACAAGCAAATTGGACCAGGATTGTGCATAGAGGGAATAAGAATTAGTGACAATGGCTTGATGTTTGCTCATAGTTCGCCATATATCCTCGGTCATCATATATCCCCCATTAACCTTTTAAGTAAGGCCTTGATGTCATGTCCTACAAGAACATCTTTCCTATGCCAATGTGGCCTGTGGTTTAATTTGTGTTAGTCCATGTGAGACGGATTCTGTGTGTGTGTGTGTGTGTCCTGCATTTGATCAGTGTCAGAAATTCTGTTTGTTTATCTTGAGCAGTGACGAGAACTATTGGACTAGCATGCTAGATCCATTCTATGATGCTTCTCTGACCCCCTCACCCTGTGAGGAGACTATTAAATCTAGCATAACACCATAGAAATGTTCCAGCAATGTCTTGATCAGGTGTAGTGATCACTAGAGTTACAGAACTAGACCTACAAGAGCATCATCACATCAATGGTTGCTGAGGTAGCAACTTTTTTGACTTGATCAGTACTTAAATACGACGGCGGTCCTAAGGGAGGAGGCAGGGATCTGATTGATATGGTACATTGGCCGTAAGATGCATTTATAGTTGCTCCACAACACTACAGATATATGGAGCACCTAGCAGGAATATTATGCTGTACACTAATACACACCTGGAATTGATGAGTGCGGATTTGATTTGATGATGCCCATATATGTGATCCAAAACGACAAAAGTCAATATAAAAGTGGCTCTTTCATATCTTTCCAAGCACAGTTGACTTAGGTGTCCAAAATAAAGTTTTAAGTCCTCGCGAACTGCTTTTATATTTAATTTTTTTATATCAAAATTCAACACATAGAATCAAAGCATGCTTGACGAGGTATAGAAGCTTGTATGCTTGTTCTATTTAAATGATTAGCA
The DNA here is from genome assembly GCA_030015575.1 of Agapanthus africanus. Classification (NCBI taxonomy): domain Eukaryota; kingdom Viridiplantae; phylum Streptophyta; class Magnoliopsida; order Asparagales; family Amaryllidaceae; genus Agapanthus; species Agapanthus africanus. The sequence continues at coordinate 649,962,818 of CM057341.1, read as the reverse complement.
GTAGAAGCAAAATTCATCTTTACTATTATAACTCAAACACAGTGGGCATCAACAAAAAGTCTCTCATTTATTCATACTATGATGCAAAAAAGAAGAAATAAATCCGTGAAAGAATTCTAGATTCAGAGCATGTCAGTTATGCTCTCAAACAGATTTTGTTGCCTTTATGCCCTTTATCTTTATTAATGAGCATTGAGGACAATGCATGCCCATTACTTTTCTTACTTACACATGCATTGCATGTGCATGATGCTGGTTTTATTAACTATAAGAAAAAGAACTACCAAAAAAAATCCTATTAAGTGATTTTTGCACACATGTGTACATGTATTAGAAAACATGCTAAAAGTGAAGAATTATAGGGTTGAAATCAAGTGAAAATGGGGTCAGCTTGCACAGGAACATGATAAAAACAATAAAGGTGCCTGTTGGCTGTGACTGAATCACTTGTAGTATTTCATTGTCTATCGGCATTCAAAGCTGGATTGGAACCGACACTTCAATCTTTCTAGATTCATTAGAAGTTCTTACACAGTTTAAGGCTTCTCTGCCAACTTTCCCGTGATTAATGGGGAATTTAGTCCCATACTTGGTCCATTTTTTGATGTTTGGAGCAATACATCAAGTTTGATCATTGTAGTTTCCCCCCCTAATAGTACTTTTGTCCTTTAAAAGAAAAAGAAGAGAGTACATGGTGACTTACACGCTTTAAAATTCCTGCTCTTTTGTTCTTTAAGATTCATTAAATTTTTAGATCATTTTAAAGGCTTTTATGACTTAGAGGTGCACATATCTATAGAAAATCAATCACCTTTTCCCTTTCTTTCAGACTCTTATGTATCAGGAGAAGTTTTTAGGACACCGAATAGTTATTTAGAATACCATTGAAAATGAAAAAAAATTCTTCATGACAACTATAGCCAGCATTGCTTGATGGATGAGAATGCTAATTAAGAAACCTTATGTTTAAAATATGGGTGTACTGGAACTCAAAAGGGTGAAATGATGAGTGGCACTACTTCAAAATATAATATAAGAAATGTGTGTATTTGCAAGAAGTTGGAAGTAACTCCCATTGAAGATAAAATGAGGGCGAACCTATTGAGATGATTTGGATGTGCAACGGAGGCCAATAATCCTATAGTCAGGACATGTGAATTTATGCTGCAGCTAGGACTAAGGCTAGACCTAAGGGAACCTGGATAGAGGCAGCCAAAAATAATACGGTAGTTGTCAATTTTGGCTGAAGTGACGACCCTTAAAAGAGCTGATCAGTAGAAAAGGATTCACATAGTCAACTCTAGTTTTGGCTCATGGTTTGTTGTTGTAATTTGTAACTAACGAACTTTATTTAAAGGTTGCTAAATGTTTTGTCTTCTAAGATTTTGAAGATCTGAACTTACTTTCATCTTTCTTGTCGGCCAATCTAATTTTCTTCAGGTTATGATTATAATATGTAACAATTAATTGCCAGTGATTTATATGAGAGTTGGAGCAATGCATTTGTTCACATGCTGGTATTCTTGTATGTCTATGCAAGGTTTATCTAGGATTTCTCTGATGTATGTTTGTTTATTTGCTTGATTATATCTTGATAATTACATTTAAAAAAAAATACTTTTCAGGGCAAATTGGCAAGTTAAGCATCAAAATACCATGGAAAAAACTTGGATGGGAGCCTATCATAGTTGCATTGGAGGATGTTTTTATATGCACCTGCCAGCGAGAGGACAACGAGGCATGTTTACTGATTAACAAGGCTTACAATATCCATTCATCTGATCTCCTTCACATTTTCTGTTCCAGTATATTGCTAACAGAATAACTGATAATGATGTATTCTATATCGTTTCCCCTAATAGTGGAGTACCGATTCAGTGGAAAAAAGAGAATTAGCTGGCAAGCTGGCCAAACTTAATGCGATAGAACTGGCAAAGTTTTCAAGACGTGTATCTGGTAAGTTTACTATTTTTGTCTTTCTTCAGAATCTGATCTTTTAGTAATAGTTTACTCAAATATATATTGATGTAGACAGATAAATAATGCTCTAGACACAAACTTTTGGACTTACTAAAAATGAGCATTTATAACTTTTCACTTGCATTTGGTCCTAAATGCATATTAGTTATTCTTCGTAGATGACAGCACACAATCATACATGGATAGGCTCCCTCTCATGCACCCACCCACACATATATGTTTGTATGTGATGCAGCAGCATATTGAGAATTCTATTTCTTTTAAGAATCGTATTCTAAATTTGGGTAGTTATATGCTATTTGGAAGCTTTTTTGCTTTATTTAGGCCCTTTGCTTTATTTAGAATTATATTTAGAAACTTCCTTTAGATCTTTCCTTATTTATAAGATTATGTAGGAAATATGGTTCTATCCCTATCAGAACTAGGTTCATTTGAACTATATAAAGGGTGTTCTGAGGCTTATGGAAACTTGGAATTATAGTTTGGAGTTCATTGTTGTTATTGAAAAGCTAAGACTTTGGATTGGAGAAGGAGACAATCATACTTCTTTTATTTGCGGGTGATCTGTGATTTCTCTTGTGGGTTTCTTTAGATCTCGAGCAATCGAGTAGCATGATCGATATTCTCATATCGTTCCTGCACCTGTTTGTGGAGGAGGTTCTATCAGAGAACACATTGTAGTATATAAAAGCTAACAAATATGGGTATACATGTAGGCATCAAGATCATACGGCAACTTGGTAAGTGTTACGTGTTAGCTTCATTTACAATGTTCCCTACAACTCAACAACTTAAGCTCTTGGGTAAGGTAATAGAGCATTACATCTCAAGACATCCTCGGTTTAAATCTCGTCGTTGTCAATTATTTATATATATATATATATATATATATATATCAATTTATTCTACATATGTCTCAATTTATTCTACCTTTTCACTCTACTGTTCTGGTGGAGGTCTTTCCACATGGCCAAGAATCCCATGTAAGTGTTACGTGGTAAGTTGTTGGATATGTATGCTCTAGAGGTCTTTATTGTATAGGATGTTAGGGATATGTATGTACAAGACAATCTTGCTCGATATGATAGTATGCTATTTGGTTTGACTTCATCTTAACACGTGTATATATTTTACTTATTATTTCATATCGCTTGTACATGTCGATAAAGCCTGTAGGATCCTTTCTTGATTACCAGCGTTGTGATGACAATCATACTTGTGGGTGCTGGGTAGTCGATAAACACATTCTTAAATGTCTCTAGTCGTGGGAGTATCGAGACTGGGCATCGATATTCCAGAGTAGACTAGTTTATACGTTTCTTGACCCTGACGAGGGGCGGTGGTTGATCCCACAACCATTGGTGTGTTTCATCTAAGATTGTATACAGGTGCTCACTGGGGTGAGTATACTGGACTGACTCGTCGAGAACTGGCTAGATGGTATTATACCTATCATCACATAGCAGTTCTCTGATTATAAGAATACAGATAGTCCGTTGACTTGAGATCGTCATTTATCTACGGCTTTACTGAGTCTTACAAACATGTTTTAGTTGGGTATAGTCCTAAACCACATGGAGGCAGGGAGCGATTGTTCGGAATTCGTCTCTCCCTGTATAGGGAGTCGATGTCGCGCTGTGTTTGTTGGCCAATACCATAAGTCCCTGACCAGGGCTGTTGAAAATTACTGATAGTTAGATCAGTAGATTCTCGGATGGTCTTGAGCCACATCGGCACGATTTATCAGATTATCAGGGGTCTAATGTTTTCCACCTCCTAGACTCGACATGCGATATTCTCAGACGAACAGACCGGACTGTACGGAGATTATCACGAACATGCTCAGTACGGGTTTAGATGAGTTTACTCGTTGGCCTTCTTTTTGACAGATACTTGGGTGGCCGTTACGTACAGCTAGTGTCACTGACGTGCTTGTGGTTAAACCCACTGTCAGCGTACTGTCGAGTCTTTAGAGTCCCACACATAGGGTTTCTCTGGTTCAAGCAAAACGATGTAGATGCCTATGGTTTTACGTGCAGGGTTTCGATCATATACGTGTACTTTCTATACGGATTTATGTTCGGACGGATAATACTAGCGGGCTTAGGATTAAACCGCATTATTGAATCAAGTATTAATTTAATAATGATCTAGTATTATATTATTGGATTATTTTATCGCTTGGTATTCGTATTTTTTGTAGTATGAATACAGGTATGTATATACGGTGTAGGTATTCTTGTATTTATATTAGAATTCTTCTAGAAGAGGACATCTCATTTTGTGTTATTTTATTTATTGTAAATATAAAATGAGGTGGAGGGGTGAGGTGTCTTTGAGCATGGCATGAAGCATGGCTATTGTTTTTATTTATTCATTTGTAATTACTATTCAAGCATGGCTAGTATTTTTTATTGTAAAAAAGAAATGCTTGATAGTTTTCACTTAGCCATTTTCTTTTATCATTCTTACGTTAGCCATTCTCTCCTCTCTTGAGCTCTTTTTCTTTCTCAAACCCCAACTTTCGCATGAGTTGAGAAATATAGGATTTATGAGATAAACTAATCCAATTAACACACTCTATATTCACTAAACCACAGATTAGCAAACTGGATCTTTTAGTTACCTCCTTTTTGAGATTGAAGCTTGAATCACAAACTCTCGGGTGGATCGTCTTTGACGCGAGGAGGCTGACGACCAAGCTCGATCCCGACGGAGAGGAGCTGAAGAAGAGGATTAAGAAGACCCGAAGGACTTGATCTCATAGGTATAATCTCTTTCATAGTAGATTAGAATCTATGAAGGTTTTGCTAGTTAGGGCTTATGGTTGTTCTTGGGATTATAGTTGATGTTGCTTGCTTTAAAATTGTTTTTTGAAAATTCCGCCTCTCTACAAACCCAGTAAAGTGTGCGACATCGACTTACATACGTTCTCTTGATGTACATTGTTAGCCCACAACTTAAGAACTTAGATTTTGGGTAAAGTGGTTCTTCATAGCAAGTCTATTGTTTATTGTGCCTATGCTAGAATGTAGAACCAATTTAAGAATGTTATTCAAGCTGTAGCTTGTTATAACTTGGCCAATCCTTTTTGGAGCTTTCTCAACCATGATGTGTCCGACTGCTGACTGCATCTTTGATGGGGAAGGCTTGGTGGTTTGATGATGATGATCACTTCTCTTCCTCTCAAATATTTGTTCCCCATACTTTTTTGTCACTTTTTCCAGCCAAATGTGAATAATCTTTTCTGTTGGAGATATTTTTGTCGTTAGGTTGGTCGACCAATGCAGGCTTCTATTGTTGCTTGCCTCTGTAGTTTGTCACAAGCCACAATTTATTCTATTGGTAGCTAAATTTTCTTCACCTTACTCTTTAACTCAGTCATTCAAGTGGTTCATATATCATTAAAACCAAGCTAGGTGGATTATATAAATAAATAATTGTACTTTTGGCGTATGGGATGGATTTCTAATTGGGCACTCTTAACAATCACATCCGAACTTCCTGTCATCAGAGGAGAAAGGGTATTGAGAGGAGAAAAAAAATATAGTTTTGTTGAAAGATATTGTGACATTTCCATATTCTTTTATGTTATGGATCAATTGGTGATCTTTGCCTGCACAAGTGGATAACATGTATTTGTTTTTAAAATTAGAGATTTAAGGATTTTTGGATGAGAGAAAAGACATGATTTGTGGGTGTTGAAAGAAAAAAACCAAATGATAGGACTTTAAAAATAGTCCCACATTGGAAACACCAAAAGAAACTCATGGGTATAAGATATAAGATGTGCCAAATCTCAACAAGGCTTGAGTCTTATTGTTGGAACCCACTTATATTGAAGACCCATGCGTATCTATAAAATACTCATCATTTTCTCAACTTTAAATAAACTTTAAACTCAAACATGGTATCAGAGCTGATGGCTCAATCCTCCACGTGACAACCACACCAAGAAAAAATGATGGTTGCACGTGAAGGGGAGTGTTAAAAGTAAAAATCCAAATGATGGGACTTTAAAGATAGCAACACATTGGAAACGACAAAAGAAACACATGGGTATAAGATATAAGATGGACCAAATCTCAACAAGGCCTGAGTCTTATTGTTGGAAGCTACTTATATCAAAGGCCCATGCATACCCATAAAAAGCCTATCGCTCCCTCAACTTTAAATAAACTTTAAACTCTAACAGGGGAAATGGACTATATAGAGAATATAAAGAAATCTAACAAACTTTTCTGCACCTATTTATATTAGTGTGACAAGTGTGTACATTTAAAGTGTATTCCTCTCAACTACACACTCTAATAATAAACCCATTATTAACTCATCAAATTGATTACGGCTCACTGGCGCCGTGTTATAAATTTATAATAACTTTTAACTACATGCATTATTACCATTTTTGTCTGGGTCTCTACTTATTTATTAAGCCATTTGTTAGCCGTCTAAGTGTAGTAGTAATGTATGCATATGCAAATTAATATTTGAGAATGTGTCTTCATTGAGCTTATTGGCCTGTTTTGCCTCACAGATGTGTGCATGCCCTTGTAACAAGTTTTCATCTTCCTCACTTCTAATCATTTCCTATATTAAGTTCTTTTCCTGATTTCGTTTGTACAATTCAAACCACAAGGCTTCCTTGGCTCTTTCTCAACTTCTCCTACATAAAGTTAATTCTCATTTTTACGACAAATTCTTATATGTAATAGTTAGTATTCCATGACATTTTCTGTAGGGCAGTTGCTAACTTGAGGAATTCTCGTTCTGCTGCTTTCTTTCTTCGTTTGAGACTTTGAGAAATACATCCAGTTGATATTATCCCCTATAGTTTAAATGCATCCTTATTCACCATGTCGTTTTTGATTTTTTCCATTTTTGCTTTTACTGAACCTTGTAATTAAATATTTGAATTAATCAAAGCTTCAAACGCAGCCGACATATTTGAATCCTTCCCCCCCTTCTCTGTTATTCACTTAAATACACTAGGTTTTGGTCGGTGCGGATAAAAGGAGATAATTGATGAAGGCCCTGACATTTTCTTGAACTGGATACCTCTTTATTTGTGACAATAAATCTGAATTTCAGCTAACAACAACCTGACCGCTTATCTACAGATTACGCAACAAGTTCTTGCACACCGTCACACTAAATGAGAGATTTGTACATGGAATATAAAATTGTGTTGAACTATGGTTAGTTGTAACTGAGAAGTTTAAACTTGAAAGTTTCAAAAATTCAAAGTTGGAGTAGGTAAGTGGCCACTCATCCCTGTGTCTATGTAAGCAAGAAAAAAGGGTGCCAAAATTTCTGTATTGTCTATGTTGCCAGTTGCGCCCCCATATAGAAGATAATTTCAAGTATCTTGGAAGCTTTAATTTTGTCTTATTTCATTAGTGCATATGTTTCCATATTTTTTTGTGTTTCCAAAAGCCCCTTTTGCTTTCATGAACCTTGATATATGAGTTATCCGTGCCTTAAAAACTTGACCATACATCATTTTTTTACGATCAAAACCGTTCATGTTGATCTTCTTGTCGTAAAGCGCATCTCAGCGGCGGGATTGAATACCCGGATCGAATCAGAGTTCACGCCACCCGCCCTGAATGTACTAATTCATGTAAGTTAGATACTATTTACTCAGTGATCGAATGGCTGAAAAACTAATGGTATTTCAGCAATATTTTAGCACAGTATTTTACATAGCCAAATCAATGGGCAAACAACATCCAAATTTCATGAGAATTGGTACACACATGCTTTATGACAAGAAGATCAACATGAACAATGTTGATTGTTAGACAATGATGGATGGTCAAGTTTTCAAGGCCGTGACATATAAGCTTATATGTGGCTCGCTAGCTCTAGGTGTGTTCAACCCCCCCAAAACATGTGTTTGTGCGCGCGCGCGCGCACAAACACATACTTACATAAGCATATACACATGTACATTTGCATGTGCGTGTGAAATACAAATCATGATTACTTTTATCATAGAGACAATGTTGGTTTACAATTTATTATGTTAAAGAAATTAGGAAGTAAATATATTAAATTTCAGCCCTTATTTACATTTGAACGTTTGAATTTCAGATTGAATTGTATCTTAATTGGTTCACTCTTTATTTCATGGGGACGTGACACACTGTGTGTTCGGTATGGGATGCATAAATTTTGCTCTTTTTCTCTATTAAAAATTTCTAAGCATGTATCAGAATAGACTTAATGATTATATGACACAATAAGTTGGATTGGAGATGACTTGGATAGCTTATTAAGGGCGGATATTATGACAAGTTTATCTAGTTTTCCCAACCTTCTTTTAAAAAGTAGGCTATTAAAAATTGCAAAGATCTATACCTTAAGGTTGCGGTTGGTATATGGAAGATAATCGAGAATCCTTACATTCCTGGGAATGTGATGATCATGCATCTAATTTTAAGGAATCTTGCATTAACATGCTTGGTATATTTTGATCATCCCCGGTAATATATGTATGTGCAACTGTCGGCTAGCGTTGAACGGACAACGGCGGGGCGGCGGCTAACTGTTGGTCGGAGGCCGACCGGCGGTCGGAGGCCAATCTGCGATGAATGGCCGGCTGCGGTGGGGAGGTCGACCGGCGGCCGGTGGACGGTCATGGAATATGTTATGTTAGGTGGGAATATTTCACGACAATCTAGCATAGACACCGGTTGTGGGGAGAGTAGGATTCTATGAAATAGGGTCATTTGATTATTACGGTAATTCTATATTCCTGAGAATATTTTTAACACATAAATAAGCATGATAATATTTCATGGGAATCCAGGATTTACCACCTAGATTACCTCATACCAAGCACACCCAAAGAGCTAGCATTGTAAGTATAAAGATATGTACATTGACCCACACGCGCGCGCGTGTAAGGGCATGGAGTATAAATTGCTACCTTAGGAAATTTCCTTGAGTGGTGTCTTTAAAAGGCAAACATTTGTGAACTTTTTAGACGATCAACACTGCTCATATTAATCGCCATATCCTAACTATAGTTATATTAATTTCTATGCCGTTTGTTAATTTTTGCCCATTCATCTAGCATTTTGAAATAATTTATTGTTGGAAAATCGCGGTCTTGCAATCATCTGGTGCAAGGCCAAAAAGTATCCAAATTATATGAAAATTTATGTATGCATGTTTAAGAACATAAAGATTAAGATGGTTGGTACCGATCATATAAAAAATCAACCGACGGTTGATTTTTAGAACCACCGCTCTACAAAACTTTCTAAATACCCAGCTCTCTGTGTGTATGGGGAGGGAGAGAGAGAGCCCATAGGAGGGAAATCTTCTATGGCGGAGGTCAAAAAGTCAACCCTACATCAATTTTTTTGACGATTATCACCGTCCATCTTCATCTCATCTTTTAAGATGTAGATACGCCAAATTTCATGTGATTCTTATATTTTTAAGCGTTGATTTTGTGGGTTTTAAATTAATCGTTTTCCGATAATAGAGAATTTTTAGACTATAAGATCAACGGTTAAATGGTATCTTAATTACATGAAATTTGTAGTATTTACATTGAAGATGATGAAGATCAAGATGGCCGATTCCAATCATCTAAAAAAATTAGGCCCAACTTTATATGTGTGTAGAGGAGTGATCTATTGCAAATCGGTCCGTGTTATTTAAAAACGGGAACTCCCGATTTACGACATATTTTAACGATCCGAACCGTTCAAGTTGATCACCCTGCCATCAAATATATGTATATGAAAATTCAAAGGATTTGAAGATCTCTAGCCTATGCTTTGGACGAAGTTTATGTTGCATTATTGAAAGACGTTCATTTTTGCACTCATCGATGCATAGGCTAGAGGTATTCAAATCTTTTGATTTTTCACACACATATATTTAAGGGTAGGGTGATCAACTTGAACGGATCATATCGTTAAAATATGTCGTAGATTGGAAGTTCCCGTTTTTAAAAAACGCGGACCAGTTTGCAGTGGAGCACTCCTTTATATATATACATAAAGAGAGTACATTGCAATTGTAGGAATTTCGTACTATGGAACATGACAATACATATAATTCATTAATCCATGTACATGTGTATTTTGCAAATCCACGAATCATTAAAACTAGAATGAAAAATGTAAAGTTATGTGGATCAATGAATAGTGTGGTACCATGTGTCCTGTAACTGTAGGAAATTCTTGTAGTGCCACTGTATGCTCTGCATCCTCATAAACACAAACACATACATAATGAGCTGATCCAGCCAGGCGAAGCCTCATTTTTCAAAATGAGGCGAACTCCTCAAACATCCAATGAGTCATGTTTTCACCGATTCATACCGGTCTGCATGTCTTAGATAGATTATGTATCAAATTTAATGAAATTTGGAGACCTCTAACACATCCATCGTGTGATCGCATTATTCATGTACCGAAAAGCCACTAATTTTGTGTCCACTCAACTCGATGGACGTGTTAGAGTCTTAGAGGTCTCTAGATCTTGTGAAATTTGATACATTACCTATCTAAGACATTTTGATCACGATGACCGCTATGGATTGGTGAAAAGCTTGGGTGGGTGGGTGGGTGCTTGAGGAGTTGGCATCCTATTAGAAAATGACGTCTGGTCTTAATGGATATTGATCTGGTTTATAATTATACTAATAGAAAGCTATATAAGAAGTGGAAAATTTGGTGATATCCCCAAAATGTCCCTAATAATAAAATATTCCTTTAGATTTGTTTGCAAAAAATTTGGTATTTTTGTAAATTCTAATATTTTGGTAGGGGTATTTTAGGTAGTTCAAGGCAAAGTTTTGCCAACTTCTCATTGTTTACAATTTTGTTATTATCTTAACTTCTTATTATTTACAAATGTGCCATTAGTTCAAATTTTTTCAATAATTACAAGTATGCCATCAATTTAAAATCCCAATAGGTTTTTCCTGAAATACCATGAATTTTCAATGATTTATACATAAATACCATTAGATTTTCATTAAAATACGATGAACTTTCGCAGCTTTCAATTAAATACCATGAATTTTGTCCAAAAAAATACCATAAATATCCAACATTTTCCTGATAAATACCATGGGTTTTGTTTGTTACTAATAAATACGTTAACTTTCAATGTTTTCAGATAAATATCATGGACCTTTACCGTTACAAATAAATAACGTCAACTTTCACCGTTTTTCAGATAAATACCATGGTTTTGCTCTGTTTACAAATAAGTAACATAAACTTTTAGTGTTTTATAAGTTGATAGTATTAGATATTCATTAAAATGAGATAAACTTTCCCTTTTCCAAATAAATATCATGAACTTTGTCCGTTATTTTATACCATAAACTTTCAATGTTTTCAGATAAATACCATAAACGTTGTCTGTTATAAAAAAATCAGAAAATTTCAATGTTTCTTATTAGATAATTACCAAGGCTTTGGTCGTTACAAATAAATAAAATTAAATTCCAACATTCTTAAATAAATTTCAACGTTTTCCGGATAAATACCATGTATTTTGTTTTTCACAAATAAATACCATTTTCACAGATTATTCCAAAACCCGCCGCATCGCGCGGGATTTCCAGCTAGTATATCTATGTGTGTGTATATGTATGCATATGTATATGATATATCTATATATATGTATATGTATTTATATATGTATTGCAATCCTTTAGGCCTAAGCCTAAACTAAGCTGTTTACACACCCCTTCAAACAACAAAATATGGAGTTTTTCGATGATCCGAACCATTCATCTTTGTCTACATGGTTTTAAACACAAGGAGACCAAAATTTGCGTGGTTTTGAAATTGTGTGCATATATAGCTAATAGTTGTAAGCTTAGTGGTTTTTTGGTCATCGATAAACCAATGATTATTTTCCAACCCTTAGATCTATATTAAAATGATATAAAATCTGCACCAATATTGGTTATATATGAGAGAGAGAGTTTAGGTTTGTTAGGATGTGTTTATAATTTTCAAATTCACGAATCTTTTTAATGGATGTCCCCTCTCTTGTTATGGTTTTCTAAACCGGAAATTTGGTATTTATTTGGAGAGGGTTATCGCCAGCTCGACAGTCGGTCGTAAAACTTCGTCAGATCTTTATTGGAGCTTTGCTTCATAGCCGACCCATTTGGATGAGAAAAGGCTTAGATGATAATAATGGTGTCCGATCAATGATCCCTTTCGATCAGGTTGATCAACACATTTTAGATAGTGTATGTTTACCAAATCATATTGTTTTGAAGTGTATACATGTGCATAAACATGCCAACTTATTTCAGCCCCTAGAATTTATTTAATTTTAAAACTAGTTTTAGCATATGTCAAACACTTACAACGTGATTTTGTAACTATAAAATATCTAGGTGTGTTGATCAACTTGATCGGAACGGTTCGCCTATCGGTCATCTTACAAAAAAGTCGTGAATTTGAAAAACATGAACCTACCCTAATGGATCTAAACACACACATACATATATATAGAGACAGCGCGCAAACACACACTCTGTGTGTTGTGCAGGGGAAAATGTTTCTAAGGTGACACCTTAGGGTGCAATATAAGGAGTTGCCTACGTGGCAATTTATGAGAGGCCCTACCTTATAAATAAATGCCAATGTAATTAATGAAGGGCCATGCATTTATGATTTAAGGACATGAAGTGCAAAATGGGCGACTCCTTGGGTTGCATTCTAAGGAGTCACGTTTGAGCCACTTGACCCTATATATATATATATCATTTAGAGAATTGCATCTTTCATCACCTTATTTGGCTTTTACAAGACATGATAAGATTTCTTGTCTAATTTTTTTTATTCAGATACTCATTTTTTATATTATATTAGGATGTATATCGGAAACTATGTTGTTTGATCTTATCAATATTAAAAATTTATGTTGAACTTTCTCTGTTGTTTCCAGATAATCCAGCTGGGAAATCATTTCTTTCATATATTTACGCAAAGGTGAGCACAGTCAATAATTATTCCTTCATGTGATCAATTTATAGTAAAAAATGACTCACATGCTTCTCTTGACATGCATACATGCAGATTCTTGACAACATCCAAGTTTCAATAAAGAATGTACATATTATATACATTGATCCTCGTAAGGTACTAGATTCCCCATTCGTATGTGCTTCGTGTAAAATGCAGGTTTATTGTGTTCAATCATACATTATCACCTTTTTCTAACAACTGCCTCTAAGCTTCCCAGCAGGATTTATTTTCTTTCTTTCATCTCAGTAATAGTGTATTCTTGCTACCATCTTTCATTTCCTCCTCCTTAATTTGAGTTATAGAATATATATGTTGAAACAAAATTATAAATGTCTAACAATTCACAATTATCTGTGTTTTGTTTTCTCATAAAAAAGTTCGTCAAACTCGAGAGAGGGGCTTATTCATTAAGCAGGCCTTTCCATGAGGTTGCTGAATTAGAAATATCCCAAAATATCTATTTTCATGCTGTACAAATAGAATCTTATAGTTAATTGAAAAGTGGAATATTCGGTTTAGTGAGCTAGGTTTCACTAGAATATCTAAGGCTGTTCAAGATGACTAATCATTGAAAAATTAATTATTTTTCGAACTAAAAGAGTTAGATCATTAAATATGTGGTTTCTTCTATGTCTATGTGGCCTTACACGGGAGCAGGGTTTAAATAAAATATCTATACACTACAGCTACTCAATAAATTGTATCTGTATGTGTAGAAGTGGCTTATACAATTTGGGTTGCCTACAATATTATTTGTCTACTTAAGAAGTTCAGATAATATAGAGTGCCTCTACTTTGTCAACTTGAAACATTTACTCGTTATCCATATGATTAGTGTGCGTGTGCATGGGTTTGAATAGAACATGCCTCAGTCATCTGACTCATCTCAAGAATTACTGTCATAGAGAATGCTTTATTTTGTTAGATTGAAAAATAGTTTTTTTAATCTCTTCTCCATACTATTTCTATATACATACGTACATGCGTAACTTTGTGTGCCTGCATGCCCATATTTGATCTCTGATATATATATATATATATATATATATATATATATATATATATATATATATTTTCATCTACAGCATCAAATAATGACATGTGTTTATTTATAATGATATGGGTTTAATGTGTTGATATTGAGTACCTTGAGGATCCTTTACATCGATTCTTGCTGGTCGGTAGCGATTCTGAACTCTGTCAAGCATAGATGTTACTTATATTGTCTTCTAAGCATTCTTAGGGACGGACCTATAATTTCATGAACAGTAAGAAATGTGATTTATATTTTAATATTATTTATGTTCTTAAAGATTCAGCATGCAAGTGCTGAATGTTGAGAGGTTTTCTGTTTGGGGGCTCTGCACCATATCTACAAATTTCTGATTGCAGTCACAAAACAAGATGATGCACATTTTAATTAATCCTAGTTTCAAATATAACTCAATTTTAGAGCATATGAAATTAATATTAAATAATATTTTGTAGCCTGAAGTTTGCATTGAACTAAATGTATAGGCATCTGCTTAAGATGTGGGTGCACTTCAGGTCTCTGGGCAACACAATTGACTAGTTTGTTTCTAATGTTGGAAGTTGAAGTGAGGGGGAGTGTTGGAATAGTCCCACATGTGAAACAACAAAAGATGCACACGCGTATAAGATATAGATGGGCACCCCACCAGTTTGGCTTAGGACTTTTTGATGGAATCCGAACTATATTGAAAGCCCATATGCATTCATATATGCCCAAACACGCCAAATATCAAATTCTAACATGGTATCAAAGCCCATATCAACAATACCTTTGGGAGAGCAATTAGCAATCTACAAGCACAATAAAAGAGTGTCTATGAGAGATTAGCTGTACAAGTGTCGTGTAATGCACATGACAATTGCCAAACACAAAAATTAAAAAATGATTGAAAATTAAAAATAATTAAAAAAGGATATCATGGTGGCACGTGAGGGGGAGTGTAGGAATTGAAGTGAGATGGAGTGTTGGAATAATCTAACATGGGAAACAACATAAGGTACATATGTATATAAGATATAAATGAGCACCCCACCAATGGTTTAGGCCTTTTGGATGGAACCTCAACTGTATGGAAGCCCATGCGCCTATCTAGATCTATTCTCCTTTGCTGAACTCCCCGTAAAGAGTTATGCACCATTGTTTTACAGTTTCCTGGAATCACAGATGCTATTTGCCTTACAGTTCCTTGAAGCCGCCGCTGCATGTTAGTTAGCTCCTTCCTTAATGGATTTTGCCTAGAGATTGTCAGTGTTTCAAAAAAGCGTCCGCTTAAATGGCGGAACACTCTCCACCGCTCTTCATTTTAACCACTTAAGGGGGGTGATATACTCACCTCATAAATCGGATAAACCGTACTCTATTTTTTTATTGATTAGGGCACATTTAAAGTTTCATGGGTGTCCCTCTTTGTTGATGCACATCTTTCTAAAGTCTTGTAATAAGTATGTATGGCATTTGATGTGATAATAATTTCAAAAATAATCCCAAAGTCTCAATGCTTTTCATGTTGTTTTCTTTCTCTCTTTGATCAAGAATTCCAACTTGGGTTTTGAGACTTCAACATGGAGGCTTCGACTTCGAGTCTGACACATCGACTTCGATTGGAGGCTTCGATTTTGAACAGCTAAGGTATTCGACCTGGAGAGTTCGACTCTGAGCTCGGAGGAGATTTGATTTTGGCTTCGGAGCAAGGGATCGAGCAATTAGGGTTTACAAGTTTTGGTTTTGATTTCAAAGCTAAGGTTTTCGAGCACTTCAGTTTTGAGCAGCTTCGCTCTGAGTTTTCGAATATGAGTTCGAAACTCGACTCGACTCGAGAGGGGCTCAAGTATTTAATGGTAGCTAAAAACTTATCAGAACCAATGTTTGACAAACAACTTACATGAAATAACAAATTTAAACTAAAATATGGCTTACTGATTTGTGAGCGTCCGAAGCGGCGGTCAGGCATTCTGACCGCTCTGTTTTTTTGCTGCCTTTAAAACATTGGACATTGTCCCTTGCATATGAATGCAAGCCATTTTATTTTATGCTTTAATCTGACAACATGGTTGATCGCTTCTATGAATTTGGGTACATTTTAATTGTGGCCACTAACATTTGTCATCTCCAAATGCGAAAGACTTCTTTCTCCTCCTTTAGCCTACTCATTCTGCAGCTACTATGGTCTTACCGATCAAGACATCCTATGATTGTCTCACACACATGTGCTTGCCCACATCATCACACACATCATCTTTCAATATTTAAAAATTCAAAATTATGATGCTTATACCAAAGAATTGGGTACAAGATGCTCCCCCCCACCATGCTTGTGGATTTCTCTAAATTATCAGTAGGATGTTAAGGAATTGGATCCGTTTCAGCCCCAACTCTAGACCATTACAATTGGGATCCTTAGGGCTACAAAAACAAAACCAAGCAGTTTTTTTTCCAATTAATGTCAATTTAAATAATATATTCCCGGAACAAATGAGAACCCTAACTAGAAAATAAAAAAATATAGAAATTCTTAGCTTACTCCTAAAATATTGCAGAGAACTTCTAGATTGCAAAAACCTGAAAGAAGAGAGTGAGGGGCGTGCTGGGGCATGAGTAAAAATTGTGCCACTTTGGCAAGCCGAAACCTTGAAAGGTGGTTGAAAAGGAATGACATAATCAAGCGGGAGGTAGGATCAGAACATAGCAAAATTTCCGACGCAATTGAATTATGGCGGGAAAAAGAAGCTGAATCAAGTCTCAAACCTTATTTAAGATATATCATATCATTCTTGTAATTCTATCATAAATAATCTAAATTAAGATTATATTTATAGATTTCTTTCTTCTTGGTGACCCTCTGGATTGCTGTATTTTATAATCCATCTCATTGTTTGTAAAGTTCTGTGCAATATACCTGCCAGTATGCCATGGCTCGGAAGATAACTGAACATGATATAATTTGCAGCACTTCACACTTTATTGTAATCCTACTTGCATTCCTTTTTCTTTCAGTTTTTTTTCCATGAATATGTAATTTTAATAATCTTTGGAACATCCTCGAACACCATTGTACCATATTTGTTCTAGTCGACCATTTATTCTCATGTTTGAAAAGTTAGCAGGACTATAGTAATCATTAAAAAGGTGGATTATTTCTGATTTAAAGCTGCAATACTCACATTGTCAAGCCTCCCATTCAGTGCAAAATCTTTTTGGTAGAGACATATTCTTGCTTACTGCTTGTTACAAACTTATGTTGCATATCAAATTTTTTTCGGCTATTGGCATATGTTTAATCACCAACGGAAATGACTTCAGGAAAGAATTTTCTGACTTGATCAATCATTTGAAGTTGTGCATTATAGAATTAAAACGGTGTTTTATACCTTTGGATAGAAATGTGTTGAAATATACGGTATTTTTGTCTTAATTAAGGATACCCTAGATTTTTTCTATTTATTATCGGATATGTTTGTACTTCTCCCATTGCCCCCGGGTTACCCACCTGCACCCTCTAATCAGGCAACCAAGAAGACCAGAAAGTAAAAGCAGGATAGATCCGTGGACAAAAAGAAATAATGTGCTCTATAAAAAGCAGTTCTGTTGATTTGAAACTTCTAGTCATTTGTCACATTCTGTAATTCTTGACAAGAAATTTTATCTGGGTTGTGATTTGTAGATGACCTCTGGGTTGCGATTTGTAGGTGATCTGATCATACAATTCTTGGTTATTGTTGCATGTTCTTGCATGCATGAAGGGCACAAGTGTCAGAATATAATTTTGTAGCGTCCTGCATGAAGAATACATGTTTCAGAACTTAGTCATTTGCAACATCCTGCAACTCTCGGCAAGATATTTAGTCTGGATTGTGATTTATAGGTGACCTCATAATGATGTACAATTTGTGTATATGGCTGCATGCATGAAGGATATACATGTCAGAATATATTTTGTGATATTGCGGTTATGCTTAATAATGACATAGATGATGCCTTATTTCTACTTTCTATTGTCACAATCTACCTGTTCAATCTATGTAAATGAGAAGTTACCTTTAGAAAAAGATGACATTATTTCCTGATTAAATTCCTTTGTTTCTGCATTTCTTTTCTTTTCCAGGGAAGTTCCATTTATGGTTTAAGATTTTCTACTCTTACAGTAATGACTGACATTCAGAAGCAGAGTGCCACCATGTGAGTTTTCCCATGACTGACTCATAAATGCAATATTCTTGGCAACTAGGCCTTAGTAATATTTTTATTCTCTATGGATTGATGGATTCTACTTAGATTAGTGTTTTAGCATTCTTCAGATTACTATATTGTTTGCTATCTTTGTGTAGATGTTACTAACGTCGGTGTTCTGTCAGTGAGCAGATGTGATGAGTGTTTTGTATTAGTTTAGGCTGAGACTGGCCTGAAAGTCAAACAGAAAATTCATTGTTATCTAATATGATTTTGTAGAAACCAACCAAGTTTAATTTTCTTAGGAGATATTTGTGTTTTACTCCCCGTAACTCTTTCTCAGCCAGGCATGGGCAGAATAGTAGAGCCTACTGTTTAATTTTCTGTTGGAATACTTCGTTCAGGGAAGCGGGGCTTTGCTTTCACTTCGATCTGCAAAGCAAAATGTATTATCCGGTCGGCTATTATACCAAGCTACATTACATTCACTACCTGTCATTCAAATGCTTTGAATTAAGTCGGAGAGGTTACTATTGTAAAATTCGTCTCCCTCAGAATGCTGCAGCCTGCATTATACCCCCACCGCATTCTTTTAAAATCTGTTAGTTATGAGGAAGGGATGTTGTTTCTGTACAATTTCACTCTTGCCATAGATAGTTTAGCCAGTACAGGACTTGAAGAGGTAAATAGTCTTTATCGAAAAGGAACAGTCGTGGCCAAATAATTAATGATATCATGCTATCATGCGGTCCAATTCAGTTATTGGCTATTTGAGCTAGTGGTTTAATTCCTTGGGTTGAAATCTGGACCTTCATTGCAATGTGTAAAAGCATAATAAACACAAGAATGTCATGAAAGTCCAAGTTTTCATTTAGGGGGAACTTATTGACAAATCACAGGTCTTTAAAATTTGACAATAAGAACTATAATTACAGGTTCCATAGCTAAGTTGCTAACAACAAAATATCATGGAGATGGAAAAATCCACCATCAACATAATCATTATCTCCGTCATCATCATCTAAGCTTTTTGTTTGGATCTGCCCTCTTCCGGAATCGAACTGTGGACCTCTCACTTTGAGGAAATTTCACCTCAATGAGCTATGCCTAATTGGTTCATCAATATCATCTAAAGCTTTATTCCATGAAAATGAGGTCAATTATCAAGAAAACCTCAAGAAATATTTGACTTAATAATGTGTTGTACTGTCAATTTGATGCCAAACCTCTATTAACTAGTACTAAATTCTCGATACTAGAAATTATTACAAAAGTAGGGCATTCCATCATCCTAGAAATAAATGATCACTTAACACCGGCCAAATTCTTCCAGGATAGGGAAGAAGTATAGAATATTGGTAATACTGATGTGTGTGTAAGCCGATCCATTGAGGCCGGCCTTGCATGTTTTTCACCGATATGTACTAGTCATCGCGATTTACATGTTTTAGATAGTTTATGTACCAATATTCATGAGATTTTGAGATCTCTAATGCATCCATCAGGCAGACTAAAAACTTACGACTTTTCGCCTTTTCGGGTACATGGAAAGTGCGATTGCTTGATTGATGTGTTAATCCATATCTTATGGTTTTTCATATATAGAGTTTCTAAATCATGTAGATTACGATGACAAGTACAGATCGGTGAGAAAACTGTTTGATTGTGTGTTTAAACAGCTGGGCTCATATTAGGTCTGGCCTAAATGAATTGGCTTCATACATGTGTTTATAGGCTTTTTAGTGCGCGCGTGTGTAGGCCTGTCAAAAATACGCGAACCCGATTACCCTACCTAAAATTCATGACTTGAACTCGATTAATTTTTTAGCGGGTCAACCCGACCTATTTAGTTAATGGGCCGGGTACGGTTCAAAGCAGCTGAGCCGTTTATATAAGGCTTATTTCTTGAAAACATCCCTGGGGTTTGGCATAATTCCTAAAAACTACTTGAGCTTTTTTCCTTACCCAATTCCCCCCTATACTTTAATTTCGTTACCTAATTGACCTTTTCTACTTTAATTCTATTTAGTTTTTTCATAAATCGATGGAAATGGGTCACATGTAATGCACGTGATCTTATTTCTCTCTTAATATTGCCCTCTATATCCATTAAGTGACTGCATATCTTCTTACACAAATTAGAATCACAATAATCCCCAATTCTTCTTCTTTAGGGATTTTAAGATTTGTAAGGCATGCTCAAGTGATGGTGAATTCTAGGCGTATGTAACGGAATTAAAGTACAAAAATTGGGTCACGCGCATTACACATGATCCATTTGCATTGATTTATCACAAAAAATTAACAGAATTTAAGTAGAGGGGGTCAAGTAGGTAACAGAATTAAAATATGAAAAGAACTGAGAAGAAATATTTTTTATTGGCATAATAATATAAGAGTTCCTACTATATATATATAGGAGGTGTATTAGACCACCTCTCCTACTATAGACAATGTGGGACTAAAGACAACTTAATTATATTCATAACACTCCGTAAGCTGGAGTATAGATGCCAATCATGCCGAGCTTGGACAGAAGAGTGAAAACCGGTCGAGTAAGAGGTTTTGTAAGGATATTTGCTAGTTGAGCCGGAGAGGAAATATGTTGGAGTGCAACCATCTTGTCTGTCACATTGTCATGAATGAAGTGGCAATCTATCTTAATATGCTTAGTCCTTATGAAAAACTGGATTTTCAGTAATGTGGATTGCGCCCTTGTTATCCCAGAAAAGTGTAGTCGGAAGAGAAGAGGGAACCCAAGATCTGTCAGGAGTGATGTAAGCCATACCAACTCAGCAACTGTATGCGCCATGGATCTATACTCAGGCTCAGCAGAAGAACGAGCCACTACATTCCGCTTGTTACTCCACGTAATCAAGTTTCCTCCCAAGAAGATGCAGTGGCTGCTAGTGGAATGATGATCATCAATGGATTCCATAAAGTCAACATCTGCAAAGGTTGTGAGCGACAACGTAGATGATAGTTTGTAGAGAAGATCCTGTCATGGACAACCTTTGATGTATCTGAGAATATACTCAACTGTCTTAAGGTGAGAGGTCAAAGGGTTCTGCATTTACTGACTCACTCTGCTAACGGCAAAGGCAATGTCAGGACGTAACAGAGAGGTAAATAAGTTTCCCAACCAGTCGTCGGTATCGTTCTGGGTCAGGCACTGGAGGATCCGAGAGAGCTCAATTGATATAGCTTGACTGTTGAATCCATGGAAGTGTCTGTTGGTCTACATCCCAAAAATCCCGTCTCAGATAAAAGATCGAGTGCATACTTGCGTCGAGAGAGCTGTAATTTACCAGAATTCCGTAACACTTCAATTCCCAGGAAGTATCTAAGCGGCTTAAAGTCTTTGGTATCGAAGTGTGAAGCCAAATGTTCTTTCACTTTGGAGATGCCAGCCGAATCATCTCCAGTAATAATATCATCAACATACATTAGCACAACTACCATATCTTGAGGATGACTATATGTAAAGTGAGATGTGTCGGCACGATTGCGTTTGAAGACAATATATTGTAGGACCGTAAACATTTCAAATCAGGCACGCGGTGACTGCTAAAATCCATATAAAGATTTATGTAAGTCAAACCATAGACTCCTTCGATCGTTCAAAATCAAAAGGCTGCCGCATGTAAATAGTCTACGAAAGATCGCCATTAAGAAGTGCATTCTTCTCATCAAGTTTATGAAGTGGCAATGTCTTTGAAACAGCTAAGAATATAAGAACACGAACCAAGGTCAATTTGGCAACTGGAGAAAAAATCTCAACATAATCCAAACCATACTGCTGAGTAAAGCCTTTAGCCACCAATTGAGCTTTGAGACAGTTAATCATCCCATCTGGATTTTGCTTGATAGTAAAGATCCATCTACATCCGACAACATTATTATATGAAGACAGAGGTACCAATTTCCATGTCTGATTAGAGCGCATGACGGTAAGCTCCTTTAATATAGCTGTATGCCAATCTGGGTGCTGAATAGCTTCCTGAACAGAGGAAGGAAGAGTTATGACATATAAGGAAGAAACAAACTGACGGGCAGATGGTGTCAGTTTATGATAGGAAACAAAATTAGAAATCGGATGAGCTGTAGTACATGAACGCTTACCCTTACGTGTAAGAAAATAGGAAGAGAGATCTTTCGAAGACAGTGGTGGTGGAGAATCAGGAACAATGGATTGTATCGGAGTACCTGCAGAATAATCGTTAGCAGTAGAACTGGTAGGAGGGGGTGAGACTTTTGGGTGACGACTGTGATACACCTGTGGATAAGGGACGCAGGCTTAAAACTATGATGCACAAGTCGAACAGACGAAGCAAGCTCTGAGGAAAGTAGGTGAAGAACATGGATAGTAGAAGAAGGGTCTTTGACATGCGGTGGAAAATATACTTGATCTTCTAAGAAGGTCACATCACATGGAGTATAAACTTTAGCTGTGACAGGGTCAAAGCAAACATACATTTTCTGGGATCGGGAGTAATTTACGATCACTATAAGGGTAGCTCGAGGATCAAGCTTGTCGACATGAAGACATAGAATATGATGATAGTATATGCAACTAAATACCTTAGAAGGAACATGAAAATGTTGTCCATGTGGAAACAAAATAGGGAAAGGAGACTGATTGCCTAGGACCGGAGAAGGCATGCACGATTGATATAAAAAAAGGCTGCTAACACCGCAAAATTCCATAAAAACAGGACATGCATCTGCCAAAGAAGAGAACGAGTCTTAAGCAAATGTTGGTTCTTCCGTTTAGCAATCCTATTTTGCTGAGAAATATAAGAGCATGAAGTTTGATGCAATATGCCATGTATGTGTCTGAGAAAATGCAGTATAGTCCGTGTTAATATACTCCTTAGTATTATCTGAACGAAGAACTTTAACAGAAACACTAAATTGATTAGTAACCTCAGTTACAAAGATTTTAAAGGTAGACAAACGTTCAGACCTGTTACGCAGAAAATACAATCAAGTCATGCGTGAATGATCATCGATAAATGTCACAAAATATTTATACCCAAACACATTAGGAAATTTAAAAGGACCCAAAATATCGGAGTGAACTAAAGCAAAAGGTAAATCGTGTCTTTTATTAACTAGAGGAAAAAGGAGTGATTGCGTTTACCAAGAATACATGATTCACAATTGAATTCCGATAAATTAAGGGAAGGCAACATAGTACGTAAAGAAAAAAGAGAAGGGTGATCAAGCCTCTGATGCCACTGGATAGTAGAAATAGTTGTATATGTAATGGGAAGGTGATCAACGTAGTACAGTCCATTATGTTCATGCCTCTCACCAATCCGATGTTTCTTCAGAAGATCCTGTATCACAAAGTGAGATGGATAAAATGTTACGGAGTAGTTAGAATCATTTGTAAACTTACGAATAGAAAGTTTTGTTTTAAAGAAGGCACAATTAAAGCATTTTTTTGTGTAAAGATGAAGTGATAAATCAGCAGAGCCAGAAACTTGTGTAACATTACCATCTGCCATGGAAATCAACTTGTAAAGACTAGAAGCAAGATCAGACGGTCCATCACGAGACATGTGATGCGAGATGCTGGAATTAGCGGCCCGCGAATTAAAATGAGAAAGAAACAATATACCTGACGGAGTAGAAAGGTTGGCAGGAGCTACAGAAGAGAGGAGACGATGCAACTGGCCGCACGGCTACCAGGGATGGAATCAAAATCCATGATGAGCGACACAGAAGTAGATCACGAGAGAGGGAGAATAAGGTTGTTTAACACCGAGTGAGTACAAGAGTAACAAGACGATCTAATAGATCGTCACTAACCGAGAGAAACGGAAACGAGTGAGGAAGTGGTGAGCACCGTTGGTGTTGAAGATCGGAGATGAGAGGGCTTTGGTAGCATAGAGGGAGCTGATTGCGGCCATAGATGTACATGAGCGGAGACGAGACGTGGCTGCGGCTAGGGTAGGCGATACGAAGCAAGCGGTGGAGGTGTGGCATGGTGCTACGTGGTGCAGTGTGGTGCGGAGTAGGGTATTGCAAGGTGCGGAGCAGGGGGAGGCATTGTGCTCCGTGGTGCGGAGCAGGGTGCGGCTGCGGGTGCAGCATGGTGAGGGTAGAGGAGAGGAGAGGGCAAATGAGTAGAGGGAGAGGAGGCGAGGAGGGCTAGAGGATTAAGGCATGGTGATTAGGGTTAGGTTTGGGAAAGAGGATTAGGGTTGGGGTTTGGTTTTGGGAAATTAGGGTTTCCTTTCAATTCTTTTCAAAGCTCTGATACCATGAAAAGAACTGAGAAGAAACATTTTTTATTGGTATAATTATGAGAGTTCCTACTACATATATATAAGAAGTACATTAGACCATCTCTCCTACTACAGGCAATGTGGGACTAAAAACTAAAGCTAATTATATTTATAAAAATGTACAAGAGGGTATTAGGTAAGGAAAAAGCTCAAGTATGTTTTTAGGAATTAGGCCAAACTACAGGGTGTTTTCAAGAAATAAGTTTTTATATAATTATGTAGTTTTTATAATATATAGTTTTCGAGTTGTGTAGATATACCGTGGAGAATGATTTTCCGTTTTATACATATTTTTATTGTAAATCTTCAGTTTTTTCTTAATACTAAAAGAATGTATACCAGTCACTCAAATGGCCTCCAATCATTTGAATTTTTTCTATAAACAAGTCTACAGTTTACAATTATTTTAACTAATAGTTTTGTTGGGTCGAAAATTGTACCCCATTGTTGAAGCTCAAATCGAAGTAGAAGCTAGAAACACGAGTCCGAGACTCAAGTTCAAGCTCAAGCCCAAGCATGGAGGGGCTGACCGGCCCAAGCCAACATAAAAAACAAAAGTAGAAAAAAAATTGTAATATGTAATAAGTGAGAATGAACAAAAAACCAAATTTGTAAAGCCAAGGGCTAAAATGCAAAAGTGTGCACATGTAAGAGTATAAAAATCCATCCCAAAGAAGAAATGATAACTTTCATGCTCACCAAATCTTTAAGGTTTAATGCCACCATTTCTCTCTTGAGGTGAGATCCTATCTTCTTTTTCGAGAGAGACCCAAAAGAAAAGAGAACTCTTTTGGGTCTCTCTCATCTTCCTCACTTTATCTTCTTCCTCACTTTATCTTCTTCCTCAAACCTATCTCATCAAGAAGACTTCATTTTAAAAGCTCAAGATTCAAGATCAAATCCAAATAAAAGAGCAACCTTTTCTCATCAAATCTAAAGAGAAGACGGAGAGAAGATCTTGGGGTGATCCCGGAAAGGTATTGAATCTAAATGAGACCCTCGATGCAAGGTTCAAGATTTCGGCCGAAACTAACGATACGTGATGGTTTCGTCTCGGTTTCGGTGGAGACCGATACGAAACCCCGAGACCGATATGAAACCAACTATACAAAAAGGTTTCGGCCGAAACCTTTTAGAACTTAATTTTTTATACCATTTGACCATCATTGTGATCATTGTAGGCTTTCGTTAGAAAACCGCAAAAAGTGATCCCAAACCTTTTATTAATACTTATCTAAGTACACTTTTCACTATATTTTGCATCATGGCTGGATTTTTAAACACTTAGGATCATTGTCTTGTAATATAAAACCATAAATTTAAGTATTTAATATATCTACACTTATATATGTTGTATTACCACCGAAACCGAAACTTGAACCGAGATCAGCGAAACTAGCCGAAACCCAACGAAACCAATAACATTATGAGAGACCGAAACCGAAACCGAGTTCTTGAACCTTGCCCGATGTCAGGTCCTTCACTAGACCCGTGGAAACATGGGTTACACCCATGTTTTCCAAAAAAAGATACTCCGAAAGGTGTACCCGCCTCTCAAGACACCCCCTAAAACGGGTGCTCCGCATCCGGATGCCTTCCTCTCCGGAGGCGCTCCCAACATAATCAAAACCACCTGCTGTCAGGGGCACCCGGCTGGGTGCACTCGGCAGCCTTGGGGGTACCCGGCTCGGGCTCCGACGCTTACAAATAAAAAAAAGAAGAGAGAAAGAAGAAGAGATCCTCGTTGCAAGACCTCTGTAATGTTCAAGGCCATCTCGAAAAGGGGTTTTTAGTCGCAATTTCACGAACACATTTCAGAGTGAGTTCACATGATACGTATGACCCGTTAATTGGATGTGCTATCGTGTCAGAACAACAGTTAATTAATAGCAGTTTTGTCCGCGGCTGCTGGATATTAGAATCCCCACGATCAATAAACCCCTATCTATAATGGGCAGAGGGAATCTGTACACACCTCATGCACGCGTCCATCTCAATGGGACGGCGAAAAACACCCTAGAAGTTTAACTTGAAATAGTATTCATTATTAAAAGTCCAATTATTAAGACAATAGTTTTACTAAGAAAAGAAAGAAAATATATAATGATATTTCAAATCCTATATAAATAATATAAACATTTTTAAAACTTTTTTATACATAAAATGATCACAAGATTGTAACCATGCTAGACACTCATATATCGAATTGGTCAAAATTTTCTTATAACTAGCTTAAGTCTCTTACTATCTGGCACACCAAAAATAGTACATCATGGTATATACTTTTGAATCTTGAGCCTTGTCTTGGCATCAAGGCCATGTATGAATTCATGCTCAGTAAAATGTTTGAAACGAAGTTAAAATATTAAATAATGAATATATGACTAAAACTATAGTATTAGATATACATATTTAATTTCTAATATTTTTATATAAAATAGATGAAAATATATATCTTGATTTCAATATTAAATTAAAAGGTATATGTGTTTTTTTAAGGAGTGGAAAGTAATGTGTTAATTAGTGGGTTGACCCGACCCGATCCTTTTCATAAACGGAAGAGCGGGTCAGCTGGGTTGACCTGTTTAACCGCGGGTCGGTTACGGGTCTACATTTCCTGATCCGTTTAATAAACGGAATAAACGGCTCAGGTCTGAACCCATATCATGACGGCTCAATCTTGACCCGACCCGTTTGCGACCCGATCCGATCCGTTTTACAAACCTATGTGTGCGTGAATGGACTTAGATCTAATTTTTACGCACAAATAATCATGTAGATCACGATGACCTGTACAGATCAATGATAAACACAGGTGATTGTGTGTTTGAACAATTGGCATCATATAAAAAAGGAGGCTTCTCTGCAATGGATATGCTCTCTCTCTCTCTATATATATATAGGTTGATGGAGGAAATGTGCCATAGGAGGGAATTTCCTCCTATGGCGTCGAAAAAATACAATATCTACCATTTTTTTCGACGATCGGCACCTATCACCTCCATGTTTATCATCTAAGATGTGGATACATCAAATTTCATGTGATTCCAGCATCTTTTCAAAAAAAGTGGTGGAATCACATTAAATTTGGTGTATCCACATCTTAAATGATAAAGATGGAGGTCATGGCTGCCGATCGTCGAAAAAATGGTGGAGGTTGTATTTTTTCGACGTCATAGGAGGAAATTCCCTCCTATGGCATCTTTTCTTCATTATTCTCATATGTATGTATGTATATATGTGGATTTAGGTCCAACTTTTACGCATAAGTAAAGCTGAGACCGAATTAAAAATATTTCCACTAATTCTTTAGTTGAATTGTGGTAGTAAGTAAAGATATGGCAGGTTCTATGTTATCAAAAGATTTAGTTTAGGATCCAAAAAGAATGGAAATTTAGATTCCATTAGTAGACCTAAAAAATACAATGACATCTTTGTTCTCGCTGTAGTATTAATGGTTAAATTCTTAATTGTTTATGAGAAGGTCATTGCATATTTCTAAATAATATTGATGGATGTCGTCTTTTAAAGGCTTAAGATTTAGGTCTCATAATAGTTATTACCTGGCACTTTTTAATAGCTTATATAGTTGATTGTGAAATGAAATAAAGTTTACCGAGTAATTTGAGAAAAAATGAAGGACTTTTAGATCTGATGAAAGTTTTGATAATAGAGCAAAAGCAAAGGCAGCAGTTTAAATTAAGTAAAATTTTGATTGGTTTGAAATTATCAAAGCTGGTTTGATGGCCGCACATGAATTTGCTCGTAACCATCTCAAGTATGCAACTGTACATGACACATCTATGCACTAGGAGGAAAGAAAGGGCGGCAGTGAGGGGCAAAATTTCCTTTCTCTTTTACGTAGATTTTTGTAATACAAATTTGTATTATTTAGCAATTTTATTCGGAAGAGGAATCGTTTACTTGGTTCTTCCACTTCTTTCATCTGATACCATAGGCTTTCGACTGTGGTGCTCGTGCTTGTCTGCTCTTACCATGCCAAGGCATGACTTGTTAACTTGAATGCACATTACTCCACCTTCTTGTCTATAAATACATGCTTTTTAGCCAAATATATGCCCCTTGATTAGACCAGTTAAAGGAACTCTTTGGTTGAACACTTATATGAAGATTCTTTGGATCATTTGACTATGGTGGTGGCTTCTTTTAAGTGAATGATAGTCGCCACAGCCGAAAAAAAAAAAATGAAGCTCTTAACCTGATTTGGAAGCTCTTCGTTTTGAATCTGTATTGAGCCGCCTACTTCAGGGGCTCTATCTTGGTAACTCTTTAAGCTGCTATACAGATTTCCTCGCAGGGCATGAAAATTATTCTCCAAGAGTTGGCCTCTGAGCTGTGAACTATTGTTTCTTACAATCATGTGCTTTCACAATTCTTTGTTCTCAATGCCATGAAAGTTTTATTCAAGTAGTCTATGCTGGTAACCCTTGCTTTTTGACATCCACAACACATTGCTACTGAGATCCTTGAATGATCCAATTTAACCATGCTTTAAAATTACCTGATGCACAACAAGGATGGGATGCCAAGTGATCTGCATAATGGAGACATAGAAGGAAGCAAGAAGGGAATGAAAATAATTTTTTAGCAAAAGAAGACAAATGTTTAACAACCAAAATTCATTTTCATTTAATGATTGTTAGCTATCAAGTTAAGTTAAATAAACACCAGTCTTCAAGGTTGTGGAAAGCGGTGGAGAGGGCTTACGCTTAGTACTAACTAATAATAATAATAATTATTATTATACACACACACTACAAATTATTATATATATACACGGTGTTTTAAATGTCGGCCAACATCCGACATATGTCGTCAGAATTTCGGTATTGTGAGTAATTGACACTGAATTTCCAAATTATTTCTATTTCTGAAACTTAGAATAGATCGGCTGAATTTTTTGCATTTCGGAAAATTTAAAAATATCGGCCGAAATTTCACAATACTTGCCAAAAGAGTTAATATGTTTTTTGGGTTTCAGGTCATAAAACTGAATGCAGAGTGTTTTTCGTCACCCTATTGAGATAGAAATGCGCATCTCTTGTCATGCATATACAGATTCCCCCGATTTAGGGTAGGCTGGGGTTTATTGATTGTGAGGATTCGATTCTTCGGCAGCTGCGGCCTAAGCTACAGTTATCCATCGCTTTTGGAGCGAGAGAACCTCCAATTAACAAGTCATGCGGTTATGCGAATTCAACGTGCAGGATGCGCGTGCTGTGTTTTGAGGGTGCTTTGGGCATATCCGGGGCCTCGCAGAGTTTATGGGGGTCCTGCTATCCGGATAGCGGGCTGGCGGTCAAGGGGGCTAGCCGTCCTCTTACGGGGTGCGGGAATTGCTCCGTTAGAACTTTTTTCTAACGGGAGGAGATTTCTAATGGGAGAAGCGTTTTGAATGTGTCGGGAAGCTCCCGAAAAGGGGAAAGTACATTGCACGGGCGCAGGCGCGCGCAAAAGAGATTGGTGCTTGCATCGCTGGCGCATGCAAGGGGAGGTTGGCGCTGGCACAAGGATGGTTTTGGAGCTTAAGCTTCTTGATAGTTGGCGCTGGCGTTTTGGCGCGTGCACCAAGATCTCTGAGCTTAAGCTCCAAGGGTTTGGCGCTTGCTTCAGGATTTCGGAACTTAAGTTCCAGGATATTTTGCCGCTGGCGCCTGCGCTAGGATTTCGAAACTAAAGTTCCGGGGTTTTTGGCGCCGGCGCTTTTTCCTAAGGGGAAGCACCCAGAGAGGCTCCCCTTGATGGGGTCACCCCCATTCTTTTCCTAATCTGGTCCAAGCTTTCTCGATCTTCAAATCTTTAGATTTTTAAATTTTGATGATGAAAAGGGGCCCTTTTTTCTCTTCCTCAAGTCTTGGATCTTGTCAAAAATGGATTTTTGAAGATGAGTTCTTTGTTTTCTCTTTTTGGATCTTAAGGAAGGAGATGCAAAATCTTTTTTTTTGTGATTTGATGGAGGATTTGCTCTCCTTTAGATGGGTTTATGGTTAAAATTTATTTAGTTGAAAAAAGAGGTCAACCTCTAGATTTAATTGAAAAGTGAAGGAGAAGAAGAACCTTGATGAGAGAGAGGAGGCTCAGAACTCTAGGTTGATTGAGGGGAATAAAAGTTATTGATTTTCTCATGATGTTTGCCTTTTATAGGCTACACCTTTTATATATAGCCTCTTGGGCTTTTCCGAATGACACTTGTGCCTTTTCCCATGCTATGTGCCAAATTCTTTTTGCATATAATCCATAGGCTTTTACAAAATTTGGCTTTTTAGCCATTTATTTACATTTATTTCTAAAAATCATATTAAACTTATTGCCTCGTTCTATTGGCATGGGGTCGGTCCCTTCCTTTCTTGGGCTTGACTTGGGTTTAGGCCCACTTGTTTGAGCTCGGGCCCACTTGACTTGGGGTTGTTTTTTGACTTTGACTCTGACTTTGAATTCTTGGCAAGGGTCGAGGTTTCGGCCGAAACCACCGATACGTGGTGGTTTAGTATTGTATTTGGTGGAGATCGATACGAAATCCGAAACCGATACGAAACTAACTGCACAATATTGTTTCGTCCTAAACCTTAAAAAACTTATTTTTTTTATACCATTTTTACCGTCATTGTGATCATTGTAGGTCTTCGTTGTTAGAAAACCGTAAAAAAGTAAACTCAAAGCTTATATTAATACTTATCTAAGTACACTTTTCAATATATTTTGCATCATGGCTGGATTTTTAAATACGAGTATTAATGTCTTGTAATATAGAACCATAAGTTTAAGTATTTAATATACCTACACTTGTGTATGTTGTATTACCGTCGAACCCGAAACCCGAACCCTAACCCGAACCGAGATTAACAAAACTATCCGAAACCCAGCGAAACTAATAAAATTATGAGAGAACGAAACCGAAACCGAATTCTTGAACCTTGATTCATGGACAAGAGGGGTGTAAATTTTTAACCCAACACCAACTCGACCATTCTACTATGAGTTATTGAGGGAAATCCATTTAAAAAAGCCAACAATTTATATTAAGTTATGACGATGATAATTCTATTAAAATCACAAGTTATATTAATGGTTATTTATAATACAAAACCGTAGGAAATATAATTGAAATTTCTCTTATATTCGATATCAAAATTTTCGGACCAACACGACACCGATATCTTACATTTAAAACATTGTGTGTGCATGCATATATATAAGAGACTTCTAGCACATCCATTAGATGAAGTAAAAAATGAACTGTTCTTCAGCATGTGGTAAATGCGATCGCTAGATAGATATGATAGATGCCACCAAATCTTGTGAAATTGGATATGTGAGCTATCTAAAATATGTAGATCAAGATGATGGGTTTGGATCGGTGTAAAATACGAGGGATTGTGTTTAAGAAGTTGGCCTCATTTTATAAAATGAGCACTGGCCTCAATTGATTAGCGCTCTCACTCTATATATATGAAGGGTATTTTACTCCCCAGGTGTAATTTAGTTATATTGACACCAAGTTTCATGTGATTTGGAAACTTCGCTTAGTTGCAAAATAGACGGTTTTCCGACAGTAGAACATTTTATAACCAATGATCAAATGTATTAACAAAATCCAAATTACACAAAACTTGATGTACCCATACTTTAGACGGTGGAGATCAAGATAGAACCGATCATGAAAAAAATCATGTAATTCATTAATTTACATAGGGTGTAACTAAGTTACACCTAGGGTTATAATAGCCGCTATATATATTGGAAAAATGAACAAAAGAGGTCTTAGGAGGCTTTTTCGTTAGGTGACGTAAAAAATGTATATTCTTCACGATTTTTTTAACGATCGGTATCCATCATCTTTATTATGTAACATGTGTATACACCAAATTTCATGTGATTTCATCATTTTTTCACCGTTGAATTAGCAATGTAAAAAGTTCTATTGTCAGTAAACCGTTAATTTTGCACCCACCAAAAGTGATGGAATCACATAAAATTTGGTGTATCCATATTTTGCTTGTTGAAGATGTTTATGGGTGCCGATCGTCGGAAAAAATCGTCCAGGACGTTTGTTTTCAACACCATAGGAGGAAATTCCTTCCTATGTTACCTTTCCATCATTATTCTGTGTGTGTGTGTGTGAGAATAATGGAGAAAAGAGGCCATATATTGAATTTTTTCCTTTGGCATCGAAAAAATACACCCTCTACAATTTTTTCGACGATCGGCATTCATCATCTTTATCATGTAAGTACTAAAATGTTCTATTGTCTATAAACCGTTAATTTTGCATCAACTAAATCAACGATGAAAAAGCGGTAGAATGACTTGAAATTTGGTGTGTCCACATTTAGATGACAGATAAAGATGTTGAATGCCGATTGTCGAAAAAATCATGAAGGGTGTTTTTTTCGACGCCATAGAAGGAAATTATCTTCTATGGCACCTTTCCCTCATTATACTTTGTGTATATGAGAATGATTAATTGCAAATTGGTCCGCGTGTTTTAAAAACAGGAACTCTCGATCCACGACATATTTGAAGAATCCGAACCGTTCAAGTTGATCACTCTACCTTGAGTCAATGTGTATGAAAATCAAAAGATTTGAAGGTTGGATGCATGGGTTAGAGGTCTCCAAACCTTTTGATTTTTCATACACATAGACTTGAAAGTAGGGTGATCAACTTGAACAGTTCGGATCGTTCAAATGCCGTGAATTGATAGCTTCCGTTTTTAAAAAACGCGGACCGGTTTGCATAGGAGCGCTCCCGCCAAGTGATCCTAATATGACTCCTTAGGGTGCAACATGAGGAGTCACCCATGTTACACTTTATGAATGTCCCTAGTTCATAAATGCATGGGCTTTCATTAATTATATTGCCATTTATTTATGAGACATGGCCTCTCATGAAGTCCATGCAGGCGACTCCTTAGGTTGCAACCTAGGGTGTGGCCTTAGGAATATTTTTCCATATATGTATAATTAATGGAGGCCCATGCATTTATGAGCTAAGAACATTCATGAAGTACAACATGAGTGACTTCTTAGGTTGCATTCTAAGGAGTCACCTTAGGGCCACTTTATATATATATATATATATATATATATATATAGAGAGAGAGAGAGAGAGAGAGAGAGAGAGAGGAATGCTCCTATGAGAAGCATCTTAATGAGAGGAAATTACGGTCGTTGGATCTCATCTCTCGTTGAGATTAAATTATAAGTTAATTGCGAACTATTAAATTATGAATAAAATAAAAAAAAACAATATCCTATTAAATCTCGCAAGTTCACTTTCCTTTCTCTCATCCCACTCCTTCCATTATCTCATGTTATGGGTCTTAGTCTCTCTCGAGTCCCGTTAATGATCTAACATGTGACTGTGATATTAGCCGTAGTATAATAGTTACATGAATATAATGATTAAATTAGATCAATATGACTTTGAAGTTTGAGTTACATTGCCTCATACTTTTTTTGCCCCATATGAGATAAGGAGACGAGAATAATGACATACATGGAGAGATAAGTGTATGCCTTTAGGAGAGAAAAAAGCAAAAAGAGATGGTTTTTCTTTAGGATTGTTTAGATTTTCTATTTGAATCTTTAATATATAATTAATAACGCAGAAAATAATCTAACAGTCAGATGAGATCTTATGAAAGCAATTCCTTCCTCATTGCTCCTCCAAAGTTGCTTTTCATAGGATCATTCCCCCCTTCTCTCTCTACACACCCCACAAGGATTACTTATAAATGACAAAAAATTCGAATCTTTTAGATTCGAGAAGCAAGACTATATTTGAGTTCAAAATTGAAAAAGGTTATTTTAAAAAAAATTGAGAAAACAAATACCTTAACAAATAAAACCATTCTTTCAAGTGGTTGAACATGTTGTTGAACCTATGTAGCTGAGATATATTTGGTTTCGTGACTTTTGTAATTTTCCAGAAACCTAGGATATTGGATATGCTTATATATCTATTTTATTTATTAATGGGGAGTAATTTATTGCAAACCGGTTTGCATTTTTTAAAATGGGAACTCTCGATTTACGACATATTTGAACGATTCAATCCATTCAAGTTGATTATCCTACCTTCGAGTCTGTGTATGAATAATCAAAGTATTTGAAGACCCCTAACCCATGCGTTGAATGAGTGCAAAATCAAGGTATTTCAATATAGCAACATAAACTTCTTTCAAGATCCCATGTATAAAGGAGAGGCTCATTTATTTTTAGGGAATAACTAAGTTATAACCGGTTGATGATGGCAAAAGATACCGTTTATATATGAACTAAATAGGAATATAATTGCCATTTAGGTTACAGAAACATATTAAACATTATAAAGATTTTTTTTTATTTTCATATTTTTAATATCCTTTTCCAATAAATTGCACTAAATTTAGTTGCTACATAAAAAAGCAGAGTATTGATTCTACAACGTTCTTGAATTTGATCACGCGTAAAAGTGATTGGTAAATAGTTGTGAGGAAATCAATACTATAAGAAGCAGCAAAAAGTTGAACTTCATGATTCATCAGCCCTCAATACATTATTCTAAAGTCCAATAGCCGATAACTCCAATATCATCAAAAGCTAATGTGAATAGGCAATTGCAATAAATTAAACTAATTCGTATGCTATAATGCCACCAAATTTAAAGACCGATGCAATTCCGGATATTTTTAACGTAATCAATTTCCATAAGAAGAAACCCCTAGCAAACATTGTAAACCCTAGCAAAGGTTGATAGATAGGTTGCTACTAGCTAGGATCGGTGGCAGAGGCATCAAGATCGGTGAGAAGGATTTCTTTTATAATTTGATGGATGAAAATGGAGACCGGATGATGAGTAGTCCACAGCAAATGAAACATGTATCTATTGATTTGGCATTGGCGACATGTTTGACATGGATATGGTTCTATCATAGAAGCGTCTACATATTTATAAAAAGGGAAAACTTATTTATCTCCTGAACATTTGGGTTTGCTTTTACTCTACCATTTAAACCGATTAGGTAGCCTCCTAGATATGAAAATATTTAATGTTTGACTCTCTGATCCAGAACCACGAAAAATGCTGAAACTATCAATATCAGTATCTTAGAGTGCAGTTTCATACCAAGTTTTCAAACTTTATTTTTATCTCCTTATTGTTTCTATTTTTCAGTTCTTATTTTTGAACTTTTTAGAGGTTAGAACGTAAAATTTATTATCCTCTTTAGATTGATCCTATTGTTGGAATTACTCTTATAAATATTTTCTTATCCCTTATTCAGGTCCGCTACTGGAAAATCAAGAAGTAGCCAAGTAAACAAAACTGTTGAAATATCAAATATTGGGCTTTATTGTAACTTTTTTGAATTGAACTCGAGTCCATTGGATGTTGATGGGTCCAGTAGCTGGCAGTTATTCGGTGATGTAAACAAAGATACTGTGAGATATGATTATGTAGTAAAACCATTTGACATGTCAATTTCTCTGCTGGTATGTGAATCTGTTTCCACTGTTTGTTGCTTTCACTTTAATTAAAATAGTTTTTGCATTTATTTGGTCTTTATTACGAAGTAGTAATATATGGTTTCACTCTTGCGTTTATATTTATATCTATTAAATTTTGTTCTACTTTTGCGTTTGTATTTATATCTATTAAATTTTGTTCTAGTAAGAATTCAAACCAACCTCTAACGGGTGAATACAATGTGTTTATCCATAGGTAAATAAGTCTGGAAAGTTTGATGGTGCACCTCAGTATGCTGTTATTGCCGAACTTACTGCCTTGGTTTGTTCCTTTGCAATGCAAAGGCAAATTTATATTTTTGAAGTTTTTTCCAGTTATTTATATTTTCATTATCCATCAACAAAGCAACCATGATACTTATTACATACATTATCTTCATTATCTTCGACAGGTTGTGTATTTGAACGAGACTCAGTTGGAAAATTTTTTAAGCCTGTGGGACTACTTCTCCATATGTGCGCTCAGAGAAAAGTAAGTTGGTTTCTGCAACGTTTATGAGTTTATATATATATCATGAGCAGGGGCAGAGCCAAGTGGGGGCCCTGGCCCCGATCAAAATCTCGACAAACTATATACTTCCATACATTTATAACAAGATGTTGCACACCCATATAAAATTGTCATCTGATATAAATTGTCTAGTAGGATGTTTAGTATAGTAGTAAATGCTTAATAATGCTTATTAGGAGGTCTTGGGTTCGAATACCTGTAGGTTATTTAATTTTTCATGCTATATGTTGACATTTTTAGTCCATGGATCTATATATGTTGCTATGTTTGATTTTATCTTCTTATTCCAATTTATCAAAGAAATGGATTCTACGTGGAATTATTCGATTGAATCTTATAAAGTCTTGTTCTAAATAGACTTTTTTTTATTAATCATGTACCATTTTATCTGTTTTAAAATAGAGGAATAAGGCGTCATTCTAAATTGGTATTAACAACTCAATGATTTTAAACTACATGTTTTGAACCATTTGTTATCTGCATTTTTTAATCCTAAAATGATAATTTTCTTTTGTTATAAGAAAATCAACATATAATAGTTATTTATCTAATACGCTACAATTACATCAATATACATGTATACCCAGACACTTGATTAATAAATCTTTTTTTATTATGCTCAGTCTTAGAAATTACAAAACCACTAGATCTTTCATAGGATTGTTTTTCATTGTTGTTATAATGAAGTTAAATTGAAGAAATTGATTTATAAGGATTTTCAAGAAATAATTATCAAACTTTTAATTTACAATATATATTTTTATACTTTACAATATATTTACATGATTATACTTGGCTTCCCCAAGCAATATTTTCTGGCTCCACCCCCGCTCATCAGTAGACATGTAGAAAATTGTACATTCTACCTTCATTGTTGATCGAATTATTTTCCTAATTACTTTTATGGAATTTCCATGAACTAACTATCAATTTAATGCCATATCCCACATTTAAAGTGTAATGATCATGTTGTATCTTCCAAATCTTTTGAATTTTTAACATAAATCTTATATTTTATTTTTATATAGCTAAATAGAGATTTTAGTTGATGTGCGCACACTTTCTTGTTTTTTTGAATTATCTTTATGATCTTTTTTGGGTTGGTCGCACATACAATAGTTTGTTTTTGGAACATGGAATAAATTATTCCCTGTGTCCTCATATATTTTCTTTATTCCCTTCATACCGTGTGGGATGGTTATTTTGACCATTTTGGTGAACTTTTCCCTAAACGCTTAAACCATTGTTGATCGAATTATTTTCCTAATTACTTTTATGGAGTTTCCATGAACTAACTATCAATTTAATACCATATACAACAGTTTAAGTGTAATGATCATGTTGTATCTTCCAAGTCTTTTGAATTTTGAACATAAATCTTATATTTTATTTTTATATTGCTAAATAGAGATTTTAGTGTGTTATGTGCACACATGCTTGTTTTTTTCTTCTGAATTATCTCTATGATCTTTTTTGGGGTTGGTCGCACATATAATTGTTTCTGTCTTTGGGACATTGAATAAATTATTCCCCGTGTCCGCATATATTTTGTTTATTCCCTTCATACCATGTGAGATGGTTATTTTGACCATTTTGGTGAACTTTTCCCTAAACGCTTAAACCATTATTTGCTTAGCAGCTTGTGTAGGGGAAATTGGATGACAGAAAGTATGCACATATTTTTCAAGTTAAAGTATAAGCTGGATTTGTTAAGTGAAATGGGTATGTTGGGATGTCTACATTGGCTTATGTAAGAAAATAGTAATTTAGTTGCTTTGGGCGGCGACGACGAAGGAGGAGGGTTATGTTAAGGTTAAAGATAAAGAAATGAGATGAAGTAGATGATGACGATGGCAACGGCGACGAGAATTAGGGTTTGGGTAGAGAGAGGCATAGTTGTTATGGCGTCATAGCGAGTCACGATGGTAAAGAACCGTCATGACGCCATGGTGACACGACGCTCGCCATGGCGTCCGTATGGCGACAAGTCGTTCACAACGTGCTACATTAATTATATATATAGTTCTATACCCAATATATAATTACAAAAATTATAGAATACCATCAAGCATACAATTATATCATCATTTAACCATCAAACATAAAACATTTTATATTAAAAACCATTAAAACAAGTCAACATTAGGCTTTTTTTTACTTTTCATTGTTTGACTCCAATAAAACAACGGCCCCATGGAAAAAATCATCTTTAAAATGAAGCCAGAAAATGTTTTATGTTTTTTAGACGGTGACATGGCGAATTGCCGCGACTCCATGTCGTCGCCCAGGCGACGCCATGCCAACTATGGAGAGAGGAGATAAGGAGGATGAAGGTGGAGCATGAGGACAACGACAACGGGCTTGGGTTAGGTTTACAAAGAGAAGGAGACGAGGATGCTGAGGGTGGGACGTCAAGGGAATAGGGCGGCGACAGCAAGGGTGGCCACAACGGCAAGAATAGCTGGTGGGATGGTGTCAGCGGTGGAGATGGGTAGGCCTAGTGTTACGTTTAGAATGAGAGTAGGAAGAAGTGGGGATTGGGATTGTTATGATAATGTGCAAGTCGTTGGCGTGACGGTGACATGGCACTAACGGTGTTGACGTGTCGCCGTTACTCATGTAGTTTCTCGTAATTTACTATATACCTGTTTTGTAGAAAATTAGTGGACTTTTGGGAGTTTAATACAATTAAGCCTAAAATTTATATTGTATTTAAATGTGTAGAACATGCATAAATAACCGAGACATCGATACATTATGTTGTTTGCTTTGAATTTTTTATATTCTTAGTCTAGATTGACTAAAATTATAATCGTTATTATATGTGTGTGTAAACCATGTTTCCGTAGCTTAGAATTGTTTAAACAGTACTTTTTCATTATTTTTATATTTATATGCATGTAGTAATATATATTTATATCTAATTAATTGATTTAAAAAACGTATCTCATATCCTATGTTTTTGAAAAATTACGAGTCAACGAATCATAATCGTATCGTTTGTTTTATTTGTATATGAATTTATGCTACTTAGATGCGTATCTTACAACATCTTAAATGTGCTATCGGACATGTCCTGTTATATCAAAATCGTTGACATATGCATATTGAAAGACACATGTACGGAGATTCGGCTGGATCTCCTAATGATTGGAGATCAAATACTGGGTATTGTGTGTTCGTTAGTGGTAACCTAGTATCATGGAAGAGTAAGAAGCAATGTGTTGTCTCCAGATGTAGTGTAGAAGCAAAGTATTGCTGAGCAATGGAGAAACACTAAATGTGAGTGTGGTTAAAGTACTTCAAGAACTTGGGTTTCATCATTTGAATATCATGACCCTAAGGTATGATATCGAGGAGGCTACCTTCATCTCTAATATCCTAGTTTTTCATGAAAGCACGGATCATTTTAAAATCGAGTGCCATTTTGTTTGAGAGAAAGTGCTTGAAGAAGTTATCAAGACAGTTCATGAGAAGCCGCAAGTTCAATTGATCTATGTATTTACTAAGCCACTTGGGGGTGCTAGAGTGAAATTTATTTCCAACATGTTATGAGCACATGATATATCCATTCTAGCTTGAGGGGTAGTGTTAAGATAATTTATTTAATATTATTAGATATTTAGATTTCTTCGTAATCAACTAATAATGGGTAGTTTAGATATTTTAGTTAATCCATATGATATGTAAACCCTAGTTATTTTATTATACGTGGAGAGAGAACCCTTCTTATCTTTTGAGTTGTTTTGCCTCTGGTGTCCTTCAATTGGCACCGACCATCTTCATTTTCATGACTATAAATATGTGTAAATTAATTTTCATATAATATGAATAATGTTCTTGCATTGGATAATTGCTAAATTAAATGGTTTTTTGATGATAGAAGATTTTACAATGGTAGATGATGGGCAAAAAACATCCAACCATATGATAATAGATATATCCATAGTTTAGGACATGGAGATCAATATGGTCGGTTCCCATCATCCAAAAATCGACGGATGTTTGGATTTTTAACCGTCGCTATAGGAAATTTCTTAAAATGCTACTTAATATTCCGCATCCTCTCTCTATATGTTTATGTATTTATATATGTATTTAACCTCCCACTTCCTTTCATTCCTCGCTTAGGGCTACAACAAGACCCAACCGTGACTTAAGATTATTCATGAACATCGAGGACGGACTTGATACTCCAAAATTCCTTATTTTTTGAGTTCGACTTCAACAGAATATGATTACTGAGATCTTTAGTCATCTTCTTGAATTGTCGAGTTTGATCATGATGGAATCTACCGAATCTTATCTTCGACGATCGTGTTCGTTCAATCAATCATCATCATCAATTTAACTTAATCTCAAATTGGAAAATGTGATTTCATGATTTAAATATTAGGATTTTTTGTAATGCTTGATATTTTCTATGTTAATTTTAGAAAAGTTAAAAGTTTTCTACAAGTTTCTATTTAGAGTACTGATGATGCTCGGTACTGCGAACTCCCCAGATCACGACACGTGACAGATGACGTGTCGTGAGGCTTACGGGAAAGGAGCAAGAACGGTACATTGGAAGCGTACCCCGTGCCTTCCTCCCGAGGATGTTCCCGACCTTCGGTGGCCTCCCAGACCACTCCTATGCTCGTCTTACAAACAATCATTGGCTCGCCTCCGAGCCTTCCTGCACGCTGAGCTTCCTCAGCCCACCTAGCTCGCCTCCGAGCTATCACAGAACCAAGCTTGCTCGGTCTCCCGCTAGCCTCCGAGCTTCCCGCCAAGCTCAGCTTCCTCGGTATCACTGACCGACCAACAGCACAAATTACAGGCGTCTCTGCCACGGCTCCGCGAATCTCGCCAGATGCGAGATATCCGCCGCCCACGATACAGCGTTCCATGCCATCGCTTTCCCCCATTAACGAGTGTATTTCGTCATTAATGGGGGATCCCGTCTTTCACGCAGGCGTAACGCCAGGGGCGTAACTCGCGCCCGTAAGCCCATGGCCGCCACTATATAAACCCCTCCCTCAGACGACTCAGGTAAGGAAATTTTACCCAATAGGTCGCTACTCTGCCAAAATATCTCGCATAACTTGATCGTCGGACGGTCCACGGTGGTACAACCACCCCGGGACTTTCTTGCAGGTAGCTCGGCTTCATTCCAAATCAAGCCCACTAAGATCCAGACGCTTCAAGAGGCAACCTTCAAACCCAATCTCAGTCATCCATCAACGCTCGCTACAGATCAACGGAAGACATCTGAAGGAGATCAAGAGCTCCATCAGTTGGCGCCGTTTGTGGGAATTCCGAAAATTCCACTCAACGAAAGTTAATCTTCCGATCTCGGAGTTATGGCGAGTGATCACCACAATGATCCCAGCACTAGCTACCGCCCTCCTCACAACGGGGGCGACAGATCTCCTCCCTCGAACGCCGTTCACGCACTGTCTGCGCGAATAGATCGGCTCGCGTCCGTCGTGGATGCGCTAGTCCGTGTCCAAACGGCGAGACAAGCTCCCTAAGTCGCCGCCCCCCACCTCGGAGCAACACATTGGAAGAGAGACACTGTCCGTGCCGGGGCATCCGAGCACCGTCACACTATTTCCGGCGGCCACAGATTCCTTGTGGCGACCAATTCGATGACCCGGTGGGCGCCTTACAGCTCGACGCCGAGGTCTTATGAAAGCGCGCCTCACCCTGAGGCCCATCGCGCTCCTGTCCCTCCCGAGGTGGTGTCGGTCAGCTCGCCTGCTCCCAGGCATGGCCGGCGCCTTCTCCCTCTAAAAGGTTCGCTCAGACGGGACTCACTACGGCAGCTCGAGGACGACCTCGCCAGGGGACATGAGGAATCTCATAGAACGGAACCGGAACCGCGGCCTGGCGCAGGTCGCCAGCAACAGGGCTATAAATCGAGTATGCTGAATCCTCGGGATACCTCGACCGACTCGATGCCCTCGAAAAGAAAATCGAGGGTATACATTGGGAGAGTCGTCCTTCAAGCGACGGGGCTAGATGTCGCTGACTCGCTTACGAGGCCTTTCACAGAAGAGCTGCTCACTGTCCACGTCTCCTCTAGGAACAAGCCCCTGAAGGTATCCCTCTTCGACGGAAAGTCCGATCCGAAAGACCACTTGGACATGTTCACGGCAGGGATGAGCTTCCAGGACAACTCCGACGTCACACGATACCGGGCATTCCCCGCCACTCTCATCCGTTCTGGACGAGACTGGTTCCGAGGACTCATGCCACGCTCCATCTCTACCTTTGATGAGCTGGCCACCCAGTTCCTCAGCCACTTTGTCGGAAACAGACGACAGAAACGGACAGTCGATCATCTCTTCACTATAAAGAGCGGGGACAAGGAATCCTTCAAAAGATACATCACCCGCTTCTACAATGCTTTCCTTGAGGTCACAGAGCACCGGGACGAGACGGCCATCACTGCCC
Source organism: Agapanthus africanus (assembly GCA_030015575.1). NCBI lineage: Eukaryota > Viridiplantae > Streptophyta > Magnoliopsida > Asparagales > Amaryllidaceae > Agapanthus > Agapanthus africanus. The sequence goes on along the minus strand of CM057341.1, from coordinate 649,919,838 downwards.
TTTGGTCGGGTCTTTAGGCACAAGGAGCGGCTCCTCTCCTTTGCGTTAGCGCAACCTAAGACCATGGCCGAGGTAAAAGTTTGGACAGAGCGAGAGATCCAGCTCGAGTCCGAGGTGAACGTGAACCTACCTCGGACAGACCAGACCGATCAGAAGAAGAGGGCAAGAGAGGATAAAAAGAAGATTGAACGGCTAAAGCCCTACTCCCCAAAATTCTAAGAGTATACCCCGCTCAACATCTCCCGGACAGAGCTGTTGAAGGGAGCGAAGGGCGAGAGATTCTTCAAACTTCCCCCAGTCAACCATAAGGCGGTTAAACGGACACGAGGCCCCTATTGCGCTTTCCACAGGTCACATGGACACCCCACCGAGAACTGCAAACAGCTCCGAGACTACATCGAGGAGTTAATCCGCTCGGTGCATCTTGCAAGATACTTGCGGGGCAAGCGACAAGCCGACCGAGAGCAAGAGCACCACCCCTTCCCGACGAGTTGACGATCGGCCAAATCAAGGTCGTATCAGCGGGGCGTGCACCTGGGGCCGATGAGACACAATGCCCCTTGCCGGTTGAAGGGACTAGCAGCTAACCCAGGAAGAGGGTCAAAGCAGCCGAGCCCATCATCTTTACCGACGAGGACCTCCACGGGATATCCCTGCCTCACAACGACCTTCTGGTAATCATCGCAAGGGTCCACTGTTACGAAGTGCAAAGGATATTGGTCGACTTGGGAAGCTCGTCAAACATCCTCTTCTACGACTGCTTTCTGTGTATGGGTCTTACCCCGTCGGACCTGAGGCCGACCGTCCACATCCAGTTGGGGTTCACTAACCACTCCATCCCGGCAGAAGGGGCGGTCACCCTCCTGCTTAACATCGGGGAGACAGGCCATACGCGTACCGTGCCTGTGGAGTTCATCGTCGTCAGAATTCCATCGGCCTACAATATTCTCCTGGGATGCCCAACGCTGAATTCCCTCCGGGCCCAGATATCGATCTACCACCTAGCAATCAAGTTTCCCCTAGACCAAGGCGGGATAGGTCGGGCCTACGGGAACCAACAAACCGCGAAGATTTGCTTCACAGCTACATCTATGCCCGAGGAGATAAACGATGATCTTGAGAGCACGAATGATTTCGGGGGATCTTTGGATACTTGGGACGAGCATAAAGAGATCCGAGGACCCCCGGTTGAGCCGCTAACAGAGTTCCCCCTCGTTGATAGGGGCAATGAACGTACCGTCCAAATCGGGTCACTCTTAAAGGGAGCTCGGCTCGACGACTTGGTCCGCTTCCTCAGAGGAAACTCAGACGTGTTCGCCTGGGCGTCCGCCGACATACCCGGGATCGACCCCAAAATAATATCACATAAACTCGGGGTCGACCCGTCGGTCCGACCTGTCAGGCAGAAGAAATGAAGTTTCGCCTCGATCAAGCAAAGAGCGATCGAGGACGAGGTTGTTGGGATGCTCGCAACCAACTTTATTCGGAATGTGGCTACTTGGAGTTGTTGGCGAATGTGGTCATGGTTAAAAAGGAAAGCGGGAAGTGGCGCATGTGCGTCGACTTCACTGACCTCAACAAGGCCTGCCCGAAAGATAACTATCCCCTCTCTCGGATAGATCAGCTCGTCGACAGTTCGGCAGGCCACGAGCTACTCAGCTTTATGGACGCCTTCTCCTGCTACAACCAGATCCGTATGAATCCGGCAGATGAAGGGCTCACCGCATTCACAACGGACCGAAGGTATACTGCTATAAAGTGATGCCTTTCGGCCTCAAAAACGCCGGGACTACGTACCAACGCTTGGTCAACAGGATATTTAAGCCTCATATCGGCAGGAACATGGAGGTTTACGTCGACGACATGCTCGTCAAATCGATCTCGTCAGATCAGCACGCCAAAGATCTGGGTGAGGCTTTCGACGTCCTCCGCAAATACAAAATGAAACTGAACCCCGCCAAGTGCGCGTTCGGGGTCAATAGTGAAAGGTTCCTCGGGTTCATGGTCACCCATCGAGGAATCGAGGCTAACCCGAAGAAAATCAGCGCCATCCTCAACATGGCAGCGCTCAAGATCATCGTCGAAGTCATGCGGCTCACGGAGCGGGTAGCCGCTCTGAGTCGTTTCATGTCAAGATCCGGGGAAAAGTGCCTCCCGTTCTTCAAACCTCTAAGGAAGATCCCAAGGTTCGAAGGGTCGGAGGAGTGTCAGATCGCCTTCGAGCAATTGAAAGTGCACCTTGCGACTCTCCCGCTACTCACCTGGCCAGTTGAAAGAGATAAGCTATTACTGTATCTAGCGGTGTCCGATCAATCTCCGGGTTCGGTGCTCGCCCGAGAAGTCGAGGGAGTAAAAAACCCGGTCTAATATGTAAGCCATGTCTTCAAGGACGCGGAAACAAGGTATCCGGCCATAGAGAAGATTGTCTTAGCACTCATCGTGGCCTCGAGGAAAGTACGACACTATTTCCAGACGCGCACCATCCTTGTCCTCACCGAACGCCTTTTGGGGGCCATTCTCGCCTCCCTCGAGTCTTCTGGTCGATTGGAGAAGTGGAGGTGGGAGTTGTCCCAATTCGACATTAAGTGCCGCCCGAGGCAAGCTATTATTGCACAAGCCCTGTCCGATTTTATCGTCGAATGCACTATCCCTAGCAAGGAGGCAGTGCCCGTGCTGGTCCCCGGATCTCAACCCTCGATCGAAGGGAGGCTCGACTCCGTCCCCGATTGGGTCCTTTACGTCGACGAGTTATCAACCGAGGAAGGCTGTGGTGCCGGTCTCAGCATTCGGGGCCCGAACGAGGCATAGATGGAGTATTCTTTGAAGCTCGGGTCCAAAGCCTCAAACAACGTAGCGGAGTACGAGGCTTTGCTCGCTGGACTGCGGATCGCCTCCGGAGTGGGGCTGAAAACGATCCGAATCCGTAGCGACTCCGCTCTGGTCGTCGGCCAAGTGACCGGTCGTTTCGAAGTACGGGAGCCCCTGATGGTGAAGTACTTAGCCGAGGTAAGAAGGCTGCGAAAGGACTTCGACGAAGTTCAAGTGGAGCAGATCCCCCGGCACCTAAACGTCCAGGCCGACGCGCTAAGCAAGCTAGCTTGCTCCTACAAGGCTAACAACAAGAGAAATATCCTCTTCAAGGTCTTGCCACGGCCCAGCGTGGAAGACAGAGCGACACCGCTCCAAGTTTACACGGCCCGAGAAGAGGACCAAGATTGGAGGAAGCCCATCGTGGAATTCCTGAAGGAGGGTACGCTCCCCGGAGATCGTGGGGAGGCCCGCCGCCTCCGAGCCAAATCCCGCCATTTCGTCTGGAGCAATGAGAACCTCTATAAGAAATCCTTCACTCAACCCCTGCTTCGGTGCGTCGCCCCCCCGAAGCCGACTATGTCCTCCATGAGGTCCACGAAGGGATCGGCGGAGCACATCAAGAGGCCCGCACCTTTGCTCAGAAGACGCTCCTCCAAGGGTACTACTGGCCGACCATCTATCATGACGCTCAGAAGCTCGTCAGATGGTGCAAGAGTTGTCAACTCCACGACAGCATACCCCACCTTCCGGCTACCGAGCCGACCTCCCTGACCTCCCCATGGCCGTTTGCCCAGTGGGGAATGGACATGATAGGCCAACTCCCTACTGGTACGGGCGGGCACAAATACATCCTCATCGCGGTGGACTACTTTACGAAGTGGATCGAGACCGTCCTCATCAGAAAACCGGACGCTACCACGACCATCAAGTTCCTGCAGAACAATGTAATATTCCGGTTCGGGATCCGGAGGTGTATCATTACCGACCACGGGACAAACTTCGAAAACGAAAGAGTTAAAGGGTTCTGCAGCGAATACCATATATTGATGAAGTTCGCCGCAGTCGCGCACCTCCAGTGCAACTTGCAAGTCGAGATTGCTAACAGGGACGTCATTCGAGGACTTCAAGCTCGCCTAGAAAGACAAGGGGCAGTTGGGTCGACGAATTACCTCGGGTCTTATGGGCCTTGCTCACATCGAAGAAGACTCCCACTGGAGAGACCCCCTTCAGCCTCTGCTACGGCACCGAGGCGATGGTCCCAGCAGAAATCGGGCTGCCCAGTTACAGGGTCGGGCACTTCGACGACGGAGCAAACACCTCGACCCTCCAGAGTAATTTGGACATTTTGCTGGAGAAGCGGGACCGGGCACAGATCAGAGCTGCTGCTTACCAACGACAGACTGCCCGCTACTACAACACTCGGTTCAAGCATCGTGCCTTCAAGACCGGAGACTTGGTCCTGAGGCGGAACGAGTTTGTTGATCAGGGCAAATTGCATAATTTTTCTTCGAAGTGGGACGGGCCCTTCCACGTCTCCGGAATCTTGCCCGGCGGGGCCTATCGTTTACAAGACGCGACAGGTCGTAAGTTTCCACGGCTCTACAACGCCGAGAAGCTCAAGTTGTACCTTTGAAAAGTACACCTGCGAGTACATATTTATTCTTTGATAAAGCGATGTAAACCTTTTCAAGTCTTTTTCTAAATAAGAAGAAAACTTCTCCAATGTGTTTCCGTCTTCCTCGTTTCCAAGGCCACAGATTTCAATTCGTGAAAATACTCAACACATTCAGAAGGAAAAACAGGAAACATCAAAACGTCGCAGAAAGGAGCTTTATTTACTTATAATAAGGTATTATGGGCTCCTCAGCCTTACATAAAAAAATTATTATTATTACAACAGAGGGGGAGCGGGGTTAAGGAAGTATTCCTGGTGATACTCCGAGGAGATCTCCGCCAGCCGAGCCCTGGCCGCTACAGCCCGCTCCCGTTGATGCTGCACACGAACCTGGGACGCCACAGAAGGGCTGGGCGCTCCACCAGCCGGGCCGTGGCTCACGATCTATCTATTCTGGAAGCACTCCAAAATGAAGGCTAAGGATCGGTCATGCCTGGTCTTCGAGATGAGACCGAGAACGAACACCTTGTCGAGCGTCTCGTCCAACAACTCCTCGGCAAGGGGTTGTACAACCCCGGAAACCTCCAAATTGCGTACATCAGCAATTGGAGGAGGGGTGACCGGCGAGAAAGGAGACGGTCGATGTGGTCCTCGATGCGCTGGCGGTACCTCTCTTTGGAAACAGACTGGTCGTATATATAGATGTCATCGGGAGTAATGATCTCTTCGATCGCATAGATACGCCCGGCCATCTCGAAAATTAATGCTGAAAAGTTGGCATCTCCTTCTCTATTTATAGCCTCCACAGAATCCCCAAGAGTCCAAATTTGTGCGCGCATGGGCACGAATCCAGGGATTCACTCAATTCTTCCAATACTGTACCGCTACACGGCGGATATTCTTTACTTCTCGGCGAATCGAAGTCGGAACGATGCGGATCTTGGAACGCCTCACCTCACCTATGCGTTCCTGCCACGTGCCGCCCGCGACGGTCACTCCTCCCGATATTCACACATCTCGGAAGGTCGGGTAGAGCCTCGCAATGCCGAGCAACTTCACTGCTCAGTCCATCCTTAGCGGGTAACTTTTTACCCATCTACGCTAGCAGGTAAATTCTTACCCATTTATGCCCATCCTTAGCGGGTAACTTCTTACCCATCTACGCTAAGGATCAAAGCCCTCGCCAAGAGACAACCGAGCAGCTATCCTGTTCGGTCCATCCATGGCCGGTAGTTCCTACCCACCGAAGCCAAGGATCAAAGCCCTTGCCAAGAGGTAACCGAGCAGCCGCCCTGCCCGGTCCATACTTAGCGGGTAACTTCTTACCCATCTAACCCTTGCCAAAAGGCAACCGAGCAGCTGGCCTGCTCGGTCCATCCATGGCTGGTAGTTCACTACCCACTGCTCGGTCCATCCATGGCTGGTAGTTACTACCCACCGGTGCTAAGGATCGATGCCCCCGTCTAGAGGCCACCGAGCAGCTTCCCTGCTTGGTTTATCTTTAGTGGGTAACTCCTACCCATCTATACTGAGGAGCGGAAGCCCTCAACCTCCTCTACGACGACCTATCTTCAGAGAGATGGTCACCAGTCCAACTCGGAGAAATGGGCGAGGCTACGCATTTCTACTCGGAGGTACCAACCAACATACCCTCAACGTGCGATCGCCATCTTGACTCCGGGGCCATAACGATGCCGACCTTACACCGGCCATTGTACACTTTAACAAATAATTGGGTTTAACTCGATACGCGATCGCCAACTAAAGGATCGGTCCCAGACCTAGCGCTCATCAGGCGAGCAAAATGAAGACATTGCAGTGAAATGGAAACATTGCCACAAAAATTCTGCAAGAGAGCTTTATTTACAACTCGGGAACCTTTACAAGGGTATTGTGGGCTCCCCAGCCTTATAAAACCATCTGAAGGCTTACAAAATTCCAAGACGAAAACAAAAAATATACAAAAAAGAGGGCAGGGAGACTTGGGCCTCAGGGCCGGCAAGGACCTCAACGTGCTCCGCGGCCACCTCGGGAGCCGAGATGACTGCTTGAGGGTCGGCGTCCACCACAGGAGTTTCGGCACTGGGAGTCGTGGTGACTGCTTTCTCCCCGACGCCCCCACCAGGTGCTTTCCCCCAGCGACGCTTCCGGTGGCATCCCCTGCACCTCACCCTCGAGGGGGTACTCGAGCCGGAGCTTGGCGTCGGGAAACTCCGGCATCAGTGCCTTGACGGCGTCGAGGGCATCATGCCAGACGAGGGCCGAGGCTTCGGCGAGGTCGGCGTAGAATTGATCTGACGTCCTGTAGCTCTCCTCCGCCTTCACAGCCCGGAGGTCGGCGCGTCTCATTGATTCATCGCCCCGTTTTCCCTCTTGAGGGTCTTCCTCGTCTTCTTCAGAGTGGCGGTGAGCTCCCTGACATCCTCCAACTTGGGGCCTTGTTGGACTTCATCAAAACTCCGAAGGTCTCCTGGCAGCCGGCGTTCACCCGACCCTTGGCTGCCACCCAGTCTTCGAGGGCGGCGATTCTTTCCTTCGCCTTATGCAGCTCCCGGCTCAAGCCCTGCTCCATGTTGACAACGAGGGCGCAGTGCTGGAGGACCTAAGGAAAACAAAAGGAGGGGTTAAAAAGGCAAAAGTACTTAATAGGAACCCGAGCGGGAGGCGGACATTGATCTGTACGGCCTTCTGGGCTATGGCCGCCATTTGGGCCTTGAGGCCCCCCCGGGGGATTTTTCCCCCAACTGACCTTTCCATTTCCGAAAGTAGGCTGTCGGCGACAGAAAGCCCCGAGGGCACCTCGAAGCGATGATCTCCTTCATCCACGAAGATCGGGAAGACGAGGAACGGGACACCGCCCTATGGTGCTTCTTGAGGAGAGGCGCGGGAGGATCGGCTTTGCCTCCCACCTCCAAAACCTGGGGTTCCTGCTCCCGAGCGTGTTTGCGGCTCTGCGCGCGGCCGGCCTCAGAGGCCCGGGGCGTGCTGGAGCGCCTGGCGGGAGCGGCCGCCGATGGTGCCGGGCTAGCAGCGGGGCGTGACGGGCCGGCGCCTCTGCTCTTCCTCCCTTTCTTCTCGGCCAGGGCAGCCCGGAATTCAGATCGGTCCATCGGCTCTGCAAAAAAAAAGCGAAAATACAAAGAAGGGGCCAGCAATTCCAAAAATAATAGAATACACAAGTCTAAATAGGTCACATAAGCGCCTAACTTACCCGCAAACTGAGCGGGGCTGAGTCCAGCCCAACCGAGGGCCTGCTCGGACAACAACACATCGGCCCAATGGACGGGCTTTCACTCTGACACCGCCACCGCATCGGGATCAGACGACCGCCTCACCCGCGGGCAGTTGGCCCTGTGCCACTGGACAGACACAGGCCAATTCTCACCCTCGGGTGGTCCGACGAACAAGAACTTCTCCTTCCATTCATGAATGGAAGAAGGTACTGCTACACCCCGTCTCTGTGTTTTCTAAAAGAAACGTATAACCAGCTAGGCTCGTCCCTACGAGTGCTGGGGTGATTTTTGTAGCAGAGGGAGGAAAGGAGAATGTTCAGATTGAAAGGGATCTCCTGCAGTCTCAATTGGACCAGAAACCCGAGGAGAATCCTCCACGAGTTCGGCACTAACTGGCCCAGGGCTAATTGAAAGCAATGTAGCGCCGCACTCACCTCGGGGGAGAAGGGGAAACACATTCCGGCCCAAAAGGCTTCCAAGTACATGGCAATCTCCTTACCCCGTACCTGATTAGCCCTCTCTCCTTTCCAGGCCAAGCGAAAGCGAGTAGCCGGAGGGAATGTGGAAGCGAGCTTGGATTGTGGTGAGCTCGTCCACATGCCTCAGGAGGGAAGGCGCGTCACGGACACTTCTGACACGCGCTTTGGGGACCAACCTCGTTACACGGCCCCGAGGAACATGACTAACCTTAACTTCCCTGGAGGATTCCGACTCGGACGAGGATGAGGAAGAAGTGGAGGAAGAAGCGGCAGAAGACTCCCTAAACTCTACCTCTACTATCTCAACAGACTTCTCAGAGGAAGGCATCTAACCTGAACAGAGGAAGGAGACGTCCGAGGGAAGAACGCAAGATATCCGACCTAAAGAGAGGAGCGCCGAGCTAACGCACAGCGATGAGGAAATTGTAGCGAAGTATGGACCTTGGGAGGGTCCCACCTCTATTTATAGCAGTTGGCAAGCACATCCGACGGCGCCGATTGATTCCCGCCAAAACAGACGCTCCGCGTCCGACGGCCACCAACCTTCCATGTGTCTCAAGAGCATTAGACGCGTCCCTTCAAGCGTCAATGACCCCGGCGGCCCGTCACGTCAGCCAACGAGCGCAGGACACGTGTCCCGGCGCCTCAACGAACGCATGATCGAATAGGCGCTTCCTCTTTAATGCAAGATCTCTCCCCTGATCTGCTGACGTCATCGAAAAAATACGACTAATTGCCCGGGAATCCACACCGACGATAGTCTTCAAATAAGAGCTTGGCCCGGGTGACCGATCAGACCACTCTCGACCCGGACCATAAATAGGTCGAGACGAGAGTGGGGACCTAATGATGATGCTCGGTACTGCGAACTCCCCAGATCACGACACGTGGCAGACACGTGGCAGATGACGTGTCGTGAGGCTTACGGGAAGGGAGCAAGAACGGTACATTGGAAGCGTACCCCGGGCCTTCCTCCCGAGGATGTTCCCGACCTTCGGTGGCCTCCCCGACCACTCCTATGCTCGTCTTACAAACAACCATTGGCTCGCCTCCGAGCCCTCCCGCACGCTGAGCTTCCTCAGCCCACCTGGCTCGCCTCCGAGCTATCACAGAACCAAGCTTTCTCGGCCTCCCGCTCGCCTCCGGGCCTCACGCCGAGCTTAGCTTCCTCGGTATCACCGACTGAACAATAGCACAGATCACATGCGTCTCTGCCACGGCTCCGCGAATCTCGGCAGACGCGAGATATCCGCCGCCCACGATCCCGGGTTCCACGCCATCGCTTTCCCCCCATTAACGAGCGTATCTCGTCATTAATGGGGGATCCCGCCTTTCACGCAGGCGTAACGCCAGGGGCGTAACAGCCGGCGTGAATCTCGCGCCCGCCGGCCCATGGCCGCGAGTATATAAACCCCTCTCTCGGACGACTCAGTTAAGGCAATTTTACCCAATAGATCGCTACTTTGCCAAAATATTTCGGCTAAATTGATCGTCGGAGGGTCCACGGTGGTACAACCACCTCGGGACTTCCTTGCAGGTTGCTCGGCTTCATTCCAAATCAAGCCCACTGGGATCCACAAGCCTCAAGAGGCAACCTTCAACCCAATCTCAGCCATCCATCAACGCTCGTTACAGATCAACAGAAGATAATATCTGAAGGAGATTCAGACCTCCATCAAGTACTTTTCTACAATTGAATTACAGTGGACGTTTCTATTTTTTTTAATAGAAAATTTAGAATTTTTTTGTTCTACAAGAGCTTGAGCTCTGTGTTTTGTGCTTTTGCTGTTTTCGGTTTCTTATATAAGTAAACTATTGGATTACTATAATGTGAACCAGAAAGAACACCTACCTTTCTGAGAAATAAACTGACATCCCCAGACTTGTATGTGCCTTCACAGACTCACCATTTCATGCACAAACACATATTTACCTGTATGCGACTGATTTTTGTTGTATTACTGTGTTCAAATCTGATGGTCATATCGGATTTCAGTTTAAGATGTATCTGGTTAAAAATCTATGTTCACAAATACCGTTGCTTACTGTCACGCCCCGCTTCCCAAAATGTGGAATACGGGAAGCGACGAAGGCCAGCCGTGCTACCTACGGTAAGGAAAAGTCCTTGCATAGTCACATAAGGCTGTCTAGATTAACCTATCAAAAATAAAATCCAATACCAAAAGAAATAATACTGATAATCATGCTGCAATAAAACCACAAGAAATCCTAAAAATGGGTCCACTAGATAATTGATGCAATTAAAGATCCGAAACAAAAGATTCGGAATAAAATAAGATCCGAAAGAGATACAAAAGTCCTAATGTCCCATAAGGGCACACATGTTAAAGGCTAAATGTAAAGGAAAATAAATCTACGATTACTGATCTTCAACAAAGTCCTGGTAGCCGCTCTGATCCTGCTCAGCCTGCAGATCTGTCTCTAAACCTGAGATGGCAAATCTCATGGATGTCAGAACATCCCAGCAAGTACTCAACGTATAAAGTGTGTGTAGCATAATAACAAGAATATATAAAAGTGAAGCCCGGTGCGCAAAAAAACATGTATATAAGTAATTAAATGCACTAACACTATGAAACATGTATGTAAGGGATCATGTCATAACGTAACTGGCCACTAAAAGGTAAACTATCCTATCGTAAACTTGAGTGTGTGCGTCAACCTCTGCAGGAGTATTCCTAACCCAAGAGTGGTGCCCCAGGGGCTAGGAAACACGGGCTCAACTGTGGAATGAACAAGAGACCGCTATAGCCCGGTACGAGCTGTAAACATGTGACCGCTATAGCCCGGTACGAGCTGTAATCATGTGACCGCTATAGCCCGGTACGAGCTGTAAACATGTGACCGCTATAGCCCGGTACGAGCTGTAATCATGAGACAGCTATAGCCCGGTACGAGCTGTAATCATGTGACCGCTATAGCCCGGGACGAGCTGCCGGCATGTGACTTCTGAGATCCTGTTGTACAACTCACACTCAAACCACCCCAACACCCACGTATTTATAGCTGCTATGGTAAAGATTAATATCACTAATTAAGAATGCTGAAAAGACAGGAACTTGTAGTATGGTAATTGTATGGAAATAATACTGGTGAATAGTGGTGTGTCATGTCATGTAATTCAGCATTCAAATTAGAGAACTTGTTTTATTATGAGTAGTCTGGAGCAATGAGTAATCATGGCATGTCAAGTACAATAGTTATAAAATGATAGTGTTCATAAACAAGAATAGCATGTTAAGGTTTCTCAAGCATGCCGACAATGATAGTCTCAAGTAAAATGTTAAATATAGATGATAGGATATGATAAGGTCAAAAATATAAACAAGACTCAACATAAATATGCAAGTATCTGTGTTTAACATCCGGGTTTATTTATTGAAAAGAATAATAAACTGAAATATGGTTTTAAAGGGTTAATATAGTTAAATAGGAATGACAAATTACAGATGCATAAAGCGGATAGTGGTAATAGTATAATTACGAGATAATAGTAAGTAAGATAAAATAAATGACAGATTGACTAGTCATCATGTAACTGCTGATAATAAGTTTTATAATCATGTGATGATAGAAAATGTTAATACAAATTATAGTATCAAAATAATTTATATGATTAGGGCACATAGAGTGCAGCGATATTATAATGAGTGATAATGTAGAAAGTTTAATTTATATATATAAAATATTAAGCCCAAAGCGTTTATTGATTAACAGTAATACTGGTATATTTTTATGTTTTAGATTAGGATATAAGTGTTGATATTTTGCATGCTAGTGTATACCAATATTGTTGCAACAGAAACATATAATTACTTATAAAGCTTTTTATATATTAAACCACATTTACATGTTAATAGTTATTTTATTACGCTTGCACTTTTACAGTAGTTTACTTGATGAAAAGATTAATAAGTATTCTAAATTCTAGGGTTTTCATCATATATACAAGTATTATAAGCTTAATAAAGCGGCAGAATATTATAATTTTATTTAAATATTGTAAATTAATAATTTATTTAGAGAATTGCCGATATTACATCGACTAAAAAAAATAAAAGAGTAAGAGTACTTGCCTCGGAGACAGATAAACACGACGACACAAAGAACAACTCCAAGATTTGATTGCTCGGCTAATTTTGAAGAAGAAGAAAATATTGTGATGAGAAGAAAAGAAGGTTGATTTATATGAGAAGAGGAGAGATGATAATAATTAGGTTGTTATTTATAGAGAAGAGAGATGTTTAAAGATTGGAGAGTATTATAATTGGAGAGATAAATATTCTGATAAGATAAGATTTGGATTTGATTTTATAAAAAAAAGATATGATGGGTTATATACTTCTATAAGATATTAGAAAAGTTGTATATATACATATTAGTTTGTATATAGCTAGAATAATAGAAAAGTATATGTATATATACATATTAGTAAATAGTGAAAATATATGTAGATATGTATATGGTCATGGGTTAATGAAAATAAATATAAGTAGTTATATATATAGGATTTTATGATATCAAACAACTAAAATATATTTTCAGTTAAACTATCATAACAAAATATCTTCAATAATATATATATGTATGTATGTATATATGTTTGTAGAAAAATATTTAAAGAGAGTAGATTTGAGAAAGAGAATCTGCTGAGAGAGATTAGATTAGATTGGAGAGAGAGATTTTGTTAGGGAATATATATAGAAAAAGAGAGCGGGGGTTTGGTGAAATATAGTTAGTGATTTAGAAAAATATATGTAGATAGAATAGAATATGAGAAGAAAGAAATCTGTTGGAAAAGATATTTGTTTGGAGAGAGAGAATAGTATTTGTTTTAAAAGAATAAAGTTATCAGGTGAGACATATATGGTGATTGGAGAGAAAAAATTGAGTTGTTAGATTAGGAAAAATATTTATATGGTCAAGAGATTTAACAAAGGCTCTCATGACTTTTCAAAATTAAATATTTTAACCAAATAAATATCGCAAGACAAAATATCTTATAAATAGAATTTAAAAAGGGGTAAAATCTTATGTATATGTATTGTTTAAAGAAATACCAAATAAAATATTTTTTGTTTAAACTATGATACTAAAATATAAATATGGTTATAAAATAGTGTTGGACAAAAATATATTTAAAAACTAATAATATGCATATTTAACAAACTTGAAAAACCATAATTATATGCATATATCTTAATTAAAAGTATTAAACTCCAAATTATAATAATAGTAAAACAAAACCCAATATATCCAAGAAAAAGAAACGTACGATCGGACTAGGGTGTTACACTTACAGTTTTTGTTGTTTTGGTTTATTTTGTTAGTGCCTGCTTATAAATTTGACAGAATGTTGCTCATGAAGTTTAGACGTCTAATTTTGAGAACATGCCAAATATCTGTTACACAAATGAAGATGATGAACTCTATCAAAGTGTCAGCCCAATTAAACTGTCCCTTGAGAGATGCAAGAGGGCATGCTCGGGTATTGTAAAACTCGGTTTGGGCCAACAATGCATTGGTCTACGCATGGATGCACATGGGCTTTTAATATAGTGAGACTCCATCCAAAAGACTCGAGCCTTATAGTGGTTTATCCCATCTTATATCTTATACCCATATGCATCTCATAATTTTTCCGATGTGGGACTAAATGTTATCCACCTTCTCAACATTCCCACTCACGTGCAACGCACGTGGAGAAAGAAGATTTCACGTGCGATGGCTCAAACCTCACATGTGATACATGAACAAACAAACACCCGAGGTTTGATACCATATAAAACTCGGTTTGGGCCCACATTACATGGGCCCCCACATGGATGCACATGAACTTTTAATATAGTGGGACCCCATCCAAAAGACTCTAGCCTTACGGAGGTTTATCCCATCTTATATTTTATATCCATATGCATTTCACAAGTTTTCTGATGTGGGACTATATTAACCACATTCTCAACACTTCCCCGGACAAAGAGGACTTCAAGTGCGGGGGCTCAAATCTCATTTGCAACGTGGACAAACAAAAACCCGAGCTCTGATACCATGTAAAACTCGGTTTGGGCCCACGATACATGGGCCCATACATGGATGCACGTGGGCTTTTAATACAGTGGGACTCCATCCAAAAGACTCAAGCCTTGTAGAGATTTATCCCATCTTATATTTTATACCCATGTACATCCCGCAATTTTTCCGATGTGGGACTAAATGTTATCCACGTTCTCGACAGGTATAAATTTGAATGGACCATCCTGAAAACCCAAATTGTACCTTTTAGTAAATCCCCAAATTTTGCCATGCCTTTAAGTTGACATGATTATCACACTTGCTTAGTAAGATACTGTGTTATATAGTCCTCACCACTTAAATTTTCTTCTGATTTCACAGATATGGACGTTATAGGCCCTCTCATGACTCTCTGTTACAGAAGGTGAATGGATGGCAAAGAATGTGGTGGCAATACGCACTGAAGTCTGTTTTAGCAGATGTTCGTTGGAAATTGACAAAGACTTCTTGGAGCAATCTTTGGAGACGAATGTGAGCTTTCTTCTTGTAATTCATTTTCTTCAGATAATATTGGGATGTTTTTTTTTCAGTTGATGTTTGGGATTGCATGTACACTTGCCTTTGTCCTTTATTTCATCACCACAATATGGACAACTTGTTGCTGATCTCCACAAAAGGGACCATATGCATCATTTACATGGATATATAAATGAACCGCCTTGTCTTATTCTCTTCTTTGTTTTAAACAGTGTTAAAGAGTTTTTACCATGTTAAAGCTTCTTTTATTATAGTGATTCATGTAACTTTGATAACTAAAACATAGTCTGCTAACAGCTGAAGTCATTTGTTTTAGAGAACTAGATTTTTTCCCTCCACATATGAAATAAAAGTACTTGCCTACAACTAGTTGACGGATGGGTTTGATAGCTCTGCCACCTTTACTGGTCTTCACTGAGTCCCATAGTTAAATTGTTTCCAACTATCATGACTAAAAGTAGTAGCTCTAGCTATTATTATGGTTTTTCCTCCACATCTGTAGCATAATCTGTCACTTTTCTTCATTTTCATGTGATAGTGGTAGTTCTTTTTCTTCTTTTCAGCTTTCCATTTCTATTAACCCAATTTTGTTTTGCATAGTTGGTTTCAATTTGGGAAAGTGATTCCATTAGTTTCTTTGATTGGATTTGCGCTAGATCTCATTTCATGTAGTAAATCATATTACCACGCTTTTATGCTCTCACTCTTTTTCTTTATTTCTTTTTGGGGTGGAGGGGAGTGGGGGGTATTAGTTTGTGACTTTTGGGTATGATTTGAACTTTTCTGGGATTTTATGTTTGTTTTATTAGTTTTGGACTAGGAATTAAGTTATGAAATCCTTAATGGTTGTGGACTAGGATTTGAATTTTGAAATATATTTATTGGTGACTATGGATTGGACTATTAATTTCCAACTTATCAATTCTAATATATAAATTGAAGCCATGCTGTAAAAAAACCAAGATGAAAACCGGGGATTGGTCTTTAGTATTAGGACATTGAGAGTTCTCCCTAATCATTTCTTACACCATAAAAGCTGAAAACTAAAAATATTTCCTTTTCTCTCTCGATCTCTTGTCTATATATTGAGATTAATAGTTGTATAATTACTATAGAAATGCAATCACATTTAAATCTCGTCGAAACCCTCTTTCACATCACCGTCAATCTGCCCGCTATATCATTGATCTCTCTCTCTCTCTCTCTCTCTCTCTCTCTCCCCCTCTTCCTCCCCCCAATTTCTTTCGAGTAGTGACCCGACAACATGCAACCCTATCTCAGATATGATTCATGAAAATTCTCACCCTCGGTCTCATCATTGCTGCTTCTTATAACAGAACTCTGTTGAACCCTAATTTTCCACAAAATTTCGAATAAATCACTTCAGTAAATATATAGCTTACTTTTAAATAAATTGGATATGGTCACTGTGAAACAGATTTTAGGGAACCCTGAATTTCACCCAAACTTGCCGAATAAAGTTGCACCAAATTTCCAAAGTTTAACCAAAATTGACGCAAAACCCAACGAGTTTAACTTAGTTACTTTGCAAATTATTTCCCTATTATTGCAACATGCCAACATTATGACTGAAGCCAAACTAGCTTAGCTGTTCGGTAGCAATTTACAAAAAAAGGGACCGAACCACATCTCTACCCCAAAATCGTTGCAATGACTTAGAGCGTCTTTAGCAAGAAGGGGAAAATGTGACTCTTGGGTAAGAGAGATTTATTATTTCCGTGCCACCAAACTTCCGATAAAATTATCCAAATCTCAGTCCGAATCGTCATAGAATCCTAGGGAATCTAATTCAAAAGTCCACGTGCAATTCTGAATCCAAAAAAAAAAAAAATCCTACCAGGAATATGTTCTAGTCTTAGACATGAATCTTTCCTTTAATCCATTGTATGATTGGCTATCCCTCAGCAGTAATGTTCTCTATGATTAGCCATATATCTGCTGAACGATGAGTTGCAATGCATACTTATATCTGGATCATTGTTTGGTTGGTTTTTCTTCTTTCAACTAATGATTGTAAGAAGTAGGTAGAGAATGGAAGAGGTGCATGTTTAAATCGTTTGATGCACAGTGAAATCATATACCGTTACTAATGGGTTTGTCTGATGAGGAAAACACTTAAATGTGAACGCCAATGAGCTACATAAACCTGAATGCGGAGAGCTAAACCTTGGATTGATGCTTATCTGGATTAATGCATAAAATAAGCTATAAACAAGGCATATAAGAATCTTTTGTTCCTGAAGCCTCAGTTATTGTCGCATGCAAATTCTTGAAGCATCAATTTATAGACAAGGATTCACACATTAAGGGCATGGTTGGATATTGAGTTAACTTAAGATAACTGTAGTTTAAAGTTATCTAAACTTAACTCCAAATGTCGTTTGGCTTTCATTTTGGAGTTGAGAGAAATCAAGATGTTGAAATAACCGGAGCTTACAAAACTCCAATGCGCCCTAAGATTTCTGAACTCTAAAAAGCATGAAGAAAACAACCAATATGGAGGCATGGTTTAAAATCTCGGAATCAGATTCAGTATCAATATCGGTATCGGGTGGTTACTTTTTGGATTATCAGCCATCTCGGCTAATAAATATCGGATTTTAAATCATTTGACAAAATAAAAATTTGAAAATTTGAAAATTTGAAAATTATTATTGAAGGCAACTATAAACAATTTGGCAAATTCTTTATCAATTAATGATATCTAAAATGGTTGTTATAATACTTGGTAAAATAACTATAATATTTTTAAATATATTTTTTAGTAATTAATGATGTCAAAAAACTATAATTTAACAACTTCTTTGTTAATTGCCCCGTTTATAAACTTAATACTATAACCCTACTAATCAAATGGTAAAGCTATAACCGGATATGTGACATTATTGATATCGGAATTTGGACGGAATCAACCATCTCCGATCGGGACCGGCCCAGATTTGAGACCATGTTTGGAGATTAGATAACATCAAAACAACAAGTTGGAGTTTAGATAACTATAAAGCCAAACAACCCATGAAAATTATGTATTTAAGTGGAGGAAGGGACTTGCTAACTAGAGATTGCATAGCCTCTAGCTCCACTTAAACAAAAACTCTTGTTTTCCTAACTTCATACCCAAAGAAGGCCTAAACGGCTTGACGTATCAACCATGCATGTGCTTCTGCTCAAATTTGTTTACCCATTCTTTGATTTTTCCGCAATATGTATTAGTATGCAATTTATATTCTTAAATGCAGTTTGTAATGCAGAAGCCAATGCCGTAGATATGTGAATTTGTATAAGAGAAAATTGGAATTGCTTCAGCAACAACAGGTAAGCCAAACACATTTTCTCCATGTTTCGTTGTTTAAATGTTGCTATTCATTTTTATATTGTATTCAATTTTTCTTTATATTCCTGTGCATATTAGATAATTTTAAGCTATATGACTATTCTGATATGTTTAAGCATCCTTTTTCATCATTGTCGTTCTCAGTTATAAGAAAGCTGCAATAGGTGGCTTGAGAAATGTATGTTCATTTTTAAATGTGGTGTTAAACAGTTGGGTTTACATGTTTATGTAGTGCTTCTTTTGATAAGTAATTGAATCCGCAGGCATGCGTATAAGAAAGCTGCAAGAATTGGCTTTAGAAATTTTCATTCATGAGTCATGACATTGTGGTGTTTAGGAAGTTGCATTTACATGTATATATGTCATTTCTTGATAAATAATTAAATCCATAGGCATGTGTTTAAGAATGCCACTCGAATGCTCTGGTGAAGATACTTTCTTTACCTTACTATGTTTTTCATGAACTTTACAAACTCTTACCGGACTACTGCTTGTCTCTATATGCTTTTATACACTATATTTACTCACACATGTGAATTCGTTTGTGTATTCTGTAATTCATTTAAATACACACATTTATACATGTGTACATGTGCTTATATAAATTTGTGGATATACCTATTTGCATAGATAACTACCGACAAACACATGCACCCCCACCCCATATAGGCATGCATGCATGCATGCATGTGTTGATACATCTATATAAAGACGTCAGACGTATATAACATGCATATTTATCATATAATTATGTGCATAGATATGTACCGATTGCAAGTGCCACTATAACATGGTGGGAAAGTTTGTAGCTGTGATGAATTATGGATTTTAAACGGTGCTTGCACCCACAAATCTAGGACAGATTTGTAATTGTACCGATAAATATTGAATTGTATGAAATGTTGTCTGATCCCAATCCAAGATGGCCGATT
This sequence comes from Agapanthus africanus, assembly GCA_030015575.1. NCBI lineage: Eukaryota > Viridiplantae > Streptophyta > Magnoliopsida > Asparagales > Amaryllidaceae > Agapanthus > Agapanthus africanus. The sequence continues at coordinate 649,900,843 of CM057341.1, read as the reverse complement.
CCGTCTCTAAAATGACCATCCACCACTATTGAGATGGTTCCAAGTGGGTTTGGCAATTGATCAAGCTATCGAACTAACATGTCAAATTGAATGTATTACCATATGCTTTCTAATTGATATCATAATGTGTAAATTTATAAATTAGTAATTATTACAAAATCATAACGATGACAATGTCATTTTTCTTGTATATTACTATTTTGTTTACATGGCGTTATTATTGAAAAATATTGAAAATATTTCTAGTTTAGCTTGATTGTGTAGATAAAATTTTAGTTACTATATTTTAAAAACTACTCTGGACATGGTTAGTTCCTGAAAATTATATAGAATTGTATAGTTACATTTTATATGTGTTTAAAACCGTTAGAATACCCGTATTGTACACGAGTTTTTTTTATATGTAATTAGATGCTAAGTACGGTTGCAATAGCAAAGTGACATTGTCTATATAAAGAAGAGGATTAGGATTAGTCCAATTCATTCATTACATTTCCCTAATTTCTCTCTCTCTCTCTCTCAATTATTCACATGGTATAGCACATCTGAACCACCTATTTTTCTTAGATCTAATCTACACCATCCTATCATCATCATCATCAAAACCCAAATACAAACCCTAACCCTAGCATTGTAGCCGCCACCCATCTTGTTCACCCTCATCGGATCTCGTCGACCCTCGTCGGACCTCCAGCAACCTCGACGAGAAAGATCGAATACACTGAGGCCAAATCGAAGCTTCTCCGGGTGTCGTCCACCTTAGATGTGCAAGGACTCGAGTTCAAAATGGCAATCAGGGGTTCGATTTGATGATTTTGCCTCGTGAATGAAGTCGATTTGGTGATTTGATGTTGCTGGTAGTAGTTCTTGGTGATTCGAGCTTGAGTTCTTTGATCTGATCTCGTTTCTGGAGTTTTTTGGTTGACTTGAGCTCGATTTGAGGCTGTTTTTTGGTATTTCTTGCTGATTTGAGACAGTTTCTTGCTGATTTTGGAGATTCCTCACTGATTTAGAGGTTTCATGCTTGATCGATCAGTTCTTGGTCGTTTTCCTTGTTGTTGGTGGCTGTTTGGAGTAATCCCTCGCTGTTTTTGGCTGTTTGGAAGTGATTTCTCGCTGTTTGGGGTTAACTTGAGGTGATTTCTCACTGTTTTGATGTAGGTTGCTATTTTCATTATGAGTTGCTTGATTGCTTTGTTCGTTGGAGTTTTGGAGGTTGTTGGATCGTGGATCGAGTATTAGAGAGATCGATCACAATAGTTTGGGTAGGATCGTTGTCGATTCCTTTCTTTGTTTGATTAGAGTAGTAGTTGTTTACTTGCTCTTGTTTGAGGAGTGATTGTTGGAGATGGAGAGTGAGTCTAAAGGCAACCAGATCTCTTCCACCGATATCTTGGCTATCTAGATGGTGGACTTTAAGCTTGATGATCGGAATTTTCTTGGAGGAGCGATATGTTAAGGGGAGGAGAAAAGACAATCACTTGGCGAAACCCCCTTGATCCGATTACCGCCGATTGGGAGGCGGATGATGCACAGTTAGTCATTTCATGCTTAGCTTTATGGAGCGTCGGATCATGGATGTGCTCGTTCACTTAGGATCCATGAAGGTGATATAGGTTTAGCTCCATGAGCTTTATTCGTCGCAGCAGAGCCTTTCTAAGGCCTATGATTTGGTGCATCAGCGATACAAGGTCCAGCAAGAGGCTCGTTCACTGCATCAATACTATTCAGAGTCTTGGAGACTTGCCTAGCTGGTCTCGGAGTTGTTCCCGATTACTAGTGACGTTGCGGAGATGGGGAGGCGACATGAGGTAGTTCTAGTGATTATCTTTCTCGGTGGGCTACGACCCGAATATCAGTTTGCACGTCCGATCTTGCTTAGGAAGACAAATATTACTCTTGTGATCACTTATCACATGCCCTACCAGATATTTCAATTGGAGATTACCGATGAGCAGCTTGCATCTGGTGAGCACGGTGCTTTTATCAGGCCAGAGAGCTCTTATCTATTACTCTCCACGAGGGGGCGGAAGGTCGTCGAGGAGATAGGGCCGAGGACGAGGAGACTGTCACGCCCCACCCCCAATACAGAGAGTATTGTCCGCTCTGGCCGAAGCTGCACGGTTTTGTCCTTCGGGGCGAACCGGGCCCGACCAGGGACCACTTCCCAGGAGGTCACCCATCCCAGAACTTCCCTAACTCGAGCACGCTTAACTACGGAGTTCTCAAGCTCCTGTATTGCCGGTTCACTTAAAATGTGTCTCTATATTGAAGAGTGGTATCATTCCATTTATAGTACAGATTTGCCCTCTTTCGGAATGTATTCCGAAGATTCCCCATTGCTCTACAGTGGGTCCCACGGACTCAAGAGGTGGCCCCCACGGATTCAAGAGGTGGCCCCCGCTCACTTAACATGACACTTGGCGTGGCACTTTGTTCCGTGTGACACTTTGCTCCGTGAGCAAGAACCGGGATCCGACATTCTCTCCACCTTTGAACGATGGTTCGTCCTCGAACTACAGACCAACTATTGAGGGACCGGCTCTGATACCATTTTATCACGCCTCGCCCCAATACAGAGAGTATTACTCGTTCTGGCCGAAGCAGCACGGTTTTGTCCTTCGGTGCGAACCGGGCCCGACCAGGGGCCACGTCCCAGGAGGTCACCCATCCCAGAACTTCTCTGACTCGAGCACGCTTAACTACGGAGTTCTCAAGCTCCTGTAGTGCCGGTTCACTTAAAAGGCGCCTCTATATTGAAGAGTGGTATCATTCTATTTATAGTACAGATCTGTCCTCTTTCGGAATGTATTCCGAATATTTCCCATTATTCTACAGTGGGCCCCACGGACTCAAGAGGTGGCCCCCGCTCACTTAACATGACACTTGGCGTGGTATTTTGTTCCATGTGGCACTTTGCTCTGTGAGCAAGAACCGGGTCCCGACAGAGACCCTCTTTTTTGTGACTGCTGTCACCATGAGGGACATATTCGCAGTGCTTGCTGGAAGTTGAGTGAGTGGCCTCCTCAGCTTCCTCGTCCTACTGCCCGTGCATATGTTAAGACCTCATCTTCTGCATCATCCACCACTTCAACGGAATTAACATCATCCGAGAGTTCCGTAAAGATTATGGAGGAGGAGATTGCTCGATTGAGATTTGTTGTGATCTCGTATGCTTCTAGTAGCTAGGCTGGATCGGTTACACCTCGGGCTTCAGCTGCGATCACTTTAGGTCTTTCGAGAGGTAACCATACAGTTTTTATTACTTCGACTTCTGTATGTCGTCCTTGGGTGATCAATACAAGAGTGACGGATCATATGACAGAAGAGAGGCATATTATCCTCGTGTAGACTAAGGCTTGGGTGTATCTCAGTGACCTTTGCGAATGTCACCACCTGTGCTATTGAAGGAGTATGGCCTGTGGATGCTACATCACAGTTACCTCTCTCTACTGTCTTATACTCGCCTGACTTTTCTTTCAACCTACTTTCTATTAGTCAGTTGACTTGAGATTTGAACAGTGACGTAATTTTCTTTTCTGGTGGATGTGTTTTTCAGGAGCTTAGGACTGGGTGGATGATTGACATATGGACTGAGGTTGATGGGTTGTACCACCTCGATGAGCATCCACGCTCTATAGCCTGCCCAACAGCATCCACTCTTTATTTGATGCCTATTGTTGGTTTGGTCACCTTTCTCTGCAGACATTGACGAGGATTGTTCCCTTTCGTGGTACTTTGTCTACTTTAGAGTGTGAGTTTTGTAAGTTGGGTAATCACTATCGCTCTAGTTACCCATCTCGTATCAATAAGAGAGCTGAAAAACTTTTTTTTTAGTTCATTTTGATATTTGGGGGTCATGTCTTATTGTTGCCCAAGGAGGATTTCGTTACTTTTACTTTTACTGATAATTTTTCTCGAGTCTCATGGTTATATTTGATGAAATCAAAGAATGTAGTGTTTTTTCATTTCCAGATCTTTTGTTCTGAAGCTCAGACTCAATTTGAGGTCGCTGTTGGTACCTTGAGGAGTGATAATGCTAAGAAGTATTTTAGTACACCCTTAAGGCGTACATGAAGAAACTTGGTATTATTCATGAATCTTCTTTTCTTTATACCCCCAACAAAATGGGACGGCAGAAAGGAAGAATCGTCATTTGTTAGAGATCACTCGTACCCTTTTGTTTCATATGCGAGTATCCAAATCCTTTTGGGTGGATGCAGTTCTTACTGCTAATTACTTAATCAATTGTATGCTCTTCTCTGTCTTAGATGGACAGATTCTTCGTTCTATATTCTTCCCTTCGGTGTTCCATGTTCTTCAACGGGTCTTTGGGTGTGTATTTTTTCCACGATCTACAACCTGGGATCTAAACTGGACCCCTAGGCTATTAAGTGCGTTTTTCTTAGGTGCTCTCGGATTCAAAAGGGATATCGTTGTTGTAGTCCTGGGTATGTCATCGGTTTATATTGGCTTATGTGACTTTTCATGAGTCCACCCCATACTTTTCTACATCTCATACTTCTGTAGACATGGACAATGACTTTCCTTTATATATCTCATATCTTTTGTTACAAGAGAGCACCCATTTTGAGTCGGTTGATTCTCCACTCCCGTGTTGGAGGTCATCCGTACTGTTTCTATTGACCTACCTCCCACCCTTGATTCCATATTGTTGGCCTCCACACCACCGGTTACAAGGGTGTATGCTCGTCCAGCCCGTACGGCTTCTGAATCTCAGCCTCCTACTGCCGATCTTCCAGAATCTCAAGCTCCGCTGGAAGCTGATATTGGTCTCCCTATTGCCTTACAGAAAGGCACCCGAAGCTGTACTTCTCATCCTATAGCTTATCATATGGCGACTTATTTATCTCCGGCATGTCAGGCGTATCTTTCCTCCCTCGACTCATTCTTTACCCAAGCCTCTCTGAAGCTTTATCTCATAAAGGGTTGACCGATGCTATTATCGATGAGATGCTCGCTTGTCACGTCCCGCTTCCCAAAATACATAAATACGGAACGTAACAAAGCCAACCATGCTACCTACGATAAGAAAATGTCCTCCTATAGTCACATTACGGCTGTTAATCAGTAATCAAGAATAATAATATAACTATCTATCTCTAAACATATTCAGTAAACAGTGGTGGAAGCAATAAAGATCTAACGGAAAAGAATACCTAAACAATCAATAAGAACTATATCGGTGAAATGGTCCTCACATATTGGTAATCCTGTTGAAATACTCACGTGCTAAAGTCATCTATCTGGGCCATGCAAAACCCAGACGTCAGCGCGTCATAAATATCATAATAATACTAATATAAAAAATATGTGATATAGTATGCTATGTGTAAGAGTGAGATATCAAGAGTATAAACAACAACAATCACAGGTGATATAACAAGTAAGCTATAGGTAGTCAAACATGTCATGTATATCCTAAGGTCAGTGTTTCTAGGTTATCTATCTTATATGTATTTGAAACCAATTAATATATTCCTCCATGTAACTCAAAAGTATATATCCTGCTACCCCACGAGACCACGGACGCAAAAGATATATCCTGTTACCCCCGGGACCACGGATGCAAGATATATGAATCAAGAATGATGCTGTTCCGTTAACCCCCGGAACCACGGAAACATATAATATCCTTTTAAGTTACATTTCAGTTACACTTTTGATTTTCTCATTTTTCCAGGTTTCATTTTTCAAGTCAGGTATGAACATAATATCTATATAATGCCAACCTAGGAACATGCATGTGTAGGGTTCCTAGGCACCCTAATGAGGTCACACAAGGCATCAACCATACCAATTTCAAATTTTAACGGTGCCGAGAAACCCGACTACGGATCGTTGGCTAGAAAACTAGGCGAAAAAGAAAACTAGTTAACACTTAACTACAAGAATACGGAAATACAACCTTTGTAGATCCGGTTCTCCACCTCCATAGCTCCGCAATGAAGTCTCCTCGCTGTCCTCATGCAATCCCGGGCTCTAACGTCGGCTTCATCGGAGAAGAAGCGGGCTAGGTCATCGACGACGTGCCGAAGATGATCTACGTCGAGGCATCGCTAGATCAAGCTCCACCTTCACCAAGCCATGAAAACTTGTGAAGGAAACACACTCTACTACTTGGCAAGAGGTAGAGGATGAAGAAATAGGAAGTGGGTTCACTTTAGATTTGGATTTCTCACACTTATGCTCAAATCACCATTGATGAAGTAAGCTTTCATCTTCAAGAAGAAGAAGAAGATGATGATAATTGTTATGATAAGTTAATTTGAAAATAGAAAAAATAAAAGAATACTTATCATAATCAACCATGGTCAAGTGTAGAGAATAAACTAGGGTTAGGTCAATGGTTAGGTTAAGCATGAAACAAAAATGGTGGACTTTTCAAACCTTCATGAAGTTGCAATGTAAAACAAAGCTAGCCACCATTTCTTTTCTTTTGCCAAAATGAAATAAATAAATAAATAAATGAGTAAGTAAATAAAAACAAAACCCTAACCATCACATAACCATGGTTTAATCTTAACATACACTTAAACAATCATGTATCATCAAATATGATACAATCAAATGTACAAATGTATATCACATATACAATGTGCACAATCCAAGTGAGAAAATCCATATAAAGTGAACCAATACTAGTTAATGCAAAGTAATATATCAAATATATAATTATACATTAAATCATTAAATCAACACTTGATTTAACGATCCGGTCATATCGCATATAACCGACTAGTATCCAATGTATCGGCTTATCGAATCAATCCTCGATTCGATAACTAGGTTATATCGCATACAACCATTCGACACATTCATCGCGAGAATAGAATACGGTATCACATACACGCATTATTCTCGGTCCCGCACATATCTCATATGCGCTCCTATTTCGTTTTGCTTGAGCCAGGAAACCTCTGTGTAGGACTTTAAAGACTCGTCAATACGCCGGCAGCAGGTGATGATCATATCAAACACCCACAAGCCGCAAGCGGTCTGCTAAACGTAACGGCCACCCGGGTATTGAGCGATCAGAAGATCGACGAGCAAGCCCGCTCACACTTCAGTGAATCCAACCAGTAACACTACCGTACAGTCCGGTCTGATCGTCTGATATGTCGCATATCTCGCCTAGGGGTGGTAAACGTCAGACCCTAATAGCTCGATAAGTCGTGTCGATATGAGGTCTATAACAATTCGAGAAACTACAGGTAACACTTACCAGTAAATCTCAGCAACCCTGGCCAGGGATTTCCTGTTATAGCCAATCGAACACAGCACAACATCAACCCCCTATACCGGGAGAGACGATTCCCCTCCTATCGCTCATTGCCTCCATATGACTCGGGACTGTACCCAAAAACCACCGTTTTGCACGCCCTCTTGGACGTGGTAAGATGGAAATCAAAGCACAGTGGGAACCACACGAGACTCTATGACGATCTCGGGTCAACAGACTACTCTGTACCAGTGTCACCAGAGAACTGCCATCTGACGTGAGGTATAATACCATCTGGGAGTTCTCGGCGAGTCCGTCCAGTGTACCCAGTCTCTACTGAGCACCCGTATATCATCTCTGATGTCAAACACCGATGGATATGGAATCATCCATCGCCCATCTGTATGGGTCGAGAAGGTATACGCTAGTCTACTCTGGTATATCGATGCCCCGTCTCGATACACCCACGACTAGGGACTTTGAAGGATGTAATTTTAGACTATCTGTCCCCACTAGTATGATCTGCATCATAGTCCAGGTAGTCAAGTACACATCCTAAGGGCTTTACCAACATGTATCAGAGAGACAATCAATGTACACGTTAAGGTAAAGAGCAACCAGATAGCATACTATCATGTCGAGCAAGAAAGTCCTCCCTATATATGTCCCAGCATCCACTACAATATACATCCTATATATAGTAATGGCCTCTAGGGCATACATATAACTAACAGCATGTACATGCTATGTCTATCAAGACAACATGCCACGTCTATCAGAACAACAAGTCAAGATTACTGCCATCGGTAAGTATTACGGGCAACACGTATAAACATAATAATGAAATAGTAACAGTCCGGCAGATTAGAAGCATGTCAGGGATGTGTGATTAAGCAGGTAGGTTGTGTATACCATAGTTTAGATGTATATATCACAGGCATATATCATAACCAAGCCATTAGGATAGAACATGCAATATAGTTATAACAGTATATCGGTAAAAGTGAATTGATAGATTAACAGGCGTTTAAAAACAAATGGGTAACAAATACTTTTAACGAGATAATGTATATTTTCTAGTAATAGGATTAACACAAGAAATATTGTTTTCAAAATGATTTTATAAAACCTATCTAAATACGATACATGAAATATCAACAATGATCAAACAATACTACAGGTTCAATATATCAATTTGACTGTATTAAAATAATCTATCATAATTATGAAATATTGTTAATTAGATGTATTTAGGAAATATTATAAGTTAAATTTAATTAATGGCATAAAATGATAATTATAATAGTGTTACGACGGTGTATATATATTGCTGTAACTATAGCATGTAGCAAGTAAAACTTGTTTGGAGACGGATAGAACACGATGATACGATATAAAAATCTCAACTTGATACTCGGATCTTGGTCTTGCTCAGCTAGGGTTTAAGTTGGCTCGGCTAGGGATCTGGATTGGATGATATTAATGGATGCGATAAAGGGTTGCTGCGTTGGGTTCTCGATGAGGGTTCGAAGGTGGTGGTGTTCTCGGTTGGTGAAGGTGTTCATGGAGATGATGAGGAAGATGACTGTGGGTATGGAGTTCTCCATCGAAGTTGAGAGGAGATGGTCGGCGGTTTGAAGGAGTCGGTTAGGGAAGCAGCCCTGAGGAGCTCAAGTTCGACAAACGAGGAGGGGAGCGATGGCTGCGGTTTAAGGAGGACGAAGGAGAAGGTTGCAACGGTTGTGAGGCCGAGTTGAGGGTGCGGGGGAGATGGCTCGCGGGTGTTAAGAGGAAGAAGGAAACGACGATGGCTGCCATGATGGGTTGTGCAGGGTGCAGCGACGGTAAGATGGGTTCGATGTTTGCTTGGTGATCGAAGAAGACGGCGGCGATGGGTCGAGCAACGTGCTCGGCGGAGAAGAAGAGGCGGCGATAGTGGTGCTGCGTTGGTGATGAAGCAGGGAGATGACCGCAACGACGATGATGCGATGGCAACACAACGATGATGTGAGGCGATGGTTGAAATTGGGTTCCAAGTTGGCTCGGCTGTGGGTTCGAGGAGGGACGTAGACGACTGTGGCTAGGGCTTGGGTGATAGGCCTTCGGCGGGAATAGAGGATGGAGCTGGTGGCGATGGGTACGGCTGCTGTGATGAAGAGGGTGGCAACGAGTGTCTCGGGAGGAGTCGGCGACGTGGTGAGGGTGATGATGGAGAGATGAATTGGTTGTAGGTGATGGTCGGGTGATCGGAGGTGGAGACGGGGAAGAGACGAGGTGAGGTTGTCGGCTACGATAGGAGAAAAAAAGATGAAGAGAGAGACGAGGGGGAGAGATAGATGGGTTTTATATTTAGGAAATATATATATATATACATATATTTATATATTTATAAGTATTTGTATGTGAAATATATATATATATATATATATATATATATTTGTTTAAAACTGAATAACCAATAACATTTTATAAAGAGATTATGATTCCCGATACGTCAATACTAAATTTCAAAAATATAATTAGAAGTTATCTGCTCACATGTTGCCTACTTAAACCATAAATATAATGGTTAGAAAAAATATTCTATTCTAATATATTATACAATATATCTTAAGGATGTTTAAGATTTATGTGTATTAGATAACCGTCAATAAAATATCATGAGATATTAAAATAGGATAAAAGTATACTGACAATTAGTATAAAATACTTGTAACGTATAGCTACAAGAAAATATAAAGTTTAAATATTGTATATCTATTATTTGGGATTCATATAGATATGGTCTAAGGATAAATATCAATAAAATACACTCTATCTAACTATCAAACCATAACGGATTTCACGCAAGCAGGTTGGGTCCAATAAACACACATACTATCCAAACACCAATCACAACCTAAACAATAATAATTAAAATATGCCCAAAACATTTATTTAATATAATTTAAATAACGAACGATCGTGTTAGGGTGTTACATTATACCCAACTACAAAAAGAATTTCGTCCTCAAAATTCACGAGAACGAAAGAACCAAGACATTGAAAAGAACAAGAAAACACGGATTCAAGGAAACAAATGTGGGAAATCATGTACGTAATGTAATGTGAAAACACGTTCTGTAGGTAAAAAAAGAATACTGAAAGGTAATCGTGCAGGTAGTAACAATGCATATAAACAAGGCATTGTCAAGCCGAAATATCAATAATCAAGTCAGCCTAGAAGCAAACTGAAAGTGAATGTAGAGGTCAAGTCATGTAGGGTATCAATCTATAAGTTAAATTAGGTCAAACAGGTTGTGTATGGGTGGAATAGACTCATGGACGTACTCCTATCCCGGGGTATCCCATGACTACCTGGTAGTAGTATGAGCAGGACGCTCGTGCCTGGACGACAGCAATATCAAGAATCAGGTTAGTAGTGTGAACATTCTCGAAAGGTTTCATGCTTATGATGGACTTTTGTCTAGCGTGAATATTGCCCGAGTATAAAGGTATCTCCACCTTCTAATCCCAATAATTTTAAACTGAAAATCTATTAATCATAGCCATGTCAATGTAAAGTCACGATAGTCCAACCAATCTATATCAATGATAATCAAATAACAAGAGATGTTCCGTAATATGTCATATCACTAATCACTCAGTATCGACCATGGAATCAGATGCAGTGTCAAAGTCTCAAGATAATCAAGTGACATAGAAACAAGACTCAAGGTAAAACAGATGTCAGGATGTCCAAACAAGTCAAACGATCGAATTATCAAGGATTATACATGGACCAATGTTTACTTAATATACGTTATATCGATCTAAACCATGCTAATGGAATGGAACAGAACCAAACGAGTACGGTAACAAGAAGAATCAAACCATGCCAAGCCATCAATCTTTGGCAAGCAAGTGCTGCACACACTTCCAATCCCCTGCATATGCTTCTCTGATAACGTCTACCGAATGTAACAACCATGCCAAAGTATGTGCCTTTATAATTTCTTCACGAAATTCCTGTTTTGGCACAGCTGTGGTTTCCATACTATAAGGACCCAGCCTTTTGAATTAGCAGATTTGCCCAAGCCTTGTGGGTCATGGGTCTACCATGCTTCTTTTGCCCTACTTTGATAAGTTTAGACAGGTCTTTACAACCTCTTCAATTAAGTATAGTACGCTCGAACCGTCTTGATGCGATCTATCAATGATGACCATACTATTAGTCGCTTAAACTCCCCGAAGAATTTGGTAAGACTAATTCCAACTCAAGTCTTCGACAGTCAGTTGTCAGTTCCTCTTGCAACGTCAATATCATTCCGGTTAGCAATCGACTTACAGTATCAAGCACTACACCTTTTTGTCCGGACGATGCTTTAAATTCAGGTTGTAGTCAATCACTAGATCCAACTATCTATGTTGTTTCATGTTAGGCTCCTCCCACGTGAACACGTACCTTTAGGTTTTTACGATTGGTGGATGTCTCGATCTTCTCGTCTAAAGATTAGTGTTTTTATAACTTCAATGCGAAAATCATTGCAGTTAATTTCCGAGTAATGCGCCGGGCAATTCTTCTTTAATGTCTTCAGCTGTTCGACACCTCGACCATCACCAGTCCATACTATCTCAATACATTGTCCAAAACCTTTCCTGATGCGTCGCTGTGAATCTACAATCCTTACAATACCCTTCGGCGCATTTAGAACAGGAGCGGGTGTTAACATATATTTCAACGAGTCAAAAACTTACGCACTTCTCAGACCAACCAACTAGCCATCTTTTCCAGTTTACTTGGTCAATGACACCGCTATCCACATGAAATCTTACACGACTCTTCGATAATAACCAGTGAGTCCAACTTATTTTTATTCAAAGTTTCCTCGGACTCTTCAATCTCAAGTTGCCAAAATCTTTCCGGGTCTACTGTGGTCTGATCTCTCGATATGTTTTCTCCTAAGCACTTAATTTCATCAATTCAAAACTCACATTTGCCCAACTTGGCACACATTTTCTCTTGCCTCAAAGTCTGAAGTCTACTCTTTAGACGCTTCCGAAGTGCCACTCTGACAGGTTGAGACGAGTCTTCAAATTTCATTAATCACGCATCTTACGCCGGAGCGTTTTTGATGCGGTTTACCCAAGATGACTATACTTGAATACTTGTCTCCACTCAAACCAATCCTGAACTGCTACAATCTCTTTTCTCTGAATCCACTGCTATGTCATCTCCTGATTTGACGTGTCTTAAAACTTCACTTCATCCGACCAAATCTCTTGCTCCAATATCTTAAGTATAAACCTTAAATGCTCGTCGCTGCTAGACGAGATAGAGAATAATGCGGTCATCTGTCACCATCAAACTCTAACGGTCGGATAAGAAAGAATACAAAGATTGTTAGATTTGACGTTCAAGGTATGAAATATTTTTGGAAAAAAAAGAACCATGGATAAACAAAATTGTACACATAATCAAGTCAAAGAAATGAATCAAGACTTGGACTCCAAGTTACCCAAGCAGAGTACCGTATTGTAACCATGCCGCGGTATATAGTTACAATCATGTAATTCCGTCTAAGTCGTCCAAATTCTACTATCAGGGTCAATGGAATAACACTGAAGTAAACAATAAAGAATAAAAGAGATTACAAGATAAGATCAGACGAAGATAAAAAAAAAAAAATTCTCAGGTCGTGTAGAACTATGATCGTTTGAGAAAATGAGAAGGAATTCAAGAAAATAAGACTCAAGAAGAACTCATGATATACGTGAACTCTACGTACTGAAGGTCCGGCTGGAGCCCGTACCGTCTTTCGTGCTGAAACTTCCTGTCGAGGTGTACCCTTCACTCTCTCTGACAACCTCTGTTCTCTAACTGCCGTAAGGACCCGAGTGAAGGTACCCAGTCCAAATGAAGTAATATGTCGCTGGATCTCCGCATCAAGACTGCATAGGAATGCCTTACCATGTCAGCCAAATTTTCTACCAAGGAACCAGTAAACCGACTAAGTCGTCCATTCAGCCGCATGAGTATCCACACATCCGCCATTCTGTTTTAGACCAATAAACATCTCTTCCATTTCCTCCCTACCAGACTGCAGAGAGAATTTCTCCAAGAAACACCATGTAAAAGCCGTTCAGCCGACCGACTTTGTCAGCTGTTCTCGTTCTCTTCAACAAGCCACTACTTTCCAGCATAGTCAACCATCTGGATGCGCACCATATCCACTTTCTTCTCGTCCGAAATCTGAGCAACAATCAATAAGTTCTCCGTATCAATGAGCCACTGTTCAGCCTAAAGAGCTTCCTCCAATCCCGTAAAAGTTGCTAGACCGAGTCTCCTAAAATCAACAACCGTACCTTCACGCTGAACCTACCTGGAAATTGCCATCCTATGAATTGCCGTAGTTGCAGTCTGTTGGGCCGTTCTCTTGCCCTCCTGGAAAATCTTTTCTTGTCGCTTGTCTAGCTCTATGTAACGCTGCCGATTCTCTAACATGCCACGTATGATCCCAACTAATGCAGTATTGTCAGCAGGTGGAGTGGGTTGATTCCTTCTAGACATAACTCTCGTAGTCGAGCACAAATGACGAGTATTAACAGTGGAAACAAGATTCAATAACGACAAGGATTCAAAATGACAAGGCAATAGTGTAGCAGGACATGTTCCTATAATTCCGGGTTTCAAGGTCAATGTATTAGGTACCATATTTAACTATAGAAGAACCAAACCCAGCCAACCTAAACCTAGGCTCTGGTACCAACAAAAGCATGTCACGCCCCGCTTCCCAAAATATATAAATACGGAACGTAACAAAGTCAAACATGCTATCTACGGTGAGGAAACATCCTCCCATAATCACATTACGGCTGTTAATCAGTAATTAAGAACAATAATATAACTATCTATCTCTAAACATTTCAATGGCCACAAGAATGATAACAGTAAACAGTGGTGGAAGCAATAAAGATCCAAGGGAAAAGAATACCTAAACCATCAATAAGAACTATATCGGTGAAATGGTCCTCACAGATCAGCAATCTTGTCGAACTACCCACGTGCTAAATTCATGTATCTAGGCCATGTAAAGCCCAGACGTCAGCGTGTCATAAATATGATAATAATACTAATATAAAAATATATGTGATATAGTATGCCATGTGCATGAGTGAGATATCAAGAGTATAAACAACAACAATCACAAGTAATATAACAAGCTATAGTTAGTCAAACATGTCATGTATATCCTAAGATCTGTGTTTCTAGGTTATCTATTTTACATGTATTTGAAACTAATTAATATACTCCTACATGTAACTCAAAAATATATATCTCGTTACCTCCGGACTACGGACGCAAGATATATCCTGTTACCCCCGAGACCACGGATGCAAGATGTATGAATCAAGAACGATTCTGTTCCGTTAACCTCCGGAACCACGGAAACATATAATATTCTTTTAAGTTACACTTCAGTTACATTTTTGATTTCCTCAGATTTCGTTTTCTGAGTCAGGTATGAATATAATATCTACCTAATACCAACAAAGAAACATGCAGGTATATGTTATTTCTATTAAGACAACAGATCACGTCCATCAGGACAATAAGTCAGGATTGTTGGTATCGGTAAGTATTACAGGCAACATGTATAAACGTAATAACGAAATAGTAACAGTTTGGCAGGTTACAAGCTTGTTGGGATGGTGTAATTAAGTAGGTTACAAGCATGTATCATAATCAAGCCATTAGGATAGAACATGCAATATCGTTATAACAGTATATCGGTAAAAGTGAATTGATATAGATTAACAGGCGTTTAAAAATAATGGGCAACAAATATTGTTAACGAGTTGATGTATATTTTCTTGTAATAGGATTAACACATGAAATATTGTTTTCAAAATGATTTTATAAGACCTATCTAGGTACGATACATGAAATACCGATAATGATTAAGCAATACTACATGTTCAATATATCAATTTGACTGTATTAAAATAATCTGTCATAATTATGAAATATTGTTAATTAGATATATTGACGAAAATTATAAATTAAACTTATATTGATTAAATTTAATTAATGGCATGAAATTATAATTATAATAGTGTTACGACGATGTATATATATATATATTGCCATAACTATAGCATGTAGCAAGTAAAACTTGCCTGGAGACGGATAGAACACAATGATATGTTGTAAAAATCTCAACTTGGTGCTCAGAACTTGGTCTTGCTCAGCTAGAGTTTGAGTTGGCTCGGCTAGTGATCTGGATTGGATGATATTAATGGAGGTGATGAAGGGTTGCTGCGATGGGTTCTTGATGAGGGTTCGAAGGTGGTGTTCTCGGTTTGTGAAGGTGTTCATGGAGATGAGGACGAAGATGACTGCGGGTATGGAGTTCTCCGTCGAAGTTGAGAGGAGATGGTGGTCGGCGGTCTGAAGGAGTTGGCTAAGGGAGCAACCCTGGGAAGCTCGAGTTCGACAAAGGAGGGGGAAGCAATGGCTGCGGATTAAGGAGGACGAAGGAGAAGGTTACGACGGTTGTGAAGTCGAGTCAAGGGTGCGGGGGAGATGGCTCACACGTGTTAAGAGATTGAAGAAGGAAATGACGATGGCTGCCGTGATGGGTTGTGCTGGGTGCGGCGACGGGGAGATGGGTTCGATGTTGGCTTGGTGATCGAAGAAGACGAGGGCGATGGGTCGAGCAAGGTGCTCGGTGGAGAAGGAAGAGGTGGCGATAGTGGTGCTGCGATGGTGATGAAGCAGGGAGATGACCGCAACGACGATGACGCAGTGGCAACATGACGATGATGCGAGGCGATGCCTGAAGTTGGGTTCCAAGGTGGCTCGGTTGTGAGTTTGAGGAGGGACGCAGACGCCGATGGCTAGGGCTTGGGTGATGGGTCTTCGACGGCAATAGAGGATGGAGCTGGTGGGTGCGGTTGCGGTGATGAAGAGGGTGGCAACGAAAGGTCTCAGGAGGGGAGTCGGCGACGTGGTGAGGGTGTTGATGGCGAGATGAATGGGTTGCAGGTGATGGTTGGGTGATCGAAGGTGCAGACGGGGGAAGCGACGAGGTGAGGGTATCAGCTACGAGGGGAGAAAAAGAGAGGAAGAGAGAGACGGCGTTGAGAGAGAGACGGGTTTTATATATAGGAAATATATATATATATATATATATCTATATCTATATATTTAGGAAATATATATATATATATATTATATCTATATATATAGATTTTTTTAAAACTAAATAATCGATGACATTTTATACAGATATTATGTTCCCCGATCCGTCTCTACTAAATCTCTAAAAATATAACTAGAAGTTGTCTACACATGTAGCCTACTTAAACCATAAATATAATGGTTAGAAAAAAAATTCTATTCTAATTTATTATACACAGTATCTTAAGATGTTCAGGATTTTTGTGTAATAGATAACCGTCAATAAAATATCTTGAGATATTAAAATAGGATAAAACATACTGACAATTAATATAAAATACTTATAACATATGACTACAAGAAAATATAGTTTAAATATTGTATATCTATTAATTGGGATTCATATAAATATGGTCTAAGGATAAATATTAATAAAATATACTCTATCTAACTATCAACCCATAACGGATTTCACGCAAGCGAGCCGGGTCCAATAAACTCACATACTATCTAAACACCAATCACAATCCAAACAATAATAATTAAAAAATGCCCAAAACATTTATTTAATATAATTTAAATAACGTATGGTCGCGCTAGGGTGTTACATCGCTCTAGAACAGAATCAGACTTGTGATTTGGTTTCTCACCCGACTGGGAAGAAGACGGTAGGGTGCCGCTGGGTCTATACTGTGAAGCTTCAACCTGATGTGACTCTTTCCGCTTTAAGGTGTGTTTGCTTGCTAAAGGGTATTCACAGACTTATGGGATTGATTCTGAGGAGTCCTTTTCTCCCGTGACCAAGATGACCTATGTTCGTCTACTTGTACCTCTTGTGGCTACTCATCATTGGCCGTTGCATTATCTTGATATGAAGAATGCGTTCCTCCTTGATTCTTTGGTAGAGGAGGTTTATAAGGAGCAACCGTTGGGTTTTGTTGCTCAGGGGAAGTCTGGTCCAGTTTGTCGACTGAAGTCGTTGTATAACTTGAAACAGTCTCCTCGAGTATGATTTAGGAAGTTTACCTAGGTGGTCATTTTATTTGGCCTCAGACTGTGTGCTCATGACCATTCGGTGTTCTACCGTAATAACACCAATGACATTCACATTCTATTGGTGGTATATGTTGATGATATAGTGATTACTGACGATGATGTGGTTGGTTTCATACAACTTAAACACCACGTTTAAACAAAGTTTCAGACTAAAGACCTTAGAAGCCCTAAATATTTTTTAGGTATCGAGGTTGCTCGATCGAAGGATGACATTTATATCTCACAGCGAAAATTTATGCTTGATATGCTGACTGAAACTGGGATGTTAGTGTGTAGGCCCATAGAGGCTCCATTGGATCATAATACTAAGATGCTTCCAGGACAAAGTGATTTGTTTGAATATCCCAGAAGATACCGATGATTGGTCGGTAAGCTGAATTACCACACTTTCACCCGACCTGATATTGCATAACCTGTTAGTGTTGTGAGTCAATGCATGGCTGATCCTCGAGTTGCTCATTGGGATGCGGTTATGCGGATACTTCGATATTTAAAGAATGCTCCAGGTAAGGGTCTATTATATTCAGATTATGGACATTCTCGGGTAGAAGGATTCACTGATGCAGATTGGGTTAGGTCTCCATCTGATCGCAAATCTACTATAGTATATTGCGTGTTTGTAGGAGGTAACTTGGTCTCCTGGAAGAGTAAGAAGTAGAGCATATTGTTTCATTCCAGTGCTGAGTCAGCATACCGAGCCTTTCCAGTGCTGAGTCAGCATACCGAGCCTTGGCGAATACTACTTATGAGCTTGTATGGATCCGCTTTTTGCTTGTGGAACTTGGTTTTGAGCCCACTTCCTCTATGCGGCTATATTTGTGATAATAAGGATGCAATCTATATTGCTTCTAATCCTGTATTCTAGGAAAGAACGAAATACATCGAGATTGATGGCCACTTTGTGAGGGAGAAGGTTGAAGATGAGATCGACACTTACTATGTTCAATCCGTTCATCAGTTAGCAGATTTATTCACAAAAGTTTTGGGAAGGAGCAGAGTGCATTTTTAAGTTGGGCATGTATGATATATATGCTCCATCTTGAGGGGGAGTGTTAGAATATACGTATTGTATACGGATTTCTTATATGTAATTAGATACTTAGTAGAGGTGTAATAGCAAAATGACATTGTCTATAAAAAGAGGAGGATTAGGATTAATCCAATTCATCCATTACATTTCCCTAATTTATTTCTCTCTCACAATTATTCATAAAAACAACTCAACATCTCTAATTTCTATAAAATATGTTCAATTCCCAAGTTTTTCTTGAAATCAACCCCTTTTGGGAATCGAATTTGCGACGTCTTACGTTGGAGAGAAAATTGGTACCAAATGAGCTAAGGCCCAGTTGATCGAATTCTCAAGTTGCTTATAGTTGTCTCTAGCTAATTTAAAATCTTGCTAATTTCTAAGGATTCTTCAAGTTAAATGATGACAAAACCGATATCTTGATCCTAGACAATTGATATAGCCAAGATGGCCGATTTGGATTTTGGAGATGGCCTTCCGACATCAGATATCTAGAGGAATCATGTTATTCATGGATATATACATGGTTTTGGACATACATTCAAACACAATGTAGAGGAATCATGTTAGTCTTGGATACTGTTTAAGAAACGTGTCCTATTAAACTCCATAGCCATTATATTTCTAAATTAGGCAAAACAACTCAATAGAGGAATATACTCTCTTTGCATTCTATTTAATAGATAATAGGATTTATAATTATTGCATTATATACCTACACTACCCTTATACTTCTTTTACAAGGTGGAGAACATATATTATATGATCCAAGATGGTTATAGTTGTATTTCACTCTTTAATCCCCATTAGGTTTTGTATGCTCATCGGCCAATTGAGCTTACAACATGTACTGTTTGATCACTTCTCTTGGAATCTCTCTTCGAACAAAATTGCAATGAATTTCGATCTCCTTCATTTTCTCATGTAAGACCGGTTTATTGGTAATATAAATGATGACCCCATTATCTCACTCTATAGGTCATGGAGCTTGAGTGATGAAAGCCAAGCTATTGCAAAAAATATTTCAGCCATACTAACTGACATGCAACATCCACCTTTGTATTCTGCTTTTGCACTGGATCTCCGTTGCATTTTTTACAACTTTATTATGCATGTGTATATGATCCTGTTAGAATATCTTGGTTTGATCCTCAGAAAGATATGTCAAACATGAATCACAACATCTTAATAACTCTTACACGAAGTACCCAGAAACCGAGTAATTACACTAAGTGCATTTTACATGGTCTTTCGTGATTGTATTGTAGTTTAAGTTCCTACTAACTTCCTATATTGACTTGAAAGATTAATAATCTATCTTCCATCTCTCTCACTGTGAGAGAGAGAGAGAGAGAGAGGCCCTATGAGGGAATTTCTCCTATGGGTGTGAGCAAAATTCAACTCTACACCAGTTTTTCGACTTCAGAAATCGTCTATTTTGATCTTCATCATATAAAATATAAATGCCCCAATTTTCATATGCTTTTAGTACTATTACCTATTGATTTAGTGTGTGAGAGTTCCTCCCTCACTAAATCATTGGGTAAAATGTTTTTAAACCATATGAAATTTGGTGTTTCGTTGTTTCAAACGATAAAGATTAAGATGGATGGAACCGATTGTTGAAAAAATGATGTAGCATTGACTTTTTTGATCTCTTAAGAAGGATTCGGAATATACAGTAGTAACAGTATACTGTAGGAAGTTCCTACCGTGGCGAGACACATGGCAACACACATTCATTGATCTATATGCGTGTTTATTTTGCAGCTACGAGCATTAAATATTAGGATGAAAAGAGGTAAAAACTAAAAAGACATGGATCAATGAATGACGTGTTGCAATGTGTCCTAATGTAAAAAAATTCCTACAGTGCCAGTTCATACTCTGTTTTCTCTTATTTATAGGGAGAATGTGGAATATATAGTGCGACTGTAGGAATATCCTACGGTGGCGGGACATATGGCAACTCTCCATTCATTGATCCAAATCCATGTTTATTTTGCAACTACAAGCAATAAATACCTTGGAATGGAAAAAGCTAAAAAGACATGGATCAATGAATGGTGTGTTTCCATATGAGCCGCCGATATAAGAAATTGCTACACCACCACTGTATACTCCGACCATGAGATGGTGAAATTAGATATTAAAGTGTGATGAACTAATTCGACCATCAAATTGACGATCGGTTTTGTCCATCTTGTTCTACTTTTCAATAAATGCAAGTCTACAAATATAGATGATTTAGAGACTATCAAAGTGTGGATTAAAGGATCGGAAAATGGATGGCTTTTAAAGCGTCATGAGATTTACATATATTGATGCTTGGCTTAAAAGGTCACCAGATCATTCAATTTTCTATACAATACATATTGACTTGTAAAATAAGATGGAACGAGTCATCGATTCGACTGTCGGATTTGGCCATCGTACTTTAAGAATCTCATATCACCATCTCATTTTATCATTTTATTACACAATATATATATATATATATATATATATATATATATATAGAAGGGAATTTCTTCCTATGGCGTCGAAAAAATACACCCTCCACCATTTTTTCAGACGATCGGCACCAATCATTTTCATATTTATCATCTAAGATGTGGATACACCAAATTTCATGTGAATCTACCACTATTTCACCATTGATTTAGTGGGCGCAAAAGTAACGGTTTACTGACAATAGATTTTTTTACATTGCTAATTCAATGGTAAAAATGTGGTAGAATCTCATGAAATTTGGTGTATCCACATCTTAGATGATAAAGATGATGGGTGCCGATCGTCGGAAAAAATCATGGAGGGTGTATTGTTTCAACGCCATAGGAGGAAATTCCCTTCTATGGCACTTATCCTCTCTCTCTCTCTCGCCCCCCCCCCCCCCCACACACACACACACATATATATATGGTAAATTTTATTGGGATTCCTGTGGACAAAAGGAATAGTTTGGCTTGTTAGTTGAGTTGGTAAAGAAAGTAACTGATATTGTTCGAATAACCAAAGTTTTATTGATCTAATTTCCTTTTTATATTTTTGTTGCTAGCTTGTCAACAAAGATATTTTGACCGAGCTCGAAAAGATGGATAAAGAATATGATATCGATGATATCCTAAATTTCAGGAGTGTTGCAGAGCATGAGTTGCAGGTATGTTAAAACTGCCGCACTTAAATTAGCTTTGATAATATTCGTTAGGAGCACTTAATAATGTCTTATCCTTAGTTAATGATAATGTTAACATAGTGGGGTTATGAGTTCTATATCACTTATTTCTGTAATCTGATTTCTCATTTCGCTTTGAAATCGGTACTATATATGTTATGATAGTTCTAGTAGGGGTCTAAAAGGTTCAAAGTTGGGTCTGATCAATATGTATCCAAACTATAGCTACCTTATTAAATCCGTCTTGTTTATTACATGATCTAATATTCCGATTCAAAACTCTCATCTTTATTATTTGCCATTATATCTCCCCTTCTAGACTCTCTCTCCCGACTTCAGAAAACATCTATCCGTTCAACCAGTGCCTTCAGTGGTCATTTAAAACATCTATCTAAGTTGTCTGTGTTTCTGTGTTCTTCATCCTTACGTTTTCATCTTAAAAGCATCTTTTTACTTCATTACAAAAAATACACGTTATGGGCCACAGATGTACATGCAGAATGTATAGAAGTTTTTAGAAAACTGCCTAAGTGTGATAGTCTTTGCAAAATTTGTGATTTCCATAATTACCTTGTGTGGAAGATTTCTTGAGGGTGGCATCCTTTCCAAACTATAATTCCTACTTGAAGTCGTAGGAGTTATGATGAACTCTACAGATATGTAGTGGTCGAACAAGGTAGTAATTCCTTTAGATTGGCATACCATGCTTAGTAAAGTCGTAATTGAAGTGAATTTTCTCCTTAATTTGTTCTGGGATATCTGCTTGGCTTCAGTTTATTGTAATTGAAAGTGCTACTCCGTATTGTGGTATAACTCCTCTCAAAGTCCTCAAATAGTAGGGATGATGCATTGGCTAGACATAACCAGACTAACTGAGAGACAATTGAAGCAAATGCCCTCTTTAATTTCTTCGAGGATAACTACGTGGGGTCAATAACAAATTGAAGTTTATACTCCTTTTTATGTTCCACCTCTTTCCATACTCTACAAGTAAAGATTCATTCCACGTGTACAGTTATATGCATGGAGATATATTTCCCTCATGGCTGAAAATCTATATGAGAGATACGAGTCAATTTCAAGTATTCATATCATGCATTGTATATGCAAATATTTCCAACTTATTGGCCCTCTTGGTATTAGGAATCTAGGACTAGATTATCATGAATATCCCGTTCTTGATATAACACAAATATGAATTCTGGGGATTAGTGATCGAAGATGCACAAACATGGACATGGGTACACATACAGTACACATCATGGAACAATCCCAAAACATAGGAGAAGGGGACATGGTGGGCAATTTTGTAATGTATAATTTTATTTAAAACAAGAAAAATTTGCAACTCTCACATCCAAGATAGTGACATCATAACAAAATCAGCAACAATGAAAATAAAAAAATAGCAGGAAGAATAATGAAATTGCTATTTCATTTGAAAGAAAAACGCTTTCAGATTTTTGCAAGAAAAAGTTCAGTAGCTTTGCAAGTTCAAAAACTTACAAATTGAAGCAAAATCCAACAAATTTCAGAAAATTCATGTATGTCACCGAAACTTTAGCGAAACTAATTTCATGTAATTTAGAGATTGGTGCAACTAATTACAAAACTCCCAGCTGAGCTCCAAATCCAAAGAACATATCCTACTCAAGATCCAAACTTGAGCTCTAGAGTCGCTCAAGTTCCAAGTCTGAGTTGTTGCTATGAAGGCTCCAAAGAGTTGTATTAAAAGAGAAGTCTTCTCATCGTTGATAAACTGATGAAGAGCTAGGGTTTTTACCATTGAGTGCTCTTTCTCATTGCTATGTTTTGACGGCTACTTTTAAAAAGTTGGTATTGAATAGATTTAGGGTTAAGTAAAAGGGCACGGGTTAGTTCGGTTGTGAGTTTGGCCAATTAACCCAAATCAAAACCAAAAAAGCCTTTTGATATTTCCTCATATTCCTGATATGCCTCCTTGCGTCGCCATGGGGAATTCTCACGTTAGCGAGCGGGCCATAGATTTTCCATGTTCAACACGAGTCGGACATGTATCCATGTTCAACATGTGTCCTACATAGATGTAGGAGTAGCTTTACTGTATGCATCCTAGTGTGATTCCCTCGGTCATCACTTTTGTTCTAAATGGGAAGTCTATTCCTATCAAAGTTGGTGGGTATTTAATATCCCCCTTTAGGGAGTCTTACACCACAATATTGCATTTTCTATCTATCATAATGTTCTTCTAGCTGCCGTCAATACCGCTGCCGCTAGGAACATCGGTGCTGCAGCAACTCCATCATCGGCCCATTGGTGTCAGTGATACCACTGCCAACACCGTTTGGCTCCATTGTCCCTTTCGTTGGTGTCAGTACGCCACCACTATCATTGTTGCCACCACTATCATTGTTGTCACAGTTAATGCAACTATTATTGTCCGTACACCACAATTTGTCGCTACCATTGCTGGCGCCACCAAAGCTATTTCTACCTTAAATGGTAAGCCAACGACACAACTGTTGTTGTTGGCTTATCATCACCTGCAACCTTTGTCCTCACTATTGCCCTAGTGGTAATACAACATTTTCCTGGAATCAGATGCCTATAAATCATAATCTTGGAAATGTCAATGGTTCTCGAGAATCTTCAATTCTGTGTACAGGGCAAGCCACAAGGCTCACTTGGTATGTGATAATCTAGGGGGAATCCTAGATTCCATAAAAATATCCCCATGCTCGTATAACCAAAATAATATTCCGGAAATTTTAGGATCTTCAAGGGAATCGGATGCCCTCAAATCTCAAATCATGGAAATATTTTTTCTTGTTGTCTGGTGTTTATCTAAATATTCCCACGAAATATTCTAACCTTCCGCAACCGACGACTGTTGTCCACCGCTACCACCAATTATTGCTTGGCATCGCCCGCCGTTGCTGCTACCTGCCGTCGGACGTCACCTGCCTTTGTTGTCGGATGTCACTTGCCTTCGCTGTCGACCTCTGTCGGATGCCACTTGCCTTTGCTATCGGCCTCCATCTGCCATTGCCGTGTGCAATTGCACATTTATATTGCAAGAATTGATCAAATAATACCATGCACAACAATACATCATTCCCTACGATCAAATATATGAGAATTACTATCTTGGGAATGTGTGGGTTACCGGTGGCCGGTAATCTTACATTCTATGGACCAAGCAGGCCATCAGGACAGTTGTAATTGATGTTATCATCTATTATAGAAAATCAAAATAAGTTACATGTGAATCCATTGGAAGATACTTATGCTGTATCATTGAACGAGAAAACTATGATCGAGTAGAAAATTCATTAACTCGTACATGTTTAGTTGTACTTGATGGTTAACTACAGCACGTTTTCATGCATCAAAGCAATGCAAATATATATACAATGCAAATATATCTAGTTTAGTTCTCGGCCAATTCAATAAAATATATACATTAGTAAATTTCAGTTTATATTGATTACTAATTAGTAATTAGCGAGCAAATTGCAAATGTCTACGATAATATTTTCTCAATAAAATTATAAATTCTAAGCAGTGCTTTATTTGATCATTATATCTTGTGAAATAAACTGTAAATAAGCTTTATTTATAATATAAGAATACATATTTATAATAAAGCTTTATTTGATCATCCAAATCTAACCCTTGCCTCAAATGGGTGAAAAAATAAACTTCTTTTTGATAATAGAACATAAAATCCATTTGATGCAAGTGTTAAAGGCATCCAAATCTTTTGATATTATATAGATAAACATTTTAGAGTACGGACTAGAAGAAGAACGGTTTGGATCGTTCAAATCTTGCCTCGTTTAGGAGTTGAAGTTTTGCTTATTGTGCAACCTAGGTTGCAATGGATCACTCCCCTACACACAATCAATGTTTTAAATGTTAGATATTGGTGCCGTGTCGGATTTTGATATCGGATATCAGATATCAGAGAAATTTCGGTGATATTCGCTAAATATTGGTTCTACAGTTTTGTATTATAACTGACATTGATATAACTTAAGTTTTAGATAAAAATATCATCATTATAACCTAATATAAATTGTTTGTTTTATTAAATGAATTTATTCCTCAATAATTCAATGGTAGAACGGTTGGTTATTAAGCGAATGGTTGTAGGTTCAAACTCGAAAGTCCTTGTCGAGAACGAATTCGAAATCCGTTGTCGACAGCATGTAGTTTATGTCGAAATCGAACTCCAACCCGAAGCGCTTTAAGATATAAAGTCGAACCTGAAGCCTTTAGCGACGAGGATCGTCTTGAGTTGAGAGAAAGAGTACAAGGATAAAGTCGAGCTTGAGTGGACGAGGATGGTCTTCGCTAAGGAATTGAGCTGCCTCTTTTCGAGGAATCAATTTGTGCCTATAAGTGGATTTGATTGGGGAAATATGGTTAATTACATAACGGGTCGGGTAAGTTGCATAGTTGTCACGGTAGCGCCATGACGAAGACATAGCGTCGCAGTGGTTCACTACCGCCGTGATTCATTTTTCTTATTTTAAGTTTCTTCTTGTCAGCATATATATGAGATCAACTGAGATCGAGTTTGAAATTTGATAAACGTCATATAAGCATTTATTCTTTCCCTTAAAAATTCTTTCATTACGTTCGCTCTAAATACTCCAAGTGATTCCCATCGTAATAAACTAATAATATTCCAATTTGATAAAATGTTATATATTTGATGGTTAATTGATGATATAGTTGTGTGCTTGATGGTATTCTATAGTTTTTGTAATTATATATTTGGTATAGAACTATAGATATATATAAAATTAATGTAACATATTGTGAATGATTTGCCGCCGTACGGACACCGTGGCCGGCGCCATATCGCCATGGCGTCCTGACGGTTCACTACCGCCGTGATTCGCCGTGGCGCCTTAACAACCATGGTAAGTTACAATGGTTTATAACTTGAAATCCAAAAAATCCATAATAAAACGTTTTGGAAAGCAGACTGAAATTTCGCCGACACAGAAATTTCAGCCGATACGCAAAAATTTCGGTCGCTATATTCTCAATTTCGGAAAAAGAAATAATTTGGAGGTTTTTATTGATTACTCACAAAAACCGAAATTTCGGAGATATATATTGGATTGCGGCCGACATTTAAAACACTGCACGCAATGTAAATTGATGCAAAGTACAACTATAACGTATATGATACAAATATGATATAGTTAGATCATATCGGCCAATACGACACGATATCTCATGCAGCATATTGGATACGGCTGATAGATCCTCAAAAGCGTTAAAAGCAGTTGTGTCCTAGTGGTGAGGAAAACGAGATATCTATCATATTGGCTGGCATTAGAACCCATGATATATGCATCCATAAATTATTATGATACGATCTAATTGCTTACAGGTTGGTGGTAAGAATTGTGTGGATGATACATTATTTATGCCAACAAAAAGATCATATAAATTTTTGTTTGCTATTTGCAACCATGCTCATTTGATCCCGTCAGGTGTCAATTTTCCAATTGTTGATTTATTTTTGTGTTTGCTTAATCCTATTGTTTTCGTGTGGTCTATAGGAGCTTTTGAACTCGAGATCTCCTAATATGGCAACCAAAGATCTTACGCATGTTCAAGGAAAGCAGCCAAGTTCTGACCAGTCAGAAAATAGAGAGCGTGGTTGGCTAAATTGGCTGTCCCTTGGCATGCTTGGAGCTGGGGGAACAGCGGACTCTAGTTCATTTGCTGGTGCTGTTTCTGATGAAATCATAAAGGTACAGCTTTTTAGTTGCTTGATGTGCTATTTGTTTTTGCCTCTTATTCCCCTTTTTGTGTACAGGATATATATGTGGCAACTGAGTTTGATCCAGTTCAATCTTCTGGTGTGGAATCTTCAACAAGAGACAAATTCTGTTCGGTTTCTATAAAGCTTAATATTCGCCAAATTGTCTCCACAATTAGCACAGGGTACTACTATCAATTTTTTTCAAACCCATTAATACTTCTTTGGTTACTCCATCAGTTCCGCTTAAGCTTGATAGGGAAACAAAAGATGATATGCTTTGTCATGGAATACGAATTTGATCTTCGATATGAGTTGTGAACTAGTAAATAGGGTAATCTATAGTACTGTTTCTGGCTTAAAATGAATCTGCTGTGTATTTTTCAGTTACATACATTCGGTAATTGTGATTAACTCAATCTGAATCTCCAGTACTCTCTTTTCTCCGAATGCTTATTTCAGTTCATTTATCTTTTAACAGTAAATCTACCGTCTTAGAGGATGTTCCATTGTAGGCCTTGAGATTTGGTAGCATTGCGACGTTTTATATATCAAGTCACTAAAGGGCTGTGTTTATGATGAATGCAGTTCTCCTGAATAAAAATCAGGCTCCTAGATGTTGTACTTTTCTGTTCTTAACTCTGTTTGGAAGAAATATTTTATTCGAGTTATAACTTCACTTTGTTTGCATCAGGACATTTTCTCATTCCTGCTTATATTCTAATTCTCTGCTTATCTATTTAAAAAAATTATCATTGTCAATCTACTCTATTTGGAGTGTGATCATGAATGTGTACATAGTTCGATAAAAGTCTTCTTTAGGAGAACTGACCTGCATATCATGCACACAAACACATTTATCATGAATTTTTTTGGCTTTGTGGCATGAGGTTTTTATTTGAAACTACCATTCCCTGTAATTTGTATTGGTACAATGAGGATCCGTTTTCTAATTGTAGGTTTTTTGTGTCCTGTCAAATATGTATTTGCAGATCATTTTGATATAGAATAGCATCTGACCATTTTTTACGTATCTGATTATTCAACACAAAAGAAATTTTTTGTGGGATGAGGATTTTGTAATTGAGTAATGTATATCTTCTAGATTTGCACTTATTTGATATATAAAGATATAGAAGCACAATGTTTTAGCAATTTACTGATACCTTTTGAAATCTATTATGTAAATGCTTGATGGCTGATGTAATAAATTTTGTAGAAATATTATATGAAAGCATTTTAGAATATACTGGTTCTCTACCTTGAAGTAGCTAGGAGTTAACCATTACTTTTGTTTGAAATTTAATAAGAGATGTACCATGATTAGAGCTGATCTGAAAAGGACTGATATAACCAACCTCAAGATGTTGGGAAAATAAACTTTGTTGTTAATTTTACTGTTTGTTCAGACTTTATGCACACTTCTACATTGATTTGAATTATATGAACTTGCAATTATTTTCATTCCACAGCTGTTTTTTTTAAACGTTCTTCAAATGTATAGAGTATGCTGGAGTATAGATTTTTTAATTGAAGTTAATGTATTAGAAGACTCTTTCTCCTGAGGTCCACAATAATTCAACATTTCATTCTCCTTTTGTGAAGAATTCATTCAGATCTTCCCTCACTGTTACATATGCATTTACTTTCGTTCATCCTGGTATGCGTATTTATCTTAATTGCTGATTGTCCTTGCAACTGCAATCCTCTAGGAGGCTCAAAAGGATCATTGCTAATGCAGTATTTGATCATATCAATGTTGACTGTGAAGTTTGGGAAGATTCAGTTGCCATTCTTGCTGTGATAGGATCATTGAAGATAATCAACCCTTGTGATGACACAACAATTTTAACGGCTAAGGTTCACTTCTACTTTATCTTTAACTTTAATGTTTATGTTATAAAAATAGTAATCAGTTTTGAAGCTACAACTTATTTTTATAATGTTGATCCTTACGTAGACCGTCTCCGAGGAGAGTTCACGGGTGCATAGTGTTCCCTTCATTGACATTCAACTTCATATGCTACAACCAAACCAACACTCTGAACTTTCAGTAAAGGTAGAACTCATACCTCTGTGGATGGATAATTTATTTAATGTTTAGATTCTTTTTTTAGTGCTTATTAAGATGGTGTATTTGTTATTTTCCTTCATCTCTGAACCTTCTAATTGCTTGCGGTGTGGTTAGGTTATGTTCCAACCTTTTGAAGTTACCTATGACTCCCGGTTCATTTTGGACCTGATACACTTTTGCGATGTTTTGGCATCTTTCCAGTTCCAAAAAGACAGGGTAAGGATAAGTTGGACCTGCATGTTTTGGTGTTTTTTCATATATTTTCCTGTATTATCTTTCTTAATAGTCCATAATTAATTTCCCTCATCTCAGAGATCATAGCTGTCTTTTATAGTAACGAATTTATTAGCTGACCGGTAGTGATAATTCTAATGTATACCAGCTGCCAGAACTTGGGTATTTTTAATAAAACTTTCAACGGAGGCTTTTACCTATATTGTTTCTTGTTGCTATCGATTTTCTTGTGGTGTTCAAAATCTTGAATTTGTTATGACAAAATAGATTTCTTTTGATGCATCTGCTTGTTATACTTTGTGGACCGTGACCTTCCCTTCCTCACAAGAATCTCTAACTTGAATATAAAGCTCAAGCATCTCCTTTGGTCGTCAATTAGTTACTACTACTCCTTCAGCCATGTATTTACTGAACTTCAATGCATAGAAAGTAGCATGATATGGGGACCTCAGTTTCCTAGAATTTGAACTTCATCAATGCTTAAAATCTAATCATAAAAGTTTAATTTTCTTTTTCACAAACTTATTTTATTACAAAGCATAGAATGAGATTTTTTTCAAAATGTAAGATCTAAAACTTTTCCTCCTTTTTCTAACATGCGGAAACCCTACCTTCAATCTTGTACTTTGTTCTAGTGGCACCATCACACCAAACTTTTACACCCACAAACGATGAATTAATTAGGAGGCTGTGTTGAGTTTTGTGCATGGTTTGAAATCTTGGTCGATCCTAATCCGAGATGGTTAATTCCAATCCGAAGAATTACCATCTGATTTCTGATAGTGATACCATCCAATATGGAGTTATATTGGGTTTACCATTTGATTTGTAAGGTTTTGGTGTTAATTTATCAACAATTTAATAGGTTGTTGGATTACAATCAGATCATTAGTTACTTAAAAATATATAGAGAATTTTGTAGTTATTTTTACCAAGTATTAGAACCACTATATAAGTCATCATTATTTGCTAAGAAATTTGCCAAATTGTTTATATCAAGCTTTTACTAGTTTTATAAGGAATTTAATTTTTTCAAATGATATAAAATCCGATATTTTCGATCTGCAATGACTGATACGGCCGAGGTGACCAATATCGATTCAAAAAGTAACCGCCCAATGCTGATACCACTACTGAGATATGGAATGTTAGGTTTGGGTCCGGGGAGGTATAATGTTCTAAATGTCATATGTCGGTTTTGAGAAGAAAACGATACAGACATACAAATTATTTTGGTTACGGACATTTCGTGACGTCAGCCGACATGTCGTGATGTCGGCCTGTTATCCAACATTTACCGTATGTGGAATTTTTGTTACGTAATTTTCTTTCGGATTTTGGGCTTTGTACATTAAGTAATTAATCCGGTCCATTGCAAAAATAAAGAGCAAAAAATATCGTTATTGCCTATGACCGTTCACTTAATAGGCGACTGTTCTACCACTGAGTTACTGATGAAGATATAAATTTAATAAATCTAAATATATGAATAAATTAGTATTTTTTTCAAAAAATTAAGTCATAAATGACGTTTACATTACAAAAATATAGAACCTGATATTTGATTAAACAACTTGACATTTCTCGATATCCACTATTTGACATCAAAATCTTCAGGCCAACGCGATACCGACTTCCGAAATTTAGTTCATTAGGGAGGTAAACAAATATTTGGAGAGGGCAAGAAGACTTGGTTTGATGATTCCAACCTACAATTTAGGTGTTGATTATGCTTAGAATGGTAGTAGAGCTTGAGAAAGGGAGGCTGAGAGTTGAAACAAGTGCAGGTGGGGTGAATAAAGAGATTGGCTCAAGACAATGAGGCAAGTACAATTATCCTTAGAAAAAAGATGGAAGTACAAACAAATGTAGGGAGGATTTGCTACATGTATTTAGCATAAGACTTGGAATGGGTTTTGGGCAAGGTTTGAGAACTTGACCGAAACCATGGTTTCGGTTGAGATATGGAACATGGTATGTGCCACTATGTGGTTCAGTGGTGCATAGCTCATATATTGTATATGTGTCCTATATGCGGTATAGCTTCTTGAATACGAAAGAGAGAAAAGGAAGGAGAAGCAAATAAAGAAGTTAACAATACATAAGAGAAAATTGAAAAAAGTCTATACCAATAGAAATTAAGATACATAGGAAAAAACAAACCTTTGTAAGAAAAGAAGTAAATCATAAAGGAGAGAAAAAAGAAAGAGGAGAAGAAAAGCCGATATAAGGGTTCATTTAAGTGTAATTGGTTGGGTTGTGTGTTTAATATTGCTTACAATTTCAATCCCGAATGCATAAAACCATGCCCACAACCGTGTTTTAGCCTTGAAAATGAGCCACACTCGCATAATGGGCCATGCAACTAGCCTAAAATGCATTTTATAACAGTGATTCGTCTTTTGCATATCCATCTTGGAGGGGACCAGTCCGTAACCAACCAATGATTCATTTCAGCCAAATACCATGTTCAAATCCTAGTTTGAAGCATTGTTTGAAATCTCGGCCGTCGTAGATCTGATTAGGCCGATTCCAGTCGAATAAGTGATGGTCGAAGTTTTGTTACAAATATCGTCCGATTTCGATTTAAATTGGGTTTCCGTTTAATTGATAGACTTCTAGTATGAAGTTTATTAATTAGTTAGTAGATTTATTATTAAACTATTGGGTAATAGTTTATTTGACATCATTAATATAGAAAATATATCGAAAAGATTATTTGTTTCTAAATGGTATTAAAACATTCATTTTAGACATAATTAATTGCTAAAGGATTTGCCAAAATTGTTTATAGCCGCTTTTACTAATTTAAAGAATTTATTAATTATTAAAGATCATTTTGTCAAATGATAGAAAAATCGATACTTCCGATCCAAAAAAATGATATGGCCGAGATGACTAATTCTGATCTCAGAAGTGATCGACTGACACCGATACTGAGATTTTAAATCTTGGTTCAAAAGCAAAATCAAAGAAAGCGGTAGAAAAACATTGATTTTAACCCAAAAACATAAAATCGAGCTGTCAAAATTTCTTAAAAATTAAATTCAGGCTTGGAGGCCACAAGAAGTGAATATGAGAGATCTCAGAGTGAATCCAAGCAAGAATTATATGTGAAGTCTTGATCGAACAGATCTGGCTATGGATCTCTAACCGATCTAGTCATTTGTTTTGCGTTGGACTAAAAACGTGGCGGCAACGGCTTGATGAAAGAATTGGTGCTGGGGTTATTATTATAGGGTTCACCGAATGTAAACATGTTAATCGGTTTGGGTGTTTCTTGGGTTATTCAATTTGGGTGTGGATTATTCTGAAAGGATATCGGGTTTTAGGTTATCAGTTTATTGAAATTGGTTATAGGGTGGATAATGTGTATTGAGTAACAGATATTGGGTATTGGATTATTGAGAAATTGAGTTATTGGTATTTTTCTCCTTTTTTCTTCTTTCTTCTTAGCCAACTATGAACTTGTTTGTAAAATGTTTACAGTAACATATGCATTTATAATATTGATGTAAAAATATAAAATATGTATAATATCTATATAAAAACATAAATATCATATGTAATTAATTACTATATAGCAACAACAACAACAACAGTAATAATCACCGATACCAAAATTCAAATTGAAACTAATTAAACTAACCGAAACCTTTCAAAACTTTTCAACATTAGAAGGACCGAAATAAAATTAACTTTGGTTTAGGGAGCAAGATACCTTTTTTAAAAGGAAGAAAACATATTATTGAATTTTCAGGTTACGATAATTCAATTCAAAAAAGGATATTGTAGTAATTTGCCTGGGTTCATGATTAGAAATATCATGGGTTAGATGTCGTTGAATACGAGGAATTAATATGAAACCTGTTCTTGGATCAATGTTATGGAAAGCGTATGGTGTAGTGAAGCGTGGCAAGGCTTAGGCTTCATTGGGACTTTGACGGCAAAATGCGCCAAGTGATTTTTAAATAATAAAGAAAATATATGGTGTAAATGTGACTTGGATATAAACATTTATACGTTGAAAAATATAAAAATAAAACAGACGGTTGTCTTTTTTCTGTGTTCAATACAGTTTCAAAATCATCCGTGTTTGTTTCCATTCAAATGGGGTCGGTTATGAAGCAAAACTCTAATAATGATCTTATAAAGTTTTATGATTATGTGTTGACCTATTGTCAACCCTCTCCAAATGAGTGTCAAATTTCTGATTCAGAGAACTTTAACAAGAGGGGACGTCCCATAAAGAAATTCGTTCTATAGAGTTTATATCCAATAATAGAATAGTGTATATCCAATAATAGAAATATATTGAATAATATTAAGACAACAATAATAAATGTCATTTGGTCTAAAACGATTATGTAGATTCAATTGTTCTATCATTTAGTACGATAATTGTTAATTTTAAAAGAATAAAGGCGATATTTTATTATAAACAAAAATAGGTTTAAGCGGAGTTTCAAGCATATAAAAGCATGTCAAAGCGGGGTTTGAGACCACTAAAGCAGCACATAGGCATTATACTGCTTCTTTATAAGGAAGCGAAGCACATCGTGACCGCTTTGTGCTAAAGTGGGGCTCTATGGGACGTTTTACAAGGATGACTGGGATATACTTTGAAGTTAGTAGTTTTAGTGGTTTTTATGATTCTATCATATAGTTTATTCTCCACCTTCATATTGACGTTGGTTTTGAATTAATGTATGTGTTTTCTCTTGGAAGATGTAGCCAGTAAACCGAAGTAACTTATTTATCATTTAGTTTAAGGGCTACCATTACTTAGTTGTTAATTTTACCCCAATAAAAATCATAAATATGATATAATTGTTTTCGAATGAGCCTTGACTTTTGAAACAATGTTTAAGATGACCAAATTCATCTCCTCGCCCATTTCCTTCATTGCCTTAATCTTTTTCCTCGATTATTGTTAAGTTCATGCCGACACATTCATATTTACTTATCATTAATCTTTTTTGCAATGGGGATAGGGTAAAATAGGATAATAGATATTTACATTAGGGATATTCTTTGTTATTGTTATCTAAGCTTTTCTCATTTATTGGGACGACTACAAATCAATACGCTCTATTAAATATTTGACAGACTTTTAGAGAAAAACTTTATCTACCACCTTGAAATTCTACCACAATCTACCTAAGACACAAAATGAGGGGACCGACAACACCTAGATACTAGTGCCAAACAAGTGGGTCCATGGTGTTCGTCTCTTGGGTAGATTGTGGTTGGATTTTAGGCCCAGTAGGTTGAGCATTTTTCAGAGTTTTATGGCCCACTACCAACCTTCCAATCAACCCTCTCTTAATTAGTGCCAAGTTAATGCATAAAAAGTTTTTTGGAAAGGGAAGGGTTCTTGATAATTCAAGACCAGTTGGACCTCGCCAAATTCTCAAAAACAAGGAAAAACCTGTAAAAAGAACGATGATTTGATTATCTAAAGAGTATTATATTCAAGTTGTCGGCACATCAAATAACAGTTCAAAGATTTCTCACTTGTACCGTTTGGATTCATGTGTTTAAAAATCATGTGAAACCCCTTTCGGACAACCTACCTTTTGAATCATAGCGTATGACCTTTTTGAATGGCCATTCCATCTTCTGCACTCTTTTTTCTTTTAACCAAGATTTGTTCACCATTCTCTCCATGGCTTTTCTGATGGAGAGTATTCAACGTGCAGGAACAATAAAGCTAAGATCCAAATGAAATACATTCAAAAGTTTCAAATTGATAAATTTTATTTAGTTATTAGGGTCCTGTTTATAACTCACGTCAAATCCATGTCTATCCAATGTTCAAAGTCATGGTTGCTTCAGTTTGGTTTTTGGCCTCCTCTGTTGGAAACATGTTATTAACAATCACAATTTGCCTAAAAGGTTTTCAACAATTGAGAAATGATATTGGTCATTTTGGGGCCAATGCATTTTGAAACTTGGAGAACAGAAGTCTATAAAAATAAAAATAGAGTATTCAACGTGCAGGCTCAATAATGTCGAGATCCCAATGAAATACATTCAAAAGTTACATATTGATAAATTTTATTTAATTATTAGGGTTTTGTTTGTAAGTAATGCGAAATCCATGTCTATTCAAGGTTCAATGTCATAGATAATCTTAATATGAGTCCAGTGTTTTAAAAGCGGAGAAAAAGCAGAGCGGTCGAGAAGCCAAAACGCTTAAACGGCCGCTCAGACCGCTCAGAAATCAGAGCAGTGGTGTTTCATCAATATTCTTTTTCTTGTCAATAAATAATGATTCTCATTACGTTCTAACTATTTTTATGTTACTTTTGTACTAGCAAATGCCTAAATTCAACCCAAAATTTAACAAATTTGCTTAGACAATATATTATTTTCTAAAATATGCTCAACTAATTCAATGCAAAATTAAAATTTTCTTAGAATTTATTAGATTTTATAGTGTTTATAAGCTTTTCGATGCCCAACATCAAGCATCATAGCTCAAATCAGTAAAAATACTTAAAAAATTATTAAAAAAAGTATAACTGTAGCTCGAAACCAGGTGGAGTCAAAATCGAATTAGAATTTCAAAATCGAAATTCAAAAACTAGTCGAAATCGAAATAGAAAACGTAAGGATTGCCCGAAATCGATTTAGATATCGACTTCTTGAAATTGATAAGCCTAAAATTTTGGAGTTTTGAAACCTAAATCCTGAAGTGTCTCGAAGCCGGCTCGACAACTGTGGGATTTATCGAGTCGAGCACGAAGGATAAAAACGTGTAAAAAGAGAAAAATAAAAGATGGAATGTTGTATTAATTGGTATTTGTGTATTCTTACTCCAATAACGGTACTTATATACCCTTTATTACACTTATGAGATATATACATCAATAAAATAGGTTATGCGATATCACCTACTTAAGCGGGATAAAACGGAGCAAAACCGCTTAAGCTACCCTTAAGCGGCCGCTTTTTAAAACACCGTATGAGTCAGCTGCTTCAGTTTGGGTTTTGACCTCAGTTGCAAGCAAGTTATTAAGAATCACAATCTGTCTAAAATGATACCAACAATTGAGAGACGTTATTGTCCTTTTTGGGGCTGTTGCATACAGAAACTTGGAGAACAAAAGTCGATGTCAGCATAAAAATAGAATATTCAACAATTGCAGTATCAGCGATGGAAAAAGAAAAGAAATATAGGCAGAGGGAAAGAGAGAATGATTTGCCTGTCCCTTACCACCGTAAGTGGAAGAGAGCAAGAGGAAGTGGATCTTTATGTGAGGGAGGGACGGAAAGAGGGATGGAGGCTTGGTATTGATCTCCAAGTGAGCAACCCAAATCGAAACCTAGATCTCAAACTTTTGTTAAAGACTAATTCTTTTCTGGACGATTAGCGTATAGTTCTTGCAAGGGTATCCATTCTATCTTAAATTTTCCTTTTAAGCAATATTTGTTCACCATTTTGTTCATGTTTTCTTTGGCACATGATGTGCATGATCTAAACTCTGGCTTACCATGTTCTTAGGCTGGACTCCTTATATTAATTTAGGTTTTAAATGCTTTTGATGTCTCACAATCAAACTAATGTAATGCGGTATGGTTAAGATTCACCTCAAACTCCTTGAGTTCAAACGCTCCACCTCGTACAGGCTTTGTGAATTTTTCTTGGTACTAGCATCGCATGGGGTTAGGGACACATCACCTGCTTGGGGGAAAACTGTGGTGCTCTTGGAGAGATGGATGCCCTCATTAATGTAAAAAGTAAGATTACTTGATGTTGGTGCTGTGTACCAAGGTTTAAAATGCTGATTAATCGCAGCTCAAATCTTTCTTGTTAGAGGTCGCATCTAATAGTATTATATGGGAGAATGACCTCATAATTGGTCCTTTGCCAAACCTGTGGACAAGTTACCATTTAAGCAATCACCTATACAACACACATAACGTATCCATGTCCAAAACCCAATAATAAACTCAATTTCACTTAGTATGAGGCCCAGTTCTTTTTTTTTGTCCCGTCGACATATTTTCCTTTCTTTTTTACATTTTAGAAATTTTCTCTATATATGTTGATTAAAAAACCTATGTATGCATCATCCCTCATAATCTAATTATGCAATGAATTATCCGGTTATGTGTTATGTACTGGTCAACCGAATTGAGATTGCTACATGTTTTATAGCATTGCCTGATATACATTGTTCACCTGGTCCCATAGCCATTGGGCTTAATATTCTCAAGGAATTTATCTTACTTTTTATTGAGCAGTAGACTTCAATATTGCCGTACCTCTTCCTCCCCTTACCCACTTTCTCCAATTAGCCATTTTCTGTGGAGTCCTTTTTATGATGCCTAAGGTCTAACTTTCAGGGTAGTATTTGGATAAAATTGATTAAATATTACATTTCTGGCTCACAATCCTTGAGATTAAGCCTTTAGGTCATGTAATTACGTAAAAGATAGGAAAAGTAATTTGTGGCCTCTATGTTTTGATTTGTGGCCTCTATGTTTTGATGCATTCTCATTTATTTTGTTATCCGCTATAGGTACTACGATCTCTTAATGGATTCAGTAGCTCTAAATCTAGACTGCTAATAAAAACTGAGTGAGTTTTTTTACTGCTAATCCTGCACTTGATTTCTCTCAAACAAGCTTAGCAATTCTGTGTTCGTTGTTTTTTTGTATCTCTTATGTGCATGCAGATATATTTCATTTAATCGTAAGAAGGTGAACTGGGATGTCAGTCTTCAAAATTTTGTCATAAGACTTCCTTTGGATGATGCAGTCCTAGACAATCCCATCATGGTATGTATCTGTGTGACCTACGAATTCTTAATTTGTGCAATATGTTTGTAGCAATTACATTGATTTCCCAGATTACTTCCATGATAAATAGTATTCATGTTGTCAAATGTTGCAAACTCATTTTTCCTTCTTGCATAATTTTATGAAATGTATTTTGCATGATCTTATGGCTTATATGATGCCTTAGCGATGAGTGTGTTTCATTGAGCAAGTTTATTTACTTCTTTTAGACTATGGAATATGAGTCTATGACTCCAGTTTCCTGGTTGGCTTATATCATGCCTCAGACATGATGCAGTTCCTGCAGAAACTCTCATCCACTTGCATCTTTGTTTGGAACCATTTCTAGCCTACACAAATTGCTGTGTTGATTAGGCTGATCTGCTTGACCTCAAGGTTTCATGTAATTTTTTTCTCACAGTATCAAACACAAGCTTCAAGATTTTATGGTGATACCATATCTTGTCTTATATTTGTAGTTTTGCCTTGGCCAGGAGTTTAGTTATCTCACACAACTTTATTTTCAGTTTTAAAACCAGTAATTAGACTCGATCAATTATTTTGTGCATCTTTCTCATCCCGGAGGTACTTCATAGAATGGATCCCATTTAAATGGGGAAAGAGATTGATCGAGGGAGTTGTTATTTTTATGCATTCTTCTGAACTTTGTCCCGTGGTTGCATTAGCTGAAACTGCACAACCAATGAGGTAGAATTTTAAACCTTCGGACCGGCATACTAAGGGTTGATATTGCCTAATAGCTTTATGAAGTTTTTTGCCAAATCTTCTTTTGGTTCTTTAATAGTATGGAGCTGTGCTCCATACCCAGCATATTTTGAGGTTAAACCCTAGGTAATGGTGATGGTAGACGTGTCACTCTCCCTGATGTTGATCATCTATATTCATTGTAGAGATCAAGTTCATTTCGAGGTTTTTTTATAGTATAAATCTAAGCATGATCATCATCATATTCACTGTAGGATCATCAAGTTGTTTCAATTGTCAAAGATCTTTAGCAGTTCAAGATGTATGGCATGTTTACGGCCAACCCTGGTTCCCTGCACACACCCCACCAACTCATCTACCTCGCACACAGACAATCCAACCCTATAAGCTCAATCTGCCCCTACTCAAAATGATGCATGGCTTAGAGTGTTTATTTGCTGTTAGTTTGTTTGGTGTTGTCCCTCAAGATTGTCATTAGCTCATGCTTGACCTTGATCAGTCCATGTATTATTCTTTAAGATGTACTTTTAATTATATTATCTCTTTTTTAATGTCAACGAAACTACATCGATACGATAGCAAAATGAAACACATTAGGGTACTTTTTTCTTGACGTAGCGAACTAACAAATAAAATCTTTACCATTTTTTATTATTTCAATTAATATATGATTGATTACGCATGCTAATGTTGTGAATTTTGTGATATGTAAATTAGATTCTTTACCTTTCTGATATAATCGTCTTTGCAAGTTAGAAAACCAGAAGATTATTTATTATTCTGTCTAAGCTGGATGCGTTAATATTCTTTTATGAGGAATCTTCATTAAGTTTTTGCTTGACATCTAAACTTCCAAGTAATGGTAATATTTTCTTCTCAATCGCCTGCCTTCTTTTTGTGCTTCACAATATAATCTGACTTTTAAAACTGGAAGAATGTATACTAATTTATGAGGTGTTCATTTTCATCTTGCAGGCTTTAGAAGTGGGAGGCCTTTCTTTGAAATCCAGATCTATGATGGATAATCCACCTAAAATGCTAGAGTATGGCCATGGCTATGATATATATGAAGCATGTTTGAAGGACTCAGTAGATGATGTGCCATTAAATATTGAACTTCACAGTCTCTATAATTACTATATCATTGAGTTGACTGGTTTTGAGGCAAGCCGCAGTATATTATACTTTCAATCCATGTTCTAGCTTATCTGTGATATTACATGATAACATTATTAGTTTGGTCTGTGATAGGTTTGCGTGCTGAACTGCAATATGGCTGGTGCAACATCGATTATTGAAAAATTGAATGCATCCATCGGATTGGG
The DNA here is from genome assembly GCA_030015575.1 of Agapanthus africanus. Lineage (NCBI taxonomy): Eukaryota > Viridiplantae > Streptophyta > Magnoliopsida > Asparagales > Amaryllidaceae > Agapanthus > Agapanthus africanus. The sequence goes on along the minus strand of CM057341.1, from coordinate 649,860,263 downwards.
ACTTTGCATTTTCTTTGATGAGCCGATACTGAAAGCTTTGGAGGTAATGCTTTTTCAATTGTTAAATTTTGCTTTCTGTTAGATTATGAGTAAAATTTCTCTTCCATCCTTTTGTTATACCATTGTTTCTTTTCTTGGGAATTTTTATTCAGTCGAAACATGCATCGATTTGTAAGGTTCAAAATATTTTAATTAGAAGCCGCATCTATGGGCATTGAATCTCTTAGACCTTTGTCCGCCTTTCTCAAAACAGATTACTGCCGTTCATAATTTTTGTAAGGCAACATGCAAGTTTTCATACAAGTAAATAGTTGCAACACTACACCAAATAACTCCTTTTATACTAGATATTTACGACCTGAGGAATGATCCTATGAGAAGCAGTATAAGGTGAGACGTATGAGAGGAATAATCAATAACCGTTCGATCCCAATTGTCGGTTGAGATTGATTGTTATATAACTTAACTTGCACATTATCTCATGAATCAACAACAATAATGAAAAATCAATTTAATAGAATCCCACTTCTTTCTTTTTGCATTCCTTTTCTGTTTATTTTTTGCTGTCTTTTTCACCTGTTCTTCTATGGCAGTGATTTCACAAGAATGATTTTATTAATTTCAGCCTCTAAGCCAACATCAATGTATTTAATCAAGTACAAATGCTAGGTGTCATTTAACATCTAATAATATATTCTCACCAAAAAAACTAATTATAGAATAGATCAAGGACATGTTTCATCCATATATAATAGCCATTAGGTTTTTGAATACATTGGTGTATGTTATTCGCTGATGATATTATTTCGGTAAATGAGATGAAAGCGGGGGTTAATGCCAAATTGGAGTTATAAAGGCAAACATTGGATTCTTGGGATTTAGATCGAGCAGATCCAAGACAACATACATGTAATGCAAATTTAGTAAATAGAAAAGTCGAGATCAAAGAGGTAAAACACTGGATGAGAAAGAGATATCACCAACGGAGCAGTTTAAATATCTAGGTTCCATCATCCAAAACATAGGGAGATTGACAGCGATATCAACCAGAGAATTCAGGCTGGTTGGTTGAAATGGAGGAGCGCAACGGGGATTTTGTACGATCATAACTTTTCGTTAAGGTTGAAAGAGAAGTTTTATCAGCGCTATTCTGGCTGCCTTATTATATGATACGGAATACTGGTTTTATAAACACAGCATAAAGATGTTGTCCAAGTGGTTGTGCATGGTAGCAAGAGGTTGTGGCTTCAATCCCCATAGTGCACATAATTATTTGTTCATTTCTTTTGGAAATAAGGTCTCGTGCCTTAACTGGTCATTTTAATAATATTAAGTATGAGTCTTTTTGTGTGTGTTTTAAAACAAAAATATTTAATTTCAGTTGAAAACGATAAGATATATAATAGATAATTTTGAATTTTTTTTTCAATGGAGCCTTGTTGCATATTGTGCCCCCCAAAAAATTTCTGGATCTGCCGCTGACCGTAATTTTATAAAGTTATCTAAACTCAACTCCAAAATCCTAACTATGCCATGTTTGGGATGGTTTTTAGAGTTTAGAAAACTTTAGCTTTCTAAACTCCAAAGTTGAGATAACCATAATTAATTAAATTCCAATCCAACCAAAGATTTTTAAACTCTAAAATTTGTATGGAAAACACCCATTTTAGAGTTTAGATAACTCCAAAACAAGAATTTGGAGTTTACATAACTACAAAGCTCAAATACCCCATCAAAGTTAGTTTTAAATGGAGTTTGCATCTTGTAAACCATAGTTTGCATACCCGCTACCTCCACTTAAAAAACAAACTCCGGTCATCCTAACTTCACATACCAAAACAGGGCCTTAAATATTATAGTTAAAATTGAAATACATTGAAAGAAGACCCTTTTTTGAAAAAAGAAATAGCCTATGCTCTTTCTCTATGCTCATTATAATTCCATTTAGACCAGATTCCTTTATGCTGTCAATATCCTCGTTGAGTGACCTAAATCCATTGTTTGGCTAAAATATTTTCATTCTTGAATTTTTTTTGGTGAAGTGAGGAAAGATGAGGAAGAAACCCCTAGAAAGGAGATAAGAATATAAAAAAAAAGAGAAGAGTATAAAAAAGAAACGATAGAAAAGAAATTTCATTTTCGAAAAATGAACTTTGCTTGTTTAATGGGCCATGCGGTTCAGTTTTACGAGCCGGGAGGGCTCATAACACATGCAAATGAATAAATACACATTTTAAAACTGTGCCATAAAGAAAGCCTTCTTACTATTTTTGTTTAGTTTGATAAACCTACTCGCAGTTTTCAAATGGCTATTGGGAAGACCAGAAGATGGTAATTGTTAACTTCTGCATTATGAAGAAAAATATTTATATTCGGCTATTCATATCTTTAATATTTGTAATACCTTAGAACTATGGTACAATATAATAATATTATCAGTTTATATTTTGCTCAGAAGAAATTGTTTTATGGGAGTTTAATGTTTTGTAGTGATATCTATATAATTAGGTAAGTATAAGGTATTGTTTTAACATTAGAATAGTTATGGTTATCGGTTTGTTAAATATATGATAATTAGTTTTAATATTTATTTTGCTAATCTATTAATATTTTATTTATATGCATATATTTTATTGTCAAACATTAGTTTTGTAATTAAATAGATAATATTAGTACGGTTGTTTTAACAAATGATATTTAGTATTTAAGGTTGATAATTTATTAATATCTTATTTTAATTTGTATCTAATATATTTTCAAATACCGGATTTTGAACCAAATGTAGTTTAGTATGATAATTTTAAAGGGAGATATGATCAAGTATTTTTTTATGCTTAGAATTGTTTGTTAAGTTGTGCACATGGTTTGTTTTGGGGTTTAATTAAAAATTTGCCTCTATTCTATATATATAAATATAACTCTCTCCTCCAAATATTTTTCTCTTTTCTCTCAAATATATATATATATATATATATATAATCCTATACATCATATAATCCTCTCTCCAATCTATTCTCTCTCTTGGACCGATATCTATTTCTCTCTCTCCCCTATCATCTCTCTCAACCCTAACAAACCCAAAATTTACCCATCATCTCCTTCCTCAACTGAAACCCAAACCCCAAAACCCATGCTTGCAAACCCACCGCCTTCGATCCCTCCGTCGCCTCATCTCCACCGAGCACCCTCCTCCGGCCACTTCCTTCTACTTCTTCCTCTCGACCCACATCTCAACCAACCGAATCCATCACCCTCGACTCCTTCCTTCCATCGCAGCACTAGTCGACCGAGCATGCCCCTTCATCATCATCGCACCACCCTAGCCTCCCTTCAACCCTCTTCAGCCCTCGTAGCCATCTCCTTCATCTAACCAAACAGAGAACCCGTCAACCGCAGCCTCCTCGATCACCGTCGACCAAAACCCCAACCATGATCGTCTTCACCTCGCCGGCACAATAGCCCATCATCGCATCCACCATCTCCTTCGATCGCAGCAAACCCGGGAACTCTTCAGCCCATAGCCGAACCATCTAGGCTTGGAGATTTGTTCGTGTTAACGTGCTTTTCCGTCTCCAAGGCAAGTACTCTTGCACTTTTCTTCGAGTCAATGCAAGTTCGGCTAATCTCAAAATAAAATTCTTAACCTCTAATGTTTTGAATAAAATGTTGACATATATCATGAAACTTCATTATTAGATACCGACAAAAATCATAATGTACTTCTTGCTACCTAACTGATAAACAATTAGGTTTTATAGACTTGCCATCCAATATTAAATCATATATGCATTTTTGTAGTTAATCCTTTATGTTAATTTCACTTTGAACATATTGTGTTCTATTGCTTGTACAGTATGTGATCAACAGGGAAGAAGGCTATAACAGTTAGTTGTGTACAAGATAATATCGTGTCTTTAGTAGTCAATGGTTAGGTTGGTCATATCGTTATAATTATATTTAACGATTTAGAGCATGTTTTTTAATATTTATAAATAGATAAGTAATTTCAATTATTTTTCCTTATAGCAATAATAATAATAATATATACAGATGCAATAAATGTTCAGGATTTTACTTTTGTGTGCACATCATATTATCATGCAATGTACATTTCACATATGAGTAAGCTAGTTGTTAATTGCAATATCAACTATATTAACACTTGGTTGCTTGTAACAGTCAAACTTTATCATAAGCATTTGATAACCTAAGGTGACGCTTGCCGATTCACATTATTATAGAATTCACATACTAGGCTTGTTTACCACTATTATTGAGACCATGCATCTCTTGTTGATATTGACATGCATACAAATCCTTTTGACACGTTGTATGTATATTTTAGGCTATTATCATCGACTTGCTCGACATGCTATACGTGTTCACCGTTACTGGTTATTTACTTGAAACAAGATCACTAATTAGAATGCTGAATTACATGACATAACACCATCTATTCCTGTTTACAAGTTTCTATTCCATACTGTTAACATGATATTACAAGTTTCAGTCCAGTCTGTATTTTAATTAGTGGTTGAGTTCACTACCATGTTAGTTATAAATATGAGGGGTGTTGAGCTAGTTTGAGTGTGCGTTCGTTCGACAGGATCTTAGGAGTTCCATTGTCGGCTGCTCGTACCGGGCTATATCGGTCATTGGAGCTCGTACCGGGCTATACCGGTCATTGTTCATCAGCCGGTACCGGGCTTTATACTGTCAGTGCTAATGCAGCTCGTACCGGGCTATATCGGTCATTGTTCATGCAGCCGGTACCGAGCTTTATACGGTCAGTGTTATTTCCATAGTTGGGCCCACGTTGTCTAGCTCCCGCGGCCCTACTTTTGGGATGGGAATACTCCTGCAGAGGTTGATGTACATACTTGAATTCAAGATAAGTAAGATTATCCTTTTAGTGACCAAGTAGGATATGACTTGACCGACTTGACCTGTTTACATGCTTACTTCATATTACTGCCATATCTATATCTATATGTGCACGTGGGCTTCACTACACTCACCTATTCATGCTATCACACACATACGCACACTATTACGATTGAGTAGTTACTGGGATGTTCTAACATCGCTGGGACTTGTCATATCAGATTTAGAGGCCGATTCACAGCCAGAGCAGAATCATAGTGACTATTAGGAGTTTGCCGAAGATCAGTAGTATTTGTAGGTTCATTTCTATTTTATTTCAGTTACTATTAGAATGTACGCCCTCGCGGGATGTTAGGAGTGATGTATCTTTATTTTGGATCATGTATTTTGTTTATTTGGATCTTTATTTTCTATGGATATTTTATTGGATCTATCATCATCTTGTGATTCCTTTCTTGATATTACTCGTTATTCTTGCAACATGATGTTAGTATTATATCTTGGATATTATTGTCCAGATTTAGTTAGAGCCTTAGGTATGATTAGAGCAATGCGATTTCCCCTTTTCTAGGAGCACTGGCGGTTTCGGTCCATATTTCCGTATTCTGGGAATTGGGGTGTTACAATATTCGTAGTTAATAACCATGGTAGCTGTAACCCTCATAATTAAGATACATATTATCCATTCCAATGGATAACTTACAATGTTCACTCTTATATTACCCTTGTATTTTAGAACTCCTTGTCCCCTGTCTCGCCATCTTTTTTTTTTTTTTGGTATATCTATTATGATATGTACCAACTTCTCAATTAAAAACTACCCATTTTCTGACTGCGGTCTGCATAGATAAGCCTCCACTATATTTAATTTTATGTTAAGCATTTCAAATCTTTAATATCATAGTGTAGTAACGTAAATTATTGGTGTAAACATGCCCCAGCTATTTGAATTTTAGATGTTCATTCTTCTAATCAGATCCTCATGAATTGTACCGGTTGGGTTCTCTCGCGCACGCACAAACATAAACACATACCATATGCAGTGTGCCTGAGTCTATTAATTTTGCATGTATGGATGTGGTTTCCTGCTAATACACATCTATGCTTTCCTACTGTAGAAATTTCATTTTGTCACAGGTTTGGGCTTTTTACCTAGATTGTTGCATCTAATTCCATTATGGTAGGTTTATAAGATTACATGTGTCTGTATTCTTAGGTAGACTGTGTTCTGCCATCAGTTGGAATGCACTTCTCTTCAACAATTTTCTATGCATTGGTTGGGCTGCGTGACAAGCTGTCACAGCAGAAATTTGAACCCATGGAAGGAATTCTTTCAGATGGTATTGAGATTGGTAAACCTAATGATCCTCATTGCTTTCAGTTTTCTCTCTCTGTTAAGTTAGACCAGTTGAGCTTGAGTATTGTCCTTGAAGAGGATGCGGCAAACAGTTCAGTTATCTATTTTGTTTTAAAAAGTATTAACTTCAGGTTAGCGATCTAACCTTGTGCATCTGACATTCATATGTTTTACCTTTTTGATTTCCCATCTTGAGTGTGCATTGTATCTTGTTGCAGGTATACTATGCAGGAATATCTAGAATGCTATTTCTCTGTAAAGTTCCTAAAGGCTGAAGAGTTGAACCCTAAAGATGAATCTTATAGCTGTGTTTTGTGCTCATTAAGAAATGATTCAGGTAGTTCCTCTCTATATGTGCATGCTGAGCAAGTCGGTTTCAACTTACTAGGTGTCACATGTAGAGAAGATTCTTCAAATGAAAATTGTTTTAGATTGAAGTACCATGCTCAGAGATATGGATGTACGGTTCAGAATGAATGCTGGTTGTGCTTAAATGGTTTTGATTTTCATATCTACCCTAGAATTTTTAGATTGTTGCAAGGATTCTTTGACGGTCTAACTGAACGGTCCTTTCCTCCAGCTACTTCCTCTCACCTGAATAAGCAATGTGAAGACACTGAAACAGCTGGTGTTAAATTCTCAAAGCTTGGCTTCTCTAACTTCTATGATACTAAACCAGCTTCTGTTGCTAGTACTCGCATGGACCATTTTCCATTTGTGACTATTTCAAATACAGGTTCCCTCAGTAGTCTTGAACCCTCACTTATTTGTGGTGTTCCTGGTTTGCAAAGCTCCTATGTGAATGATAGGCATGTTAAAATCCAGGCATTCAAGTTTCGGCACAAGCCCAGAACTGCAAGCTTTGCAACTGCGGAATCTCCCTACAGCACAGAAACAGATAATATGCCAAGCTATTCTAGCACGATTAGCATGTATATGCTGGATATTAATGTCAATAACCTACGAGTTCATTTTCATGATTCTTCCTGCATTTTAGGAACAATTACACTCCCAAATTCTAGATCTATTGTTTCATCACAAGAAAATGACTTTTGGGATGCTCAAATCACTACGGAAGGGTTAGTGCTTTCTTCATCTTGGTCTCCACCTAACATGCATGAACAACTCTGGGGTCCAGCTTCACCTGGTATTTCTCCCATGTTAAATATCCGTTGTAGGAAACAACATAAGACAGGCACATTGTTTTCAATAACTGAAATAAGTTTTGGAATTCAGCATGTTTGTTGCATTTTACCAGCATCGTTCCTATCTATGTTGATCGGGTACTTCTCTTTGCCAGAATGGACTTCTAAGAGAAATGATGATGCAAGCAATCAGTGCATCAGTGAAAATGAAGACCTTCAGAATGTTCAAAACGAACATTCTGATTTCTTATATAAATTTGAGATACTTGATTCTAGATTGATTGTGCCTGTAGAAAGTGCAACAAACTTTTGTTTACATCTTGGACTTTCTCAGGTATACTTCTCTTTCATTCCTATGAGCAATGCAGTGGACAGTGATAAGGGCATTCCTTTGTGCTGTGCACTTCCTGCCAAACCAGTAGCGGATAAACTTGACATCATCAATGTATTTGGAAGAAGTACTTCTTTGTCACTAATACATCTCAGGGATGATGCAAATTTTTTGTTGAAACCAAATGAGTATACCCCTATCGCAGAAGTACCTTTTATTGAACAGCTAGATGCTGATCTATGGATTAGAATACCTTGCACAGCTATGAGTTGTGCCGAACAGTTTGCTATGCCAACTTTGATTATGATTAAAGCGGATATTTGCAACGTTATTTTAGAAGGTATGAGACAGTTTACTCTTCTGATTAAGAGCAAATTTTCCAGTATATATTTGTCTGACTCCCGCACCCTCCCTTTTTTGCAGAAAAGTACCTTATCCATACAGTTCGAGCTATTGGCACTGCTGTTGATGAGCTTTCCTTAGTCGGTGAAGAATCCAAACTATTCAGTTCTGATGTCTTGCAGTTTCTGCAAGTCAGGAAGAGCCTGAAAGAGGCCAATGCAGTTACACTTGACCACTCAAATGACACCTCTGTTAGTATGAAACTATGTGCAAAGGGAATCTCAGTAAAACTCTCTCGCTTGTGGATAAAAGAGTCTACTTCATTAGAAACGGTAGCAAAAGCAGATTTACAGATTAATTGTTCAGCATCATTTGAAAAGCGGATACCAAAATTCTTGGACGTTGGAATTTCTAGTCTAGTTCTGATGTCATTTGCCTCTAATCTTGTATTGGCATCATTTGTCTCTGATAGGTCAATGGGATCTCATCTTTGCGCCAACTTCTCCCAACGTGATGGTGGTGAAAAACAACTTTTACTTGAAATACCTTTTCTTGACGTTTGGTTACATTTCTCAGAGTGGAATGATTTCATTGATGTTTTTTCGTCATACACCAGTAATTCTCATACTACTTCAGGTTCATCTAGTGCAAGTCCAGAATCTTTGTATGATGATGCCCCAGAATCTAGTCTGCCACCAAATTTAGCATCAGAGTATGTGATGGAAGATGTTATTTTGATTATAAAATCTGAAAACTCTGTAATTGCAATTCATTTACCCATTTGGGACAAGGAAGAAAACCTTTCAAATTCTGAAGTAGATGAAACACCACACAATTGGAAGTATATAAAGTTTTCTCTTCAGAGTAGATATTGTGAATTTACTTTAGGTAAAAGATATATGAAGCTGAAATGTAACTTGGAAAAGATGAGAGCAATATTGGAGATGATTCGTGGAAACAATATTAGTTCCATTCCTTTCTTACAGATTTCTCAGATTAAATCGGAATCCAACATACAGAAAAAAGGAGAAATGGTTCATATAGATGTTGATGTTCAAATAGAATCTTTAGATGTTGGAGTCTCTTATCAGATCTTCAAATTCTGGAGTTCCAGTCAGCTAAAACTTCCTCAAAGATCCTCAGAACCACTTCCAGTCAATTGCCTGGTTTACCGTGTTCACTTACGGAAGGGATCACTGCTGTTAAGTGATGGGAGGGTATGTCATTGAAACTCAATTATGTTTTCCTGTTTTCTGCACTTCATGTTTTTATACTCCATAAAGCATGTATACTTCAATAGAGGTGGTGTGCCTGGAAATGGATACCCTTATATTTAAAAGTTAATGGGATAGGAATTATTTTTTGCAATAGTTAATTATAGTCCATGGATGATGGCGTCATACACCATTATAGTTTACAAATGCATTTTTGCCATGTTTTTGGCTTCTTTTTTTCAAAATTATGATTGTTCATACGATTATCAATTTATATAAATTTGTTCATGAATGATGGGACTCGTAATTCATTATAATCTTATGATGCAATTTTACCATTCTTTGCCTTATTAGAATTATTGTTGTCCGAAGGATTATCGTGTCATCTACTTGTGTGCATTATGGCCGGTCATGTTATAGTTCACAATTATTGACTAAACAATAAGCATATGATAACACACAATGTTTAGTATGAAATATCAATATTGAGTCTGTACTCGGTATGCTGTTCTTTAAAAATGCATCATTGGTATGTGGCACTGTATTTAATAATATCATTTCATCACTTCTGCATCCATTATCCTTCATGCGTTTTGTAAAACGCACAGAAATGCTGAAATTTATGTTTGTGCTTTCTAAATCTTATTCTAAGTATATTGTTCTTACAAAATTAGCATTATATAATATTTATGTTTTAACGATGCATTGATTTCTTGACGTTATGCCCTATTGTATCACCAGATTCAGTTTGGTGCTACACCAGGTACATATTGTATGATATCATCTTCATCTTCATGAAACAAAGTTATACTTCATTGAAAAAAATGGGGCTGCGTAGCTGCAGCTAATTATTCTTCTTACGCCCCACTTCTTTAATCTCCATGTAGACCCCCCCCCCCCCCAAACCGTAGTGTGGAACATGTAATGTTTTGTCATGCATACTCTAAGGTCTCAGAAAAAAGTGAGTACTCCAAGGACCGCAGAAATTAAAGATAAAAGGACCAGTGACTTAGCCAAAAAAGAGAGGACATGGATTTAGTCGTATTGACACAAAATTCAAGGACCTTTAGACATTTCTCACTATTTCTAATCATTTGCTTTTATGAATCAGAAATTTCTCTCTTATATTGTTTACAAATCCTGTTGGTAGTATTACACATGCACTGGCATCACACTTGTGTAAAGTCTTGTTTACACGAATTGAGTTTAAGGAAATTTTGGATTTAGTTAATTGAATAATGCTAAAGCACGAATTGCCTTGTTGTGCTGTTTGTCAAAACTAGGCCAGTAGGAAATTCTCAGACCTTTCAAATAAGTCAGCAGTTTAGATAACAAACTTCTTCTCTCCATCCCTCTTCCGGCTGTTAGGAAATAATATTGATCCTAACATTAAGAAGTAGTTTGAAGGCTTAACCTTTGATTTCTTCCAATCTTCTCTTACTAATCCCTAAGTTTGTGGTCTCAGCTGCTTAACAGAATTTTTTTGATGCATAGATTAAATTCTAATTATACCATTGGTAAGTTCCTTCATAGTGTAATCATTCATTTTTGCTTCTTTCACTACCTGATTATGAATGGAAACAGTACGAAGAAGTTCTGAGTCTTCTGACTACATCTTTTTTCTCACTTAGTTCTTGAACAATATCTGCTTTATATTAAATATGATCACACTATCATCATGTAAATATTATGTTATTATAGATGTAGAGCATTGCACCAAACTTATTAGTTCTTGAATCACTTGAACTCGATGCGATGATTTTCTTATTTCTTTCTAAATGTTATTTTATTTGTCTTTAATTTATTTTGTGCCTGTAGAGATCAGTGTCATCCTTGTAGCAAATCGTTTTACCTTGCATCTTTCATTAAACACTTTTTTAGTCTTTTGCATTGCCTTGTCAATAGCGCTTAGTGGAATCCCATGGATTGGAATTGAGTCGACAAGATGCAGCAGCAGTTTTAATTTTCATACGGCAATGTAACAGCATTGATATTCCACCATTTGTTTTTTCGGACTTGGGCTGGGATTAAGATACCTTTGTCACATCACCCATTTTATTTCTCTCGTCCAACCTCCTATAAAAACAAAGCAATTGGAGAAATGACAGATTCCCTCCTTACCTCCCTCCATTTGGTGATAGTTGCCTACTTGCCTTGGTAGGAATTCCTCCTAGTTCCCTCCCTCTTCACTCCCTCCGCTTGTTGATAGTTTCCTTTGTAGGAATTCATCACCAACTTGGACAATGGATGTTAGGTTGACTACCAGCCATAGATGGTGGTTCTTTTCCTGCTTGGAGTGTTCTTACCTTTAAGATATATTCCATATTGGGCACTGTTTTTATGGGAGGCGGCTTGTCTAGTGATGATGCCGATGGATTTGTTATGTACATGTAGCCCTACAACTTACTCAGGAAAAAGATATTGCATGCGTTCTTTTGCATTTCTAGTCCTGCAGGACAAGGTTTAAAATCTCAATATTGGTACAAGTAGCGTACGGTTATTTTTTGGATTAGAATCAGACATTTCGACTATATCGACCATCTTGGATTGGAATATCAAGGGTTTTTAGTCATTTGACTAAAAACTTATCTTAAAATTAATAAAAAATTTGAATAAAATTTTAAAATAGGTATAAATAAGTTGGCATACTTTAATGAGGTCAAAGAATAGTTTCTTAAATACATTGTAAAAGTAGATATAATTTTTTTGACATTTATTTAAGTAATTAATGGTGTCATATAACCTAATCAATCAACCCATTAACAATTCCACTAAACCAGTAATAAACTTTATAGTAACACACCCCACTGATTAATTAGTAAGACCACTACCAAGGTTTTAAATCCCAGTTGTCTCTACTTGGACGATTATTTCTGGGATCAGAATCTTCCTTCTCGAATTAGGATCTGCCAAGATTTAAAACCATGCTCAGACAAAAGATAACTGTATGGAGCTCAGATCATTGGCATGGTTAAAACCATGCATATCCATTTTCTCATCTTCTTTTCAATTTTGAGCTGTTAACAAGCGGTAAACTGCCGGTTTTTATGTGTCCAACAGCGTGTCCTGATTATTTGTTTGAAGGCATTTTTCCATCTCTCTCTCTCTCTCTCTCACAAACACACATGGGTATCTGTTCCATTCCTTATCTTATTTACTACTCTTCGTGCAGTGGAGCTACCATGGACCTATTTTTGAGATCTTGACAAAGGATATGCTGGTGGAATTCAAACAAACACAAGATATATTGGAGGGTTCAGCCAATTGTGACATTATAAGCAACTATAATAACATTGACAAGGTATGTTTTGAGTTTTATTTTACTAATATTCTGTTGGTGTGGATTTTGAAGACTCTTCACACTATAAAAAAAATTGTAGGTTATGTGGGAGCCCTTTGTAGAGCCATGTCACTTCCATTTAAATATAGTGAAGAAGATTGCTGGGAAAGTCCTCTTGAACTCAGCTGCAACAACAAATGTATATCTGGAATCAACAGGACATCTTAACTTGAATATTACAGAGCCATTGATTGAGGTACCCATTTTCTGATCTGTCGGTATATCTTGCTGTGTTGTCCTATTATTGAATCAACTTTGAGAGTAATGCCTTTTAAAGCCTACCTGTAAGGCTGTAACTGGGACTGTTCTTAGATAAACTTTGTCACAGTTTCCTTTTTTGTTCTTTCTTTAATACATGTATTCTCTGTGCTGTCTGATTCAAACACCTCAAAACCTGTGATTTCATTTTTCACTCTTATATCCATTGTTTACCGATGATTAGACTGCCTATTCTGAGAGTTTCACTCTCCAAATAATGGAAAGAAAATAAAATGATGTATGTCTTTACATAATTGTGACGGTTTAGTGGGTTTTGGTTAGGACAAACTCACAGTAACAATAGGTTAGACTTGGATCAAGTTCATCAGAAACCAACGCTGGACTAGACCAGACCGATGTCCCAGGCTTACTTGGCTTGAGACGGAGACGGACCCAAAAGCTCATGTATCCTGTCCAAAGGATTATATGGATAATTGGCCTCAAATTATGCATGACTAGTATGTTTAAGTCGGATCTGTGAATTTATTTTTTGTTGTTTGAGATCCCGATGTTAGAGCCAAAAGTTGAATACTTTAGTATAGTCCTCCTGGCTACTGCTGAAGAATCTCTACCAGGGTTCGTGGTATTCTATTGGACTTGCAGTTTGGAAGGGCAGCTATGCACTTGTGTAGTTATCTTTTGTTTTTAGTTTATGTTGACTGTAGGCGAGCTACCGTCAGAGAGAGTACTTAATCAAATATCTAGTTTGTTGTTGTTGGTTTTTTTCTGATTTCTAAAATTGTTGCAGGCCATTTTCAGAGTAAAGCAAATGATTGATGATGCATTGGATCAATGTGAAGCAGGCGGGCTTCAAGAAAGTCGAGGAATCTTGGATTTTCATTCCACCAACGATGTACATACCAGAAGATATGCACCCTATATTCTCCAAAATGACACATCATTGCCTTTAACATATTATGTTTCACGCGGTTCCACAAGCACAGATAACTTTTGTGGCTTCTTAAAGAACCATGAAAATGTTGTTCAACCAGGTCATGCTGTTCCAATTTTTGTTGAAGAATCGGTTGATGAAAAATATTTTCGGCATAAGACAGCTTATTCTTCTGAGAGACTTATTGAGAAGAAAATAAATTCTGTTCCACACCATATGATCTCCATCCACCTTGAGGGAACCACTGGTCCCTCGAAACCCATGTCAATGGACATAGTAGGCCTAATCTGCTTTGAGGTGAATTTCTCCAATAATAAGCAATCAGATGCGATAGAGATTGAAAGAGAAGATGATCCCTCAGGGTTCAATAGAATAACCGAGAGATATAGGAGCGATCAAAATAGGGGGTTGGTTGTTCCTGTGGTATTTGAGGTTTCAATGCAGCACTACAGCAAGATGATTAGACTGTATTCGACGGTAAGTGAGATTTGAAGATTATGTGAACTTTTTATTAATTTTTCATCAGTGCTCTCAGGATTATTCAATTCAGGTTATACTCTTTAATGCAACATCAATGCCTCTGGAACTGCGCTTTGACATTCCATTCGGAGTTTCTCCAAAGGTAGAAATTTTAACTTGTCGGGTACTAAAGATCGTGAATTACCTAAATTATTTACAAGACATTTATCTTCTGTTTTATTTTATATCATAGTATAGAATGTATCCATACATATGAAGAATATAAAGGTTTCTACTTAAACTTTAGAATTCTTCATGTGTCTACTATGTGCGAGCGATAACCAGTCTTACATCATCTTATTATATTTCTTATCTGGATATTTCATCTCTATTATATTATAATATATGAATTTTGGTGAGCTATGTAAAAGTTTTAGGCTGTCAAGCCCAACTATTTGAAGTTGAAATAACTTTTACCTACTCTGTTGTCCTTGTTTCAGGTCCTAGATCCAATTCTCCCAGGAGAAGAGACGCCACTGCCACTTCATTTGGCTGAGGCTGGTCGTATAAGGTGGCGTCCACTTGGCAATAATTACTTGTGGAGTGAAGCACACTCACTGTCAAACATACTTTCACAAGAATATAGGTTGGGCTTCCTAAGATCATTTGTGTGCTATCCTGCACACCCCACCAGTGATCCATTTCGCTGCTGCATTTCGGTTCAAGATTATAGCTTTTCTACATCAGGAGGTTCAACAAAACGTTCATCTCTTCGTGGTCATGGGATCAAGAGGGAAACTGTTAATGTACTTGCTCAACGATTACATGTGCCTGACTTACCAAAGAAGCGTCTTATCCGCCAGGTTATATTGACTACTCCATTTCTGGTGAAAAATTGCCTCCCCATAGGCTTTTCCTTGATGATAGAGAGCGGTGGAGTCTCACATTCTATTTCTGTCAAAGAGGTCTGCAGTGAACTTGTGCTGAATAAGCTTGTTCCTTGTAAAATGGCCATCAATCATATCTCTGGAACTAAGTAGAACTTTTTTTTTACTTGTTTACATATAAATTTCAGGTAGATATTGCTTCTGTTTCTCTTGTTGATTCTACAAATGACCTTGGAATCACATTCCATATGCAAGGATACAGGCCAATTGTTGGAAAGTTTCCTCGGGCAGAATCATTTTCTTCCATGGCCAAGTTAAGTGGATCCAAGTATTATTTATCCGAGACGCTGTCCCTTTACCCTGAGACTTCTAGTGGTAATTCTTTCCCTAAGAAATATTTGATGGCATGTTCTTCAATATTATGCCTATACTAACATCTGATTGATCATCTTAGGTCCCACGTATGTCACTCTTGAGAAAGCAGTTGATGCATTTTCTGGTGCCCGTGAAATTTGCCTCTATGTTTCATTTTTGTTGTATAACTGCACTGGTTTGGTATTGTCTATTGTTGATGGTAACCCTGAAAGAAAGGGTAATGCCCAAGTTATTCCTTCCAGTTACCATTTGATCGGGAATGAACATCTCATATCTGGAAAGCAAGGCCTTCCTCTTTTATCTGCAGAGTTAGAGCCACGTACTCAAAACATGGATATTAATTGTCACACTGTGTCTATACGAGAGAAAACCAGCTTATATTTACATAAGCTATCAACTAGGCATTTCCCTTTTCCCTTTACTTCTAGGCAGTCGTACAACTACACAACCGACAATGATCTGGATTCAAGAGGGGCTTCTCTTTCCAGTTTTATAGACGGTGGGCATACAAACAAATCATTTCCATTTTCAGGGAATAACGAAAATCAGAAAGGCCATAAGCAAATTAGATCAAGTGGAGAGGTGAAGCCATATATGTATTGCCCTCTTGACCATTCTCCTGCATCTGAAACTGTGGTTAAATTGTGCGCACATATGCCTCAAAGCATCAGCGGAAATGCTATGTACCCTACTTGGTCAATTCCGTTTTCTCTTGTCCCGGCAAGTGGTTCAACTAATGTCGTTATTCCTAAACCAAGTGGTTCTGGTGCATTCTTGATATCTTCAACATCAGTTCCAGTTGCTGGAGAGTTATCTGGGAGGACAAGGGCCATCACTTTTCAACCCAGGTAATTGCTCAAATGACATTAAGAATAATAAGCATAAGAAAATGGAAAGGTATTCTTTTACACAATGATTATACCTATGGAGTTTATTTTAACATTCAATGCTAATCATACAATTGCATCCATATTTTACGATTATATGATTTTATTTATTTATTGGAAGAAAAACTTACCCGATTTTTTTAAGAGAAGACACTTAGGGTCAGCGACGTCGTCATTTGTCAATAATCATGCATCATGTGATCAATCATCAATACGCATTTGAAACAAAACCTAAAGAGTTGGATGCTGTGTCACATGAAAACAGACAGATACAATACAATATAGAAACACCACATGGGAAGTTGTATAAAATAGGACACAAGGACATAGTCCCATCGATAGGATTTAGAAACAAATCCTATTAAATTTTAGCCCTTAGATTTGCATTGGATCTTGGTTATATTTTTGCCTTAGAGTTGAACGTAATTCCATATAGCAAATATATCATCTTTTCTCCTTTTATTTTGGGTTTTCCATGGTGTATAAAAGTTTAGAGAACGTCAACTGATTATCTAGGACTATGACAAGCCCCTCTCTCGTCATAGTTTTCAAAACCAAGACTTTTTCACTTATTTGGGGAGGGTTGACGTCGGGTCGATAGCCAGTTATAAAACTTTGTCAATCTTTATTGAAGCTTTTGCTTTATAGCCGACCCCATTTGGTTGGAAAAGTGCTTAGATGAAGATGTTGATGATGAGATTTGCATTGGGTGAGTGCTAGCAATTATGAAGATAGTGTTGCGTTATACTAGTGCCCTGACCATCTACCGTGGCCGTTTGCGGAACAAAAATTTTCTAGGTTTCGAAAAACTGGCGCAAGAATAACCCGATGTCGGATCTACCATAAACCTAAACTAGGTATCAAAGAGAATATCTATGTACTATGATAGATGTTTCTCACCCAAAGATCCGTGTCATTTGGTCTTCTTTCCTCTTTGTATGCTCTAGAGATCTTCTTGATTGAGCTTGTTCTTCTTTGTTTGCTCTTTCGTTTCTTCTGGATCGAGCTTGTTCGTCGGTTCTCCTCTGTCGTAGATGATCCACCCGAGGGATGTAGTCTATGGCTCTAGGTCCATACTAAGAGTCTAGTAGAGCAATTAGAGACTTTAGATTGCTAGTCTAAAGAGTCTAGGATGTAGTGTGAGGTTTTTTGTATGTTTCTCTCACATCCTCTCTTGATTCTCAACACATGAGAGTATAGAGGAGGTAGAAGATGAAGGTGGAGGAGCTCAAAAACAAGAGAGGAGAGAAGAAAATGGTGAGTCTGAAAAATAATGAATCAAGCATTAGAGAGAAAATCCCAAGCTTAGTTTTGTAAAACAATTTTTACAAATATAAAAAGCAACCATGCTTTAATAGTTTGCACAAATGAATTAATAATTCATTTGTCAATACTATTGAGGCATGGTTCTCACCATAATCTCCTCACCTTTCTTTACACCTCGTTATCCATTTAAAAATAAATGGAAATAACCAAAATGAGATGTCCATATTCTAGAATGTCTTCCGTATAAAATGCGGATTACAGTCTACTGTATATACATATCCGCATTCGTATAAAAATATGAATACCCGAAAAGATAGAATAACACAAATAACATAATATTAGAATATACATTTCGAAATACATATATGTAAATTATTAAATCAATACTTGATTTAATAATCCAGCTCAATCCCGAGCCGGCTAGTATTATAAACTGTCCGATCGAAAATCCGAATACATAGTACAATCAATCAATCGGAACCCTACATATATCCAATACGGCTACTATATCATTTCGTCTGAACCAGGGAAACTCTCTGTGTGGGACTCTAAAGACTCGAAGTACGCCGACAGTGAGTTACTGGATAAATCCATAACCACAAGCACGTCAGCGGCACTAGCTGTACGTAACGGCTACCCGGGTACCTGTCGAAAAGGAAGGCCGACGAGCAAACTCATCCGGATCCCTACTGAGCCTATCTGCGACAATCTCCGTACAGTTCGGTCTCTTCATCTAAGAGTATCACATACCGGGTCTAGAGCGTGGTAAACGTCAGATCCTAATAACCCAATAATTCGTGTTGATGCGGCTCAGGACCAATCCGGGAAACTATTGATTAACCTATTAGTAAATCCCAACTGTCTTGGCCAAGGTCTTATGGTTCTGGTCAATCGAACACAGTGCGATTTCGACTCCCTATACCGGGAGAGCCGAATTCCCAACAATCACCCACTGCCTCCATGTGGCTCGGTACTGTACCTTACCAAAACCTGTTTGCATGTAACAACCCTATTTGAATGCAATAAATCAAAAGTTATTCAAGATTCTTTCCCCAAATTTTTGATTTTTATTTGGCCTCTAAAATATTCTAATTTAGATTTTTCTCTGTAAACAAATTTGATATGGAAAATGTTCAGCTTTTATATTATATAAATAATTTCTTAGTGACAGCAAAATAACATTTTTCGTATCTGTTTACTGTTAAAATGAGAACAAGAAAATCTGCACCGAATCTCAAAAATACGACCAATTAAAGATATGCATCTTTATACATATAATTATAAAATTTATATATACAACAAAATCTCTCTTTATCTCTCATTCTCACAACTTTTCTCTCTCTCTCTCATACGCGCACCCCTCTTTCCCCGCTGCTCTCGTCCCTAACCCTCGAAAACCCTAACCCTAGTCGTCGCCGCCGCCGCCGCAGATCCCGAGCCCTCCTCTCGCCTCCATCAACGCGTCTCCTCCCTCCTTCGCCCTCGTCCTCATCCCACCGACGCCGCCTCCGTCCATCGTCGCCGCCACAAATCCCGACCCCTTTATCTCATCCTATCGCCCGTGCCTTCACCTCGCAGCTGCTCCCCTCTCTCCTCCGACCGCGACGTCGCCTGCCCCACTACCTCACAGCTTTCCCATCGCCGGATCTGTGCACTCGACGCCTTCACGACTCGACTAGGACCCATCCAAACCCTAGCTTGATACCATCACCATCCTCTGTAAGTTTCCTTGATCCCTGTTTCTTTTCTGGAAAAAAAAAGAGAAATAAATAAATAAATAAATAAAATGGTAGGGAATCAGTGAACAATTTGAAAGGGGAAAATTTGTATCAAACCCTAAATTTAGATAATTTTGTGTGACAATTTGTGTGTAGATACTTATAAATTAAATCGATGAAATTTATCTAGGCGGATCATATAACTCAGATCCAAAGTCGCACCTTAGCTGAGATCGTGCCTGCATTTTTGTACATCTTTTCCGTGATCGCTATCCCCAGGCAAGTACTCTTGCTCTTTTCATTTTGTCGATGCAACATCGGCGATTATCTAAATTAGTTCTTAACCTGTACAAGTTTGAATATTTGAGGAAAGATGTTTATTTCACAGTTTTAGCATATGTCCTTATCGTAACACTTGCTAATATATAATGCTGACTGCTGCTTGCTTTTCGTTACGTAATGCTATGACATGAATATTATGCACATGAATCCTTTTACATACTTTATACACATTCGAGACTCATGTTGATTACATGTATAGAACATCTTGATTTGACATGCTTACTCGTGACCTTTATTATTTATTTTTTTTAAGTGAAATCATTAATTAGAGTGCTGGACTACATGCCATGACACCACTATTCACCAGTTTTTCTTCCATACAATTACCATACTGCAAGTTCCTGTCTTTTCAGCATTCTTAATTGGTGATTTTAATATTTACCATAGTAACTATACATACGTGGGTGTTGGGGTAGTTTGAGTGTGCGTTGTACAACAGGATCTCAGGAGTCCCATGCCGGCAGCTCGTACCGGGCTATAGCGGTCACATGATTACAGCTCGTACCGGGCTATAGCGGTCACATGATTACAGCTCGTACCGGGCTATAGCGGTCACATGTTTACAGCTCGTACCGGGCTATAGCGGTCTCTTGTTCATTCCACAGTTGGGCCCGTGTTTCCTAGCCCCTGGGACACCACTCTTGGGTTAGGAATACTCCTGCAGAGGTTGACGCACACACTCAAGCTTACGATAGGATAGTTTACCTTTTAGTGGCCAGTTAGGTTATGACATGATCCCTTACATACATGTTTCATAGTGTTAGTGCATTTAATTAATTATATACATGCTTTCTTGCGCACAGGGCTTCACTTTTATATATTCTTGTTATTATGTTACACACACTTTTACGTTGAGTACTTGTTGGGATGTTCTGACATTCCTGAGATTTGCCATCTCAGGTTTAGAGACAGATCTGCAGGCTGAGCAGGACCAGAGCGGCTACCCGGACTTTGCTAAAGATCATTAATCGTAGGTTTATTTTCCTTTACTTTTAGCTTTTAGCATGTGCGCCCTTATGGGACATTAGGACTTTTGTATCTCTTTCGGATCTTATTTTATTCCGAATCTTTTGTTTTGGATCTTTAATTGCATCAGTTATCTAGTGGATCCATTTTTAGGATTTCTTGTGGTTTCATTGCAGCATGATTATCGGTATTATTTCTTTTGGTATTGGATTTTGTTATTGACAGGTTAATCTAGACAGCCTTATGTGACTATGGAAGGACTTTTCCTTACCGTAGGTAGCATGGCTGGCCTTCGTCGCTCCCCGTACTTCCCATTTTGGGATGCAGGGCGTGACATTGCATGACTCAGTAGAGCCGTGGTAGGGTTGTGATCAAAGTACAGTGGGAACTCACATGATACAAATGACGATCTCAGGTCTGAAGACTAATCTGTACTTATGTCACCTGAGAACTGCTATCTGATGATAGGTATAGTACCATTTAGAAATTCTTGGCGAGTCCGTCCAGTGTACTCACCCCTAGTGAGCACCTGTATACAATCTTAGGTGCAAAAGATCAATGGTTGCGGGACTAACCATCGCCCCTCGTCGGGGTCTGGAAACGTATACACTGGTCTACTTCGGTATATTGATGCCTAGTCTCGATACTCCCACAACTAGGGACCTTTTAAAGATGTACTTATCGACTACGCAGCTCCCATAAGTATGATCGCCATCACAACGCAGATAGTCAAGAAATGATCTTACGGGCTTTATCAACATGTATAGATGATACGTAATAATAAGTAAAATATATGCACATGTTAAGATAAAGAAAAACCAGATAGTATACTATCATATCGAGCAAGATTGTCCTGTATATATATATGTCCAAGCATCCACATGTATACATATACAATAATTGCCTTAGGGCATACATATCCAACAATCTCCCACTTGCACTAAGGCTATATATTGGCGTACCGAGTACCCAACGTCTGCTCTAGGGCCAGCTGTTGGCGTATCGCATACCCAACATCTCAAAAAGTCGCTCGAACTGCGCTTGAGGGAGGGCTTTCGTGAATGGATCCGCCGTGTTGTATTTTGTGTCCACTCTCCGCACCTCGATCTTCCGGCGATCAACGATCTCCCTGATCAGGTGATACTGCCTTAAGATATGTCTGGATTTCTGATGGGACTATGGTTCCTTCGCTAGAACTATAGCCCCATTGTTATCGCAATACAAAGGTATCAGAACAACAATGGACGAAACTACCTGAAGTTCAGTAATGAACTTCTTCATCCAGACCGCTTCTTTTGCGGCATCGTTCGCAGCAATGTATTCAGCCTCCATCGTCGAGTCTGCGACGGTGTCCTGTTTGGAGCTCTTCCAAGACACCGCCCCTCCATTGAGGGTAAACACAAAACCCGAGACAGACTTGTTGTCATTCTTATCACTCTGGAAGCTTGAATCGGCAAAGTATTCGACCTTAAGGTCTCTATTACCGTAAACCAAGAATATCTCCTTAGTCCTTCTCAGATACTTGAGAATGTTCTTCACAGTTGTCCAATGATCCTCATCCAGGTTCGACTGATACCGGCTCATCACGCTAAGCGCGTATGCTACATCTGGTCTGGTACACATCACATACATTATAGACCCTACCGCCGAAGCGTAGGGTAAAGTGCTCATGCGAACCCTCTTCTCATCAGTCTTGGAAGACATCTCTTTGGAGATGGTGATTCCATACAATACGGGTATATTACCGTACTTGGAATCTTCCATACTAAATCTCTTTAGTATGGTCTCTATGTACATGGACCGTGAAAGTCTCAACAATCTCTTGGATCTATCTCTATACATCTTAATTTCCAGAATGTAGGAGGCATCACCTAGGTTTTTCATGGAGAACCTTTGTGAAAAGAACAGCTTGACCGATTGTAGTATAGGAATATCATTTCTTATCAAAAGAATGCCGTCCACATACAAGACTAGGAACACGATATTTCGTCCTACAATCTTCTTATTACAAGGCTTATCCTCGTTCTTGATGAAGCCAAATTCCTTGACTGTTTCATCAAAACAGATGTTGCAGCTCCGCGGTGCCTGGTTTAATCCATAAATGGATTTAAGTAACTTGCACACCTTCCCGCTGCTCCCACTGTCTACAAAATCTTCCGGCTGATCTATATAAACGCACTCTTCCAAACTTCCATTTAGAAAAATAGTTTTTACGTCCATCTGTCAGATTTCATAGTCATGGAAGGCAGCAATGACAAGTAGGATTCGAATGGATTTGAGCATAGCCACTGGAGAAAATGTTTAGTCATAGTCCACACCTGGTCTTTGACGAAAATTTTTTGCAACAAGTCTAGCCTATAGGTTTCCACCTGCCCATCTACACCAAATTTCCTTTTGTAGATCCATTTGCATCCAACGAGTTTTACCCCGGGTGGAGCAATATTCAAGGTCCACACTTTATTGGTGTACATGGACTCCATTTTGGATCGCATAACATCCAGCCATTTACAGAGTCCCTACTGATAATGTTCTGCCTGAAACTAGTAGAATCATTTTCTTCCAAGATACAATCATTTCGATCCCCGTCTATGAGAAAACCGTAGTATCTTTCGGGCGGATGAGAAATCTTACTAGATCTGCGGCGTGGTTGAGGTTCGTCTAGGACTACTGAATCTTGTGGTTTCACCAAATTTTCAGTTATATTTTGTGGTTCAAAAGTTTCTTCTAGTTCTACCGTATTTCCACTAATTTCTTTTGCAAGAAATTTCCTTTCTAAAAAGGTAGCGTGGCGAGATACAAGCGCCTTCTATTTCTCGATGTGGTAGAACATATATCTATGCGAATGCTTTGGATATCCCTAGAAATGATCTTATCTGAAGTTTGTCCGGATTTTGTATTTTAATATAGACCGGACAACCCCATATCTTAATACGCTTAAGACATGGTTTCTTTCCACTCCATATTTCATATGGAGTCTTAAGCACAGATTTGGAAGGAACTTGATTCAAAAGGTATGCCGCCGTTTGTAGTGCATGTCCCCAGAATGAAAGAGGCAACTCAGCACTACTCATCATGAAGCGAACCATGTTCAATAGGGTACGGTTCCTCCGCTCCGATAAACTGTTGTGCTGTGGTGTATACGGAGGAGTAAACTGAGAGAGAATCATTCTTTTTTAGGTATTATAGGAATTCCGTGCTTAAGTACTCCCTCCTCTATCAGATCGGAGGATCTGATACGTTTGCCAGTCTGGTTCTTTAATTCGTTTATGTATTCTTTGAATTTCTCAAAAACTTCATATTTGTGTTTCATGAGATACACATATTTGAACCAGAGAGATCGTCAGTGAATATGATGAAGTACGAGAATCCACTCCTTGCATGTATAGACATCGGACCACATACATCACTGTGTATGAGTCTAAAGAGCTTTGTTGCTCTTTCTCCGTATCCGCTGAACGGAGATTTGGTCATTTTTCCTTTGAGACGGGACTGACAAGTTTCATAAGATGAAAATTCGAACGTATTCAAATATCCATCCTTATGCAATTTACTGAGTCTTTTCTCTCCGATATGACCAAGTCTACAATGCCACAAGTAGGATTCGTTCTTTTCTGAACTCTTCTCTTGCGTGTGTTTTGTATATTGAAAACTGCATTTTGATTTAGAACATAGATACCATTACACAGTGTACCTTCTGCAACCAATACCTTATCAAGGTAAATGTTTATGATATTTTTATTAAGAACAAAGTTATATCCATCTTTATCAAGTAAAGAAACTGATATGATGTTGCAAATCATGGAAGGTACATAGTAGAAATTTTTCAAAATCATAGTATTGCCATTTGACAATGCTAGGTGATATTCACCGACGGCAACGGCATTAACTTGTGCTGCATTCCTTACTCTGATGGACATTTCATCAGGTCCAACCATGCTACTTTTTCTCAATCCCGGCAATAAATTGCAGATATGAGATCCTGACTAGTACCTAGGAGGTACGACTGACCGAAAAACAGTTCTTAATAACAAGAACACCTGAAGGAGACGCAATAGTATGCTTCTTCTTCGTTGGGGTCATCAAAGAAATCATGCAATCCTCTTTTCTCGGCTTATACTCATGACTGTTGTCATAAGTTAGAGCCAAACCGATGTTCCCCAGCCCCGAATAAGAATTCGGATCGGTCAAGCGATACATTTTATTATCTTGATTAGGGTGTGAATTGGTTGCTACCTGAGAGAAAAGAAACACTCAGCGTGCGCTCTTGCAAGATTAGCTTGGTTATTAGTTTATCTAATCAGGATTGGTCCCACTATTTTCTCGAATTCTTCTCTAAATCTTAAAAGGAGAACTAGTTGGGATTATTAACACCGTACAAGTTCGCCAACCGTTCAGCCATGTAAGTGTTGGTACTCTGAGGGAGGTTCCCCATGCTCTCGCACGGACCTGATTAAAATAAACCTTGTTTCTGCAGAGATGTAGATCTGTTAACACTTTTCTAGACACCTAATAGATTAGCTAGTATTGAAGTGAAAAATATCTCCCAAGAATAATCCTACTCATCAGTGGGATTGGGATCCAACTATCATTGCATGATAAACTAGATGGAAGCCACTCTAGTCACCACACTCAAGAAGGTATGCAACACTAATAAGTTTCCTGTATATTTGAAACTCCCGATGTGATTTTTGCCCCTAGCGGTTCATGATCTTGTCAAAGGCCAACAAATCATAGACCACTAGTCAAGTTCAACCCGTCATTATCCAGGATTAATCTAGACTCATCCGTACAAACTCTTGACAAAGGTCAATAAGGATATATGACTGTCCTAGATATTCGCATCTCTATGCAACAGGCAAGCAATATCTAGCTACCGTACACTACGCCTCGACAAAGGCCAACAAACGCAACACGAATACTAGGTACTACTCATCCGAAATGACGGAGGGTTACGGATGGGTTTTTGGTGAAAACTCCTTTTAACGTAATGAACTTGATATCGAATAGGTTCGCCGGGCAAGTACAGGAGCAGTAAAGCTTCCCTTCCTTACAGGTTTGAGTTGTTGAACAAAACCACTAAGATGAGTCGTTGAAAAAACTGAGTAGTTTTGGAAAGGAGTGGTTTAGGCTCCGCTTTAGAAAACTTGTGGTTTTGAAGAAAACCGAGTAATCTACAGTATAAAGTTTTGCTCAAGAGGTCACTCCCCGTGAAGAGATCTAGGCTTTTGCCTCCTAGAATGAGATGTTGGATGTTCATGACCGAACACCACTATGCAAAGCGAAACAATATTACTATAGATTTTTGAAATTTGTTCTAACATCTTTTAGGTTTCTTTTCTTGCATTAATTTAAATTATTGCGGTCCCATCAATTAACCTATGACACCAGAAAAGAATGAAAATACAATGTACGGATATGCCATCCGCATTCGCCATGGGCCCCGTCATGCACCGTTAGGTTACTTAACTAACGGCAGAGCGGGGGCTGGACTAGCACGGGTGCAAAACATATAGAACATCTACTAGTATATATAAATATATATAACATTTGTCCCATGTATGATATAAGCAACATCACATATCAACAACAAGCAACACAGAACGGTGGATAATTTTGGAGCTTCGGGTTTCATTTGAGCCGCAAATAAAACCCAATGTTTCCGGCCCGTGCAATGAAAAACTTGGACCCCTACGAGCGCGGCAAGTTACCCGCCAATCTCAGAAGTGAGGCAACCCCAATCAATAATGTGAGTGGGCCACCCAGCACTTCACGGGATTCAGTAACTTGAGCGCCTCCGTGGGTCATCCTATACCCCTACGAGTGCGGCGAATAGCTCGCTAAGTTTAGAGTAAGGCTCCTTCTGTCTCAACGCCATGAGATGCGAGCCCGTTTCTCTTTAAAACCCGGCTATTCGAGTACTCCATCGTGAGGTAATCATAGTACAGAAAACAAAAATATATGTACAAAGGCGATATTGGTCTCAACCCAGTCGTGCCCCAATCAAATAATATACAACACGACAGAAATGACCGTCTACATGTCGGACGCTCGCCCCGCAATAACAAATATACATATGAATCTTAACTATACTACTACCATTGCACCGCAAGCAATCTACCACGACAATCCAACCATAATATCAGCACAATCACAGAATATTAACGTGAATGTATGTTCACAAACCCGTCTAATAGATTATATAGCAGTTAGACGGGTTATACTGCTCAATGATATTCACCGCCGCATATAGTAACTGAAACATGTAAACGATGTTAAAACTGCGAGTTCGAAATACTCCGAATTGCCCCAACACTAAGATAGCATAATATGCAATCTGGACAAAATCAAACAACACCTGAAACCCTAAATCCAAAATTACAGAACACCAAACAAAACTCAAGACAAAACCCTAAAGTAGAACCGGCCAGGCCGGTATTTTCAAGCTTTTGGACGGCCAAAAATTTGTTGTTTTGTCTCGTTTTTGGTAGTTTTCTAGTTATATGAAGAAGAGCACTCTGCAATTGTTTAAAATTTTTTTGAGCCTTTTAAAAAATTGACAGAAACTTGGATTCTTGTTTCGATGTTTCAGAGTTATTTCGGTTTCGTAACTTCATACATCGTTTAAACTGATAGTTAAGGGTTTATGGGCTGGCTCTGATACCATATTAGGTTATACTAGTGCCCTGACCATCTACTGTGGCCGTTTGCGGAACAAAAAATTTCTAGGTTTCGAAAGACTAGCGCTAGAATAACCCGATATCGGCTCTATCATAAAGCTAAACTATCTATCAAAGAGGATATCTATCTACTATGATAGATGTTTCTCACCCAAAGATCTGTGTTCTTCGATCTCCTTTCCTCTTTGTATGCTCCAGAGATCTTCTTGATCGAGCTTGTTTCTTTGTTTGCTCCTTCGGTTCTTCTGGATTGAGCTTGTTCATCGATCCTCCTTTGTCGTAGATGATCCATCCGAGAGACGTAGTCCATGGATCTAGCTCCACACTAAGAGTCTAGTGGAGCAACTAGAGACTTTAGATTGCTAGTCTAAAAGTTTAGGATGTAGTGTGAGGTTCTTTGTATGTTTCTATCTCATATCCTCTCTTGATTTTCAACATATGAGATTGTAGAAAGGAGGTAGAAGATGAAGGTGGAGCAGCTTAAGAACAAGAGAGGAGAGTGAAGTAAATGGTGAGTGTCAAATAATGAATCAAGCATGAGAGAGAAAAGCCCAAGCTTGGTTTTGTAAAACAATTTTTACAAATATAAAAAGCAACCATGCTTCAATAGTTTACACAAATGAATTAATAATTCATTTGTCAATACTATTGAGGCATGGTTCCCACCATACTCCCCTCACCTTGCTTTACACCTCATTATCCATTTAAAGATAAATGGAAATAACCAAAATGAGGTGTCCACCTTCTAGAATGTTTTTCGTATAAAATACGGATTATAGTATACTGTATATACATACCTGCATTCGTATAAAAATATGAATACGGGAAGAGATAAAATAACACAAATAACATAATACTAGAATATACATTTCGAAATATATATATGTAAATTATTAAATCAATAGTTGATTTAATAATTCAGCTCAATCCCGAGCTGGCTAGTATTATCAACCGTCCGATCGAAAATCCGGTTATATAGTACAATCAATCGATCGGAACCCTACACGTATCCAATACGGCTACTACATCATTTCGTCTGAACCACAGAAACCCTCTGTGTGGGTCTCTAAAGACTCAACTGTACACCGAGATAAATCTATAACCATAAATACGTCAGTGGTACTAGCTGTACATAACGGCTACCCGGGTACCTGTAGAAAAGGACGTCCGACGAGAAAACTCATCTGGATCCCTACCGAGCCTATTTGCGACAATCTCCGTACAGTTCGGTCTCTTCGTCTAAAAGTATCACATACCGGGTCTAGAGGGTGGTAAACGTCAGGCCTTAATAACCCGATAATTCGTGCTGATGCGGCTCAAGATCAATCCGGGAAACTACTGATCAACCTATCAGTAAATTCCAACTGCCTTGGCCAAGGTCTTATGGTCCTGGCCAATCGAACACAGTGCGATATTGACTTCCTATACCGGGAGAGACGAATCCCCAACAATCATTCACTTCCTCCATGTGGCTCGGGACTGTACCCAACCAAAACTTGTTTGCACGACTCAGTAGAGCCGTGGTAGGGTAGTGATCAAAGTACAGTGGGAACTCACAAGAGAAAAATGACGATATGAGGTTTGAAGACTAATCTGTACTCATGTCACCTGAGAACTGTTATCTGATGATAGGTATAGTACCATCTAGAAGTTATCGGCGAGTCCGTCCATTATACTCACCCCCAGTGAGCACCTGTATACGATCTTAGGTGCAAAAGACCAATGGCTGCGGGACCAACCATCGTCCCTCGTTAGGGTCTGAAAACGTATACACTAGTCTACTTTGGAATATTAATGCCTAGTCTCGATACTCCCATGATTAGGGATCTTTTAAGGATGTGCTTATCGACTACGCAACTCGCATAAGTATGATCGCCATCACAACGCAGATAGTCAAGCAATGATTCTACGGGCTTTATCAACATGTATAGATGATACGTAATAACAAATAAAACATATGCATGTGTTAAGATAAAGACAAACCAGATAGCATACTATTATATCGAGCAAGATTGTCCTGTACATACATATGTCCAAGTATCCATATGTATACATATACAATAAAGGGCATACATATCCAACGAATCGGATTTCATTCTTTCAAATACATTTAATTGCATCCAGAGAATTCAACTCAAATCTAATGGCTAAAAAATTGATAGAATTTTCTCAAATCCTAACGATAGGATTCTAGTCTAACTCTACAGCAGGTATGCTCACCTGAGATTTCATTTCTTTTACACGCACGCACACATATAGTTAATTAAAGAGTGTTTTATAGTTGTTAGAAAGTTGCTAGGCTTTTTAGAGACTGACTTACACGGGAGAGGTTTTTGTTGTAATTACAAATTTTGATACATGATGTAAACAGAAGTATGGAGTGACTTCCTTCTCCACTATCTCTCATCCATTCATCTTTCGGTAAAACCCTAACTATGTTCCAAAAAATGGTATCAAATCCATACTTTGAGCTCGAAGCCACCCACCATCTTCAAATTATTGACCCATTGCCAACTCCACTGTTCACGATCTTTATCTCATGGAATCACCACCTCCTCAAGTCTGACCCACACAAGTTTTACCACCAAAGCTTGGTTCAATCGCCAAGCCCCACAGTCTCATTCGCTGCATTTTGCGTCACTGTTTGACAGCACCTACTCTCGATTTGAGTAGATCATAGGTCAGATCCCTGATACGCCCGATGTGATAGAGGACGACCAGATCAGATCCCTGAAGCGCGGTTTTTATCAGTTTTGAGCTCCGATGGCGTTGATTCTTTCGTCAACCTCTCTTTCGCTTGGACTGATGACATGAATCGATTAGTTTTGACGACAATGATGTTTCGAGGTGATATTACTCTCGTTCTCTTTATGGATATGTGCTATTGTGATGAGCGGAGCGCCTTTGTCGATGTGTTGAGACAATATTCTGATCTGAGCGGCGATCTTTTGCTGTTGCTGCTATTGGTAAATAAACTATCATATATATCATTTGATCTATCAAGAGATAAAGTTAAAATATGCCATGTCAAAAATATATTACTCTATATACCTACTTGGTGCTACAATTAGGGGTCCCTTTTGGATGATCCATGCATTTTTAAATATGCTGGACGGTTAGAGGGAAGTCAGTTTTAAATATTATCCAAATTAAAGATAATATGGTATCATCTTATCAAAACATCATTACAATAGTGTAATATATGTAAAATGGATGTGTGGAGCGACAAGGAGAGTGGAAGAAAGGCAGTTGGATCTGTAACTGAGGGCCACAAGCAGTATTCACTACTGAACGCACCCAGACAGTTCGACAAAGTGGTTGTTAAAAGGAATTGTGAGTAACCCACTACTGTGGGACCTCATCACATCATCCTGTCTAGTTGAGCATGTGATATTATGAGTGAACGTGAATCCGCTAACCTGCATTTAGTGAGGTACTGCACTAGATAAAGAAATTTCCTTACTGTATCAGCTGGACGAGTGTCTTGTATTGGTAGGCAATTCTCCTATCTATTCCTGCATCCTTGCC
Source organism: Agapanthus africanus (assembly GCA_030015575.1). NCBI lineage: Eukaryota > Viridiplantae > Streptophyta > Magnoliopsida > Asparagales > Amaryllidaceae > Agapanthus > Agapanthus africanus. The sequence goes on along the minus strand of CM057341.1, from coordinate 649,829,395 downwards.
TGTCCTTGCTTCCCCTCGCCCTGGGTGGGGAAAGTTCAAAGAATTTCTTTACTGGGAGAAGGGAAGTGGTTTCCTCCTTCCCCGAGTTTGCTTTCTTTTGGAGTACTTTGTATCCATAGAGGAGGCTCATCCATGATTAAGATGCTCAGGTAGCGTTCGTTGTGAAAATAAAGGGTGGCAAATCATTTGCGTTGACTGCCGAAAGATTTTTTACTTTTCCGAGAAGCAAGCCCCGGAGGATCCACCGGTACTTTCTCTTAGTCTAATTCGGCTAATTATAGAAAGCTTGCACGAGTGAAAGGGTTGACTATTTGAAATCCTAGATTGTCAACTCCACTTGCACAAACCTCATGACGGCAATGAGAAGTTTCTGAACATGCGTATCTATGATGGAAATCATGTTGTTGTGACAGCGGACACCTCAACCATATTCAATTAACCGAGATTCAAATACGGATATTTCACCTCTTATATCAATAGGTCCTATATGTCCTTAAGCCTATGCGGAAATTTCACCTCTTATATCAATAGGTCCTCTTATTGCACCAGAGTTATTAAGTGCATCAATCAGGTTGTTATTAAGCCTATATCTTGTCCTTTAAGCTTTGCGGAAATTTCTACCTCTAGCTTCACATTAGTTGGTCATCAAGTCTCAGATCTTAATAATTTTTTTTTGGTCGATTTGACTGTCATCCAAAGATTCCGAAACTTATATAGCTCTCATATTTTGTGTGCATTGCACATTTCTAACACAAGTAAAAGTGTATGGAAGATCTTTTTTTAAAACCTGGTTAACCTCATTCTTCAGAAACTCATTTAACATTTTACAAAGTTTACGTTTGAATATTAAAAGAAAAAGATTTCAGGCAGCATTCTCAAAGCTTTGCTGAACAATTTGATATGGTTACTTGGTTACATTGAATAGTAACCGGGGATTATTCTGCTCCTAACATTGATACTACTATGTGTTGGTGTTATGTTTGTTGGGATGAAATTAGTTGCTATAATTTAATTGATGCACTTAATAACTCTGGTGTTCTACATTGAAAAACATTCTTTACCATGTCTCCTCTTGCAGATATGTCATTTGTAATGCATGCAACAGAGACTTGTGCTACAAGCAGAAAGGAACCAATGACTTATATCGTTTGGCTGTTGGCCAGCATTCTCATCTTCATTGGTCTGATACATCAAGGTTTCTGTCTATTTCTTTATTTAAAAGATGTATCATTTACTTACTAGCATTGCTTTTGAGATATAACTTCTCTATTTTGTATTCAATATCTATTTGGCCATACTATTTATATATGTGTGTTGTGTGCTTGTGTGCGTGTGTGAATATTTGTTTGTTGTGTATGTGAATGTATATATGTAAATAGATTGACAGACAGATGGAGAGACAAACAGTCAGTCAGTTATTAAGCCTATATCTTGTCCTTTAACTAGAGTGCAGACAATTTGTGGTCTCAGAAAGTTGGAGGGGTAACCTTGGTTGAGTGAGCGTAAATTACGTGATCAAAACAGCACATGTACTTTTTGACCATAGGTCGTCAAGATTTTGTGGCAGGTCTCTCACTAGTTCATAACTGACATGGACAAGAATTTGGTAGTTATAAAGAGTTGACTTCAAGTTACTGCCTGTTAACCTTTTCGACTTTGAGTCATGATGCTTAGCCAACGACATCTTGATGGGAAATACTTAGATGATAGTGAAGGTTTTCAATCCTATATATCAAGCTTACAAAACCTGACTGATATTTTCAGAAAACAAATCCCAGTATGGATCTCCATATGGTGCTCAATTGATAGGAATTTCACAGAGCTTTCAGTTTCAACAAAATATTTGTAGAAGGGCATAAATTTTTGTAAGTATTCTTTTATTAGAGAAATTAATAGATACTATTATAACTCAAACTCAAGGATGTCACATGCCATATTCTCCATTTTCTAGGAAAATTCAAAATAAAGTAAATAGTTTCTTTTGGCTGCCCTTGGTACATGGAATGGAATATTACTGGGAATCCTCACGTTCCTGGAAAAGTGATGATCGGGCATCTAATTCCAAGAAATCTTGCATTAACATGCTTGATTTATTTTAATCATCTCCGGTAATATATGTATGTCCAACCGGCGGCCGACAGGCAGCAAATGGCCGACCAACGACGGTGGGCGGATGCCGAGCGACGGGAAGTCGGCCGACTTGCGGCGACAGGGGACAAGACGTTGGCCGACGGGCGGCGAACGACCGGTGGCGGGTCGGCGGATGGTCAGCCCGCAATGAAGGGCGGCGGGACAGGCTGGTGGTGGATGGTCATGGCACATTTTGTGTTATGTGGGAATATTTCATAGTAATCTGGATAGACACCGGTTTTAGGAGAATAGTATTCTCATGAAATGGGTCATTTGATTACCATGGTAATCTTATATTCTTGGGAATATCTTATACACCTAAACAAGTATAGTAATATTTTATAGGGATCTAGGATTACCATCTAGATTATCTCTTATCAAGTGCACCCTTAGTATATCCTTAAATAACAAGTTGCCCACCTCACCTCTTCTCCCCCCTCTTGTTTATTAAAATTCTCTTCAATTCCCCTTTTTACTTGGTAATTTAATTTCTCTTAAACAAAACTAAATTGACTGGAATTTGCAAGAAGAGGATGGTGAGTTCGTATTGCATCGAGACGTGATCTTCGAAAAAACAAGGGTTCAAGATGGATTCAAGGAAAGGGATTCAAGAAGATTAATAAATGTTGGGACAATTTATAAACTCTTGCAATACGGACCTGCATAGGCCACCACTAAATCTGGTAGCGGGGACGCGACGAGACCCGCGACGTATCTATATCGAGAAGTATCTCTTCCCAATATGGATACGCTAAGCGTATAGTAACGCGGGAAGTATTAAAAGCAAGAATTTATAACATTTATTAAACAATATAATTCTTAATACAGCACGATATCAAGAGTTTGCCCAAAGTAAAAGATACAAGCCCTTAGCATGAAGTAGTTCACAAACAAGAGAAAAGGAAATAAAATCAAGGACGGCTAGTACACTGATCGAGCTTGAAGGTAGGATAGATCCGCAACTGATGGATTCTGAATGATGGGCATAATCGCATCCCTATCTAGGTCTAAATCTGACGGACATTTCAAACTAATAAAAACATCCGTCTACGAGCTAGGCTCGAGAAAGTTTCCCAAAATCCAGTAATAATAATGAAAATATGATGCCAATAAATCAAGGCCAACTCAGTAAATGGCAGGGTAAAATATTGCAAACTCATGTAAAAAGATATGGACATAATATACATTTAAAACCATGTTTTAGTTTTATGAGCCGAGACAATGAATAGGGCATGAACAATGTGAATATTCTATTCGCCATGTCGGAACATCATATGAGGATTTTAGAGATCCCGCCTATACGGCGTGCATTTTACTTCACGTGGTATTTAGTTTCATACAATAGCATTATTGTCTTCTCGTTATATTCGACTCTATTCATTTCTCAACTCCTCCATTATCTATGTTAAAAACGGTTTACTATCAAGTATGAGTTTTCCATAAACAAGATTTAACCAATAACACGGATCAAGTGAGAATCACTTATCAATTAATGTTCGCGTATCAAGTATCTAATGCGAAAAACAAACCGATATAACTTCTAAAAATGATTGAACTAACGAATAAATACTTGGGAACTATATGATGAAAACGTGAGGTAAATACATAATGTCAGCAAGTAAAGATGATAAAAACTTCCGGAGGAGAAAGGTGTCTGGGAAAAGGAAAACTTACAGAAAAATAGTTGTCAGTTTTACGGTTCCTATGACTTGTAAAGATGATATCTCCCAAACCGTTCTTATGGCCTTGAATTTTTAACACAAGCTAAAACAGATGGTATATTATTTTTATGATTTTTTTTGGAGATTTTCTCAGAATTTTTGACAAAGAAAAAGGGGTAGAAATCAAGGTAGGGGTGAGAGGCTTACATAAAAAACGGACGTCGGGGTTTGATTGCCGAGACCATAAATTCGACTCTCGAACTCCAATCGCATTGAAATTTCTACACGAGCTAGATCAGGGTCTCGGGGATTTTTGGTAAATTTTTCGGATTTTTTAGGTTATTTGGATAAGTAGATTCTAGGCTATATTTATAGACTCTAACAGGTCAATTACAATGCAAACCCTAATAGGCTCTTTCTTGGACTGGGTTGGGTTGTGCTCCTCTCTTTCTCTCCCCCCCTCTCTCACATCTTTAAAAGGTTTTTTTGAAAGAAAAAGGGTTTTATAAATGATTTTAAAATTAAATAAATTATTTTCTCTTCTTTAAAACTTATAATAAATTTATCTTTTCGAAAAATTTCTTTTCCCGAGCAAGTATCCTCCTCTTTAAAGCAAAATCATATATTTTCTTAAAATGATATTTCGCTTCAAAAATCCTTTTTCAAAACTAAAAACTTCCTTTTCTTTTCTAAAACTATTAAATTCTTTTTCTTTCTCTTTAAAATACCAATAACTAATATCATCCTTTCGAAAATTCTTTTCTCTAAAGTAAAATCCTTTGTATGAGATCTCCTTTCTAAAACAAGATTTTCCAAAACAAATAAGTTTAAATATAAATAAAATTTTGTTTGTTTAAAACATGCACGATCATTACGCTCTCATATAAATTTGTATTTTGCATTTTATTATTAGACACAAGTCTTAATATATACACAATACATCGCATGTGCAAAAAATCTGTATAATAGACTTAAACAAACACGTTCATAAAAAGTTGGAGATAGCTCCTGTAGAGGATGCAATCAGAGAAACTGATTGAGATAATTTAAACCTTGAGTATGCTCTCCCATTTAGGAGTGATATGTTGTAGATAATGAAAATGGAAGCTTACTGGGGGGACACTCGTTAAAGGGAGCACATTGCAGATAGTAAGCTTCCAGTGAGAGATCCTACTAAATAATTTATAAAAAGCAATGCACAATATATTAATAGACAAATTTTGAATTAATTTTTTTATCAATACTACTACTTGAACTAGAAAATTAAGACGATTAAATCTTATTTTTTTAATATAATACACAATTATATCTATAGTACAACTTGAACCAGAAAATTCATGTAAATAAAATCTAAAATAATAAATATGTGGATAGTGAGAATTGAACTTGACACCCTTTGCTAGGGAATAGACCATACCGCCATTTTGGATTGCTCTTTTATATATATATAAAGAGAATAATGATATAGTGATAGGGTGAGTTAAAGTAAAATGGCCAACTATATATACATACATATACATATACATATTTGCATCATGTTCTACATGTCAAAATATGTATGCGTATAAAAATTAGACGATTTCGAGACTTGTGAGTAGGCCTGATAAATGAAGCGACGTCTTGTTGGCTCGTCTCATTTCTCCTCGCCGCGAAGCGAGTTTTGCTCGCCTCGTTGTGATGTGGATGAGTTGGCGGGTCAACTTGCCTTGCCCAGGCAAGTTAGGCGAGGCAAGTGGGTTTGGGAAAATCCAATGTTGCCTCATTACGACTCGCCTCGCCTGACTCGAGAGTCAACTCGAATAAATAGCCGTTGGCGAGTTTCAACGGCTATAAACGAGTCGACTCTACTCGTCTCGATTTCTTGCGCCAACGGTCGAATGCGCATCATCTCGTCTTGAAATTCGCAACCAACGGCTATAGACGGTTGGATTCCCATGAATTCGCTTCGTGACATCTATAAATTTTGAAAAGCCTATAAATACAACCCCACTCACACCAAAACTCATGCATCTCTCGCAAATTTGAAAATTTTAGCTTATATTTCAATTATTTTAGTCTATTTATTTGTTTTTTAAATTTTGTCAATTTTATTTTTTAAAAGAAATTAAAATCGGGCAAGTAACTCGCCTGATTCGCCTCGCCTCGACTCGCGAATCGTCTAGGCGAGTCGGCAAAGTGAGTTGGTTTGGATTTTAGGCTCTGGCAATTCGCCTCACCTGACAAGCGAGTCAGGTGAGTCGCGAGGCGAGCCGGCCTAGCTCGTCTCATTTGCCAAGCCTGCTTGTGAGTCATGCATTAAGGGTATGCAACTTCTTACGATGCTTTAACAACCATTCATTTTGCGAACGTGATGTCCATACCCTAGAAGTGTCTAAATTTTTATACACGTGTGTAGATTGACATATAGAACAAGACATATTGAGCTGATCTTAATTTTGATTGATGGATGAGGGTCGTATTTTTCCATCTCACTTTACGGATCTCCTCTCACCATATCATTATATATATATATATAGAGAGAGAGAGAGAGAGAGAAATTAATGACTTATTGATATAGGAAAACTACAGTCACTTGATGGACGCATTGGAGATATTTAAATCTCAAGATTTTTTTATACATAAGGGTTTCACGATACATAGATCAACATGACCGGTTTGGATCGGTGAAATATATAGGGGTGGGCGCTGTGAGGCGGGGTCCCTTTTTTGGAAAGGGGTTGCCATCTCATATACCTTTTTCTCTCTCAGAGAGAGGAAACGGGTTATTGGTTAGCTAGTTGCAGTTAAAACGTCAGCTTGCCTATTATATGGCCCGGTCCCTCCGTCAAATCAACGATCCGCTCCGGCCATCTTGTTCCACACATCGAGTGATGTATGTGTGAAATTTTGATCGATATGATATATTACAGGTGATGGATCAAGCATTTAAAAAATGGATGGATGTTTAACACAATAAAAATATCATATATTGGGGACACTTGATCGAAGACAGAGATAGTGTCAAAGTGATTAAAATTTTATACACATAGATCACTTTATGTGTAGAAAATGGTGGCCGGAGTAGATCGTCGATTTGACGGTCGGATTGAGGTATGTAATAGGCCAGCTGACAATTTAATATCAGCTAGCTAGTTAGTCCGTTTCCTCACACACACACATATAGAGAGAATAATGGAGACACGAGGCCCTAAGAGGCTTTTTTGTTCGGTGGCGTCAAAAATCTATATGCTCCACCATTTTTCCGGCGATCGGCACCAATCATCTTTACCATCTAAGGTGTGGATACACCAAATTTCATACAATTCTACCACGTTTTCACCGTTGAATTAGCAATGTAAAAGGTTCTATTGTCGATAGACCGTTAATTTTGCGTCCACTAAATCAACGGTGAAAAAGTTGTAGAATCACATGAAATTCGGTGTATGTACATCTTAGATGATAACGATGGAGGTGCTGGTTGTTGATCATCGAAAAAAGTTATGGAGAGTGTATTTTTTCGATGCCATAGGAGGAAATTCCTTCCTACGGCACCTTTCCTCCATTATATATATATATATATATATATATATATATATATATGAGAATAATAAAGGAAAGAGGCCCTAGGAGGCTTTTTCGTTAGGTAGTGTCAAAAATCTATATCCTCCATTTTTTGACGATCGGCATACATCATCTTTATCTTTACCATCTAAGATGTGGATAAACCAAATTTCACGTGATTTTACCACTTTTTCACCATTGAATTAGCAATGTAAAAAGTTATATTGTCGGTAAACCGTTAATTTGGCTACAGCTGACCCCACAAGGTTGGGATATGTTGTTTATAATCTATATAGGCGAGACTTGGAAATTTTAACTAAAAGAATTGCTAAGCAATTACTACGAAGTTGATGTTTTATATTTCTGTTGAATATCGGTGTTTTATGAACAAACCACTTACCTATTTGGCTATTTCCTATGAGTTGGCACCTTTTGAACATTGACTTCTGTTAGCAATCTTTGTTACAAATAAGCATAGTTACATGTAACAACCCAAAAGATGCTGGCTTCCAAATTGAATAGATAATTAAGTTTGGTGCCTCGTAGTAACAATTTCATGAAGATGGTATGGCATTGCTATGGCATGAACTTTTAGTGGATCTTTGCCGCAGCAGAATTAGAGAATTATAAATATAAGAAATAGGTTGATAACCACCATGTGTGGAGCTTCTGTCAAATGAGATGCATCCAGAAAATGAGATCTGTATTGCACTAATCTGTCTGGTGTCTTACCCTCATTGAAGCTCTAGTTGTCCTACCAGGAATTTGTCATCCATGTTTTCATGTAGACTATCTTATTTTCCTTTTTAGCTACGGACCCTGGAGTAGTCATGCGATGTTTGCCTGCTTTGATGATATTAACCTTCATCGAATGACAATGTGTGCTTATACCTTTAACTGAATGCCGACATCTGTTTATACTTTTTGTGGTTTTGTGCTTCAGTGATTTTTTTTTTAATTATTCCACAATTTTTCTTATTGAGCTCTTCATTTTTCAATCTTCTGTGATTCTTCTTTACCTCGAATCTAAGCTACCTTTCACCTCATTTCTGCAATTAATGTAATTATAATACAAAGATGTTCCTGTTGACTTCAATATAGAAAATTATCCTTTATTTGTGTATGAATATGATGCTTTGGTTATTACTCATGCATGCTGTAAATGTCGCAGAGAGCTTTATGTATCCATTCGATTCAATGAATCTGGATGGCAATGGTCAGGGAGTTTTCTTCCTGATTGTCTTGGAGATGTTCAGGTAAAAATGCGTAACTATGTCTCTGGGACATTACATATGGTTCGCGTTGAAGTCCAAAATGCTGATTTGGCCATTAGTGGCGAAAAAATGATCGAGAAAACCAATGCAAATTCATCGACACAATTGATTCTTCTATCTGATGACAAGAGTGGGTTTATGCCATACAGGGTAGACAATTTCTCGATGGAGGTAATGAGGGGTTTGATAGTCTTTCCTGATGAATCTCATTCTTTTTTATTTTATTTTATTTGGCTTCCATTACTTTCAATGAAACCTGTCCTTGTTTTTTCATTGATTATTAGAACAGAAGATACTCTGTATTGTGCATATAAATAGGTCCTGAAGTCATGCAATTCAACTTTGTTCACAGTAAGAAATAATTATACGTTTATAGAAGGTTTTAAATAAAATTGAAATGAACAAGATGAATATATAATGGCATTGCAAATGATCAATATTACAATACTTCTTGTTTCATATATCAACTTGGCAACTACAAGTTTTCTTATATAGAATTCGTGTAATCCGTGTCTTACATTCTTTGCTTAGTAGAATCTAATTTTGAACAACATGTCATGGTAATTTTTTTTTATCTATTCTTGCTTAGATAATTAAATGCTTTATAATTTGCTTCATATGTCTAGTAATCAATCAGATTTCCATCATAACTTTCCTTTGACATCAGCTGTCCTTGTTAGGGACCTTCCTTTCTTAAGTATTTATTAAAGAGTCTGTACTGTGTTATTACCTGTCCTATATACAATTTTTTTGTTGTCTATAATTAGGTTAAACCACAAATCAAAGTTTATATTAAAAGTTTCATGTAATTTCCAATCATAATGTCTAATTGGGATACGCTTTAATTATACGATGCTATTTACTTTTAATAGCTCTGGTCATGTTAAGGTTGTAGATATATGTTGTACTGATTCATTTCTCTAATGTTGCATGGTTTAAAATTACTAGTCTTATCTAAATTTATTTTGAATGGCTTAAGCTGTGTTTGTGGTGTTTGTTCAATAAAATATGAAACCAAATTGCTGCATGTAGTCGTTTACCTAATATTGCATGCTATAAGTAATAAGCTTACATAATTTTCTTCAGATTGATGCAAGCTATGCGTTGCTGGTGTTTATTCGATAATATTTGAAATAGATTTGATATATCTACCTTCTTAATGAGAAACTAACTTCAACAAGTCCACTATTCATACTCATTATAATATTAATACCATCATGTGGCAACATCCGATGCATTGAATTATAGATACAAATAAATTATACTCTGGTTTATAATAGGGTAATGATTGAGTCAGTTATTGGAAAAGGGATACAAAATGGGTGAATATGCGCAATATGTTGGAGATGCAACTCACCTTATGAACCACATCATTTAAGTGACAATTTAATTTATTTTATTCCTATGGGTATCTCAGATATGCATAGTGTATTAAGTGTACACAGACACAACATGTACACGGATACGGACACAGGCGGGACACAACAAATTTGTAAAAGTAAGTTATGAGGGCACAACTATTTTATTTCTCTTATGTAATCTTATATATGTAACAAAATATAATACACTATGTGAAGAATCAAATAGTATTAAATATACAATTAACAACAAAATTAAGGTTTTAACATTCCTGCTTCATCCATAACAATAAGATTTCTGCAATATACAGAAAATTACAAATTTGTTCAACAAATAGTAAGTTGGACAAGAATTACATATCATGATAATTAAAACAAACAAAACAATAACCTTTCTTAATTGGAACTGAATTTTGTAACTTGACCTCTGTTGGGGTCAAAAATTGCACTCTGGTTGACCAAGTCAAAGTCAAAGTCAACCCCAAGTAAGCGGGCCCAAACCCAGCTCAAGTGAGCCCATGCCCAAGTCGAGCCCCGCGGCCGGTCTTCCTCATGCCGAAATAAAAAATCATATAATAAATAATTTCGATGTAATTTTTTATGCATGAATGTAAGAAAATGGGCATGAAACCAAATTTTTGTAAAGCCCATGGTTTATGCGCAAAAGAAATGAGCACATGAGACATGGGATAAGCAAAATGCCATTTTGTAAAGCCCAAGGGGCTATATGTAAATGTGTAAGCCTATATAAGGCGACACGATGAAGAAATAAAAGAACTTATTCATTCTCTAAAACTCTAGGGATTTTGTTGCCTCCTCCTTCCTCAAGGTTCTAAACATTTTTCTTTTTTTGAATTAAATCAAGAGTTTAACTCTTCCTCTTCCAAAAATAAATAGTTTTCCACCACAAAATCCACAAAAGGGAGCTCCGATCTTCCATCAGATCTTAAAAAAAAGAGATTTTTAAAATCTCACACCTCTTGGTCTCCAAGATTCGGCCAATAAAAGAGGAGGAAGGAGACCCATCTCCAGAGATCCCATTTTGCGAAAGATCCAAGGTTCGGGGGAGAAGAAAGGGGTCCCCTTGAGCATTTACAAAAATTTCTTGGAGTTTAACTCCACAAATCAAAGTTTCTGAGAGTTTAAATCCATAAGAATAAATTGACAATAATAATACATCTTTTTTAAGGAGTTTAATTCCTAAAAGTCAATTGGAGTACAACTCCCAGTACGGGGGGCTGAGCCCCCCTTTACTTTCCGCTGGTGCCTTGCGCCCAGTGCCCGCTGCCGCGCACGCCCGTGTGCCGCGCACGTGGGGCGCTGCCGCGCACGCCCGCGTGCCGCGCACGTGGGGCGCTGGCGTCTTCTCCCACGCATCCTTTGGATGCCTTTCCTTTTTTTATATATACCTATATATATATATACACATACACACTCCACGACACTGTCCATGTTAGAAAATTTTTTCTAACGGGACGCTATCCCACACCTCGCAAAGGGGCTACTAGCCCCCTTGACCCCCAGCCCGCTATTCTGGTAGCGAGACCCCCGTAAAAAACTCTGCGGGGCTCCCGATATATCCAAAACCCCTTCAAAACACAACACTGCACATTTTGTTTGCATGACCTGTTTGACCCGTCAATCGGAGGTTCTCTCGCTCTAATGGTGAGGGGTAATTAACGGCAGCTTAGTCCGCGGCTGCTGGAGATTCGGATCCCCACAATCAATAAACCCCAGCCTACCCAAGACAGGGGGAATCTGTAATGCGCCTAACAAGCGCGTGCGTATTCCCATCTCAATGGGGTGAGAAAAAACACCCTACAACCTCGTCATTTGCATCATTTTGGAACTCTACGTCTTCTAACTCTTGTCCATCGAAATAGTATTTAATGTTCTCATATCTTCAAGGTTATCAAAGTCGTTTGCATCTATAAAACCACATTTTTAATTCTTCGTTCCATGCACCACGGTTTGAAATCTTGGGATCGGGATCGGTCCTTATTTTTTGGATCGGTATGGGAAAATCTCGGCTGAATCGGCTGTTTGGATTGGAAAAGGCGGAGTGTTTCTATTGGTTGTTTAAAATAGATTTATAAAAATTAATAAATTATGAAACTTAGTATAAGTATTTAGAAGTATTATAAAATGTTTTAATTCATTAAATACTATTTTGATACTCCTATTTTTCATTACTGCTATTAACTCAAATTTTTTATATAAATATTATTTTGCCCTTAAACGATGTTAAAGAAATAATTAAATTGAGTATTCATAAGAAAGTTAAAATAAAATACCAATATTTTCATTTAATAATCATATTTAATTGCTAGAGTCATGAATTTGAGCTTAATATCATCTTTCATTGGCTGATTCAGCCTGACTCAGTGTAACTCGGCATAACTCAACTATGAATATCGATCCAAGACAATACTGACTAAGACTAGGACGATCCCTCATAGGAAGGGGGAGTTTCGGATATTTTCTCTCAAAATCTGATCTGATCTAACCGGAGTGGATTGAGATCGATTGAGTTTTCAAATCCTTGCTATGCACTATATGAAAGTGTCGGATACGTCCAATTCATGACAACACGATCCAAGTGTATCAGGCACAGTGTTGGAGTGTTGGTGCATTTGGTATGTGTGGTTGACACAAACACCATGAGTAAGTAGAAGTGTGCTTCCTAATATCCAACTCATCCATCAAAGTTTAGAATTCTAGCATCTTTATATCCAAAGTTGCAAAGATGGCTAGTACCGCTGAAGCATCTATGCTTTGTAGAAGAAAATGGGAGGGAGGTAGACCTCTTATCTCACTCCAAGATTTCGAATGAAATACAAAAATATCTTGGACTTGCATTATGGAAAATTCTAGCAAGGAAAAAATATCCTTTAATGTGTCGCCCACTAATTTTTTGCCTTGTATACCAAGATCGTAAAAGGAAGGAAGGTCCAATTTAATGCTATCAAATTCAATCATATATTAGACTGTTACATGTGCATGTGAGTTCCCATCCAAATTATTCACATAATCATATTCTTAAGAAAGGTTAAATATGAACTTCGATAATATGCTCTAAAGTCTAATCGAGTAAAAAATGCATCAATTAATTGACGAATTTACTAACAAAATAATAATTAAAACTTGAAATTTCAATACTGGCCTAATTGCATACGGAGTCTATATTTCAGCTCATCTAGCATTTTTTGCCCCACTTAACATTAATTTATACACCTCTTGTTCTCCACATATATGAATATTTTAGAAGAAAGAATGAAGATCCAATTTAGAAGTCACTCCCATAGGGATAAAATGAGATAGAACCAATTGAGGCGGTTTGGTCATGTGCAATGGAGACCAATCAATGCACCGGTTAGGAGAAGTGATAAAATTGTAGAGCTTGTAGTCAATGGCCCTACTACGGCTAGGGGTGGACCTAGACGAAAATGGATAAAGTAATTAAGAACGATATGTTAATAATTAATTTGACCGAGGAGAAGTCCTTAACTGAGAAGAATAGAAGAAAAGTATTCATATAGTCACTCCAAAATTTTAGGATATAGGATACTTGTAAGAAGATCCAATTTATTGCCATCCAATCAAAATTAATCATATAGCGACTCTGATCATAATTTATTATTCCCATGCAACCTTATTCAAACCTAATCTTATTTCTTAATAGATTATAAACGTCAATAAGTTTAAAATTTTATGAATTGGCAAGTTTATCAAATCAATGTCTTAACAATAAAATAGTAATCAAGGTTTGAATTCTCATTTTTAGTATTGGGGTCTTTTTGCCACATGGACTCTCTACACGGAAGATCTGGCATTGTTCAGTTATCTTTGGAGTCATTAGGTTGTGTGGAATGCGGAATGAAAACTGTGAACCCCCCCCCCCCCCCTCCCTTCTTCCAAAAATGGAAGAAAAAAACCACATTTCTTCCTATAGCTCAATCTTATTAGTAGTTGATGAGAAATTTTAACAAAAATCCACAGTCGAGTTTTATCCTGATTGCAATTGTTTGTGAGCATATATATAATACTGAAAACAGATAAATATGTAGTAATCCTGATAGATTGTACTGAAAGTTTATTATCATCATGTAAGACTTTCTTATCAAAATGTGGTTAAGCTGTTTGCTGATCTATATAGCACAAGATGAATTAGGTTTAATGACTGGCAACGAACCTAAATGCACCTCGCTCTCAGAATCTGCTAAACCCTAGCCAGCAAAATATGGGTGATAGAAGCTTGCAATAAATTTTACAGATATAATTGGTGGGAACGGAAATGTCATCGGTCATTTAGCTTAGGAGCAGCCATTCAAAATTCTCAGAAGAGAAAGACGGTAATGGTATTATTGTAGCTTGTAGACATTAGAGAAACAGGTATGTGAGTATATTGCCAAGAGGATCATTTGTAAAAATTAGCAAAGATAAATTTTAAAGCTTTAATGTTGTATAAACATGAAAAATAAACCCATATTTCAGAGATTTATGCATATAAGAGGTATTAGAACTGTCCTGCATTTGTTTTTTAACTTAATTATGTTGGATTTGGGGAAGGGCTTGTTTTGAATTTATTTATGCTTGATAGCTTTCTAGAACATAGATGCCTATAGGCCTTATAACCAGCTTTGCTCATGTCACTTCAAGTATTTCCATTGATGTATGAATTGACATGCTCTTATTTCCATAGGAGTTAGTCTTTTCATTTTGCCTGTTTGCAGAGGCTGCGGATTTACCAACAGAGGTGTGAATCCTATGAAACAATTATACATGCTTATACATCTTCCCAATATGCTTGGGATGAACCTTGCTACCCTCATCGTCTCATTGTTGAGGTTAGTAATACTGCATTCTGCTTCAAAACTTTCTATATATCATTATGCTTATGCTCATTTGCTAAGTAATAGGTTCCTGGGGAGCGGATTTTAGGATCTTACTCTCTGGACAGCATTCAGGAATGCCTGCCTATATATTTACCACCAACATCTGAGGTGCGCATTCTTATCGAACAATGTTAAATTGCAGGCTAAGTAACAACTATGATCAAATATTGCATGATCTAAACCTACATTGTTTGTTACACGCCTCCATCCTTCACATATTTTCTGGTGGTAATGTATATTTACATATGTGTGCAGTAAACTGCCCTTTTACATGATATACGATGGGATAATAACACGGCTGTATGATGTGATATAGGCTTCTCTTCTTAGTAATGTATTTCCTAGTTTATTGGTTGCATATATTCTCAGTACCTAGATCTGTCCCCTCCGCCCAAGTTCCAACACCCGCCCACCTACACTGACAAACACATACGCTCGCCATGCACACTCATCACATGCAAAAAAACCCTTTGTCGTGCCTTTCCAAGCGATTCATATTTTCAGTCTTTTTCACATGGCACAAAAGACGATGTGAGGGGAGTGCAGAGTTATATACGATTTTACCCCGCAACCCATTAAGCTTTTCAGTAAAGCCTGACAATGAACAGAAAGAAAGAACCTAATAGTATATTCAGTTAAAGATCAATTTCTTTGGCCCTATAATGTAGAACCGATGAGTATACAACCAATTCAACCAGGTAAAGGACGTGATAGGCAGGATGCAGAATTTTTGGGCATGCTTGTTGCAGTATTATAGACTAGTATTTTGCACGTGTGATGCACGATTATGTATAATATATTTAATGGTTCGAATTCATATTATGGATTTAAATTATTAAGGTGCAATAATAAAGTTGTAGAGATTGATTGGATATTGATGCCTAAATATTTCTGGGGAGAGAAGAGGGAGAGGGAGGTGGTTGGAAATTTGAACTTTATTGAGTCAATTAAACTATTATAATAGGTTGATTATTCGGATAGCTTTATATGGGTAATAGATTGGAAAAATTTATCATTTTTCAAGTTCTTTTAAAAAAAAGGAGAACCATCAATTGAGGATTTTTGCTAAATCCTTGGAGTTAGCATTATAATAGTGGAGGTGTTTTGACCAACATATATTTCTTTGCAGAAAGCTGATAGAAGACTCTATGCCTCGGTACATGCAGAAGGAGCAATTAAGGTTTTGCTCTGACTGATTTAATTCAGCAAGCTATAGGAGAATATATTATTTGAGTTGATTTTTTTTATATGAACTATTTTAATTTTGCGTTTCAGGTGCTCAGAATTATTGATTCAAATTACCATGTAATAGAAGGCATGAATGGAACTGGTTTGGTTGGATTTAAAGATAAGAAGAAAGCTAATAAGAAGCAGCGTGCTCATGCTGATTTCAGTGAAGTTTTTACATTGCATCTGCCATTTATCGGGCTCTCGTTGATTAATTCCTACCCTCAGGTGCAAAATGAACTGATATCTATGCTTAGCTTTTGGTTCAGTAGAGTAACAAACAATACTATTTAAACCAATATATGATATCAACCTCTCCAGTCCTCAAGTGTGCTAATCTTATATTTCAGGAATTAGTTTTTGCATGTGCAAGGGATACTACAATTACTGCTATGCAGAGTTTGGATCAGCAAAAAATCTCATTTCAAATATTAGATCTGCAAATTGATAATCAGTTGTTTGATACTTCATATCCTATAGTCCTCTCCTTCAATAACCAACATAGAGGAAGATCTACAAACTTCTTGACAAACAAGGAACATACTTTGAGAATACAAAATGAGAATGCAGGCCCTTCTTCATGTGAGAGCACAATTGAATCTGTATTTTACTTCAGTGCAGCAAAATGGCGGAATGTGGATGCTTCATTGGTTTCTTTCAAATATATAAATTTAAGGTATCTGTTATCCGTAATCTTGTACCTTCTTTTTAAATGTCAGGTCTGTTATTAATCCTTTCAGAACTTGCTTGCAGGTTGGCCCCATTGTGCATTGAGCTTGAAGAACAAGTTCTTTTAAGCTTGCTTGATTTCTTTAGAACCGTCTCTTCAAGGCTGCAGAGCAGAAAGTTGCAGAAATACTTCGAAATGCGAAATCTAGAAAACGGCATAGGAATTTCAGGACAGTTTCCGACAAATAGTCAATATTATAAGCGCATACGATCCAATTTAACGGGAAGCTCTATAATTACAGACACCTGTAAAAACAGTCAATTGCTGCCTTCTGTAATTCCGATAGGAACTCCATGGCAACAAATTTATCTTTCAGCAAAAAGGCAGAAAAAGATATATATTGAAGTGTTCGAATTGGCACCCATACAGTTGTCTTTAAGGTAATAGACTTTTAATATAGATGGCAATTTTTTCCAGAATGATATAGCTCATCAGTTTTGATAGGAAAGGATCAATTTCTTAGTCTAAAGCTTTACTTTGTATACTAACTTTATTATTTGGTGTTGAAGCTATACAAGCTCCCCATGGATGATTAGAAATGATGTCCGTGCTGGAGTTGAAAATCTTGCTCATATCAGTAGTACCATGTTTCAGGTAGATATTTTCCCCTCTCAACTGGAAGTTGACTTCTGTTCTATTATCAGAGTGTATTGTTTTAGCTGTTTTATAGATATAAGCTATATTTTTCTTTTAATCTTCAAGCATTCTTTCCGATTATAATTGGTTTACATCAAGGATATGTACGATGGAGTAGTGGCAAATGTCAGAACTTGCGGCGGCTTAACGAGTGATTTTCCGATTATAATTGGTTTACATCAAGGATCTGCATTAAGTCCATTCCTGTTTACCATCGTAATGGATGAGCTTACTAGAACTATCCAAGATGAGGTATCCTGGTGTATGCTATTCGCTGATGATATTGTTCTAGTAAATGAGACGAAAGCAGGGGTTAATGCCAAATTGGAATTATGGAGGCAAACATTGGAATCTCGGGGATTCAGATTGAGCAGGTCCAAGACAGCATATATGCATTGCAAATTTAGTAACCAGAGAAGTCAAAACCATATTGGTATAACATTGGAAGGGCAAGAGATATTACCGAGCGACCAGTTTAGATATCTAGATTCCATCATTCAAAAGAATGGGGAGATCGATAGTGATGTTAATCAAAGGATCCAAGCTGGTTGGTTGAAATGGAGGAGTGCAACAGCGATTTTGTGTGATCGTAATTTTTTGTTAAAATTGAAAGGGATGTTTTATCGGAGCGCTATTCGGCCTGCCTTATTATATGATATAGAATGTTGGGCTCCTAAGAAGCATCATACACAGAAGATGCACATAGCGGAGATGCGCATGCTTCGTTGGATGTGCGGCAACACTAGAAAAGATAAGGTGCGAAATGAGGATATTCGTGCAAAAGTTGGTGTAGCACCTGTGGAGGAGAAGATGCGGGAAAACCGGCTAAGATGGTTTGGTCATGTGCGACGCAGACCTATGGAAACAACGGTTCGACGAATAGATACTCTCGATATGGGCAATGGCAAAAGGGCAAAAGGGAGACCGAAGAAAACATGGATGGAGGTGATACGAAACGATATGGTTTCCAAAGTACTCAATGAAAGTATATTGTTCGATAGGAGTGAGTCGAGGCGGAGGATTCATGTGCTGGACCTGGCGTGATTCTCATGTTGGTTCATGTAGCCTACCCCATATGCCTGAGATAAAAGGCTCAGTTGTTGTTGTAATCTTCAAGCATTCTTTCCTCAAAAAATAAAAAAATCTACAAGTACGCACTATTTGTTAGTAGTTAATATAGTACAAATTGATGTTTGATATGTTTCGTTAGACTGCTTTATATTTTTAGAATGTCAAATTACGGACAATAGTATCTTGTATATGGAATGCACGTGTGTATTAGAGTTGCATATCTAGAGAGGATTTGTTTAGTATAAAGAGAGAAAGAGATGACTGGGTTAGTGTGTGTGTGTGTGTGTGTGTGTGTGTGTGTGAACACGTTTCTTCATTTATTGCATAGATGATTGTTTTCCAAACATTTTTTTTAATCATGAAGATTGTCTCTCAAGATCTAAAATACATCACCTACATGCCGCATTGCATTCTATTTAATGAGATGTGATGTATTGTTCTATATCAAAAGCACTAAAAAAGACTTCAAACTAAAACTGCAACCACCGTGATCGGTTGCATCATAATAGTAGCGCTACTTCCCTTTGTACACTCACATTAGACACTTATCCACGATAACATTTCAGCGGCACAAAGTCGAAAAGCCATGAGGTTTGAGGCACCAAGTGCATGTCCACTTTGAGGCGCCAAATGCGTGTCCATATGTTATATCATCAGTATTGTATTTTCATAATTAATTTAAGCATGCTAGTTCATCATTCACAAATGATGCTTAGTGTTTGATTGTATTGTACTATGTATTCAATACCTTGTTGTTTGAACATAAGTCAGTTTAAGAGTCATGCTGAAATAATCTACTCCATAGAGAGAATGATAATAAAAATAGAATGAGAAAAGGGCAACTTGATACATGGTTAACTATAACATTTTGTACATGACATCTGCCAATGCATCCTGTGCATTAAACTATTAGATAGACACCTTTGAAATTTGTAACTTCTTTTTCTTGTATGTTAATAAAATAGATATTGACATTAATACTTTATTACAGAGAGGTTTAATGGCACTTGCTGATGTTGAAGGAGTCCCAGTTCACCTTGGAGAACTTCATTTGGGACATCTCATGGCTAGTCATGAATCAATTGAAGATATTATCACTAAACACTATACACGGCAGTTGCTTCATGAAATGTACAAGGTATGGTGCACTTTACGGTTCAAATTTCTTGAGGCTTAATTTGTTAACATGATCATAATTATGATTCAGTAAGCATACACTAAATTGGCGTTATATTTTTCTGCTTATTTGCTGCCATAGGATTTATTCCTAAGCTGTGTTTTTGCTTTTTCCCTTTTCTTTTAAAAATGGCCTAAAGTAGATGACTGAAAACTATTTAAATCAACCTTGATGTGGTCATGTTGGATCTGTCCATTATGTTTTGGGTTGCAGTGGCATTTCTATTCTTACCTACTAATATGCTATTAATTGCACTTTCTTTGCAGGTATTTGGTTCTGCTGGTGTTATAGGAAATCCTATTGGTTTTGCAAGGAATGTTGGTCTTGGTATCCAGGATTTTTTGTCGGTTTCTAGCAGAGAGATTGTTCAGGTCTGCAATGTTCTATTACCTTTTCTGGGTATATAAGAGCTTAGGTCTTTAGCCTTTTGTGTTTTGAATTTGATAATTGGAATTTAATAATTCAACATGTACTTGTCCAGAGCCCTATTGGACTGTTAAATGGCATTGCGCAAGGCTCCAAAAGTCTTTTTAGTAATACAGTTTATGCCATAAGCAGTGCTACTACGCAGTTCACTAAAACTGCTCATAAGGTGACCTATAGTTTTCTTTATTGATTTATTCAACATGGTCACTGTCATTTCTCTGGATTAATTCGTTTTCTGCTTTTTGCAGGGCATAGTTGCTCTTACATTTGATGAGCAAGCTGTTGCTGAAATGGATTTACAGCTTAAGGGTCTAGAATCACATGATAAAGGAATATTGAGTGAATTTTTAGAGGTGATCATTCACTTCACTGCCCATCTTTTTCTTATGAAATTGCTAAGTTATGAGAAGATGCATGGCTCTGTCATGTCTTTCTTTATACGACATGTTGAGCAACCGAAGTAATAGTGATTTAAATAAGATTTGTTAATGACAGTGGACAGAGAACATGGGAGCACTTGTTCTTATAAGAACCTTTCGCCTATAGTCAGTGAACAATTTAAAACATTTAATCTTATATATTGCATTCTTTTTACAAAGATTGCAATAGAAAACATCAGTACGGAATGTTCAATGGAAAAACAGTCCTCGTTCCTTATAATTCCTTGTTCAGGATTCCGATGTCAGTTATGGTGTCATGTTGACAGCTGGTCATTTAGATTTGGTTAATCGTTAACGGAGCTTTCTCGTCTTTGACTGTAGGGGCTGATAAGTGTGCTATATTGCTTCCCCGCCATACAACAGCATTGCATTGCGCTGGACTCCTTGACTAAAATGGAGCATATTAACCTTGTTCTCGAGCATATATAAGGATCACCATCGAATATTTATTTCAAAATTATAAACTATAGGTATATAGCAGCTCAGCTATATGGAACTATAATCCTATGTACCTACTGAAGTGACAAGGTGTCAGCAGCATTCATGTCTGAGACAGCAAATAAGGAAAACTAATGCATGCTATAAATAGGCCATAGCAATATATGACTAAACTAGACAGTGTAGTTGACATTGTGAATTTCCAATTTCAGGGCCTCACAGGACTTCTCCAATCCCCGATCAGAGGTGCTGAAAGGCATGGCCTGCCTGGAGTCATCTCAGGTATATATTTATGACTTAATTTCACTGAACTACCGAAAACCTTCATTGTAAAGCTACCCATTTTTCACTAAACTACAGTAACAGAGATTTACAATTCTTTGATGCCATTATGTTAGTTTAGTAAAATACAGGTATAATACACTAAAAAATGGGTATTGTTAGTATGAAACTTTTTCGTTGTTTCTTGTAACTTTCAAAGTCATTGGTGGTTTAATGAATAACAAGTACAATTCGTGGTATGCGTTTTTAGCCCACAACCGACCTAAGCTTTTGGGTTAAGTTGCTCTTTGATTTACATCATCTCATCTTCTGGCAAATGTCCCTTCAGGAATCGCAATGGGAACTGCTGGACTAGTGGCAAGACCCATGGCCAGCATACTCGAAGCCACCGGAAGAACTGCACAAAGTATCAGAAAAAGAAGCAACCCTCGCCAATCCAATCGCCTCCGAATCCGATTGCCGAGGCCTTTAGCAAGGGAACTCCCTCTATTGCCCTACTCATGGGAAGAAGCTATTGGAGTTTCAATTCTCCTACAAGCGGACAGATGTCGGCTCAGGGACGAGACATTTGTCATGTGCAAATCTCTCAAGCAACCAGGAAAATTTATAGTTATCAGTGAGAGACTTGTGCTCTCCATGTATTGTTCATGTTTGGTTCATTTGGGCTCGCCAGAGTTTGCTGGCATCGCAGTTGATCCAGAGTGGGTGGTTGAAACAGAGTTGAGTCTTGAAAGCATTGTGCATATTGATAGATCTGATGATGCTGTGAATATTGTTGGGAGTAATGCAGAAACCACACCATCATCATCATTGAGGCAAAAGAAAGCCAGCGTAAAGAAAAACGCTTTGTTACCCCTTTTTTATATGAGGGTGGAATTTCGAAACAGGGAAGATGCAGAGGATGTGTTGCAGATTTTGTTGTCTACGATTGATCAAGGTAAGGAGTCGAGTTGGGGGAAACATGTGTTGCATCGAAGCAATCTCAGGTGAAAGTCATGTGTGTACAATACTCAGTGATATTTGCGATCTCGTATTTTTAAAGGGTGCCACTCATCAGTCACCAACGGGAGATTTGTCGACCTGTCTAATATTTTCAGATGATTGTTTGTAATGGGTGTACATAAAAGGGAAAGGAAACAAGGAAGCTGTTCCTTTTTTTGGTTTTTACCATATAGAAGCACACCTGGTGTAAAATCAAAGGAAAATAATTTCGATGCATATATATCCATATAAAATTTTGTGTTTAGCATAATCTGAGATCTGTCATGCGTCTCTGAATCCGAAACTTGCAGCTGCAACGAGTCTGCTGTTGTGTTTGAAGAACTTGTCACAAAATTTGTTACAGAAAGTTCTTTTGCGGAATGACTGATGTCATTGCTGAATACATAATGATTTTGAGAATAATTTCGCAGTCATTAAATTTTGTTGATGCAGAATTATGCTGATTTTTCAGCTTACTTTTGGATTTGACTGTTAAATTTTTAAGCTTGCTATTGGAATGTACTGGTTAGTGTGTACTCTATTATTTGCTCTGCGTCTGTTATCAGTTGGTTATGTGCTTGATTAAATATAGGCTTAATTCCCAAAAAAAACAAACTATCAGATGCTTAAAATCAATTATGAGAAACTACCAAAAACTCGTATAATTATATGAAGTTGCCATGCTTTGAAAGTTATGGTAGTCTTTGAAAGTGTTGTGGTAGTTTCTCGTAGTTTTGAAAGTATTTAGTAGTTTCTCATGATTGAGCTAAAATTTGGTAGCTTTTTGAAATTAAGCCTTAAATATATGCGGGGCAGTAAGTTTCGGCTCTTTGATGGACCCTAATTTTGCGGGATAATATTTTTAATTTCTATTCGGTTCTTAAATGAAGCACCCAAAATCAACTCATCTGATGTGGTTTGGCTATTTTTTTTAAAACCCATTTGCTTAAATTCTGTTAGCCAAAAGACAAGCTTGTTTTTGTGTTAGTGTTAATTATTTCGCTGCTTCTGAGTGTCTTACTCTTTGGTTGTTTATTTGTTCATTTTGTACTTTAAATATACTATGTTGTACTACTTTAATTTATTATTAATGTATTCGATATTGTTTATTTTTTAAGAAGCCGATTAAAGATTAATTTAATAAATTTGTTATAATCGATGAAGTTTTGTTAACTATAATAATCTTTATAAATATTTTTTGTTTAAACTACTCTTAAGGATTTTATAGCTATTGATTTTATAGGATTTTATTAACAAAAAAAGTTGATGATGTGAGGTGTCTATATGTGTATGTGTTAAATTTCAATTGCACAACATGCAATAAAATGTAAAATGTAATCATATATTTATACTTTTATCGTCTGCCGAATTTTTATGAATTTATCTTCATATTGACTTGATGTTACTTCTAGTTAAAAAATAGTATAGAGTACAAAATCGAGAAGATAATGAATTTACTTCTTTAGCCGGGCATATTGAGGGGGAAAATAGAAGGCAATATATGGTTGATAGGAACTTTTAGAGAATTCAAAGAAGAAGAAGAAGAAGAAGAAGAAAAGATCATGGAGACATTCACAATATATAGGTTTATAGAAATCAAACTATTTACATTTCCTTTTCTTGTTCTGGTCTTTTTTTTTATTTTCTGCTTCTCCTTATTGATCCTTCTCTTGCCTGCTTATTCTCATGCTACACGTTTTTTTCTACTTTTCCTCCAATTTACTATCACTATGTTGGTTTTTTGTTTTGATGGTGATATGCAGTTGAAGAGAACTAAGGTTGGTTAGCGATATTGGAGAAATAACTGGATAGTGGGTAGTTATAATTTATGAACGATTTTGAATTTGTTTTTTCTTTTAATTTTAACGGCATAAGTGGTAGCAAATTCTCACGCCCTTCCTTTGGTATAAAAATGGTAGAGATAAAATGTTAGGAAGATTTTAGCAAAGACGTAGCGTCCACTACTATTTCAACCGTAGAGTCGTAGAGTCAACCAAAATAGAAGCCTTAGGCCAGATATTTGTTTTTTAGGAGTGTTGTCCTACTGCATATTGCACTGTTTAATATCCTTTTTTGGTCTTTATTTTAAATTAAGATGGCAATGGCAAATATCATAAGCATGACAGTTCTACGATTATGTGTTTGTTGTAGTGTGATAGTGAATGTACGCATGTATACGAGAGTAGCCTGTCAAATCCACGGATCAACAGCACATTGAGTTAGGCCTAGTCAAACCCACGGGACAACGGCACACGAGATTCAGGTTAAGTGATTTTTAGTGGACTCTCATGGCACGACATGCATTCAATACCTAACTACTCCTTATCCCCACGTATTTTAATTTATAGTTAATGTCACAAGTCTTGCCTGACTCCATGAATACATAAGATAGAGAGTACAATTTCAAGTTTCAAGTCTAGTTCAATGATTCATGTTCAAGTATTCGTGTCAGGTTGTATTCATGATTCAAGTCAAGTCAATTCTAGCATGTAATATGTTTATTCACATAAATCATGTAAATACAATAAGTAAGCAGTACTTAGCATGAGATGGGGAAAGTATAATATCAGAATCGATTCAAGTTGCATGTCAGTTATTATATCCATTTTCATAACAGTTTGAGACCGCTCATGTAGTCTTGAGGCGGCTCACAAGTTTTTTCTAAACAATTATTTGTTCTCAGGTTGCTAAAGACAGACGACTCGACTTCCACTATGAGACGGCTCAATATTTATTGAGACGGCTCAACAATGTTTGGGAAGTCATATATTTCTCTTCGTTTCCATGAGACAGCTCTCTATTATGTTAAACCGGTTCGACAATGACTTGAGACGGCTTAAATCCAAACTTGAGCTGGCTCATATCAAGTCTAAAGATGGGTTTTACTTCACTATGTGTTTGAGACTGTCGATGTTATGTTGAGCAGCCTCAAAGCATGTTTGTTCAAACGATCGGGTTTTGTGATTCAGTTATATTCATGTAACGATTGTAGTATTGGGTTACGTTCATTTCATGATGACACTAATTCATGTTATCTAGTTCTATGGCATGTATGGTGTTGTCATTAGGCATGGAAACAATAAGTGATCATAGTGTTTAAATAAGAAGCACGCTACGTTTGGCTATCCGAATACAACTAATTCTACACATATATAAATATATATAATTGGGGATTACAATGAAACGAGGACAACAGTTTTGTAGAGGAACACGACAAGGAAAGAGAGAGAAGATGAAGAGAGAGATCGGGAAGATGATGAGACTTACTTGTGATGCAATACTGTATAACAACCATATCGTCGATATAAGGAACACGGATGTTGATTTGAACGTCATCTAGGCGAAGGATGACCTGAGATTGTCTTGGGAGACTCTTTAGAATTTTAGATAGGAAATTTTTGCAGGGTTACCTAAGACGGCAGCAAGGTTTCGGGAGGTTTCGTCCATGCCAAATTCAAAAATTTGCCGTTTTAGCTAATCCTAACCATTGAATCGTTTACTAGAAATTGACGGAATAATATACAAACAACTTTGCATATGAGAAGTGAGCAAGGAACACAACCTTTGTAGACCGGTCCTTCACTTCAATAGCTCCGTGTAGTAGTCTCCTTCGCTGCGATCGTGAACTCCAGACTCTAGAGAGGCTCTCTTGAAGAAACGAACATGCTTGCTTCGAAGACTTCGAGGCCGAAGATGATCTACGTCGAGGAGACACTAACCCAAGCTATCTCTTCACTAATCATAGAATTAGTGAAGCAAACACCCCATACTAAATGGCAAGTAGTATAGGATGATGAAGTAGGAAGTGGGCTCACTTTAGAATTGATTTTCTCACATTTTATCTCATACCTCCATTAGAGCTAGAAAGCTTTTGAGGAGGAAGAAGAAGAAGAAGAAGAAGAAGATGAACTCATCACATGAATTAATCCAAATGAATTATTGCAACCATGGGTGAGTTAAGCCGTCATGCCTAACTCATGTAGAGAATTAACCAAGGGCTAAGGTTAAGGGTTGGGTTAACATATATCCTAAGGAATGACAAAAGAGTGGAGTTTGTCAATGTTTTTACAAGTTTCATCTAAGCTTGACAACATTGACCAAGTTTTCTCTCTTTTGTTAAATCTTAAGAAATAAACAAAACCCTAATTTAACCCTAAAATGGTATAAGTCTCATACACCCATCTTGCATGTATCATCAAGCATGACACAATACATGTACACAAATATACATATCACATATATACAATGTGCACATCAAGTGAGAAAAGAAATCATAAGTGAGCTTAATATTAGTTAATGTAATGTAATAAATCATATATATAATTATACATTAAATTATTTAATCAACACTTGATTTAATAATCCGGCTATATCATATATAACCGACTAATATCATATGTAACAACTTATTGAATCAACTCCTGATCCGATAATCCGGTTATATCGCATATAACAGACCGATGTTGTAACACCCGAGCCCAAGAATACTATTCCTATTGCTAATTGAGTGTTTTATATTGCTCATTCCAATTATCCTGATTGTTTGGTGTTTATTGCTAAATTTTAACCGGTTAAGTCATTTTGGCACATAACAAATTTTAACTCCTAAAATGAAATTAAAATATCCATGTTGGCCTACTCGTCGCCACTAGTCGCGTGGTAGCGTCCGCGTGTCGAGATTCCGTCCCGTTCGGTGAAACGGGCAAGTTTGGACGACTACGTGCGCGTGCAAGTGTCCGACTTAGGGGCATGCATTTTAATCATTAAACACCTCTTTTCAAAATTTGGAACTCGCTTAAAATCCTATAATTTGAATTTGGAACATTTGGGCGCAACCCGGGCGCGATTTGGAAATGTTTCATTTAGCGCCAAAAGTGCCCATTTAATTATATATCTTAAACTAAAATATATACGTATATATATCTTCTGTAACCATAAATCATTCAAATCCTTTCAAATTTTCCTTTTAAATCTTGCCTCAACCAATCAGGTTGCTCTCGTGGGCCCCACCCTATTCCCACTCTCTCTCTCTCTCCTCATCAAATCTCTCTCTCTCTCCTCATCAAATCTCTCTCTCTCTCCCTCTATATTTATCTTCCTCACGTCCCCTACAGAAAACCATCGCGAGAAGGAACCCACGAGAACCCCGAACCCTAACCCTAGCCTCCTCGTGACCTCGCCGCCGGTCCCACCGCGACCTCGCCGTCGCCGTCAACACCTCCTCAGCCTAGCCGCACCCTCCTACCTCTTTCCTCCGTCTCTTCCCGAGCCTGCAACCCAACCCCGACGACATCACCCGGCCGCAGATCTCGTCGTCGACGCCGCCTCCCGTCACCGACGACGCCTGCGACTCCCTCTCTTCCTCCTCGTCCCGACCTCGTCGTCGCCTTCCTCCTCCCCTCGCCGGACCACCACCAGACCCGAGCCCGACCCTAGCACCAATCTCCGGGTCGCCGGGAAACGCGCCGTCGATCATCGCCGTCATTGCCAGAGCCACCGCCGACACCTCCTCTCTCTCCTGCCACCCAGACCAGACCACTACATCCCTCGTCGCGGCTGCAACAGAACCAGAAACCTTTCAGCCAAGGCTGCCGCCCTCGCCGCATCTCCTGTTCACCGCCGGCGCGCCCATCGCCGTCGGGCCCGTCGTGGTTGCCCCTGGTTCTTCTCTGTAAGCATCACCTTACTTTCCTTTGGTGCAAAACCCCCTCGCTAGTCGTTTGCCCGCATGTATCGTGTTTGCTAACTTTGTTGTTTTGACTGTTGCCGGATTCCGGCCGTGCCGTTGTTTGGACCCGACGCTCCAGCGAAGTACCCTGGTCCGTGTGGTCCCGCTGTTCGCTGTTGGGACTCGATCCGAAGTCCGTGCACCCGTCTCGTGTTTTCTGCCGACATTGCATCCGTGCTTTCCGGTTTGCGAAACCATCGAGGCAAGATTTCTTGCTACATGCTACGTTAAACTAATTAAATGTTTGACTCACAAACTTGCTATATCAACTAAATATTGCTACTTGTCTCATTGGACGAAATATGATATACATTATAATACTGCCATCTAAATCGTATTTTGCCACCGTAACCTTAATAACAACTACCTGCTAATCATTTTACTATTTAGAGGAAAATAGTCGCACACTTATATCTTTATTGCCTGCTGTTATTAATATTGCACTACACTGTGATTATTGCACCCCAAGGGTGCTTGAACCTGTTAATAAGAGAATACAAAGTATCACTGTGTTTACATGGAATAATATTGTTATTTGCCGTTCCTGCTGCTGTTCCTTATCCGTTACTATACCTGTTATCAGCATACATTTGATTGCATTACATATTGACCGATCTTGATACACCTGACACATGTACTGATACACCGGACATGACACCCTGTACATATCGACTCAACCTGTTGAAAAGCGACCTGACCTGTTACATGATTTCATGCCTAATGCCGACAAACCTGACCATTCCTGCTGTCTACCCAGACAGACCTACTTTTACCTGATCTTGTGTTGGCATTAGTCCTTGACTACTGAATACCCGACCTGACATACATAGCTTGGGGGTATGGGGAAATCAAAGGTGAAACCGACTTGTAACTCAACAGTTCGATACTTGTTCTGATCAGTCTTACGGGCTTGGCCAGTCCGGGAGTGATGATGCTGACATCACTCGTCCATCCTACTACCTACTTTTACTTCTTAGCGGCACGTCTCGGATTCAGCCCCGAGGACCTTGACCGTGGTCCCGGGCACGCACGGGATACTATTGAGTTACATCGACGATTCATCAATTGATTTCAAAGACTATAGAGTAGAAACTTGATAGGACAGTTTAGTCACCATTGCACATTACCCTGCTCTGTTATTTCTTAGTACTGCTTTATTCATGTTCATACCTGCATTGCTTATTACCATGTTTATATTATATTATTTGATGACATGACGCGCTGACGTCTGGGTTTTGCATGGCCCAGATTCCTTACCACTGTCGACGACCGAGCAGGAGTACTTCAGCCAGCAGGCTGAACTGTGAGTTCCTTAGGGTTTAGTGCATTTATTTTCATTTCATTTCCAGATGTGAGCCCGCATTATGGGACGTACTGTTTATTTATTGTATTGGATCATTTGCTTCCGCATTCATTGTTTATTGATTCTTGTTATTATGGATTTGGACATGTATTAGATTAGTTTATTATTTTTGTTCTTGATATCTTTACAACCGTAATGTGACTGTGGATGGATATTTCCTACCCACAGGTAGCATGGTTGGCTATGTCACGTGCCCAATCTTGCGTACTCTGGGAAGCGGGGCGTGACATGGTTCTTTTGGTATCAGAGACATAGGTTAATTGGGTTGATTCTTTGTAGTTGGGTATTGCACCCGATACACGAATCATAATACCCATGATTAGGAAACATGTCCTGCCACCTTGACCGTTTTACCATCCTTGAATCAGATTCTTCCGGATTATATCTTTTACGACGTGCAAACTTACTTTGCATGTCGACTCGAAAACCTGATTTCTTGTTATCCCTAGGACTTGGGCGACTTGGGTGGAGTTAAGTGATTGCGGCTATGATACCGCGGCATAGCTACAATGCGGTACTCTATTTAAGTATCTTGGAGTTCTAGCCTTGATCCATATTCAGAATCTATCATCATGCTAATGTTGGGTGTTTTGAGTTCAGGATTATGACAGGTAAGAGGTTGAAGACGTACCGGAGGCATGTGAACGAAGCCGCCATGCTTGGAGTGATAAGAGAAATGTTGGAAATCAAAGAGACAGACTGAGCTGATCCAGCAATAGCAGATTCGTTTCAGGAGGGTTTGCAGATCGTTCAGCAGTCTGTAAACAACAATGGAACTAGACCAGTTAGCCGAGTAGGGACCGTGGCAGATTTCAGACGTTTGGGTCCTACTACTTTCACTGTTCTGGAGGAGCCGTTGCCAGCCGAGCCGTGGCTAGTGACACGGAGAATTTGCTGATTGCGACACAGATTCCAGAGGACAAAGGAGTTGATGTGGTGCGCATTTAGTTAGTGGATTACGCCCGAGAGTGATGGCTTGTGGAGGAGACCCGCTTGCCCAAGCCGATCAGTTGGGCGAAGTTTTTCTAAGAACCCCCTGGAGAAGTTCTTCCCGCAGACCGCGCGGAGGAAAGGGAAGAAATTTATCGGACTAAGGCAGAATGGAGCAACCGTGGACGTGCATGCAGCGGAGTGGACGAGACTCAGTAATCTCGCTGGACCTTTCGCGGCCAATGATGCAGACAGCAGTTGCGGTAAGGAAGCAGTTCTGTCGGGCCAGTCGAGTTTAGGGCTAGGCCGACAAACAGTGTTCTTGCAGCTATGGAGGTTGATAGTAATGAAGAGCCGGCAGTTGTTCGCGATTTTATGGACGTATTTGAAGATATATCAGGCTTACCGCCGAAGCGAGATGTGGAGTTTGCGATTGACCTTATTCCTGGTGCAGCGCCAGTATCAAAATCTTATTATGGCACCGGTGGGATTGGAAGAAGTTAAGAAACAAGTTGGTGAATTACTCGAGAAGGGATGGATTCGAAGCAGCAACTCACCTTGGGGAGCTCCAGTTCTTTTAGTAAAGAAGAAGGATGGCACGAAAAGGATGTGCATTGATTATCGGGAATTGAACCGGGTGACTATTAAGAACAAGTATCCGATCCCTCGCATTGGAGAACTTTTGAGCAGCTTTGTGGCGCGAGGGTATTCTCGAAACTGGACTTGCGATCAGGATATCATCAGGTCCGAGTAAAAGCAGAAGACATTTGCAAGACGGCATTTCGAACTCGATATGGACATTTCGAGTATTTGGTGATGCCCTTCGGAGTGACTAATGCGCCGGCAATATTCATGGATTTGATGAACAGGGTCTTTTCATCATACCTGGACCAGTTTGTTGTGGTATTCATTGACGATATTCTGGTATACTCGAAGAGTCCGGAGGAGCATGCTGGGCATTTAAAGATCGCACTGCAGACGCTGAGACAGGAGAAATTATTCGCGAAAATGAGTAAGTGCGAATTTTGGCTGGAAGAAGTGAAGTTTCTGAGGCATGTCGTGTCGGGCGATAGAATCGCCGTCGATCCCGAAAGGATTGCAGCAGTTCGAGATTGGCCTATTCCAAAGAAATGTGGCCGAGATAAGAAGTTTCCTTGGTTTGGCCGGATACTACAGGAGATTTGTGGAGAACTTCGCTCGTTTGGCAGAGCCGTTAACCAAGCTTACGCGTAAGGAGGTACCGTTTGTTTGGACGGATGGATGTGCATTGGCCTTCGAGACGTTGAAGCAAAAGTTGATAACCGTCCCGATCTTGACCGTACCAGATAATTCAGGAGGACTAGTGATACAGCGACGCATCCGGAAAAGGATTGGGATGTGTTCTGATGCAGAATGGGAAAGTCGTCGCTTACGCATCGAGACAACTGAAGACTCATGAGAAGAATTATCCGACTCATGACTTGGAGCTTGCAGCCGTGATCTTCGCCCTGAAGATTTGGAGACACTACCTTTTGGGCGAGAGAGTCGAAGTCTTTACAGATCACAAGAGTTTGAAGTACGTATTCACTCAGGAGGAGTTGAACATGAGGCAACGCAGATGGTTGGAGCTGATGGTCGACTACGACCTTGATCTTAAGTACCATCCGGAAAGTTAACGTTGGGCCGGATGCGCTGAGTCGGTTACCAGCAATTCAGGTATTGACCGCACAAAGGAAGATCATTGCGGATTTTCAGAGATTTGACTTGGAGGTTGTGCTACCACATGCTACGGGACAGTTGATGCAGTTGCAAGTACAGTCGTCCTTAGTTAAGAAGATTAAAGCGGCACAATCGCAGGATCCTAGACTGCAAAAGTTTCGAGAGCAGGTTGAAGCCGGACTACGAACCGATTTACTGATCCATGAAGACGGTTCGTTGAGATATGGTAGCCGTGTGTGTGTGCCAAAAGGAGATGTGCGTGAAGAGCTTATGAAGGAGGCACACAGTTCAGCTTACTTCGTACATCCAGGAGGGACAAAGATGTACCGAGATATTCGACAGCATTTCTGGTGGGAAGGTATGAAACGAGAGGTTGCTCGCTTCGTGGCTAAGTGTTTGGTGTGTCAGCAAGTCAAGGCCGAACACCAACGGGTTGCTGGTTTGTTGCAATCACTTCCGATTCCTCAGTGGAAGTGGAAACATAAAACCATGGATTTCGTGACGGCTTTACCGCGGAGTCCAAAGGGCAACAATGCAGTATGGGTGATTGTCGATTGGTTGACCAAGTCAGCTCACTTTATTCCTTTTCGGGTTGGTCAATCGACAGAGACTTTGGCAGAGCGGTACATGCAGGAGATTGTGAGATTGCATGGAGTACCGGTAAGCATCGTGTCCGATCGGGACACTCGGTTCTTGTCGCACTTCTGGGGGAGCTTACAAGAAAGTTTGGGGACTCGATTGAAGTTTAGCATAGCTTATCATCCTCAGACTGATGGACAATCGGAGAGAATGATCCAGACCCTTGAAGATATGTTGAGAGCTTGCATGTTGGACTTCAAAGGTTCTTGGGAGGATCATCTACACCTGGTGGAGTTTTCGTACAACAATAGTTTCCAAGCGACTAGTCAGATGGCTCCGTTTGAAGCGTTGTATGGTCGTAAGTGCCGTTCACCTGTTTGTTGGGATGACGTTGGTGAACGAAGGTTGCTAGGACCAGATTTGGTGGTACAGACAGTCGAGAAGGTGAATACAATCAGGAAGAATATGAAGGCAGCTCAAGACAGACAGAAAAGTTGGGCCGACACGTCAAGAAGACCTCTAGAGTTCGCCGTGGGTGATTTGGTATTCCTGAAGATATCACCGACTAGAGGGGTGATTCGCTTTGGAAGTCGGGGAAAGCTTAGTCCTCGATTCGTTGGACCCTTCGGGATATTGGAGCGTGTTGGAGAGGTAGCGTACCGTTTGGCGTTACCACAGTCATTGGCAGGAGTGCACGATGTGTTTCATGTGTCTCAACTATGGAGGTATGTTCGTGATGAGACTCATGTCTTGGATCATTCGGAGTTGACTGTACGGGAGGACCTAACTTTTGAGGAGCGACCAGTTGAAATCAAGGATCGAAGAGAAAAGGTTCTTAAGAACAAGGTTATCCCTCTTGTGCTAGTTTCTTGGGATAATCGATCGCATGGAGAATCCACTTGGGAGCGAGAAGACGAGATCCGGCAGAAATTCCCTCACCTTTTCCAGTAGTTAGCTATCTTGTATTCTTGGAATTTCGAGGACGAAATTCTTTTGTAGTTGGGTATGATGTAACACCCGAGCCCA
This sequence comes from Agapanthus africanus, assembly GCA_030015575.1. Lineage (NCBI taxonomy): Eukaryota > Viridiplantae > Streptophyta > Magnoliopsida > Asparagales > Amaryllidaceae > Agapanthus > Agapanthus africanus. The sequence continues at coordinate 649,795,805 of CM057341.1, read as the reverse complement.
AGAATACTATTCCTATTGCTAATTGAGTGTTTTATATTGCTCATTCCAATTATCCTGATTGTTTGGTGTTTATTGCTAAATTTTAACCGGTTAAGTCATTTTGGCACATAACAAATTTTAACTCCTAAAATGAAATTAAAATATCCATGTTGGCCTACTCGTCGCCACTAGTCGCGTGGTAGCGTCCGCGTGTCGAGATTCCGCCCCGTTCGGTGAAACGGGCAAGTTTGGACGACTACGTGCGCGTGCAAGTGTCCGACTTGGGGGCATGCATTTTAATCATTAAACACCTCTTTTCAAAATTTGGAACTCGCTTAAAATCCTATAATTTGAATTTGGAACATTTGAGCGCAACCCGGGCGCGATTTGGAAATGTTTCATTTAGCGCCAAAAGTGCCCATTTAATTATATATCTTAAACTAAAATATATACGTATATATATCTTCTGTAACCATAAATCATTCAAATCCTTTCAAATTTTCCTTTTAAATCTTGCCTCAACCAATCAGGTTGCTCTCGTGGGCCCCACCCTATTCCCACTCTCTCTCTCCCTCTCTCCTCATTAAATCTCTCTCTCTCTCTCCTCATCAAATCTCTCTCTCTCTCCCTGTATATTTATCTTCCTCACGTCCCCTACAGAAAACCATCGCGAGAAGGAACCCACGAGAACCCCGAACCCTAACCCTAGCCTCCTCGTGACCTCGCCGCCGGTCCCACCGCGACCTCGCCGTCGCCGTCAACACCTCCTCAGCCTAGCCGCACCCTCCTACCTCTTTCCTCCGTCTCTTCCCGAGCCTGCAACCCAACCCCGACGACATCACCCGGCCGCAGATCTCGCCGTCGACGCCGCCTCCCGTCACCGACGACGCCTGCGACTCCCTCTCTTCCTCCTCGTCCCGACCTCGTCGTCGCCTTCCTCCTCCCCTCGCCGGACCACCACCAGACCCGAGCCCGACCCTAGCACCAATCTCCGGGTCACCGGGAAACGCGCCGTCGATCATCGCCGTCATTGCCAGAGCCACCGCCGACACCTCCTCTCTCTCCTGCCACCCAGACTAGACCACTACATCCCTCGTCGCGGCTGCAACAGAACCAGAAACCTTTCAGCCAAGGCTGCCGCCCTCGCCGCATCTCCTGTTCACCGCCGGCGCGCCCATCGCCGTCGGGCCCGTCGTGGTTGCCCCTGGTTCTTCTCTGTAAGCATCACCTTACTTTCCTTTGGTGCAAAACCCCCTCGCTAGTCGTTTGCCCGCATGTATCGTGTTTGCTAACTTTGTTGTTTTGACTGTTGCCAGATTCCGGCCGTGCCGTTGTTTGGACCCGACGCTCCAGCGAAGTACCCTGGTCCGTGTGGTCCCGCTGTTCGCTGTTGGGACTCGATCCGAAGTCCGTGCACCCGTCTCGTATTTTCTGCCGACATTGCATCCGTGCTTTCCGGTTTGCGAAACCGTCGAGGCAAGATTTCTTGCTACATGCTACGTTAAACTAATTAAATGTTTGACTCACAAACTTGCTATATCAACTAAATATTGCTACTTGTCTCATTGGACGAAATATGATATACATTATAATACTGCCATCTACATCGTATTTTGCCACCGTAACCTTAATAACAACTACCTGCTAATCATTTTACTATTTAGAGGAAAATAGTCGCACACTTATATCTTTATTTCCTGCTGTTATTAATATTGCACTACACTGTGATTATTGCACCCCAAGGGTGCTTGAACCTGTTAATAAGAGAATACAAAGCATCACTGTGTTTACATGGAATAATATTGTTATTTGCCATTCCTGCTGCCGTTCCTTATCCGTTACTATACCTGTTATCAGCATACATTTGATTGCATTACATATTGACCGATCTTGATACACTTGACACATGTACTGATACACCGGACATGACACCCTGTACATATCGACTCAACCTGTTGAAAAGCGACCTGACCTGTTACATGATTTCATGCCTAATGCCGACAAACCTGACCATTCCTGCTGTCTACCTAGACAGACCTACTTTTACCTGATCTTGTGTTGGCATTAGTCCTTGACTACTGAATACCCGACCTGACATACATAGCTTGGGGGTATGGGGAAATCAAAGGTGAAACCGACTTGTAACTCAACAGTTCGATACTTGTTCTGATCAGTCTTACGGGCTTGGCCAGTCCGGGAGTGATGATGCTGACATCACTCGTCCATCCTACTACCTACTTTTACTTCTTAGCGGCACGTCTCGGATTCAGCCCCGAGGACCTTGACCATGGTCCCGGGCACGCACGGGATACTATTGAGTTACATCGACGATTCATCAATTGATTTCAAAGACTATAGAGTAGAAACTTGATATGACAGTTTAGTCACCATTGCACATTACCCTGCTCTGTTATTTCTTAGTACTGCTTTATTCATGTTCATACCTGCATTGCTTATTACCATGTTTATATTATATTATTTGATGACATGACGCGCTGACGTCTGGGTTTTGCATGGCCCAGATTCCTTACCACTGTCGACGACCGAGCAGGAGTACTTCAGCCAGCAGGCTGAACTGTGAGTTCCTTAGGGTTTAGTGCATTTATTTTCATTTCATTTCCAGATGTGAGCCCGCATTATGGGACGTACTGTTTATTTATTGTATTGGATCATTTGCTTCCGCACTCATTGTTTATTGATTCTTGTTATTATGGATTTGGACATGTATTAGATTAGTTTATTATTTTTGTTCTTGATATCTTTACAACCGTAATGTGACTGTGGATGGATATTTCCTACCCACAGGTAGCATGGTTGGCTATGTCACGTGCCCAATCTTGCGTACTCTGGGAAGCGGGGCGTGACAGATGTCATAAATCGCGAGAATAGAATACGGTATCTCATATCGTATCAATCTCGGTCCCGCACATATCACATATGTGCTCCTACTCCGTTTTGCTTGAGCCAAGAAACTGTCACGACCCAAAGATCGACCCGTGACTGGCACTTAACCACGTAACGTCTATAGGCGTAACACGACTAAGTAAGCCGAAACCCAGAAATCAAAACTATTAAAAGTAGTGAGAGTTGAAAACATTTGATGAAAACATTTGTTAAAATATTTAGAAATCTCAAGTAAAAATCCTTCAAGTTTAAATTATTTTATTCAAAATTTCAGCAGCATCTCGTTTGTAAAAACAAGCCTGTAACAACCGAGTCCAGTTCTACAAATTTCAGTTACCGTATGTGTGGTGTGTGGTATTTATTTCGTTTATCTTGCTTGACTGTTGCTAGTTATAATTTACCCCGACAATTCATATTCTTGCATATAACAATTTAAGTCGTTTAAAATAAATTAAAAATACTTGTCATGGCCTGCTCGACACCCCTAACCCTGTGGTAGCGTCCTTGCATCGTGTTCTCGTCTCGTTCAGTGAAACGGACGTGTTTGGATGGCTACGCGCACGTACGTGCGTCCGTTCTTGTGGGTATGCTTTTTAATTATAAAATTCTTCATTTTAATTTTTGGAACCTGTCAATAATTTTTATATTCCAAATTCAAATTTTTGGACCCGACCCGGGCGCATTTCTGAAATATTTTGTATCCCGCCAAATCTTATTTAATTTTGAATTTCTTTAAGTTGTTTTGAAAATTTCCCCAGCTCACAATCTTCTGTAGTTAACGAAATGATTTATTAAAAGTATTAAATCTTTTAAGTTAATTCCTTTAACTGCTCAAGATTCCTATATCCCTCTTTATTTTTTTAGCAGCCAATCGCGTTACTCCATTCTTTCTAGTGGTCCCCATGCGCCATCTCTCATTCTCTCTCCCTTTCCTTTTCTCTCTCCTTCTCTTTCTCTTCCTTTCTCTCTCTCAAGCCTTTCTCTCTCCTCTCGCTATTCCCTCTCTCTCCTCTCGCGGTGGATTTAGGTCCCAACACCGCCCACTTTCCTTACGGTCACCGCCCGCTTTCTTCTTCTTCTTCTATATTTTTCGCCCGAGCGCCACGAACCCATCAGAGGAAAACCCTAACCCTATTTTGTCCCCGCTCCTCAACCCTCGTCGACGTCCTCCACATCCCCTCGCAACCCTCATCTCCATCTTCTCTTCCTCCTCCTCCTTTTTCTCTCCCGAGGCCGTGCACCCTGCACCTAAACCACTTGCACCGTCTCAACCCATCGCCACCGACCACCTTCGCCATTGCCGTCTCTCCTTTCTCTCCTCTCTATCCTCTGCTCTTCCCTTCTTCACGTAAACCCTGCACACCCTTTACCAGAAACCCTAGTTTAACCCAACCGAACCCTAGCAGCTAAACCCCACCGCTGGAGCTCCGATCACCGCCGTTGACCCCTTCGCATCACCCTTCTGCAACCACAGGACACAGTTCTGGTAAGCTCTCTTATGTCCCCTTCTTCCATTCCTGTTCTCCATCCTTTCTTCTCTTGTTTTATATTTTGTGTCTCATGCTCACTGTTTTCTGTCTTGCCGGAATCCAATGGTGTCGGCGACGATCCCGACGACCCAGCGAGTGTACCTGACCTGTGTGATCCCATCGTGTGTTATTTGGATTCATTCCGTGTACCGTGCGCGCGTCGCGATTTTCCCCGCCGACGCGTAACGTTCCGTTTTCCGTTTCGCGACCCGTCGAGGCAAGTGAAACTTGCCACATGCTATTTTAAACTATTCTTATACCAATCTATTTATGTCCTAGTCAATCTCTAAATAGAATTGAAAGTATTGGATTTCTAGTTAACCGTATAAAGTTCCGGTACATATTTTCTAATCTCTAAACTTGAAACTTAATTGTTGCATCTAATTATTTATACATAGTAATCACCTGTAAAGGTTAGACGACATGATCACGTTTGTTTATAGCCATGATACCCCTTTTATCCAGTTTTAACCTATCGGGCATCCACGTGCATCTTTAACCGGTTTAATTACAATTGCACCCATTGAACAGATTATACATGTCGTCGCATCCCTAGATTACTCAATACTTATTAACCTGGTTTTTAGCATTCACATCTATCATACTGTACTCGTATAATGCTGACGCCATCTGATAAACACAACTGATAACTGTACGGCTAATTAATTGAATCTGCTTTATTGCTTAACCTATTGCTTAGATTGTGTTGTTGATAACCATGCTTGTTTATTCATAACCATGATTATGCTAGTCGATTATGAGCATCCACATGTTATCTTGTACACCATGACGTAACTTGCTACACATACTACTTGACTTGACATGATACCTATATACTACTTGACTTGACCTGATATACCATAGCTTGACCTGTTACCTGATCTTGTGTCTAATACCAACAAACCTGACATGTAGTCCTTACGGACCGTTCCTGTTGTCTATCCAGACAAACCTGCACCTACCTGCTTCTGTGTTGGCATTAGTTCTTGATTACTTAAATACCTGACTTGAACACCTATAACTTGGGGGTATGGGAAAATCAATGATGAAACCTGACTTATAACTCGACAGTGTGCTACCATTATTGATCAGTTTTAGAGGCTGGGCCAGCCTTGGGATGATGCTGCTGACATCATCCATCATTATCCATTACCTTTTAAAGGCTAGGCCAGCTTTGGGATGATGCCATGGACATCATTCATCTTTACCCTTTTCCTTTAGTGCCTAGCGGCATGTCTCGGTTTCAGCCCGAGAATCTTCACCATGATCCCGGGCATGCACGGGATACTATTGAGTTACATCGATGATTCATCAAATTGATTTCAAAGACTTGAGAGTAGATAACCTAATAGACCAGTTTAGTTTTACTCACTGCACACTACCCTTCACTGCCCTGATTTATATTACTGTTACACCTGCTTTATCATTCACGATTATATTCGCATTGCCTGTTACCCTGTCTATACTTTATTACTTGATGACATGACGCGCTGACGTCTGGGTTTTGCATGGCCCAGATTCCGTACCTTTGCTGCAGTCCGAGCAGGAGTATTTCATCCAGCAGGCTGAGCAGTGAGGATTCAGTAGTAGTTAGTTCTTTTACTTTTCTGCATTTATTTCCTGATGTGAGCCCGCATTATGGAACATACATTCCAGTTATTTTGTATTGGATCTTTTGCTTCCGCATTTTATTATTCTTGACTCATTTTATCTTGGCTTATGGACATGTATTAGATAGTTATATTCTGTTCTTGATATCTCTACAGCTGTAATGTGACTGTGGATGGATATTTCCTACCCACAGGTAGCATGGTTGGCTATGTCACGTGCCCATCTTAGCGTACTCTGGGAAGCGGGGCGTGACAAAGCCCCGAAACGGGTACAACATAAGAAAAAGGTAAAACAACTGATGAAATATAATGAGCATCCCAAACGGGAGCAATCACACCCAACAGCGGAAGCAACCACCACAATAATAAGAATATACGACGCTGTAGCGAAGAATGAGCAACATGAGTGAAAAACAGCATGAAAGATAAAACTGCATAAATAAAACCGGCTCACACGAGCTCGACACCCAGAGTACAAATAAAATACAATATCGTCCTCACAACTGGTCTCTAAGCCAATACATAACTGGTAGATGGAGATTACTAGATACAATGAAAAGTACAATGAAATGTAAACAGATAACCGCAACTCACCTATAGCAAAATGGCTCGCACACCAACTGTAGTGGTATCCGCAACAAAAAGATACAAGGATGTAGCCCTGCCGCGACTACTCTGAGGGTCTACCTGTAAGCACTGTGGCACAACAGGGGTGAGTTGCCAACTCGTGAATAATAAATAACATATAAAGGTAATCGCAGGTATGCACGTACTGCGATATTCTAACAAGTGCAACAGATAACATCAATATGGTAATCTGGGTATACAATAATCATGCGAGGTACTCTATCAGGTACTAAAGGTACATGATGCAATGCATGTAAATGAGTGCTGAGCATGGGGAAATAAATCATCAACATGAGTCATCATCGTGGAAAAACCCCGGTGTCTACCAAAAACACCCCAAAATCCCGATAACTCAGGCGTCGTCACTTAATCCGGCCATCATATCCTGTAAATCTCATGGAACAGGGGTGCCCAACATCGGCACCCAAATATCATGAAATACTCGTGTCCAGCATCGACACGCAAATCCTCATCTCTCAAGCGCCGCATCCTAGATCGGCCCTCAGTATGTACCTCATGTCATAACCCCCAGACGGTATCCTCCGGATATCCGTCGGGTCTCCAAACTGTCACCGGCAGGTGGTAGTCCCTCCGCTGGGCTCACCGTCTAATTATACGAGTCTTCTTTTCCCGGGGTACCATACCGGGTCCACCATGTACCCGCAGACGGTGCCTACCACTCCTCGAATCGGGTATACTCACACAAGCTCTCAGAACCGAGAAAACTCATGGTGGACGCACTAAAATAGCATATCAAGAGAAACCGGGTTTTTAAAATAAAGCATACTTTCTTGAAATAATACTACGGTTCTCAAATCCAGAAATCACATGAAATCCAAACTCAATGCGTAAATCCATGCGATGTGATGTATGCATCATAAGGTCGTACTGTGAGTAAAAGGGAACAACCGATCATTAAATGAATTCAGTTTTAAAAATATCCCATGCGGTCCCCAGTTTTCCCAAAAACCAGCTTATCTAGGTAGGTACAATGTGTATATGCGTAAGTATAGATATACCAAGGTATATATGCACCAATACGAATATACAACATGTATGTGCATAAGTATGGAGGTATCAATGTGTATGTGCACCAATATGAATATGCAAATGAGTATGTGCACAAGTAACATAATCATGTCGAATCATATATGAGGTGAGCTACAATATATTGTTCATGGCAATTCTATAGTGTGAGTGTCATGGCAATTACTAACGGTGTGTGTGTAACATGAAGATTAGTGCTTGTGCAATATGAACCGTTAGTAACAATGCGGTGTTCTATTAATTCTGAGTCTATATATAGCAGGGAATATAGTATGCAACAAATAACATCCGTGCGCAATCAATGTATATGAATGCAATTATGCCGCTACAGTATCCTATCAAGCCCTGGCGCATAACGCTATACGGGCTATTTCCCCGTAGATGTTAAATCTACTCACCGTGATCTCGATCTACGCGTATCCGACCACCTGCTTCCCCTTCTGTGCGGCATCCGAAGTACCCGCCTGCGAACCTAGAATTTACACAAAGTAATACACATAAGCTAAAATCCTGCAAAAACGCGATATCAAGGCCATACGAAAAACTAGCGTCGCAGCTAAACGCGTGTGTATACGTAATACCAAAACGTGTGTGCATAAGCCACAAACCATCCCGACACGCAGTGGCACACAGCAACACGCTGTGACACACAGCAATACCAAACCAACTCGTAACGCACGTATCGCACAAGTCCCGCTACACAAATTATAGGTAAATGGTCCCGGATTTTATCTGGAGCAAAAACAAGAAAAATAAACAAGACCAAACCTCTTATAATACCTACAGACAGCTACCTGCAAAAATTCAACATGTTCCAACAAAATTGGGCCGGCCACCATAGGCTTGATATCGGCCAAGGTTAGGTGAAACTGGTCCAGGTTTTTACATTACACCCTAGCACAAATTATAGTCTAGTGTATATGTTTGCTTGTCAATAAAATAACCCCAGATATAGCAGATTCTACGTATCCTATAACTTGGTTTAAAACGTTTTAAAAAAAAACACTAATTGGCACACAAAGGTATTTTAGTGCAAACTGGAACAAAAGACTTGGTTTAACAGTATTAATAGCACTTAATTAAGTTAAACAAACCCTGTAAACCCTAGTTTAACAGAAATTCCACTTAGACCACCAAAACAACCCAATACCCTCAAAACTCTTAAATATAGCTAAACTACCCCAGATTTTGCCCACAGCAAATACCCATAAACCAAACAATACCAAAAGACTCCAAACTACAGCAGACACCTACCCTAAAAGTTTCAACTCCCAACTCACCTTTGTTCCCCTCCGAATGGCGGCGCGACGACAGAGAGACGTCTTGCCTGAGATTCGGGACAGATGCTATTTGGTTTTATCCGTCCACCTCTCCGAAGATGCTAAGTTGATTTATGGCACCATGTATCGAAGGTTTAGACGGATGTGGCCGATGTAGCAGACTTCGTCAGATTCCCCCTCGTTCGAGGGGTTTTTGATTGTGGGGACGCTCTTCCCTGCAGGCGCAAGCCCCTGCAGTTAATTACGCTACCGCATCGCGGTAACAACTTTCTCCTTCTCCAGATGTTCACTTCGTGTCATGGGTGTTTGTTTTGTTTGTGGTTGCCTGTGGATTGTATACAGAGACTAAGTTATGTCGTCGCCCGTAGGACGTGGATTAGTCCAAATCCGTATTTTCTTAGATTTGGGTTTGGGGTTTTGGTTTAAGGATACGTTAGCCATATTTGAGGATAAGATCAACTTAAACGTTTATTAAGGATACGTTAGTCTAATTTGAGACTAAGATCAACTTAACAGGATCGTTTAGATCCGACAAAAGAGCATTTGGGCTCTATTGTTCCAGTTTAAGGACATAATGGTCCATTGCCAGTTTAGGGACATGGTGGTCCATCTCCAGTTTAGGGACATGGTGGTCCAACATTCCCATTTTGGGACGAACATTGGTTTAAGGACGCATTAGTCCATGAGTTTAAGGACCCCACAGTCCGTATTACCAGTTTAGGGACATGGTGGTCCATTGCCAGTTTAGGGACGTGATGGTCCATTGTTCCCATTTTGGGGACGAGTGTTGGTTTAAGGACGCATTAGTCCATGAGTTTAAGGACCCCACAGTCCGTAGCAATGTGTGGTTGTCAGGACCCGTCACCTCTCTGACGACGTTGAAGGATTACAACGACAAATATCAGAGGAGTTCAGAGATGTACCCTTGAACCGGATGTAAATTGATTTGAGAGAGCAGTTGTGCTCAGTTTAATTTGAGGACTTATGGCCAGAATTGGGCTATATCTAGTTGAGAATATTCAACATTTTATTTGTATCTGGCCTGTTAGGCCTTTGTTTGAGCTCTGCACTTTTTAGACAATGCATAGCATTGGGCTTTTTATTTAAATGCATGGCATTTATTTTGGCCTGTTAGGCCTTTTTAATTGGGCCCTGTCCTTTTCCTTAAATAATGCAGAGCATTAAATGTTCTGACAGTGCCCCACGTGGCTTGTCAGGTGCTTTGCGCCAATTGAGGAGCGCAAGGCGCAAATTCATGTGGAGGTGACACGTGTCGCGCTCTGGTGAGCGCAAGCGCAATGCGCTGCGCTAGGGTGCCGCTGACACGTGGCGCGCTCTGACGACTTGCGCCAATTCAAGAGCGCAGTGCTCATTTTTTTAAAGCACAAGGCGCGGATTATTCTGGGGTTGACACGTGGCGTGTTCTGGTGACTTGCGCCAACCCAAGAGCGCAGAGGCTCAAATTAGTAGTGCAGGGCACTATTCAAAAGCGCATAGCGCATCTTGATCTATTTTAGATCAAAGAACAGAATCTTTTTGATTCTAAAGAGGTTCTACAACAAGTTTTAAGAACCAGTGGTTCATCTAAAGGCAATGCCTTTGTATAGATCAAAAGATCTAGTCATGAAGTAGATTACTTCTTTATTATTATTTTTTTATTAAAGATCTTGATCTTGTTCTTAGATCATTGATCTTTTTAGAAGAAATTCTTCCTTTTTTCTAAAGGTTTTACCTTTTTTCTTTTTCTCTTAGTTCTTCTCAAAGTTTTAGAGGAATTCTCTGTGTTTCTCTATCTCTGTGTCTTTTAGATTTGGAGTCTAGGGGCCTTTATATAGTGCCAATTGATTTGTTAAATCAGTTAAAGAGATATTTCTCTGAGTGATTTAGGGATGTTTCCCCACCGTTGGATCTTTGATCCTAAGGCTTCTGTTTTACAGAAGGTAATCTTCTTGTTTTTAACAAGATTGGAAAGATCTTTCCAGAATTTTTCTGTTTAAATGCTGGCACAGCTGGCGCAAGCGCACTTGCGCTTGACACGTGTCGCGCAGCGCAATTGCGCTGACATGTGTCGCGCAGCGCAGAGCACAGCGCAACTGCGCTGACACGTGTCGCGCAGCGCAGAGCGCAGCGCAACTGAAGCGTTGCTTCCTTTATTTATTTTAAAGTTTAAATTTTAAAACAGAGCCTTACTCTGATTGGGGGAAACAGAAGTGTTGCTTCGTTTCCCGCCTTGGAATTTGAACAGAGCTTCGCTCTGATTGGGGGAAACAACCTTAAAAACCGATCTCGCCGGAATTACCTCTCTCGTCGCCGGCCAAAACCGCCCAGGTTGGGTTCAAACTCCACTCACACACTCAGGGTACCTAGCACTACACTACTACATTGTTTGGGTTTCACAAAGGGTCTCGGGGTAACAGCAGGTTACAGTAGCTCTAAAACGACACTAAAATACGATATCGGCACAAAACTATGACTTTAAAGTTTTAAACTGAAGCTAAAGTATAACACAACCTAAAAACTAGCTAAATAATAGTTAGGGGATTATACCTATACCAACTTGCTCCAAAGCCCAAGCTTTCCTAGCTCCATGGGTTGATTTGGGGTGTAGGACCAACTTGTGTGAAAGAAGTGTTGAATTTTGAAGAAATGAGGTGGAGATCTTGTAGATTTGGGTGAGGGTTTGGTGACGGCAGAAGTTGTTTCTGTTTTTGAGAGAGAGAGAGGGAGAAGAAAATATGAGGGAAAGAAAATTGATTTGAAATAATATGAAGAGAGTGAGATGAGTGTGAGAGTCAACCATGCCCCCCTCTCTCTCCTTCATAAATGCTTGTCATGCTTTGTCCCCCCAAGCCTCCTAGCCCATCATTCTCTCTCTCCACAAGTCAACCCCAAAAGAAAATCATTTGTGAATTTAAATTTAAATTTTTTTGAAAACTAATAATTTTGTTAATTACATTTTCTAATTAGTAAGATGGTTAAGCTCTCATGACCACATAAGCATGGTTTAACCCAAAATTTTGCCCTAGTTTACATGCACATGTGTGTGCAAGCCAAATTAAATTCTAATAAAATATTCATTAATTTTTATCAAATATTTGAAAACTGTTTTGGTAAACTTTTTACGAAAAAACCCATATTAACGCATAATTAACCACTAATCGCATCCTAAGGTGTTACAGAAATCCCTGTGTAGGACTCTAAAGACTCGTCAATACGCTGGCAGTAGGTGATGATCATATCAACCACCCACAAGCCGCAAGCGGTCTGCTAAATGTAACGGCCATCCGGTTATTGAGCGATCAGAAGATCAACAAGCAAGCCTGCTCATACTCCTGCGAATCCAATCAGTAACACCACCATACAGTCCGGTCTCTTCGTCTGATATGTCGCATATCTCATCTGGGTGGTAAACGTCAGACCCCAGTAACTCGATAAGTCATGCCGATGTGAGGCTCATAACCTGTCGAGAAACTACTGATAACACTTACCGGTATATCTCTGAAGCAGCCTTGGCCAAGGACTTCCTGTTATAGCCAACCGAGCACAGCGCAACATCAACCCCCAATACCGTGAGAGACGAAACTTCTCCTATCGTTCATTGGCTCCATGTGACTCGGGACTGTACCCAAAAGCCACCGTTTTTCACGTTCTCTTGAACGTGGTAAGGTGGAAATCAAAGCACAGTGGGAATCGCATAAGACTCTATGACGATCTCGGGTCTACAGACTAACCTGTACCAGTGTCACCAGAGAACTGCCATCTGACGTGAGGTATAATACCATCTGGGAGTTCTCGGCGAGTCCGTCCAGTGTACCCAGTCTCCACTGAGCACCCGTATACTGTCTTTGATGTCAAACACCAATGAATATGGGATCATCCATCGCCTATTTACATGGGTCGAGAAGCTATACGCTAGTCTACTCTGGTATATCGATGTCTTGTCTCGATACACCCACGACTAGGAACATTTGAAGGATGTACTTAGAGACTACTTTGTCCCCACAAGTATGATCTGCATCATAGTCCTGGTAGTCAAGTACTCATCCTAAGGGCTTTATCAACATGTAACATAGAGACAATCAGAGTACATCCTAAGGGCTTTATCAATATGCCACGGTATCTAGCTTGGAACTCTTTCAACATACCGTCCCTCCACTGAGGGTAAAGACAATGCCTGTGACTGACATTCAGTCGACCTTACCACCCTGAAAGATATCCAGTGATTCTCTTCAGGATCGATTGATACCATCTCACTACACCTAGTGAGAATCCAAACATCCATTTAGATCTATCTCATAGATCCAAAACCCAGGATTTAGGAGGTATCACCTTGATCCTACATGGAGAATCCTTGTGATAAGAGGAGATTTACCGAACGTAGCATAGGAAACTCCTTTCCTATCAAGAGTATGTCATCCACGTACAATACGAGGATCACCACCATACTCCCTACTACCTTTTTGTATATACAAGGTTCATCTACCATTTTGATGAAATCAAACTCTTTGACTATCACATCAAAACAGATGTTCCAACTCCGCGATGCCTGCTTAAACTCATAAAGCAACTTGCACACGTTTCCGCTGCTCCCACTGTTTACGAAGCCCTCTGGCTGTGTACTTATAGACGTTCTCTTCTAAATTATCATTTAGAAAAGCAGTCATGACACCCAACCGCCAGATAGCGTAGTTATGGTATGTAGCAATGGCAAGTAGGATCCGAATGGACTTAAGCATAGGCACCAGAAAAGCTTTCATCATTATCCACACCTGGTCGATGATGAGAACCTTTTGCAACTAGTCCTAGCTTTGAAAGTCTCAACTTTTCCATGTACACTAAGTAATATTCTCATGATATACTTGTTCCTGATAGGGATTTAACCCTTTAGATAAAGCAACCAAAGTCCATACTTTGTTGGTGTATATGGATTCCATCTCAGATTGCTTAGCATCCAGTCATTCTTACAGAGTTTCCACTCTTGATGGCCTGCTCGAAACCAGTTGGATCATTATCTCATGATACAATCCTCGCTCCCACTGTCATAGACAATACCGAAATATCTCTCAGGTGGATGAGGAACCCTACCAGATCGGCGGAGAGGCTGAGGTTCGTTGGAAACTATTGAATCCTCCGGGTTTACCAAATCATCAGCTGCAGTTTGTATAGCTGGAACTCCTTCTAGTTCTACCTCATGACCACTAATTTCTTCACAAGAAATTCCCTTTCTAAAATGTGGCATGCTGAGAAATAAAACACTTTTTGTTCCTCAGTGTGGTAGAAGATATTCCCAAGCGAATGCTTGGGATATCCAACAAACTTCCACAGAATTGAACTTGCTTCGAGCTTGTCCGGATTTTGCTTTTAGACATAGGCCAGACAACCCCAAATCTCAAAATACTTAAGAGATGGGCTCTTCCCATTCCATATCACATATGGAGTGGTAGGTACTTGATTTGATTGGAACTATATTCAATAGGTATGCAGCTTCTCAAGTGCATAACCCCCAAAAGGAAATAGGCAACTCAGTAGTACTCATCATAGAGCACACCATATCACATAGGATGTGATTGCTCCGCCCCGATATACCAACGTGCTGTGGTGTATTCGGAGGAGTAATGCTGAGAGAGAATTTCATTCTCTTTTTAGAATAGTCCAGGATCTCCGTGCTCAAGTATTCTCCTCTCTGATCTCATCAAAAGACATAATACTTATACCTGTTTTTGGTTCTTTACTTCTAACTGTCATGACCCGCAGGGTACGGACGTGACAGGCACTTAAGTTTACGAAACGTCCCAAGACGTCCGTAAAATAAGTAAGCCAAAGCCCAGAAACCAAAACTAAAAAGCAAAAGAGTGAAGAAAAACCGATTAATTGAAAGCGAGTTTATCAAATAAGTCATATAAAACCTTTTTTAAAAACAATATCAGTTTTTTTCCGAAAATTTCGGCAGAGTCTCCTTTGTAAATACTGGCCCCCAAAATGAGTACAACAAGAATATATGTAAATCCAACAATTATGGCATCCCCAAGCGGGAGCTAGCTCTTCGCCACATGGCGGTCACAAATCCCACGCAATATAAAACAACAACATGCAAGATAATCATGAAGGAGCATGAGAAAAACAGCATGTCGACTCAAGTGAGCTCGACCTCAAAATACAGCATAAAAAGTCCACAAATCTCATAGTCTCATCTCTAGGTCAATATACAACAATACTGGTAGATACAGTAGATGGAATACACTAGATACAAAAAATATACAAGGTGGTACAAAAATAATAATATAACCCACCTAAGAGCAAAACCTCGAGTCCAGGCAAAAGAAGCAAGTGCGCCCGCCGCTACTGTACTGACGGAGCAGACCTGCAAAAGGCTGTGGCACAACGGGGGTGAGTTGCCAACTCGTGAGTAATAAATAACATCTACACAAGCTATCGAATGCATGCACACAAGCATCCTAGCATCTATAATACAGGTATGGCAGGACATAATAGCAGGTATGTATGCAATATGAATATACTAGCAGGTATGAATGCAATGCGAATTAACTCATGATCTGAATGTGTAAGTATAAGAATCATGTTTTTCTTTTAGGAACCTCTTTTGAAATACCAGCACAACACCAGTAGAATCAACAAGAACCTGTGTCCAGCAACGACACCTCAAAACTATCACAAATCTCATATATCCATGTCATAGTATCTCTGGCCTCAGCCATCCGGCTGACCCATCTCGATATCACTATCTCATCATCTCGCGGCCACGGTCGGTATCCTCTGGATATCCGCCGTGCCAAACAGTCACCGGTAGGTAATCCGTCCCCTGCCAGGCTCATCGTCAGCACCACGAGCTTCTTGCCCCGGGGTACCTTACCGGGCCCACCATGTACCCGAGACGGTTCATCCAACTCCTCGAAACGGGTCTCGAAAACCACAGCAAACTCATGGTGGACGACACTTACATCACTAGAAAACCGCAATTTACATATTTAAAAATATAGTAAGTTTAGAAATTTTGCGGCTTTCCCCCGAAATCCAGAAATATCATAAAATCTCAAGAAATCCTCGTAAGTGCATATGTCAATGATAATGAATGCATATGGTATCAATAATCAAGTTGCGATGTGTGATTAATAGACTAGGCATGAACAAATAATATGATGAGGTACATGCACATGAATAGCAATCCTACGATTTCATTTTAAGGAATTAAAGGCAATAGCACAAGTTTAAGTATCAATTATAGTAAAAGGTTTCAAATTATAGGTTATCTAGTATGGTGGCATGGCAATTACCAGGGCGTGGGTGTAAGCATGAATAGTGCTCGTGCTGCATATAAAAACCCTGGCAATGGTGCAGGTGTCCTATAGAATGGGTTCGCATATGTATGTCAATATAAGGCATAGATGTAGCAAATAATCATACAAGTATTACACCCCTAATTACTAACATTACTAAGAATCTTTTTAAGCTACTAAAACTATCGGGCGACTTGCGCCATCCAACGATAGTCCCCCGTAGATGTTATATCTACTCACCGGAATCCCTAGCTAGTCACGTCCAATCACCGCTTTCGCCTTTCGTGCCGCGTCTGACGTCTCCGCGACCGAACCTGGAATTTACATCAATACCAAACATAAGGTTACATACCATGAAACGATGCAAATCTCAAACGAAAATACCAACGTTCACAAGCTAGGTACAACGTGCACAAGGTGCGCGGAACACACGCGAAAATCGCAAAAACTATCTAAAACGTCGATTGGTCGCCCGGCAAAACTAAAACCCGACCACTCAAAAATCCGCACTCACACATCCTAAATGTCATAGGATAAGCCAATACAACCATCAAGATATCAAAAATAATTCATCACATAATTTTATAACAAAACTAGTAAGAACAAACATTCCAAAAAAAACGACGCAATATCGCCGTTATGCGATAAAGTGCCCACAATCCAACACAAACAACCAAACTAACCCACTAGCTAGCCACTACACTAATTTTAAACCATTAACTATGCTTCAAAACCTATATTCCACAACCAACCCTTTCTTGATTTTTGTAATTAGCAATCTTCATCCAAACTATACATGAAAACCCCCAAATTAACACTAGATTTTAGCCCAATTAGCAAGTTAACCACTTAGATTTAGGTTAGCAAAATACTAGATAGCAAAAAAAAATTTAATGGAGGGGGGGGGGGCTGC
This sequence comes from Agapanthus africanus, assembly GCA_030015575.1. NCBI lineage: Eukaryota > Viridiplantae > Streptophyta > Magnoliopsida > Asparagales > Amaryllidaceae > Agapanthus > Agapanthus africanus. The sequence continues at coordinate 649,778,621 of CM057341.1, read as the reverse complement.
TCTCGGCCAGAACAAGGGAGAGGGGGAGTTGTGAAAGAAAAATCCAAAGTCAAAGCCCTCATATCTCACCTAAAACCCATACCCAAATTACTATATTTTAATCCTATTCAAAACAATTCATTCACAATAGTTAAAGTCAAATAGAGGGGGATGGGGCTGCTGCAGCAGTGGTGGGGCCGGCCTTAGGGAGTGGGGGTGAGTGGGAGTGAATACAAAAAGGTTCTATGCAAAAAGGACCCCCCACAAGTTCAAAATTGCAAGTTTAAGCTTAAAATTCAATAAATTTCGTTTTCTATAATAAAAATTAGTTAAAACTTAAAATAAAATACTAAAAATTTATGTTACAACTAGATTTTAATTAATATGATTTTAAAGCTTAAATTTAGCCCATTTAAATTTGTATTTATCGCTAATTTAATGTATTTTCTTACCGGCTTAAAATAATATTAAAAATTGAAAAATTAGGGAAAATTTTTAAACGACCAGAATTTCATAAGTAACTCATTATCTACTAAAAACTAGCAGTTACCTATCCAAATTAGGTATAATTAGTCCTAAACTGCAAAATAACAAAAAAGACGGTTTACGGAAAAATACCGAATTTTCACCGATTTTCAGGAAAACACCAAAACGACTTTTCAAGGCGCTACACTAACTTATATTCTTTGAATTTCTAAAAAGGTTCATACTTGTGTTTCAACAGGAATACATGTGTGAATCTTGAGAGATCATCAGTGAATGTAATGAAGTACAAAGAATCGGTCCTGACATGTGTAGACAGAGGACTTACATATATCAGCATGTATCAATCCTAAGAGTTCACTAACTCTTTCTCTGTTTCTAATAAACGAAGCTATGGTCATCTTATCTTTGTGACATGACTGGCAAGTTTCACAATATGTAAATTCAAACAGATTTTAAATATGCATCTCTATGTAACTTAGCTAGTCGGGTCGCATTGATATGACCTAATCTACAATGCCTCAAGAAGGATCGTTCATTTTTGAACTCCACCTCTTGTGTGTGTTCTGTACGTTAAGAACTATGGTTTGATTTAGAACGTATATGCTTTTTGATAACGTGCCTGAACCGATCAACTCTTGATATATGAAATGTTCAAAAAATTATCCAACAATACAAAATTATATCCTTCTTTACCAATAAAGAGACCGATATGATATTGTATATCAGGTTCGATATCTAATAACATTCGTTCAGAATCAATGTATTTGGTAATACAGGGTGATAACTGCCAACAACTTGGCTACAACACTTGCACCGTTTCCAACTCTTGAAATTTATCATCCATTCTCAGTTCTCTACCTATCTATAGCCCATGTAACATATTACATATGTGGGATCCTGATCCGGTATCACATACCCATGACGTAAAGGATACTGAGAAACGGTTCTCTGTAATGAACATACCCGAAGAAGATGCATCATCATGCACTTTCTTCGTTTGGGTGGCACGGGAATCCTGGTAATCCTCTATTTCCTGCTCGGTCTTATAACAATTATAAGTTGGAGCGGGACCAACGTTCCCCGGCTCAGTATAACAAGCGGGTTTGGTCAATGCATCTGTATTATTATCTTGATTAAGGCGTGACATGGTCGCTACCTGGAGAGAGAGAGAAGAAAATATTCAGCGTATGCTCTTGCAAGATCCGTTTGGTTATTATTTTATCTAATCAGGATGGCTCCCACTAATTTTTTCAAATCTTCCTTCAAACCCTAAAAAAAAAGACTAGCTGGGTAATTACACCTTACAATTTCGCCAATCTTTCAGCCAGGCCAGTGCCGGTATTTTGAGAGAGGTTCCTTGTGCTTTCGCATGGACCTAATAAAAATAAACCTCATTTTTCCAGAGGCGTAACCCCGTTGACACCTTTCTAGACACCTACTTGATCGGCTAATTGTAATGTGTAAAACTCTCCCAGGAGTAACTCTTACTCGCAGTGGGTATCGGGATTCAACTATCTCACAGAAGGTATGCAATCTCATTGCAAATTTTAACACTTGAAATTCCCAATAATATTTTGCCCCTAACCTCCTATGATCTTGACAAAGGCCAACAAACCATAGGATGCTAGTCAAGTTTAACCCGTCATTTCCTGATTGAATTAAACCCACCCGCACGACCCTTGACAAGGTCAACAAAGTCGCACAACTACCCTAATCCAATCGCATCATATGCTTATGCAGATAAGCACTAATCATCTACCGCACACTACGCCTTGACAAGGTCAACAAACGCAGCACGAATACTAACTATTACTTATCTGAAATGACGGAGGGCTACGACATGTTTTTAAGAAAAACCCTTTGCATAATGAACTTGATATCGTTGCAGAATCAAATGATTTAAATGGAGTGTTTTTGAGGCCTTTACTAGTTTTGCTAAAGTGGTCACTCCCGGTGAAGGTATCGTCGGCTCTTTCCTTATCGAATAAGGTGCAGGATATTTCAAAAATACCACTATGCAAAGAAAAAACTATAAAAGCAATCAAAAGACAAACCGAGTATGTAGCATCTGCTAGTTTCGCTAAATATGTCACTCCCGGTGAAGGGATCTCGGCTCTTTCCTTATCGAATAAGGTGCTGGATATTCTATAAAGAATACCGCTATGCAAAGAAAAAATTAGAGCTACCTGTTTTTGAAAATTCGATTCCACAACATCTTTAGGTTTCTTTTATTTCATTAATCTCATTAATGAAGTCCCATCATTTTAAGTTACCTAAACATAACAGATAAATACAACGTACACTTATGCCATCCGTATTCGCCTCGATGTCCCTTTGTGCACCGTTAGGTTAGGTAACTAACGGTAGAGCGGGGCAGTGCTAGCGCGGGTGTAAACATAAGCAACGTCTATATAATATATCACATATACTATATCCTGTATTCATCTCATCAATATATCAAATGATCACATCATAGATATCGCAGCAGAAAACAACACATGAAATATTGGATATACTAGGATTTCCGGGTTTTATTTTAAGCCTGTATAAAACACGGATTCCACGGTCGTGATGAATAGCCAATCCCACACCCCTAGACCCCTACGAGAGTGGCAAGCAACCCTACCAATTCTAGAGTTAGGAGACCCGGTCTCGACTCCTCGAGATGGTCTCTCACTGGACCCTAGAACCCGGTTACTTGTGCTCCCCGCCTTGGGTCTATCCTAATGCGGAAAAGTAAATAATATACAATGGTGATATCATCCTCAACCCGGAAGTTCCCCAATAAATGAATATTACATACAATGAATTTTACATGAATAAAAATGAAAAACTCCCATCTCACATAAAACCCCCGGCTATTCAATCACGACGATCCAATATAACATATCCCAGCAACACATAACATCACATGCCATCAACGTAAGTAAATATGCGTATCCCAATTGTCGTTGACATATAGCACCGAAACTGGCAATACACCACATATTACACTTACGGTCGTAGAAAAGAAAGTGAAAAATTACAACAGTTGGAATCCGCAACCACCTTAGACATCATAAACCCAACATATCACATACTTTGGATTTCATGCCTAACCAAATGAATTCCTTAGATATCGCATGCTTAACAATTATAAACCCCGCATTTTAGTCTCGATCTCGAAAACACTTTTCAATATCAAGTCGGGTAATTCAACAAGATTTCCGATATCCTGATCGAATGCTCGTCGAAAACTTTAGTAGACGGCCGCACCCCCCTATACCATCGACGATGTGCACTGAGGCGGAACACTGCTGCCGCGAGCACCCGAGCGGATGCTTTTGGCGATGGGGTTCTCTTACAGTCACTTGGTCGGGGCTATGAGGCGTGGCCATCTATTAAGTTTACCCGGCGAGTATCCGCGTACGCTACGTGATTGCGACGGACTTTTGATCACATCAAAATCCCGTGGCAACCGATCAAATGAGACTAAATTACTAGATTTATAACATTCAAATTAGTTATTTCATAACTACTTTTGTGGATTCCAAATATTGTATCCCATCACATAGTATCCGGACGACGTTAAACTTTTCGATCGATTCATCAAAGTCCCACAATTTCCCGACAGCTCAACTCTTGAGCACAGTTTTAATAATACCCAGAATATGCCACATTACCTATGCACCAGCCGTAGAAGGGCAAACCCAAGCCTCACTCATGTCGCTACGGAACTATGGCAAACCCTAGGGTTTGATCGCGGTTCCACGATCCAAAAAGTCGAGTTAGGGTTTCATTCTTCTAGAGGGTTCATAGACTTACTTGCATGTTTTTTCGAATACGTTAAACTTGGAAAAATGGGTTTTTGACATTCGATCGAACTTTTTAACTTCACCTAGATAACATGCGAATAACCCAAAACAATGTTAAAAATACGAATACGAAACACTCCGATTTGGTTATAGTGTAAGATTACATTATGTGTAAAATTAGCAAAAACAAACAACACCTGAAACACCAAAACCCAGTTCTTGGAATACACCAAAAAATTTACCCCCAAATACCACTAAGTGGACGGCGAGGTCGGAAAACCTACAAATGTCGCCGGCCATTTTCCAAGCTCTTGGGGTAAATTTTCCTGTGTGTTCATGATGTATCACATACAACATTCTGCACTTGTTTAAATAATTTTTTGAAGAAAATTTAAAATCGACAGCAACTCAAATTTTGCGTTTCAAGTTTCGGAGTATTTCGGCTTCGTAGTTCTAACAAAATCCGTCTAAATTTCCAGCATGACTCTGATACCACTGCAGGGTTAGCTAAGACGGCTGCAAGGTTTCGGGAGGCATCATCCATGCCAAATTCAAAATTTTTCCGTTTTAGCTAACCCTAACCATTGAATTGTTTACTAGAAATCGACGGAATAATATACAAACACTTTGCATATGAGAAGTGAGCAAGGAATACAACCTTTGTAGACCGGTCATTCACTTCAATAACTCCGTGTAGTAGTCCCCTTCGCTGCGATCGTGAACTCCAGACTCTAGAGAGGCTTCCTTGAAGAAACAAACATGCTTGCTTCGAAGACTTTGAGGCCGAAGATGATCTACGTCGAGGAGACACTAACCCAAGATATCTCTTCACTAATCATGGAATTAGTGAATCAAACACCCCATACTAAATGGAAAGTAGTAGAGGATGGTGAAGTAGGAAGTTGGATCACTTTAGAATTGATTTTCTCACATTTTATCTCATACCTCCATTAGAGCTAGAAAACTTTTGAGGAGGAAGAAGAAGAAGAAGAAGATGAACTCATCACATGAATTAATCCAAATGAATTATTGCAACCATGGGTGAGTTAAGCCCTCATGCCTAACTCATGTAGAGAATTAACCAAGGGCTAAGGTTAAGGGTTGGGTTAAAAAATATCCTAAGGAATGACAAAAGAGTGGACTTTGTCAATGTTTCTACAAGCTTCATCCAAGCTTGACAACATTGACCAAGTTTTCTCTCTTTTGTTAAATCTTAAAAAATAAACAAAACCCTAATTTAACCCTAAAATGGTATAAGTCTCATACACCCATCTTGCATGTATCATCAAGCATGACACAATATATGTACACAAATATACATATCACATATGTACAATGTGCACATCAAGTGAGAAAAGAAATCATAAGTGAGCTTAATATTAGTTAATGTAATGTAATATATCAAATATATAATTATACATTAAATTATTAAATCAATACTTGATTTAATAATCCATCTATATCACATATAACCGACTAATATCATATGTAACAACTTATCGAATCAACTCTTGATCCGATAACCCGGCTATATCGCATATAGCCGACCGATGTCACAAATCGCGAGAATAGAATAGGGTATCCCATATCGTATCAATCTCGGTCCCGCACATATCACATATGTGCTCCTACTCCATTTCGCTTGAGCCAGGAAACCCCTTTGTAGGACTCTAAAAACTCGTTAATACACCGGCAGTAGGTGATGATCATATCAACCACCCACAAGCCGCAAGCGGTCTGCTAAACGTAACGGCCACTCGGGTATTGAGTGATCATAAGATCAACAAGCAAGCCTGCTCATACTCCTGTGAATCCAATCAGTAACACTACCCTACAGTCCGGTCTCTTCGTCTGATATGTCGCATATCTCGTCTAGGGGTGGTAAACGTCAGACCCCAGTAACTCGATAAGTCGTGCCGATGTGAGGCTCATAACGGGTCAAGATACTACTGATAATACTTACCAGTATATATCTGAAGCAGCCTTGGCCATGGACTTCCTGTTATAGCCAATCGAGCACAGCGCAACATCAACCCCCAATACCGGGAGAGACGAAACCCCTCCTATCGCTCATTGCCTCCATGTGACTCGGGACTATACCCAAAAGCCACCATTTTGCACGTTCTCTTGAACGTGGTAAGGTGGAAATCAAAGCACAGTGGCAATCACACAAGACTCTATGACGATCTCGGGTCTACTGACTAACCTGTACCAGTGTCACCAGAGAACTGCCATCTGACGTGAGGTATAATACCATCTGGGAGTTCTCGGCGAGTCCGTCCAATGTACCCAGTCTCCACTGAGCACTCGTATACTGTCTCTGATGTCAAACACCAATGGATATGGGATCATCCATCGCCCATCTACATGGATCAAGAAGCTATACGCTAGTCTACTCTGGTATATCGATGCCCTGTCTCGATACACCCACGACTAGGAATTTTTAAAGGATGTACTTAGCGACTACTCTGTCCCCACTAGTATGATCTGCATCATAGTCCTGGTAGTCAAGTACTCATCCTAAGGGCTTTATCAACATGTAACATAGAGACAGTCAGAGTACTTGTTAAGATAAAGAGCAACCAGATAGCATACTATCATGTCGAGCAAGAAAGTCCTCCCTATATATGTCCAAGCATCCACTACAATATACATCGTATGTACAGTAATGGCCTCTATGGCATACATATAACTAACAATTTTGAGTTTTTGGACATACAAGGTAATGAGGAAGGAGGTAATTTTTAATAGAATGAGGAGTTAAAAGAGATTAAAGGACATTAAGGGAAATTAATGGTCAAGGGTTAGGGGTTTAATGAAATGAAGGGGCGGTTTAGAAGAGGAAACAAAATGTTACAATCCCAAAAAGACTCGTCTCTTGATGTCCGGTATGTTTCAGGATTGGGAGAGGCATGAGCCAGCTCAAAAGTATCTTGAGCCGTCTCTATTTACCGCCGGAAACCCGACTGAGGCGCGGGGAGCGCGTCTAACCTGAATACGGGGGCGGATTCTATATGGAACATATCCACCCGCCTCTCCGAAAATACCAAGTTGATTTATGACACCGCATATCAGAGGTTTGGATAGATACGACCGATTTAGCCGACTTTTCAGATTCCCCTTCATGGATGAAGGGTTTATTGATTGTGGGGACGCTTTTATCTTGCAGGCGCAAGCCTCTACAGTTAATTAAGTTATCACCAAGTGATAACAACTTTCTTTACTCCAGAAATCTTCATGTGTCGTGTTGTGATTTGTTTATTTTGGGTTGCCCTTGAATTATAGATGGAGACTAATTTATGTCATTATCCGTAGGGCGCGGATTAGTCCAAATCCGTATATAATATATTTGGGGTGAATTTTGTGTTAGTGATATGTATGCCCTAGAGGCCATTACTGTAAATACGATGTATATTATAGTGGATGCCTTGACATATATATGGAGGACTTTCTTGTTCGACATGATAGTATGCTATGTGGTTGCTCTTTATCATAATATGTACACTTATTGTCTCTATGTTACATGTTGATAAAGCCCTTAGGATGAGTACTTGACTACCAGGACTATGATGCAGATCATACTAGTGGAGACAGAGTAGTCGCTAAGTACATCCTTCAAATGTTCCTAGTCGAGAGTGTATCGAGACAGAGCATCGATATACCAGAGTAGACTAGCGTATAGCTTCTCGACCTATGTAGATGGGCGATGGATGATCCCATATCTATTGGTGTTTGACATCAGAGATAGTATACGGGTGCTCAGTGGAGACTGGGTACACAAGACGGACTCGCCGAGAACTCCCAGATGGTATTACACCTCACGTCAGATGGCAGTTCTCTGGTGACACTGGTACATGTTAGTCTGTATACCCGAGATCGTCATAGAGTCTTGTGTGATTCCCACCGTGCTTTGATTTCCACCTTACCACGTTCAAGAGAACGTGCAAAACGGTGGCTTTTGGGTACAGTCCCGAGTCACATAGTGGTAATGAGCGCTAAGAGGGGTTTCGTCTATCCCGGTATAGGGAGTTGATGTTGCGCTGTGCTCGATTGGCTATAACAGGAAGTCCTTAGCCAAGGCTGCTTTAGAGATATACTGGTAAGTGTTATCAGTAGTTTCTCGACCTGTTACGAGCCTCATATCGACACGACTTATCGAGTTACTGGGGTTTGACGTTTACCACCCCTAGACGAGATATGCAACATATCAGACGAAGAGACCGGACTGTACGGTAGTGTTACTGATTGGATTCGCAGGAGTGTGAGCAGGCTTTCTTGTTGATCTTCTGATCGCTCAATACCCAGGTGGCCTTTACGTTTAGCAGACCGCTTGCGGCTTGTGGGTGCTTGATATGATCATCACCTACTGCCGGCGTATCGATGAGTCTTTAGAGTCCTACACAGGGGTTTTCTGGCTTAAGCGAAATGGAGTAGGAGCACATATGTGATATGTGCGGGACCGAGATTAATGCGATATGTGATCCGCATTCTATTCTCGCGATGTGTGATATGAAAGGGTATATGTAATATAGCCGGGTTATCGGATCAAGTGTTGATTCGATAAGGTGTTACATTAAGATATTAGTCGGTTATATGTGATATAGCCGGATTATTAAATCAAGTGTTGATTTAATAATTTAATGTATAATTATATATTTGATATATTACATTACATTAACTAGTATTGGCTCACTTATGATTTCTTTTCTCACTTTTGATACATTGATGTATATGTGATATATGTTAAATGTATCATGCTAGGTTACAAGTGCAACTAGGGTTAATGAGGGTTAAAACATGCTAGGGTTGAGATTAGGGTTTATATTTATCATTCAGTAATTCAAAAATTGTGGAAATAGTCATGGTTGATATTTGTTGAAAGCTTGTAGAAGTTTCAAGGCATCTTTGATTTTGTCCATTCTCTTTGTCTTACTTAAGATATTTTTGACCTAACTTTTAACCATAGCTTATAGTTAACTCTCTACAAGGGTTAAGCATGACATTCTTAACCCTTGGTTGCATTTCTAACCTCAACAATAATTCATTTGGATGAACTCATGAGATAAGTTCTTCTTCTTCTTCTTCTTGCTCAAAGCTTTCTAGCTTCAATGGAGATATGAGAAAAAGTGTGAGGAAATGAAATCTAAAGTGAGCCTACTTCCCACTTCATAATCTTCTACTACTTGCCATTTAGAATAGGGTGTTCTCTTCACAAAGTTCTTGACCTAGTGAGAAATTGCTTGGGTTTGTGTCTCCTCGACGTAGATCATCTTTGGCCTCGAAGACATCGAAGCAAGCTTGTTCGTTTCTTCATGGGAGCCTCTCTAGAGTCCGGAGTTCATGATCGCAGTGAAGGGACTACTACACGAAGCTATTGAAGTGAAGGAGTGGTCTACAAAAGTTGTATTCCTTGCTCACTTCTTATTGCAAAGTGTTTGCATTTGTTTTTCCGTCGATTTCTAGTTAACTATTCAAAGTTATGGTTAGCTAAAACGGCAAATTTTTGAATTTGGCATGGACGATGCCTCCCGAAACCTTGCTGCCGTCTTAGGTAATACTGCAGTAGTATGAGAGCCACGCTAGAAATTAATACGGATTTTGTTAGGATTACGAAACCGAAATACTCCGAAACTTGAAACACGAAATCATACTTTCTGTCGATTTTAAATTGTTGCCAAAAAATTATTTGAACAAGTGCAGAATGTTGTATGAGATGCAACATGAACACATAAGAAATTTCACCCCCTCTCGCCGGAATTGGGCTGAGCACATGGCTAGGGTTTCCGAGCTCGCCGGCCATTTAGTGGAGGATTGGGTTAAATTTTTGGGTGTGTTCCAGGAAATGGGTTTTGGTGTTTCAGGTGTTGTTTGTTTTTGCTAATTTTTCATGTGATGTAATCTTACACTATAAACAATTCGGAGTATTTCGTATTCGTAGTTTTAACATTGTTTCGGGTTATTCGCATGTTATCTATGTTAGTGTATATGCCCTAGGGGCCATTATTGTATCATACTAGTTTGTATATTACTTAATGGAAGCTTGGGATATTCACATGTATATAATAGTCTTGCTAAAACATAGTAGTATGCTACTTGGTTTTTCTATCTTAATATATGAGTATACGTATTGATAGAGCTCTTAGGATCTTGCTTGACTACCAGCGTTGTGATGGCAGTCACACTAGTGGGGGCTGGGTAGTCTACAAGCACATCCTTATTCAGGTCCCTAGTCGTAGGATTATCGAGACAGGGCATCGATACTCCGGAGTAGACTAGTGTGTACGCTTCTCATCCCAGTTGGGGAGATGGTTTGTCCCACAGCCGTCAGTACGTCGTACTGGAGATAGTATACAGGTGCTCGTTGGGTTACGGGTACACCGGACATGATTCGCAGGGAACTGTTGGTTGGGTTTTTATACCAGTCGTCAGTTAACAGTTCCCAGGTGACATGAGTACAGCATAGTCCGCAGACTTGACACCGCTACTTCGCCTCAAGTGTATCCCACTGTTCTTAGATTGCTATCCTACCACGGCTCAAAAGAGTCGTGCAAACAGGTAGCAGTTGGGTGCAGTCCCGAGCACTTGGAGGCAGTGGCGGTTAAACAGAATTCGTCTCTCCCGGTATTGGGAGTTGATATCGCGCTGTGTCAGAGAGCCATTACGCAAAGTCCCTGGCCAGGGCAAGCGAGATTTACTGGTAGGTTCCAGTAGTTTCTCAGGGTGTAATGGGCTTCGCTCCGACACGACTTATACCGCTATTTGGGGACTGACGCTTGCCGCCCCCTAGGCCCGATATGCAATAGTTTTAGACGAACAGACCGGACTGTACGGAGATTGTCACATCAGGCTCAGTAGGAGTTCGGATGGGTTTCCTCATCGGCCTTCTTATCGACATTTACCTGGGGACCGCTACGTACAGCTAGTGCCGCTTGCGGTCTGTGGTTAAACCCACTACCAGCGTAGTAGTCGAGTCATTAGAGTCCCACGCAGAGAGTTTCCCTGCTCCAGGCGAAACGATATAGAGGTCGTATGGTTTTACGACAAGGGTTCGGACGCATACGTGTGTTTACGCACGTACGACTTTCGGACAGTTTTTACTAGTCGACTTTGGTTTAAGCTAGATTCTAGTATCGGGATATTGGATTTATACATTCTAAAGTTTTTCCGTGTTTTCACGGATAGGAGGGGCGTTCTCGTAATTTTACGAGAAGCTTCTAGAAGATGATGACTTGGGGGTGTAGGTGTCATTTGCATTAAATGAGATTAGTGAGTCATATGAGTGATTTATCCATGTCATTAATGCATCATAAATGCTTAATGACTCATGGAGATGAATCACCCTTTGATATTTATCAAGCATGGTTGTAAATCCTTTATTTTCTTTTATTGGATAAATGATAATGCTTGATATATATTATGATAGATCATTATCTCATCTCATTCTCATGCTCACCTTCTCTCTCCTCAAGCTCTCTCTCTTCAAACCCTAATCCTCCCCTCTCATGTGTTGAGATCAAGGATTAGATTAGACTACTTAATCCATAACCCTTCTCTATATCACCTAGGTTACTTAGATTAGCACTTTAAGAAATCTAGTTACTTCTAGTTTGAGGTAAAGCTTGAAGCAAAGCTCTCGAGTGGATCGTCTAGTACTTGGAGAAGGCCGAGGAGGAGGCGGAGAACGTAAAGACGAAGGACACGGTTCTTTAGGTATAATCACTTCACATAGTAGTTTAGAACTTCTATGATAGTTGTTAGTTATCGTTTAGCTTTGATTCATGCGGTTAGTCGATGTTTAAGCAAAGAACAAGATCGTTTTTCATATTTCCGCCTCCCCGCAACTCGTGGGGTGTTGCACATCGACTTACAGTGGTATCAGAGCCTCACTAAACAATAATTAACTAATTAGCAAAGTCGTATGAATTTCGAACGCAAAACGAACCGGATAACACATCGATATCACCATGTTTCTGTCGTTTTTAAAAAGGGCTCTAAAAATTTTTCAGGTTGCTTCAGAATAACAAGCAGCGAAATATAAGAACACAGTAGAAAAATGGGTTTGTGAATCGGCCACTGAGCCGCGGAACCGCGGCAAAAACCATCGATCCGCCGCGGATTCGCGGCCGAGTTGGCTCCGATTCAACCCAGTTTTCTTCTATTATTCTTCTGTGATATTTTTGTGTTTACTGGAATGTTTATTTTCTGCTCAAAGTCTCAGGTGCACAGAGAAGTTTTGGGAGTAGAAACTGATATGTTTGCTCGATCGAAATTTTGCGATGTTTGCTAATTTGATTATATCTGTGTTTGTATAATGTGTTCGTAAACCTCCCCTAACCGCTAGTATGTCGGTTGGCAGGGGGTTGCACATTTCTGTAATGGTTTTTACTGTTTGTGTTTATGAACTGTATTGGACTGTTGTGGTGATTAGCCGGGGTTTTGTAATGGGTTATTATTTTAATTCATTCAATATAAATGTAATATGTTGTAATATTATTTTGCGGTGCGCATCCAGGTTGCGGTTGTGGCCACCGATGTATTATTTCATTTTACTGTTTTTGCTCCTAGGACAGACCCAAGGCGGGGTGCACAAACTACCAGGTACTTTGAAGTGTTTAGTGGCCTACTCACTTTGTTGAGGGAGACCGCTTCACTTCGGGTACTTGGCGGGTAGTTTGCCGTACCCGTAGGGGTCTAGGGCGGGGTAATGGCTATTCATCACAACTGTGTAATCCGTCTTTTGTTGCAGGCTCAAAACAAACACGGATTGCTTGTATATCCAATAATGTTCATCTGAGATCTGGAATGCCTATTATTGTGTCTGACGAATGTACAATATCTATATATGATAGCTATTTAGACGTCACTTATGTTTTACACCCGCGCTAGCCCAGTCCCCGCTCTGTCGTTAGTTAAGTAACCTAACGGGTGATGACAGGACCCAGTGGCGAATGCGGATGGCATAAGAGGACGTTGTATTTTCGTTGTTTTCTGCAATGATAGGTTAATGATGGGATGCATTATTATTAATGCAAAGAAAATAAACCAAAGTTTAATCGTTGGAACAATTTAAAAGAAACCACTCGGTTATTTTTAAACGGAAGATAATTTTTAATTGCGGAGCTTTAACCACTCCTTTTAAAAGCTATCAGGTTCCTTCGGTTATATCTAGTTCACTACGTTCACGGTTTCGCCAAAACCATTCGTAGCCCTCCGTCATTTCATTTGGGTATTCAGTAGTATTCAAGCTATGTATTTTGGCCAAAGTTAAGGCATAGTGTTTGGTAGCTGCTGGGTATTCATTTGTTGCATAGATAGATGAGTTAGTTTGGGACAGTCGTATTATCATTTGACCAAAGTCAGGGGTATATACGGATGGGTTCAAATTGACAAGATAATGACGGGTAGAACTTGACATGTGACTTATGATATTTTGACCAAAGCCAAGGTCATAAGAGCATGGGGCAAAAATTTATATCGGGAATTTCTAAAGAAACTGAAATTTGCAAAGAGATGCATACCATTTGGAGTTTGATGAATGTTGGTAGGATTCCTTCATCATTATCAGACGATGATATTTGGATCCCGATCTTACTGTGAGTATATGCTACTTATCAGGATATTCGTCACTTAACGATCAATGCTATAAACCAAGTAGGTGTCTAGAAAGTTGTCAGCGGGGCTACGCCCCCAGAGAAAAGAGGTTATTTAATTAAGGAACTTCGCGAAAGTGTTGGAAAACCTCCCTCGAAGTATCGACACTGGCCTGGCTGAACGGTTAAGCAAGTATTGTACGGTGAGAATAGTCCTGGCTAATTCTTCTTTTATGGTTTGGGGAAGGATTCGAGAAACTGTGGGAGCTATCCAGTTTAGATAAACTAAAAACCACTCTAAACTTGCAAGAGTATCATGCTAAAGTGTTTTCTTCTCTCTCTCCTAATTGCAGCGACCCTGAAAATGACTGGACTTAAGTTACTTTTAGAGAAAAGTATACTGACTGGGCCAAACTATAAAGATTGGCTGTGGAATGTCAAAATGGCTTTGACCTATGACAAACTGGGGTATGTCCTCACCGCTAAGGCACCTGCAGTCCCAGGTCCCAAATCCAGTAATACGGATAAGGAAATCCGCAAAAACTGGGAGTATGATTGCGCGAAGTCCAAGTGCATCGTGCTTGCCTCGATGAACAATGAACATCAGAGGAGGCACGAGGATATGGAAATAGATGCCATATTTCTCCATACAAAGGAACTTTATGGAGAGCAGTCTCATATAGCAAGATACGAGACCTCAAAGAACTTGTTTCGAGCGAGGTTGGCCGTCAGATCATCGGTAGGAGAACATGTCCTAAAGATGATAGACAATATAGAAGAGCTCGCAGACCTTGGGATGACTTTGGATAATGAGCTCTATACAGACCTTATTCTCCAGTCCCTTCCTTCCACCTACGCCCAGTTTATTCTGAACTTCAACATTCAAAGAAAAGAAGTTAAACTTCCGGAACTCCTTAACATGTTGAGGAGTGCAGAGGGCACCTTGCAGAAGGCAAGGGAAACACCCGCTATGTTTGTTAGCGGTGCATCTTCTTCCGGGTCCAAGGCAAGGGCCAAAGGAAGGAAGAAGAAGGCCGCCACCAAACCTAGAGGAGGTGTTAGTAAGGTGGGAGGGAAGGGAAAGAAAAAGATTGCAGTGCCAGTAGTGGCGCAGGATGAGTGCTTCCATTGTCACAGGAAAGGGCACTGGAAGAAGGATTGCAAGGCGTGGAACGCCAAGAACTAAGGACCGAAGCAAGCTGTGGTTTCGACTTCAGGTGTGTTTGTAATTGAGAATTGTTTGTCAATCAACTCTACTTCCTGGGTATTGGATACCGGATCAGGATCTCATATACGCAATTCATTGCAGGCACTGAGAAACCATAGAGTGCTGAAGGAAGGTGATATGACCCTAAAGGTTGCTAACGGAGCAAGCGTGGGAGCTGTGTCCGTCGGGGATTATCACCTGAGATTGACGAGTGGACATATTTTGGTTTTACATAACTGTTTTTATGTACCTAGTTTAACGTGTAATATCTGTTAGTCATATGTATGCCCTAGAGGCCATTACTGTACATTGGATGTATATTGTAGTGGATGCTGGGACATATATAGGGAGGACTTTCTTGCTCGACATGATAGTATGCTATCTGGTTGATCTTTACCTTAACGTGTACACTAATTGTCTCTCTGTTACATGTTGGTAAAGCCCTTAGGATGTGTACTTGACTACCTGGACTATGATGCAGATCATACTAGTGGGGACATGGTAATCTATAAGTACATCCTTCAAAGTCCCTAGTCGTGGGTGTATCGAGACGGGGCATCGATATACCAGAGTAGACTAGCGTATACCTTCTCGACCCATACAGATGGGCGATGGATGATCCCATATCCATTGGTGTTTGACATCAGAGATGATATACGGGTGCTCAGTAGAGACTGGGTACACTGGACGGACTCGCCGAGAACTCCCAGATGGTATTATAGCTTACGTCAGATGGCAGTTCTCTGGTGACACTGGTACAGAGTAGTCTGTTGACCCGAGATCGTCATAGAGTCTTGTGTGGTTCCCACTGTGCTTTGATTTCCATCTTACCATGTCCAAGAGGGCGTGCAAAACGGTGGTTTTTGGGTACAGTCCCGAGTCACATGGAGGCAATGAGCGATAGGAGGGGATTCGTCTCTCCCGGTATAGGGGGTTGATGTTGCGCTGTGTTCGATTGGCTATAACAGGAAATCCCTGGCCAGGGTTGCTGAGATTTACTGGTAAGTGTTACCAGTAGTTTCTCGAATTGTTATAGACCTCATATGGACACGACTTATCGAGCTATTGGGGTCTGACGTTTACCACCCCTAGGCGAGATATGTGACATATCAGACGATCAGACCGGACTGTACGGTAGTGTTACTGGTTTGATTCACTGGAGTGTAAGCGGGCTTGCTCGTCGATCTTCTGATCGCTCAATACCCGGGTGGCCGTTACGTTTAGCAGACCGCTTGCGGCTTGCGGGTGTTTGATATGATCATCATCTGCTGCCGGCGTATTGACGAGTCTTTAGAGTCCTACACAGAGGTTTCCTGGCTCAAGCGAAACGAAATAGGAGCGCATATGAGATATGTGCGGGACCGAGAATAATGCGTGTATGTGATACCGTATTCTATTCTCGCGATGAATGTATCGAATGGTTATATGCGATATAACCTAGTTATCGAATCGAGGGTTGATTCGATAAGCCGATACATTGGATACTAGTCGGTTATATGCGATATGACCGGATCGTTAAATCAAGTGTTGATTTAATGATTTAATGCATAATTATATATTTGATATATTACTTTGCATTAACTGGTATTGGTTCACTTTAAATGGATTTTCTCACTCGCCTGTGCACATTGTATATGTGATATATTTTGTGCACTTGATTGTATCATGTTTGATGATACATGTTTGCTTTGGTTAAGTGTAAAGAATTAAACCTATGGTTAAGTATATGGTTAGGTTTTTATCCATTAATTTATCTATTTATTTTGGATTAATAAAGAGAGAAGAAAACAAAATGGTTGCATTGATTCATGAAGTTTGTTGAAGCTTCATTCAACTTTGACCATTTTGTCTTCATCTTCTTAACCTAACCATTCACTAACCCTAGTCTATTCTCTACACCTAACTATGGTTGGAATTATGATAAGGATTCATTTTTCTTTTCATTTTAATTATCTTATCATAACACTTTTCTTCTTCTTCTTCATCTTCTTCAATGAAGAAAGCTTCTCTTCATCAATGGTGGATTGATGAAAAGTGTGAGAAATCCAATTCTAAATTGAACCCACTTCCTATTTCTTCATCCTCTACCTCTTGCCAAGTAGTATAGGGTGTTTCCTTCACAAGTTTTCATGGCTTGGTGAAGGTGGAGCTTGATCTAGCGATGCCTCGACGTAGATCATCTTCGGCATGGACATCGACGACCTAGCTCGCCATTTCTCCGACGAAGCCGACGCTAGAGCCCGGGAATTCATTTGGACAGTGAGGGGACTTCGTTGCGGAGCTATGGAGGTGGAGCACCGGATCTACAAAGGTTGTATTTCCGTTTAAACTTTAGTTAAGTTGTTAACTAGTTTTGTTTCGCCTAGAAATCTAGCCAACGATCCGTTCTAGGGTTTCTCGGCACCGTTTAAATTTGAATTGGCATGGTTGATGCCTTGTGAGACCTCATTAGGGTGCCTAGGAACCCTACACTGGTATCAGAGCCTAGCTAGAGCCTTAGACGAAGTCTAGACGGAATTTGAAGTCCGATCGAACCGAAAACTAGAACCCAAAATAGCTCTCTGGACTTTTTCCAAATTCTGGGATTTTTCCAAATTAAAAATTGCTAAAAAATTCAGCAGGGAAATATATGAGTTACGGCGCAAAATTGGACCCATGATTCATCCAAAACGGCGCGGAACCGCGGCAGAAGCCTAGCTTCTACGGCGGTTCCGCGCCGTTTTGGTGATGACGTCACCTTCCCATTGTTGCACAGTAATTCCTATTTTAATATGCTGGGTTTTTAGGGAATTTTTAATATTTATTCAAGAGTTGAATTTTCTGGGGTTGTTTTGGGGATTCGGTGTTTCGATCGGAGTATCAAATTTTGTCTATGTGGCTTTCCGGATAAATTTTTAGAATATGTTAAAAAGTTCGACCGGATATAAATACCCAATTTTTCCCCTGTCGGGAAATTTCCAAGTGTTGGATTTTTCCGTAGTTTAACGACATTCTAAGTAGTGCAAGTAACGCAATGGACCCTCTAGAAGACAACAAACCTTAACTCGATTATGTGACCGTCTTGAACTGCCCTTTGAACCTTCGGGTTTGGGGCAGTACGGCGTGCCACATGTGAGGCGTTGGCTTGACCCTTCTACGGCTGGACCGTTGGTACTGAGGCATGAACTGAATGTTTTTAGACTTGTTTCATGTGTTGATCTGTATCGGGAAAACTTGGGTGTTCGAATGTTCAATCAGAAAGTTTGACATTTTCTAATTATCTGGAATGGGATACAATAATTGGAATTCACAAGAAGTTATGAGATAACTGAATGAATGTTATAAACATAGCAGTTTAGTCTCACTTGATCGGTTGCCACGGAATTTTGATGTGATCAAAAGTCCGTCGCAATCACGTAGCGTACGCGGATACTCGCCGGGTAAACTTAATAGACAGCTTCACTCCATAGCCCCGACCAAGTGACTGTAGGAGAACCCCGTCGCCGAAAGCATCCGTTCGGGTGCTCATGGTAGCGGTGTTCCGCCTTGGTGCACTTCGTCGACGGTATCGGGGGTGCATCCGCCTACTGAAGTTTGCGACGAGTATTCGATCAGCATCTCGGGAATCCTGTTGAATTGCCCGACTTGATATTGAAAAGTGTTTTCGATAATGAGACTGAAATGCGGGGTTTATAATTGTTAGGCATACGATGTCTAAGGAATTCATTTAGTCAGGCATGCGATGTCTGAGGAGGTTGCGGATTCCAACTGTTGTAGTTTTACACTTTCTTTTTTGTGACCGTAAGTGTAATATGTGATATCGCCGGTTTCGTTGCTATATGTCAACGACAATTGGGATGGACATATTTACTTACGTTGATGACATGTGATGTTATGTGTTGCTGGATATGTTATATTGGATCGTCGTGTTTGAATAGCCGGGTTTTTTTTATGTGAGATGAGTGTTTTTCATTTTCATTCATGTAAAAACTTGTATGTAATATTCTTTTATTGGGGCGCTTCCAGGTTGCGGAAGTTGTCACCGTTAATGTATATTATTTACTTTTCCGCACTAGGATAGACCCAAGGAGGAGGGCATAAGTAACCGGGTTCTGGAGTCCAGTGGGAGACCAACTCGAGGAGTTGAGTCCGGGTCTCCTAACTCTAGAATTGGTAGGGTTGCTTGCCGCTCTCGTAGGGGTCTAGGGGTGTGGGTTTGGCTATTCATCACGACCGTGGAATCCGTGTTTTATACTGGCTCGTATTGAAAACACGGACGTCCTAGTATATCCAATATTTCATATGTTTCTTCTGCTGCGATATCTGTGATGTGATCATGTGATGTTCTGTGATAGATACAGTATATAGTATATATGATATATTATATAGGCGTTACTTATGTTTTACACCCGCGCTAGCCCTGCCCCGCTCTGCCGTTAGTTACCTAACCTAACGGTGCACGAGGGGACATCGAGGCGAATGCGGATGGCATAAGTGTACGTCGTATTTATCTGTGATGTTTAGGTACATTAAATGATGGGACTTCATTAATGTGATTAATGAAAGTAAAAGAAACCTAAGATGTTGTAGAATCGAATTTCAAAATAAAACAGGTAGCTACAGTTCTTGCTTTGCACAGAGGTATATATGATATATCCTGCACCTTATTCGATAAGGAAAGGACCGAGATCCCTTCACCGGGAGTGACTCCTTTAGCAATAACTGGCAGATGCTACACACTCGGTTTGTCTTTTGATTGCTTTTAAGAGTTTTTGCTTTGCACAGTGATATATATGATATATCCCGCACCTCATTCGACGAGGAAAGGACCGACGATCCCTTCACCGGGAGTGACTCCTTTAGCAAAACTAGAAAAGCCTCAAAAGCATTCCATTTTAAAATTCATTCGATCCTACAACGATATCAAGTTCATTACGCAATAGGTTTTCAGAAAAACCTGTCGTAGCCCTCCGTCATTTCAGATACGTACTAGTTAATATTCGTGCTGCGGTTGTTTGGCCTCCGTCAAGGCGTAGTGTACGGTAGCTAACTAGTGCTTATCTGCTAGCATATGATGCGATTGGATTAGGGTATTCGTACGGCGTTGTTTGGCCTCCGTCAAGGGTCGTGCGGGTGGGTTTAATTCAATCAGGAAATGACGGGTTGAACTTGACTAGCGGACTATGAGTTGTTTGGCCTCCGTCAAGGTAATAGGACGCTAGGGGCAAAATATTATCGGGAATTTCAAGTGTTGAAATTTGCAATGAGATTGCATACCTTCTATGAGATAGTTGGATCCCGATACCCGCTGCGAGTAAGAGTTACTCCTGGGAGAGTTTTATACATTACAATTAGCCGATCAAGTAGGTGTCTAGAAAGGTGTCAACGAGGTTACGCCTCTGGAAAAACGAGGTTTACATTAATTAGGTTCGTGCGAAAGCACGGGGGACCTTCCTCAAAGTACCGACACTGGCTTGGCTGAAAGATTGGCGAACTTATAGTGTGTAATTAATCCCGGCTAGTCTTTCCTTTTAGGGTTTGAAGGAAGATTTGATAAAAAGCAGTGGGAGCCATCTTGATTAGATAAAATAATAACCAATCTATTCTTGCAAGAGCGCACGCTGAGTGTTTTCTTCTCTCTCTCTCCAGGTAGCGACCATATCACGCCTTAATCAAGATAATAATACGGATTATTGACCGAACCCGCTTGTTATACTGTGCTGGGGAACGTTGGTCCCGCTCCAACTTATAAATGTTATAAGACAGAGCAGGAAATTGGGGAATACCAGATTTCCCGTGCCGCCCAAACGAAGAGAGTGCATGCTGATGCATCATCTTCGGGTGTGTTCATTACAAAGAACTGTTTCTCTGTATCCTCTACGTCCTTGATAGGGATACCAGATCAGGATCCCAGATATGTAATCTGTTACATAGGGCTGTAGAAAGGTAGAGAACTGAGAACGGGTGATAAGTTTCATGAGGCAGAAAACGGGGCAAGAGTTGCAGCCAAGTCTGTTGGTCACTATCACCCTGTATTACCAATACATTGATTCTGAACGAATGTTATTAGATACCGAACCTGATATACAAAATCATATCAGTCTCTTTATCAGTAAAGAAATGATAAAATTTTGTATTGTTGGATAATGTTTTGAACATTTCCTATATCAAAAGTTGATCGGTTCAGGCACGTTATCTAAAAGCATTGATGATCTAAATCAAACTGCAGTTCTTAGTATATGGAACACACACAAGAGGAAGAGTTCAGAATTGAACGAATCCTTCTTAAGGCATTGTAGACTAGGTCATATCTATGTGACCCGACTGGCTGTAGTTACATGTAGATGCATATTTAAATCAGTTTGAATTTACATCTTGTGAAACTCGCTAGTCATGTCACAAAGATATAATGACACCAGCTCTGTTTATTGGAAACAGAGAAAGAGTTAATGAACTCTTGGGACTGATACATGATGATATATGTAAGGTCTCCTGTCTACACATGCCAGGACTGGTTCTTTATACTTCATTACATTCTCTGATGATCTTTCGAGATTCAGACCTATGTTCCTGTTGAAACACAAGTCCGAACCTTTTGAGATATTCACAGAATATAAGCGAGAAGTAGAGAACCAGAATACGGGTATAATTATTATGTCCTATGATGAGATCAAGAAGGAGAATACTTGAGCACGAAAATCCTGGATTATTCTAAAGGAGAATGAGATTCTCTCTCAGCATTACTCCTCTGTATACACCATAGCACGATGGTATATCGGGACGGAGCAATAACACCCTATATGATAAGGTGTGCTCTATGATGAGTACTACTGAGTTACCTATTTCCTTTTTGGGAGTTATGCACTTGAGAAGCTGCATACCTATTGAATAGGGTTCGAATCAAATCAGTTGCCTACCATTTCATATGTGATATGGAAAGGGAAGAGCCCATGTCTTAAGCTAGTTAAGATTTGGGGTTGACCGGCCTATGTCTGAAAGCAAAATCCGGACAAGCTTGAGGCAAAGTCTGTAATGTAGAACTGGAAAGGTTCCAGCTATACAAACAACAGCAGATGATTTGGTAGAACCAAAGGATTCAGTAGATTCCAACGAACCTCAGCCTCTCCGCCGATCTAGTAGGCTTCCTCACCCACCTGAGAGATACTTCGGTTTCTCTATGACAGTGGGAGCGAGGATTGCATCATGAGATGATGACCCAACTAGTTTCGAGCTGGCTATCAGGAGTGGGACTCTGTAAGAATGGCTGGATGTTTAGCGATCTGAGATGGAATCCTTATACACCAACAAAGTATGGACTTTGGTTGCTATATCTGAAGGGTTAAATCCCCATCAGAAGCAAGTAAATCTTGAGAAGATTACTTGGTGTACATGGAAAAGTTAAGAATTTCAAAGCTAGACTTGTTAAAGGTTTTCGTCATCGACCAGGCGTGGATAATGATGAAACCTTTTCCAGTGGCTATGCTTAAGTCCATCCGGATCCTACTTGCCACGGCTACATACCATGACTACGATATCTGGTGGTTGGGTGTCATGACAGCTTTTCTAAATGATGTTTTAGAAGAGAGCGTCTATAAGTACACAGCCAGAGGGCCTCGTAGACAGTGGGAGCAGCGGAAATGTGTGCAAGATGCTTTATAGGATAAAGCAGGCATCGCGGAGTTGGAACGTCTGTTTTGATGTCGTAGTCAAAAAGTTTGACTTCATCAAAATGGTAGATGAACCTTGTATATACAAAAAGGTAGTAGGGAGTATGGTGGTGATTCTCGTAAAGTACGTGGATGACATACTCTTGATAGGGAAAGAGTTTCCTATGCTACGCTCGATCAATCTCCGCTTATCACAATGATTCTCCACATAGGATCAAAATGATACCTCATAAATCCTGAGTTTTGGATCTATGAGATAGATCTAATTGGATGTTAGGATTCTCACTAGTTGTAGCGAGATGGTATCAATCGATCCTGGGGAGAATCACTGGAAGGGTTCCAGGGTGATAAAGACGACTAAATGTCAGTCACAGGCATTGTCTTTACCCTCAGTAAAGGGACGGTATGTTGGAAGAGTTCCAAGCTAGATACCGTGACATACTGGACGATAAAGGCAGGATACATCGCTACTTAAGATGCTACCAAAGAGGCTGTTTGGGTGTATATTGGTTCATGAGATGAACTATGTTCCTCCCATTGTGTGACAATGGAGTTGTGGCTTATGCCAAGGAACGCCGGTCCCATCAGTGATCCAGACATATTCTAAGGCAGTATCACTTGATCATGGAGATGGTTGATCTCCAGGGAGATCGAGGTTAGGAGAGTAGACTCAGAGGACAACACAGCGGATCCACTCACAAAGGCCTGTTCCCAGAGAGAGACTTTTATGGGATGGTTGAGTATGAGATACTACAACCACTGCTACAGATGGCCCTAGTGCAAGTGGGAGATTGTTAGTTATATGTATGCCCTAGAGGCCATTACTGTACATTGGATGTATATTGTAGTGGATGCTGGGACATATATAGGGAGGACTTTCTTGCTCGACATGATAGTATGCTATCTGGTTGATCTTTACCTTAACGTGTACACTAATTGTCTCTCTGTTACATGTTGGTAAAGCCCTTAGGATGTGTACTTGACTACCTGCACTATGATGCGGATCATACTAGTGGGGACATGGTAATCTATAAGTACATCCTTCAAAGTCCCTAGTCATGGGTGTATCGAGACGGGGCATCGATATACCAGAGTAGACTAGCGTATACCTTCTCGACCCATACAGATGGGCGATGGATGATCCCATATCCATTGGTGTTTGACATCAGAGATGATATACGGGTGCTCAGTAGAGACTGGGTACACTGGACGGACTCGCCGAGAACTCCCAGATGGTATTATACCTTACGTCAGATGGCAGTTCTCTGGTGACACTGGTACAGAGTAGTCTGTTGACCCGAGATCATCATAGAGTCTTGTGTGGTTCCCACTATGCTTTGATTTCCATCTTACCATGTCCTAGAGGGCGTGGAAAATGGTGGTTTTTGGGTACAGTCCCGAGTCACATGGAGGCAATGAGCGATAGGAGGGGATTCGTCTCTCCCGGTATAGGGGGTTGATGTTGCGCTGTGTTCGATTGGCTATAACAGGAAATCCCTGGCCAGGGTTGCTGAGATTTACTGGTAAGTGTTACCAGTAGTTTCTCGAATTGTTATAGACCTCATATCGACACGACTTATCGAGCTATTGGGGTCTGACGTTTACCACCCCTAGGCGAGATATGTGACATATCAGACGATCAGACCGGACTGTACGGTAGTGTTACTGGTTGGATTCACTGGAGTGTAAGCGGGCTTGCTCGTCGATCTTCTGATCGCTCAATACCCGGGTGGCCATTACGTTTAGCAGACCGCTTGCGGCTTGCGGGTGTTTGATATGATCATCATCTGCTGCCGGCGTATTGACGAGTCTTTAGAGTCCTACACAGAGGTTTCCTGGCTCAAGCGAAACGAAATAGGAGCGCATATGATATATGTGCGGGACCGAGAATAATGCGTGTATGTGATACCGTATTCTATTCTCGCGATGAATGTATCGAATGGTTATATGCGATATAACCTAGTTATCGAATCGAGGGTTGATTCGATAAGCCGATACATTGGATACTAGTCGGTTATATGCGATATGACCGGATCGTTAAATCAAGTGTTGATTTAATGATTTAATGCATAATTATATATTTGATATATTACTTTGCATTAAATGGTATTGGTTCACTTTAAATGGATTTTCTCACTCGCCTGTGCACATTGTATATGTGATATATTTTGTGCACTTGATTGTATCATGTTTGATGATACATGTTTGCTTTGGTTAAGTGTAAAGAATTAAACCTATGGTTAAGTATATGGTTAGGTTTTTATCCATTAATTTATCTATTTATTTTGGATTAATAAAGAGAGAAGAAAACAAAATGGTTGCATTGATTCATGAAGTTTCTTGAAGCTTCATTCAACTTTGACCATTTTGTCTTCATCTCCTTAACCTAACCATTCACTAACCCTAGTCTATTCTCTACACCTAACTATGGTTGGAATTATGATAAGGATTCATTTTTCTTTTCATTTTAATTATCTTATCATAACACTTTTCTTCTTCTTCTTCATCTTCTTCAATGAAGAAAGCTTCTCTTCATCAATGGTGGATTGATGAAAAGTGTGAGAAATCCAATTCTAAATTGAACCCACTTCCTATTTCTTCATCCTCTACCTCTTGCCAAGTAGTATAGGGTGTTTCCTTCACAAGTTTTCATGGCTTGGTGAAGGTGGAGCTTGATCTAGCGATGACTCGACGTAGATCATCTTCGGCATGGACATCGACGACCTAGCTCGCCATTTCTCCGATGAAGCCGACGCTAGAGCCCGGGAATTCATTTGGACAGCGAGGGGACTTCGTTGCGGAGCTATGGAGGTGGAGCACCGGATCTACAAAGGTTGTATTTCCGTTTAAACTTTAGTTAAGTTGTTAACTAGTTTTGTTTCGCCTAGAAATCTAGCCAACGATCCGTTCTAGGGTTTCTCGGCACCGTTTAAATTTGAAATTGGCATGGTTGATGCCTTGTGAGACCTCATTAGGGTGCCTAGGAACCCTACAATATCATATCAGTTTCCTTGTTATCAAATAAAGGTTATGATTTCACGTTTGTAAGCGATGTTGTTAACATCCACCTTAATCATGGTTTGATTGGGTCCGGTACACTAAATAACGATATATATGTCTTAAACCAACTCCAGATTTTCAATGTCCCGAACACACTAAAAAGAAAGTCTCCAGATTTAAATAAGGCTTTCTTATGGCATTGTAGACTAGGTCACATCAATGAGACAAGGTTAACTAAGTTACATAGAGAAGGATATTTGGACTCGTTCGAATATCAAACTTATGCCACTTGTGAATCATGTCTCAAAGGAAAGATGACAAAGACTCCATTCACTGGACATGGAGTAAGAGCAAGGGAGCTCTTAGGACTCATACACAGTGATGTATGCGGTCCAATGTCTACACATGCAAGAGGTGGTTTTTCCTATTTCATTACTTTTATGGATGATTACTCAAGGTACGGATTCATTTATCTGATGAAACATAAATCCGAGGCTTTTGAAAAATTCCAGGAGTATAAGAATGAAGTGGAAAACCAAACCGGCAAAAGTATCAAGACACTAAGATCTGATCGAGGTGGTGAATACTTAAGTGCCGAGTTCCTAGGTTACCTAAAAGAGAAAGGAATTCTCTATCAGCTTACTACTCCATACACTCCACAGCATAATGGTGTATCGGAGAGACGGAATCGAACCCTATTGGATATGGTACGATTCATGATGAGTAATGCCGAGTTACCGCGATCTTTCTGGGGTTATGCGCTAGAATCAGCGGCATATCTTCTGAACAGGGCTCCTACCAAGACTGTGCCTACCACTCCATATCAGATGTGGAGTGGGAAGAAACCCCATCTTCAGCATCTGAAGATATGGGGATGTCCAGCTTTTGTTAAAAAGCAGCATGTGGACAAGCTCGAGGCACGATCAGTGAAATGTCTGTTTGTGGGATATCCAAAGAACACCAAGGGATATTATTTCTATTACACAAAGGAACAGAAGGTGTTTGTTTCTCGTAATGCCCATTTTCTAGAACAACAGTTTTTAGAAAATGAAATAAGTGGGAGCGAAATAGAACTGGAAGAAATTCCAGAACCACAAACTACTGCTGAAAGTTTGGTAGAACCAGTAGTTCAAGAAGAACAGGACATTCCCGCACACCTCCGCTGAAGTAGTAGGCCGTCTCATCCGCCTGAGAGATACTACGGTTTTCTCATAGATGGGGATTGCATCGTCGATGATGATGAACCTACTAGCTTCCAGCAGGCCATCCAGAGCGGCGACTCGGTACGATGGCTAGATGCAATACGGACCGAAATGGAGTCCATGTACACCAACAAAGTATGGACTTTGGACTTTGCTCCAGATGGGGTAAAACCCATAGGATGCAAATAGATCTTCAAGAAAAATATTGGTGTAGATGGACAGGTGGAAACCTATAAGGCTAGACTTGTTGCAAAGGGTTTTCGTCAAAGACCTGGTTTGGACTATGACGAGACTTTTTCTCCAGTGGCTATGCTCAAATCCATTCGGGTCCTTCTTGCTATTGCTGCCTTCCATGATTATAAAATCTGGCAGATGGACGTAAAGACGGCTTTTCTGAATGGTAATTTAGAAGAGTGCGTATATATGGATCAGCCAAAGGGTTTCAATCAGAGTGGGAGAAGCGGAAGAGTATGCAAGTTGCTTAAGTCCATTTATGGACTAAAGCAAGCATCGCGGAGTTGGAACATCTGTTTTGATGAAACAGTCAAAGAATATGACTTTATCAAAAATCCAGATGAACCATGCATATATAGTAAAGTTGTGGCCAGAAGTGTCGTATTCCTCGTCTTGTACGTGGATGACATTCTATTGATAGGAAATGACATTCCTATGCTACAATCTGTCAAAGGATTCTTGTCACACAGGTTCTCCATGAAAGACCTAGGTGATGCCTCTTACATTCTGGGGATCCGGATCTATCGTGATAGATCCAAGAGGATGTTGGGACTTTCGCAGTCCAGGTATATCAACACTATACTAAAAAGATTCAGTATGGAAGATTCTAAGCGCGGTAATCTACCGGCTTGTCACGGAATCACCCTCTCCAAAAAGATGTCTCCCAAGACTGATTTGGAAAGGGAACGCATGTCTATTATACCCTACGCTTCTGCGGTAGGCTCTATAATGTATGCGATGTTGTGTACCAGACCAGATGTAGCTTACGCACTGAGCGTGGTAAGCCGGTATCAGTCAGACCTAGGGGAGAATCACTGGATAGCAGTAAAGAACATTCTCAAGTACTTGAGAAGGACTAAAGAGATGTTCATGGTTTACGGCGGAAAAGACCTCAAGTTAGAGGCCTTTGCTGATTCTGGCTTCCAGAGTGATAAGGACGATTCCAAGTCCATGTCGGGTTATGTCTTTACCCTCAATCGAGGGGCGGTGTGCTGGAAGAGCTCCAAGCAGGACACCGTTGCTGACTCGACGATGGAAGCGGAGAATATTGCTGCTTGCGATGCCGCTAAAGAAGCAGTCTGGATGAAGAAGTTTCTAACAGAACTTCAGGTGGTTCCTACCATAGTTGATCCAATACCTCTGTATTGCGACAACAACGGAGTTATAGCTTTAGCGAAGGAACCAAGGTCCCATCAGAAGTCCAGACACATCTTAAGGCGGTATCACCTGATCAGGGAGATCATTGATCGTCGGGAGATCGAGGTTCGGAGAGTTGCTACTGAAGAGAACATTGCTGATCCATTCTCGAAGGCCCTACCTCAGATTCAGTTCGAGAGGCTACTCGATATCATCGGTCTTCGATACGCCAGTACATGGCCCTAGTGCAAGTGGGAGATTGTTAGTGTATATGCCTTAGGGGCCATTATTGTATCATACTAGTTTGTATATTACTTAATGGAAGCTTGGGATATTCACATGTATATAACAGTCTTGCTAAAACATAGTAGTATGCAATTTGGTTTTTCTATCTTAATATGTGAGTATACGTATTGATAGAGCTCTTAGGATCTTGCTTGACTACCAGCGTTGTGATGGCAGTCACACTAGTAGGGGCTGTGTAGTCTACAAGCATATCTTTATTCAGGTCCCTAGTCATAGGATTATCGAGACAGGGCATCGATACTCCGGAGTAGACTAGTGTGTACGCTTCTCATCCCAGTTGGGGAGATGGTCTGTCCCACAGCCGTCAGTACGACATACTGGAGATAGTATACAGGTGCTCGTTGGGTTACGGGTACACCGGACAGGACTCACAGGGAACTGTTGGTTGGGTTTTTATACTAGTCGTCAGTTAACAGTTCCCAGGTGACATGAGTACAGCATAGTCCGCATACTTGACACTGCTACTTCGCCTCGAGTGTGTCCCACTGTTCTTAGATTGCTACCCTACCACGGATCAAAAGAGTCGTGCAAATAGGTAGCAGTTGGGTGCAGTCCCGAGCACTTGGAGGCAGTGGCGGTTAGACAGGATTCGTCTCTCCCGGTATTAGGAGTTGATATCGCGCTGTGTCAGAGAGCCATTACGCAAAGTCCCTGGCCAGGGCAAGCGAGATTTACTAGTAGGTTCCAGTAGTTTCTCAGGGTGTAATGGGCTTCGCTCCGACATGACTTATACCGCTATTTGGGGACTGACGCTTGCCGCCCCTTAGGCCCGATATGCGATAGTCTTAGACGAAAAAACCGGACTGTACGGAGATTGTCACATCAGGCTCAGTAGGAGTTCGGATGGGTTTTCTCATCGGCCTTCTTATCGACATCTACCTGGGGACCGTTACGTACAGCTAGTGCCGCTTGCGGTCTGTGGTTAAACCCACTGCCAGGGTAGTAGTTGTTATTTATATGTATGCCCTAGAGGCCATTACTATACATAGGATGTATATTGTAGTGGATGCTTGGACATATATAGGGAGGACTTTCTTGCTCGACATGATAGTATGCTATCTGATAGCTCTTTACCTTAACGTGTACACTGATTGTCTCTCTGTTACATGTTGGTAAAGCCCTTAGGATGTGTACTTGACTACCTAGACTATGATGCGGATCATACTAGTGGGGACATGGTAGTCCATAAGTACATCCTTCAAGGTCCCTAGTCGTAGGTGTATCGAGACGGGGCATCGATATACCAGAGTAGACCAGCGTATACCTTCTCGACCCATACAGATGGGCGATGGATGATCCAATATCCATTGGTGTTTGACATCGGAGATGATATACGGCTGCTCAGTGGAGACTGGGTACACTGGACGGACTCGTCGAGAACTCCCAGATGGTATTATACCTTACGTCAGATGGCAGTTCTCTGGTGACACTGGTACATGTTAGTCTGTAGACCCGAGATCGTCATAGAGTCTTGTGTGATTCCCACTGTGCTTTGATTTCCACCTTACCACGTCCAAGAGGGCATGCAAAACGGTGGTTTTTAGGTACAGTCCCGAATCACATGGAGACAATGAGCGATAGGAGGGGATTCGTCTCTCCCGGTATAGGGAGTTGATGTTGCGCTGTGTTCGATTGGCTATAACCGGAAATCCCTGGCCAGGATTGCTGATGTTTACTGGTAAGTGTTACCAGTAGTTTCTCGAACTGTTATAGACCTCATATCGACACGACTTATCGAGCTATTGGGGTCTGACGTTTACCACCCTTAGGCGAGATATGCGACATATCAGACGACGAGACCGGACTGTACGGTAAGTGTTACTGGTTGGATTCACAGGAGTGTGAGCGGGCTTGCTCGTCGATCTTCTGATCGCTCAATACCCAGGTGGCCGTTACGTTTAGCAGACCGCTTGCGGCTTGTGGGTGCTTGATATGATCATCATCTGCTGCCGGCGTATTGACGAGTCTTTAGAGTCCTACACAGAGGTTTCCTGGCTCAAGCGAAACGAAATAGGAGCGCATATGAGATATGTGCGGGACCGAGAATAATGCATGTATGTGATACCGTATTCTGTTCTCGCGATGAATGTATCTATTGGTTGTATGCGATATAACCTAGTTATCGAATAAGGGATTGACTCGATAAGTCGATACATTGGATATTAGTCGGTCATATGCGATATGACCGGATCGTTAAATCAAGTGTTGATTTAATGATTTAATGTATGATTATATATTAGATATATTACTTTACATTAACTAGTTTTGTTCACTTAAAAATGGATTTTCTCACTTGATGTGCACATTGTATATATGATATAGTTTTGTGCACTAGTTTGTATCATGTTTGATGATACATGCAAACTTGGGTTTTTGTTTACTTTAAACCATGTTTAAGTGAATGGTTAGGGTTTTATTATCTTCTCTTGATTATTTTATTTATTTATTCATTATAGCAAGAAAAGAAATGGTTGCTTCTTTTGGATTTACTTTGAAGCTTCATGAAGCTTTGAAAAGTTCAACCATTTTTGTTTCTTTTGCTTAACCTAACCATTCACCTAACCCTAGTTTATTCTCTACACTTAACCATGGTTGCATTATGATAACCATCACTTATTTTTCTATTATTCATAATTCTTTTTCTATCATCTTCTTCTTCTTCTTCATGGAGAAAAAGAAAAGCATGCTTGAAAATGTCTAAGTGATGATTCCAAGTGAGAAATCCAAATCCAAAGTGAACCCACTTCCTATTTCTTCATCCTCTACCACTTGCCTAGTAGTATAGGGTGTTTTCTTCACAAGTTTCTTGACTTGGTGAAGTTGGAGCTTGATCTTGAGTTGCCTCGACGTAGATCATCTTCGGCATCGAAGTCGATGACCTAGCTCGATCATTTCTTCGACGAAACCATCGCTAGAGTCCGGGATCCGATGATCGCAGCGGAAGGACATCATCACGGAGCTAAGGAAGTGGAGGACCGGATCTACAAAGGTTGTAGTCTTTATCACTTAGCAGTAAAGTTGTTTAATACTTGCATGTTTCGCCTAATCTCTAGTTAACGATCTATATTAGGGTTTCTCGGCACCGAAAAAATTTGAAATTGGCATGGTTGGTGCCTTATGAGACCTCATTAGTGTGCCTAGGAACCCTACAGTGGTATCAGAGCTACTAGGCATTGGATGTCGTCCTATGGGGGGTTCTCACTGTGTGACAGTGTGGCGAAGCATAGGCTCTTACCCCCAGGGTGTCCCGAGATCCGAAGGTGTTCCGGCGGGTTGTAGTCCTCGCAAGGGGGCATGCGTAAAAAGTAGCCGCTGAGGGACCCGTTGGTGCCATGGCGACCCCATTGGATGGGGTTGCTTCCTGACCTACAATGGTATCAGAGCCTAGCTAGAGCTTTAGGCGAAGTGTAGACGATGTTAGAAACCCGATCGAACCCGAAACCTTAATTCAAAACCACCCTTTGTACATTTTTTAAAATTATGGAATTTTGTGAATTAAAAATATACAGAAAATTCAGCAGGCTTTTTCAGGGATTACTGTGCAGCACGTGATCATGATTCGACTAAAGCGCGGCGGAACCGCGGCACGAGCATGGCTCGTGCGGCGGTTCCGCGGCCAAGTAGTCACGTCAGCTTTTGAATTTTGCACAGTAATTCCTATCTTTTAGTGCTGTATTTTCTGGGAATTTTTAAGTTCTACTCAAGAGTTGAGTTTTCTGGGTTGTATTGGGAACTCGGTGTTTCGATCGGGAAGTTTGACTTCGTCTGTGTTTTTCCGGATAATTTTAGAAAATGTTGAAAAGTTCGACCGGATATAAATACCCACTTTTTCTCTTGTTGGGAAATTTCTAAGTGTTGAATCTTTCCGTAGTTTAATGACGTTCTAAGTAGTGCAAGTAACGCGATGGACCCTCTAGAAGACAACAAACCTTAACTCGATTATGTGACCGTCTTGAACTGCCCTTTGAACCTTAGGGTTTGGGGCAGTACGACGTGCCACATGTGAGGCGTTGGCTTGATCCTTCTACGGCTGGACCGTTGGTACTGTGGCACGAAGTGAATGTTCTTAAACTTATTTCATGTGTTGAGCTGTTTCGGGAAAACTTGGGTGTTTGATTGTTCGATCGAAAAGTTTAACATTTTTGATTTATCTGGAATGTGATACAATAATTGGAATTCACAAGTAGTTATGAGATAACTGAATGAATGTTATAAATCTAGCGGTTTAGTCTCAAATGATCAGTTGCCACGGAATTTTGATGCGATCAAAAGTCCGTCGCAATCACGTAGCGTACGCGGATACTCGCCGGATAAACTTAATAGACAGCTACACCCCTTAGCCCCGACCAAGTGACTGTAGGAGAACCCCGTCGCCGAAAGCATCCGTTCGGGTGCTCGCGGTAGCGGTGTTCCTCCTTAGTGCACTTCGTCGACGGTATCAGGGGGTGCGGCCGTCTACTAAAGTTTGCGACGAGCATTCGGTCAGGATGCCGGGAATCTTGTTGAATTGCTCGACTAGATATTGAAAAGAGTTTTCGATAAATGAGACTAAAATGCGGGGTTTATAATTGTTAGGCATGTGATGTCTAAGGAATTCATTTGATTAGGCATGCGATGTCTAAAAAGTTTGCGGATTCCAACTGTTGTAGTTTTACACTTTCTTTTCTGTGACCGTAAATGTAATATGTGATATCGCCGGTTTCGTTGCTATATGTCAACGATAATTGGGATACGCATGTTTACTTACGTTAATGACATGTGATGTTATGCTGGATATGTTATATTGGATTGTCGTGTTTGAATAGCCGGGGGTTTTTATGTGAGATGAGTGTTTTTCATTTTCATTCATATAAAAACTTGTATGTAATATTCTTTTATTGGGGCACTTCCAGGTTGCGGAAGATGTCACCTTTTGTATATTATTTACTTTTCCGCACTAGGATAGACCTAAGGAGGGGAGCACAAGTGACTGGGTTCTAGGGTCCAGCGGGAGACCAACTCGAGGAGTCGAGTCCGGGTCTCCTAACTCTAGAATTGGTAGGGTTGCTTGCCGCTTTCGTAGGGGTCTAGGGGTGTGGGTTTGGCTATTCATCGCGACCGTGGAATCCGTGTTTTATACTGGCTCGTATTGAAAACACGGACGTCCTAGTATATCCAATATTTCATATGATATTTTCTGCTGCGATATCTGTGATGTGATCATTTGATGTTCTATGATAAATACTGTATATAGTATATATGATATATTATATAGACGTTACTTATGTTTTACACTCGCGCTAGCCCTGCCCTGGTCTGCCGTTAGTCACCTAACCTAACGGTGCACGAGGGGACATCGAGGCAAACACGGATGGCATAAGTGTACGTCGTATTTATCTGTGATGTTTAGGTGCTTAAATGATGGGACTTCATTAATGAGATTAATGAAATAAAAGAAACCTAAAGATGTTGTGGAATCGAATTTCAAAAATAAAACAGGTAGCTACAGTTCTTGCTTTGCACAGCGGTATATATGATATATCCTGCACCTTATTCGATGAGGAAAGGGCCGACGATCCCTTCACCGGGAGTGATCCCTTTAGCAGTAACTGGCAGATGCTACAACTCTCGGTTTGTCTTTTGATTGCTTCTATAGTTTCTGCTTTGCACAGTGATATATATGATATATCCCGCACCTCATTCGACGAGGAAAGGGCCGACGATCCCTTCACCGGGAGTGACTCCTTTAGCAAAACTAGAAAAGCCTAAAAAACACTCCATTTTAAAATCATTTGATTCTATAACGATATCAAGTTCATTACGCAATAGGTTTTCAGAAAAACCTGTCGTAGCCCTCCGTCATTTCAGATAAGTCCTACTTAGTATTCGTACTACGTTTGTTGGCCTGCGTCAAGGCATAGTGTGCGGTAGCTAACTAGTATTTATCTGTTTATGCATATGATGCAGATTGGATTAGGGTAGTCGTGCGACTTTGTTGGCCCGCGTCAAGGATCGTGCGGGTGGGTTTAATTCAATCAAGAAATGACGGGTTGAACTTGACTAGCGGACTATGGTTTGTTGGCCTGCGTCAAGGTCATAGGACGCTAGGGGCAAAATATTATCGGGAATTTCAAGTGTTGAAATTTGCAATGAGATTGCATACCTTCTATGAGATAGTTGGATCCCGATACCCGCTGCGAGTAAGAGTTACTCCTGGGAGAGTTTTACACATTACAATTAGCCGATCTAGTAGGTGTTTAGAAAGGTGTCAACGGGGTTACGCCTCTGGGAAAACGAGGTTTACATTAATTAGGTTCGTGCGAAAGCACGGGGGACCTCCCTCAAAGTATCGACACTGGCCTGCTGAAAGATTGGTGAACTTGTAGTGTGTAATTAATCCCGGCTAGTCTTTCCTTTTAGGGTTTGAAGGAAGATTTGATAAAACAGTGGGATCCATCCTGATTAGATAAAATATTAACCAATCTATTCTTGCAAGAGCGCACGCTGAGTGTTTTCTTCTCTCTCTCTCCAGGTAGCGACCATATCATGCCTTAATCAAGATAATAATATGGAATATTGTCCGAACCTACTTGTTATACTGAGCTGGGGAACGTTGGTCCCGCTCTAACTTATAATTGTTATAAGACAGAGCAGGAAATTGGGGAATACCAGATTTTCCATGCCGCCCAAACGAAGAAAGTGCATGATGATGCATCTTCTTCGGGTGTGTTCATTACAAAGAACTGTTTCTCAGTATCCTCTGCGTCCTGGGTATTTGATACCAGATCAGGATCCCAGTTATGTAATCTGTTACATAGGGCTACAGAAAGGTAGAGAACTGAGAATGGGTGATAAGTTTCATGAGACAGAAAACGGTGCAAGTGTTGTAGCCAAGTCTGTTGGTCACTGTCACCCTGTATCCCAAATACATTGATTCTGAACAAATGTTATTAGATACCGAACCTGATATACAAAATCATATCAGTCTCTTTATTAGTAAAGAAATGATAAAATTTTGTATTGTTGGATAATGTTTTGAATATTTTCTATATCAAAAGTTGATCGGTTCAGGCACGTTATCTAAAAGCATTGACGTTCTAAATCAAAATACAGTTCTTAGTATACAAAATACACACAAGAGGAAGAGTTCAGAAATGAACGGATCCTTCTTGAGGTATTGTAGACTAGGTCATATCAATGCGACCCGACTAGCTAAGTTGCACATAGATGCATATTTAAATCTGTTTGAATTTACATCTTGTGAAACTTGCCAGTCATGTCACAGAGATAAGATGACCATAGCTCTGTTTACTGGAAATAGAGAAAGAGTTAGTGAACTCTTGGGACTGATACATGATGATGTATGTAAGGTCCCCTATCTACACATGCCAGGACTGGTTCTTTATACTTCATTACATTCTCTGATGATCTCTCAAGATTCAGACATATGTTCCTGTTGAAACACAAGTCAAAACCTTTTGAGATATTCACAGAATATAAGTTAGAAGTAGAGAACCAATACGGGTATAAATATTATGTCCTTTGATGAGATCAAGGAGGAGAATACTTGTGCATAGAATTCCTGGACTATTCTAAAGGAGAATGAGATTCTCTCTCAGCATTACTCCTCCGTATACACCATAGCACGATGGTATATCGGGACGGAGCAATAACACCCTATGTGATATGGTGTGCTCTATGATGAGTACTACTGAGTTTCCTATTTCCTTTTGGGAGTTATGCGCTTGAGAAGCTGCATACCTATTGAATAGGGTTCAAATCAAATCAGTTGCCTACCACTTCATATGTGATATGGAAAGGGAAGAGCCCATATTTTAAGTTAGTTAAGATTTGGGGTTGTCCGGCCTATGTCTAAAAGCAAAATCCGGACAAGCTCGAGGCAAGGTCTGTTATGTAGAACTAGAAAGGTTCCATATATACAAACTACAGCAGATGATTTGGTAGAACCAAAGGATTCAATAGTTACCAACGAACCTCAGCCTCTCCGCCGATCTAGTAGGGTTCCTCACCCACCTGAGAGATACTTCGGTTTCTCTATGACAGTGGGAGTGAGGATTGCATCATGAGATGATGACCCAACTAGTTTCGAGCTGGCCATAAGGAGTAAGACTCTATAAGAATGGCTGGATGCTTAGTGATCTGAGATGGAATCCATGTACACCAACAAAGTATGGACTTTGGTTGCTTTATCTGAAGGGTTAAATCCTCATCAGGAGCAAGTATATCTTGAGAAGATTACTTGGTGTATATGGAAAAGTTGAGACTTTCAAAGCTAGACTTGTTAAAGGTTTGCATCATTGACCAGGTAGGGATCATGATGAAACTTTTTCTAAGGAGCTATGGTTAAGTCCATCCAGATCCTACTTGCCACGGCTACATACCATGACTACAATATCTGGCGGTTGAGTGTCATGACTGCTTTTCTAAATGATGTTTTAGAAGAGAAAGTCTATAAGTACACAGTCAGAAGGCTTCATAGACAGTGGGAGCAGCGGAAACGTGTGCAAGATATTTTATGTGATGAAGCAGGCATCGCGGAGTTGGAACATCTGTTTTGATGAGTTAGTCAAACAGTTTGACATCATCAAAATGGTAGATTAACCTTGTATATACAAAAAGGTAGTAGGGAGTATGGTAGTGATCCTCGTAGAGTACGTGGATGACATACTCTTGATAGGGAAGGAGTTTCCTATGCTACGCTCAATCAATCTCCGCTTATCACAATGATTCTCCTCATAGGATCAAAGTGATACCTACTAAATCCTGGGTTTTGGATCTATTAGATAGATTTAAATGGATGTTAGGATTCTCACTAGATGTAGTAAGATGGTATCAATCGATCCAGGGGAGAATCACTGGAAGTGTTCCAGAGTGAAAAGGACGACTGAAAGTCGGTCACAGGTATTGTCTTTACCCTCAGTAAAGGGACGGTATGTTGGAAGAGTTCCAAGCTAGATACCGTGGCAAACTAGACGATAAAGGCTGGATACATCGCTACTTAAGATGCTACCAAAGAGGCTGTTTGGGTGTATATTGGTTCATGAGATGAACTAGGTTCCTACCATTGTATGACAATGGAAGTGTGGCTTTGGCCCGGGAACCCCAGTCCCATCAGTGTGTTAGTGTATATACCCTAGAGGCCATTACTGTATCATACTAGTTTGTATATTACTTGATGGAAGCTTGGGATATTCACAGTTGTATATACAATCTTGCTCGAAATGGTAGTATGCTACTTGGTTTGTCTCTGCTTTAATATGTGCATGTGTTTCTTTTAGCATATTGCCGATATACATATTAGTAGAGCCCTTAGGATCTTTGCTTGATTACCAGCGTTGTGATGGCGCTCGCACTCGTGTGAGCTGGGTGATCTATAAGCACATCCTTATACAGGTCCCTAGTCGTTGGACTATCGAGACAGGGCATCGATACTCCGGAGTAGACTAGCGTATGCGCTTCTCATCCCAGTGTGGGAGACGGTCTGTCCCACAGCCGTCAGTACGTCGTACTTGAGATAGTATACGGG
This sequence comes from Agapanthus africanus, assembly GCA_030015575.1. Classification (NCBI taxonomy): domain Eukaryota; kingdom Viridiplantae; phylum Streptophyta; class Magnoliopsida; order Asparagales; family Amaryllidaceae; genus Agapanthus; species Agapanthus africanus. The sequence continues at coordinate 649,740,514 of CM057341.1, read as the reverse complement.
TGCTCGTTGGGTTACGAGTACACTGGACAGGACTCGTCGGGGACTGTTGGTTGGTATTATACCTATCGTCAGTTATCAGTTCCCAGGTGACATGAGTACAGCTTAGTCCGTTGACTTGACACTGTCACTTCGCCTCGAGTGTGTTCCCACTGCACTTTGATTACTACCCTACCACGGCTCAAAGGAGTCGTGCAAACAGGTAGTTTTTGGGTGCAGTCCCGAAGCACTTGGAGGCAGTGACGGTTAGACAGGATTCGTCTCTCCCGGTATTGGGGGTTGACATCGCGCTGTGTCCAGGAAAGCCATTACACGAGTAGTCCCTGGCCAGGGCAAGCGAGATATACTGGTAGGTTTCCAGTGTTATCTCAGGGTGTTCTGGGCTACACTCCGACACGACTTGTACCGCTATTAGGGGACTAACGTTCACCGCCCCCTAAGCCCGCCATGCGATGTATCAGACGAACAGACCGGACTGTACGGAGATTGTCACATACAGGCTCAGTAGGAGTTCGGATGGGGTTCACCTCGTCAGTCTTCTTATCGACATCTACCTGGGGACCGTTACGTACAGCTAGTGCCGCTTGCGGTCTGTGGTTAAACCCACTGCCAGCGTAGTGTCGAGTCTTTAGAGTCCCACACAGAGAGCCATTCGCCTTTAGGCAAAATGAGTAGAGGTCGCATGGTTTTGCGACAGGGTTCGTTCGCATTCGCGCACTTGTGCACGTTTGCTGTCCGGACAGTTTATACTAGCGGGCTTTGGTTTAAGACGGATCCTAGTATATGATTTGAGATTGGTTTTTCTCAGTGTATTCGTGTTCCTCGGATCATGAATGAGGGTGCGTATGCACAGTTGCTTGAGATTGAGGGAGAGGACCTTGATTAGGGTTAATGGCTATTGTCATTTTATTAACCCTAATGTTTATGTGTGTATTATTGTTAATTAATAATTAGTTTAATAATTGTCCATGGTTATGGTTGTTGACCATTTGACTTCTTTGACTTGTTGACCTAGGTTGACACTTTGACCATCATCATTTCTTTTGGAAGATACTTTTTGATCCTCACAAATTGAAATGATAATGGTCATATCATGATTAACCATGACAATTATCTAGCTAATTATTTAATTAAAATAATACATATATACTTGTGAGAATGGTTCAATTATTCTCATTCTATCATTTCATTTCTCTCTCTTGTTCTTCCTCTCCCTCAAGCTCTCTCCCTCTCATGTGTTGAGAAACACTTGAGCTTGAGAAAAACCCTCTCTTGATCTTCTCTACTCTCATCTAGGGTTCAAGTATTAGCACTTCTTGCACCCTAGTTACTCCTAGCTAGGAGTTGAAGCCAAAGGTTGAGGCTTTCGGGTGGATCTTTCTTTGACGGGAGAAGACGACAAGGTGACCTCCTTCCACTACTTCTAGGAGCAAGGAGAGAAGGACAAAAGACCAAAGGTATAACCTTTCTACCACTTAGCTACCTTTTAGTTAGCTTTAGCAAGTTTTTGTGTAGTAAAGATCCTTTAAGCATAGTCCATGCTGCCTATAGTTGATAAAAATCCGTTTTTTATTATGTTTTCCGCCTCCCCGTAAGCACCGGGGTGGGCAACGTGGACTTACAGTGGTATCAGAGCCTAACTAAACGTAAACTTGCTAGGTAGTAAAGTGTGTCGAAGTTCGAAACGAAAAAAATCGAAAAACCAAACTTTTCAAAACCCTAGTTTCTGTTAAATTTTTTTCTGGTCAAAATAAAATTTGTTATACAGCTAAAATCGTCTCAGGGTTTTTTAAAGATAACCACCAAAAACGAGCCAGAGATCTTACCAAAGAACCGCGGTTCCGCGGCAATAGCAAGCTATTGCCGCGTAACCGCGGCCGTCTTGTCTCCTCTCTGCCTCGATTTTGGTGCAGTGTATCTCTGGCTTGGTTTTAGGATTTTTGAGATATATTATATGTGCCCAGATTTTCCAGAATAGAATTTTATTTTTGGGGGCCTATAATTCCGTATTTTTTTCGAACTTCAATACACTTTGACTATAAAGGTTATATCTGTGATGTTTGCATGTATTGAACGTCGGCTAATCGCTATATGTCGATTAGTCGGGGTTATACATCTCTGTGATCTGTGATTGATATTGGTATGTGTATATGAATGGGTTGGATTGTCGCGGGTGAATAGCCGGGATGGATGTGAGATGAGTGTTGCTTTTCTTTCATTCATTTGTAATATGTAAATTGATGTAATATTATTATTTGTTTGGCCGCACAACCGGGTCGGGGTTGTAGCCGTCATTGTATAATTCTTTTTACTGTTTTTGCTCCTAGGATAGACCCATGGAGGGGGTGCACAAACTACCGGGTATCTCGAAGTGCCGAGTGGCCTACTCACGGTGGTGAGGGAGGTTGCTTCGCTTCGGGTACTTGGCGGGTAGTTTGCCGCACCCGTAGGGGTCTTGGGTGGGGTATTTGGCTATCCACCGCGACCGTGTAATCCGCTTTTCGTTGCAGGCTCGAACGGATTGCGGATTCCTAGTATATCCAATGTATTCATCTGTGATCTGTAATGTCTATCATTGCTATATATTTATATATGATAACTATTTAGGCGTTGCTTATGTTTTACAGCCGCGCTAGCCCAGCCCCCGCTCTGTCGTTAGTTAAGTAACCTAACGGGTGATGACGGGGCCCCGTGGCGAATGCGAATGGCATAAGCGTACGTCATATTTTGGTTGTTTTCTGCAATGGTAGGATTAAATGATGGGATGCATTAAAAGAACTAATGCAAGAAAATAAACCAAGTTAAAGTCGATTGGAACACTTTGAAAACCACTCGGTTCTTTTCAAAACTAAACTTTTAAACGCGGAGCTTGAACCACTCCTTTTAAAAGCTATGTCGTTCCATCGATTAGATCAAGTTCACTACGTTCACGGTTTCTCCAAAACCATCCGTAGCCCTCCGTCATTCCACATGAATGGTCAAAAAGTATTCAAGCTATGTATTTTGGCCAAAGTCAAGGCATAGTGATTGGTAGCTATTGGGTATTCATGTGCAGCATAGATAGATGCGTTGGTTTGGGATAGTCGTGCTACCATTTTGGCCAAAGTCAAGGGTAGGTACGGGTGGGTCCAAATTAACCAGGAGAATGACGGGTAGAACTTGACATGTGACTTATGATATTTTGGCCAAAGTCAAGGTCATAAGAGCATGGGGCAAAAATCCACATCGGGAGTTTCATAAGTACTGAAACTTGCTAGCTTTGCATACCATTTGGAGTGTGATGATTCTGGTCGGATTCCTTCGGTTTTATCACGCGATGATATTTGGATCCCGATCCTACTGTGAGTATATGCTACTCCTCGGGAAAACTCTCACTTAACGATCAATGCTATAAACTTAGTAGGTGTCTAGAAAGGTGTTAGCGGGGCTACGCCCACAGGGAAAAGAGGTTACTTAATTAAGGAACTTCACGAAAGCGTTGGAAAACCTCCCTCGAAGTACTGACACTGGCCTGGCTGAACAGTTAAGCAAGTATTGTACGGTGAGAGTAATCCTGACTAATCCTTTCTTTACGGTTTGAGAAGGGATTCGAGAGACAGTGGGAGCCATCCAGTTTAGACAAATTAAAAACCACTCTAAACTTGCAAGAGCATCATGCTAAAGTGTTTCTTTTCTCTCTCCTAATTGCAGCGACCATTCAAGATGACCGGACTTAAGTTATTACTAGATAAAAACATATTGACAGGGCCAAACTACAAAGATTGGCTCAGGAATGTCAAGATGGCAATCACTTACGACAAGTTGGGGTATGTCCTTACCACCAAAGCACCCCCTGTCCCAGGTCCCACCTCCAGCGTCGCGGATAAGGAAATCCGTAAGACATGGGAGATAGATTGCGCGAAGGCCAAATGCCTCTTATTAGCCTCGATGGACAATGAACATCAGCGGAGGCACGAGAATATGGACCTAGAGTCCATATTTCTTCATACAAAAGAACTGTATGGGGAGCAGTCTCGTATCGCTAGATACGAAGTGTCGAAGAAGCTATTTTCGGCAAGGTTGGCCGTCGGATCATCGGTAGCGGAATACGTGCTTAAGATGATTGGCTACATTGAGGAGCTCGCGGACCTTGGGACCACGTTGGAGAATGAACTCTATACTGATTTGATTCTCCAGTCCCTTCCTTCCACTTACGCCCAGTTTATTCTTAACTTCAACATGCAAGGAAAGAAGGTTGAACTTTCCGAGCTTCTGAACATGTTGAGGAGTGCAGAGGGCACCCTACAGAAGGGTAGGGAGACATCCACTTTGTTTGTAGGAGGATCTTCCTCTTCTAGGTCCACGGCGAAAGCCAAAGGCAAGAAGAAGAAAGCCCCCGCCAAACCAAGAGGCGGTGTCGGTAAAGTGGATACGAAGGGAAAAGAAAAGGCAACAAAGATAGCGGGGAAGCTAGTGGGGAAGGAAGAATGCTTCTATTGTCATAAAAGTGGTCACTGGAAACAGGATTGCAAGGCTTGGAAGGCCAGAACACAGGATTTGAAGCGAGTTGCAGCTTCAGCTTCAGGTGTGTATGTTATTGAAAACTGTCTATCAATAAACTCTACATCCTGGGTATTGGATACCGGATCAGGATCTCATATCTGTAATTCTTTGTAGGCGTTGAGAAAGCGTAGAGTTTTAAAGACAGGTGACATGACCCTCAGAGTTGCGAACGGTGCTAGCATGGATGCTGAGGCCGTGGGGGACTATCACCTGGGATTGTCGGATGGACATTTTTTGGTTTTGCGTAGTTGTTATTATGTACCAAATGCAACCTGTAATATCATTTCTGTATCTTTATTGTCTAAAGAAGGTTATGAATTTGCATTTGTAAGTAATGTAGTGAACATTCACCTTAATCAAGTTTTGATTGGGTCAGGTACATTGAACAACGGTATATACGTATTAAACCAGCCACAGGTTTTCAATGTCCAGAATACACACAAAAGAAAGTCTCCAGAAATCGATAAAACTTTCTTATGGCATTGTAGACTGGGTCACATCAATGAGAGAAGGTTGACTAAGTTACATGCAGAAGGATATTTGGATTTATTCGAATATCAATCGTATGCCACTTGTCAATCCTGTCTTAAAGGAAAGATGACAAAGACTCCGTTTACTGGACACGGAGAAAGAGCGAGCGAGCTCTTGGAACTCGTACACAGCGACGTGTGCGGTCCAATGTCTATACATGCGCGAAGTGGTTATTCTTACTTCATTACTTTTACGGATGACTTTTCAAGGTACGGTTATGTCTTCTTAATGAAACATAAATCCGAGGCTTTTGAAAAATTCCAGGAATATAAGAATGAAGTAGAAAAACAAACAGGCAAAAGTATAAAGACACTGAGATCTGATCGAGGTGGTGAATACTTGAGTGCCGAGTTCCTGGGTTACTTAAAAGAGAATGGAATTCTCTCTCAGCTTACTCCTCCATACACTCCGCAACATAATGGTGTATCGGAGAGATGGAACCGAACCCTATTGGATATGGTACGGTCCATGATGAGTAATGCTGAGTTGCCGCGATCGTTTTGGGGATATGCGCTAGAATCAGCTGCATACCTTTTGAACCGGGTTCCAACTAAGACTGTGCCTACTACACCATATCAGATATGGTGTGGGAAGAAACCCTATCTTAATCATATTAAGACATGGGGATGTCCAGCTTTTGTAAAAAAGCAGCATGCGGACAAGCTCGAGGCACGCTCAGTACAGTGCAAGTTTGTGGGATATCCAAAGAACTCCAAGGGATATTACTTCTATTGCGAAGAGGAACCAAAAGTCCTTGTTTCTCGCCATGCCCACTTTCTAGAACACCGGTTCATAGAAAAAGAATTAAGTAGGAGCGCAATAGAACTGGAAGAAATTCTAGAACCACGAGCTATTACTGAAAGCTTGGTTGATCCAGAGGGTTCGAAAGATCAGGACATTCCCACGCCACTCCGCAGTAGTAGTAGGCAGTCTCATCTGCCCGAGAGATACTACGGTTTTCTCATTGACGGGGATAGAGAGGATTGCATCACAGACTGTGATGAGCCTACTAGCTTCCAACAAGCCATACAGAGCGTCGACTCGGTAAAATGGCTGGATGCAATGCGGACCGAGATGGAGTCCATATACACCAACAAAGTATGGACGTTGGACATTGCTCCAGACGGGGTAAAATCCGTAGGATGCAAGTGGATCTTCAAAAGGAAGATTGGTGTAGATGGACAGGTTGAGACCTATAAAGCTAGACTGGTTGCAAAGGGTTTTCGTCAGCGACCTGGTTTGGACTACGACGAAACCTTTTCTCCAGTAGCTATGCTGAAATCCATTCGGATCCTTCTTGCCATTGCTGCCTTCCACGATTATGAGATTTGGCAGATGGACGTAAAGACAGCTTTTCTAAATGGTCATTTAGAGGAGTGTGTCTATATGGATCAGCCAGAGGGTTTCATTCAGAGTGGGAGCAGCGGAAAGGTGTGCAAGTTGCTTAAGTCCATTTATGGACTAAAGCAGGCATCGCAGAGTTGGAACATCTGTTTTGATGAGACGGTCAAGGAATTTGGCTTTATCAAAAATCCAGATGAACCATGCATCTATTGTAGATTTGTAGCGAGAACTGTAGTATTCCTCGTTTTATACGTGGATGACATTCTCTTAATAGGAAATGACATTCCTATGCTACAATCTGTCAAGGGGTTCTTGTCACACAGGTTCTCCATGAAAGACCTGGGTGATGCCTCATACATTCTGGGTATCCGGATCTACCGTGACAGATCCAAGAGGATATTGGGACTTTCACAGTCCAGGTACATCGACACCATACTGAAGAGATTCAGTATGGAAGATTCTAAGCGCGGTAATTTACCGGCTTGTCACGGGATCACCCTCTCCAAAGAGATGTCTCCCAAGAATGATTTGGAGAGGGATCGCATGTCTATTATACCCTACGCTTCTGCGGTAGGCTCTATAATGTATGCGATGTTGTGTACCAGACCGGATGTGGCTTATGCACTGAGTGTGGTAAGCATGTATCAGTCAAACCCAGGGGAGAAACATTGGATAGCAGTAAAGAACATTCTCAAGTACCTGAGAAGGACTAAGGAGATGTTCTTAGAGTATGGCGGAAAAGACCTGCAGATTGAGGCCTTTGCTGACTCCAGCTTCCAGAGTGACAAGGATGATTCCAAGTCCATGTCGGGTTTTGTCTTCACCCTCAATGGAGGGGCGGTGTGTTAGAAGAGCTCCAAATAGGAAACCGTTGCTGACTCGACGATGGAAGCGGAATACATCGCTGCATCTGATGCCGCAAAAGAAGCTGTCTGGATGAGGAAGTTCTTGAGAGAACTTCAGGTGGTTCCGTCCATTGTTGACCCAATACCTCTGTATTGCGACAACAACGGGGCTATAGCTTTAGCGAAGGAACCCAGATCCCATCAGAAATCCAGACACATCTTAAGGCGGTATCACCTGATCAGGGAGATCGTGGATCGCCAGGAGATCGAGGTCCGGAGAGTTGCACCAGAGGATAACACTGCAGATCCATTCACCAAGGCCTTGCCCCAGACTCAGTTCGAGCGGCTGATCGAGATGATAGGTCTTCGATACGCCAGTACATGGCCTTAGTGCAAGTGGGAGATTGTTAGTGTATATGCCCTAGATGCCATTACTGTATCATACTAGTTTGTATATTACTTGATGGAAGCTTGGGATATTCACAGTTGTATATACAATCTTGCTCGAAATGGTAGTATGCTACTTGGTTTGTCTCTGCTTTAATATGTGCATGTGTTTCTTTTAGCATATTGCTGATATACATATTAGTAGAGCCCTTAGGATATTTGCTTGATTACCAGCATTGTGATGGCGCTCGCACTCGTGGGAGCTGGGTGATCTATAAGCACATTCTTATACAGGTCCCTAGTCATTGGACTATCGAGACAGGGCATCGATACTCCGGAGTAGACTAGCGTATGCGCTTCTCATCCCAGTGTGGGAGACGGTCTGTCCCACAGCCGTCAGTACGTCGTACTTGAGATAGTATACGGGTGCTCGTTGGGTTACGAGTACACTGGACAGGACTCGTCGGGGACTGTTGGTTGGTATTATACCTATCGTCAGTTATCAGTTCCCAGGTGACATGAGTACAGCTTAGTCCGTTGACTTGACACTGTCACTTCGCCTCGAGTGTGTTCCCACTGCACTTTGATTACTACCCTACCACGGCTCAAAGGAGTTGTGCAAACAGGTAGTTTTTGGGTGCAGTCCCGAAGCACTTGGAGGCAGTGACGGTTAGACAGGATTCGTCTCTCCCGGTATTGGGGGTTGATATCGCGCTGTGTCCAGGAGAGCCATTACACGAGTTGTCCCTGGCCAGGGCAAGCGAGATATACTGGTAGGTTTCCAGTGTTATCTCAGGGTGTTCTGGGCTACACTCCGACACGACTTGTACCGCTATTAGGGGACTGACGTTCACCACCCCCTAGGCCCGCCATGCGAGGTATCAGACGAACAGACCGGACTGTACGGAGATTGTCACATACAGGCTCAGTAGGAGTTCGGATGGGGTTCACCTCGTCAGTCTTCTTATCGACATCTACTTGGAGACCGTTACATACAGCTAGTGCCGCTTGCGGTCTGTGGTTAAACCCACTGCCAGCGTAGTGTCGAGTCTTTAGAGTCCCATACAGAGAGCTATTCGCCTTTAGGCAAAATGAGTAGAGGTCGCATGGTTTTGCGACAGGGTTCGTTCGCATTCGCGCACTTGTGCACGTTTGCTGTTCGGACAGTTTATACTAGCGGGCTTTGGTTTAAGCCGGATCCTAGTATATGATTTGAGATTGGTTTTTCTCAGTGTATTCGTGTTCCTCGGATCACGAATGCGGGTGCGTATGCACAGTTGCTTGAGTTTGAGGGAGAGGACCTTGATTAGGGTTAATGGCTATTGTCATTTTATTAACCCTAATATTTATGTGTGTATTATTGTTAATTAATAATTAGTTTAATAATTGTCCATGGTTATGGTTGTTGACCATTTGACTTCTTTGACTTGTTGACCTAGGTTGACACTTTGACCATCATCATTTCTTTTGGAAGATGCTTTTTGATCCTCACAAATTGAAATGATAATGGTCATATCATGATTAACCATGACAATTATCTAGCTAATTATTTAATTAAAATAATACACATATACTTGTGAGAATGGTTCAATTATTCTCATTCTATCATTTCATTTCTCTCTCTTGTTCTTCCTCTCCCTCAAGCTCTCTCCCTCTCATGTGTTGAGAAACACTTGAGCTTGAGAAAAACCCTCTCTTGATCTTCTCTACTCTCATCTAGGGTTCAAGTATTAGCACTTCTTGCACCCTAGTTACTCCTAGCTTGGAGTTGAAGCCAAAGGTCGAGGCTTTCGGGTGGATCTTTCTTTGACGGGAGAAGACGACAAGGTGACCTCCTTCCACTACTTCTAGGAGCAAGGAGAGAAGGACAAAAGACCAAAGGTATAACCTTTCTATCACTTAGCTACCTTTTAGTTAGCTTTAGCAAGTTTTTGTGTAGTAAAGATCCTTTAAGCATAGTCCATGCTGCCTATAGTTGATAAAAATCCGTTTTTTATTATGTTTTCCGCCTCCCCGTAAGCACCGGGGTGGGCAACATGGACTTACACAGTGACCCAGACGTATTCTAAGGCAGCATCACCTGATCATGGAGATGGTTGATCTCCAAGGACATCGTGGTTAGGAGAGTAGACTCAGAGGACAACACGGCGGATCCACTTACAAAGGCCTTTTCCCAGAGAGAGACTTTTATGGGATGGTTGAGTATGAGATACTACAACCACAGCTATCAGATGGCCCAAGTGCAAGTGGGAGATTGTTAGTTATATGTATGCCCTAGAGGCCATTACTATACATAGGATGTATATTGTAGTGGATGCTTGGACATATATAGGAAGGACTTTCTTGCTCGACATGATAGTATGCTATCTGGTTGTTCTTTACCTTAACGTGTACACTGATTGTCTCTCTGTTACATGTTGGTAAAGCCCTTAGGATGTGTACTTGACTACCTAGACTATGATGCGGATCATACTAGTGGGGACATGGTAGTCCACAAGTACATCCTTCAAGGTCCCTAGTCGTGGGTGTATCGAGACGGGGCATCGATATACCAGAGTAGACTAGCGTATACCTTCTCGACCCATACAGATGGGCGATGGATGATCCCATATCCATTGGTGTTTGACATCGAAGATGATATACGGGTGCTCAGTGGAGACTGGGTACATTGGACGGACTCGCCGAGAACTCCCAGATGGTATTATACCTTACGTCAGATGGCAGTTCTCTTGTGACACTGGTACAGGTTAGTCTGTAGACCCGAGATCGTCATTGATTCTTGTGTGATTCCCACTGTGCTTTGATTTCCATCTTACCACGTCCAAGAGGGCGTGCAAAACGGTGGTTTTTGGGTACAGTCCCGAATCACATGGAGGCGATGAGCGATAGGAGGGGATTCGTCTCTCCCGGTATAGGGAGTTGATGTTGCGCTGTGTTCGATTGGCTATAACCGGAAATCCCTGGCCAGGGTTGCTGAGATTTACTGGTAAGTGTTACTAGTAGTTTCTCGAACTGTTATAGACCTCATATCGACACGACTTATCGAGCTATTGAGGTCTGACGTTTACCACCCTTAGGCGAGATATGCGACATATCAGACGACGAGACCGGACTGTACGGTAAGTGTTACTGGTTGGATTCACAGGAGTGTGAGCGGGCTTGCTCATCGATCTTCTGATCGCTCAATACCCGGGTGGCCGTTACGTTTAGCAGACCGCTTGCGGCTTGTGGGTGCTTGATATGATCATCATCTACTGCCGGCGTATTGACGAGTCTTTAGAGTCCTACACAGAGGTTTCCTGGCTCAAGCGAAACGAAATAGGAGCGCATATGAGATATGTGCGGGACCAAGAATAATGCGTGTATGTGATACCATATTCTGTTCTCGCGATGAATGTATCGATTGGTTGTATGCGATATAACCTAGTTATCGAATCAAGGATTGATTCGATAAGTCGATACATTGGATATTAGTCGGTCATATGCGATATGACCGGATCGTTAAATCAAGTGTTGATTTAATGATTTAATGTATGATTATATATTAGATATATTACTTTACATTAACTAGTTTTGTTCACTTAAAAATGGATTTTCTCACTTGATGTGCACATTGTATATATGATATAGTTTTGTGCACTAGTTCGTATCATGTTTGATGATACATGCAAACTTGGGTTTGTGTTTAATTTAAACCATGTTTAAGTGAATGGTTAGGGTTTTATTATCTTCTCTTGATTATTTTATTTATTTATTCATTATAGCAAGAAAAGAAATGGTTGCTTCTTTTGGATTTACTTTGAAGCTTCATGAAGCTTTGAAAAGTTCAACCATTTTTGTTTCTTTTGCTTAACCTAACCATTCACCTAACCCTAGTTTATTCTCTATACTTAACCATGGTTGCATTATGATAACCATCACTTGTTTTTCTATTATTCATAATTCTTTTTCTATCATCTTCTTCTTCTTCTTCATGGAGAAAAAGAAAAGCATGCTTGAAAATGTCTAAGTGATGATTCCAAGTGAGAAATCCAAATCCAAAGTGAACCCACTTCCTATTTCTTCATCCTCTACCACTTGCCAAGTAGTATAGGGTGTTTTCTTCATAAGTTTCTTGACTTGGTGAAGTTGGAGCTTGATCTTGAGTTGCCTCGACGTAGATCATCTTCGGCATCGAAGTCGACGACCTAGCCCGATCATTTCTTCGACGAAACCATCGCTAGAGTCCGGGATCCGATGATCGCAGCGGAGGGACATCATCACGGAGCTAAGGAAGTGGAGGACCGGATCTACAAAGGTTGTAGTCTTTATCACTTAGCAGTAAAGTTGTTTACTACTTGCATGTTTCGCCTAATCTCTTGTTAACGATCTATATTAGGGTTTCTCGGCACCGAAAAAATTTGAAATTGGCATGGTTGATGCCTTGTGAGACCTCATTAGTGTGCCTAGGAACCTTACAGTAGTCGAGTCATTAGAGTCCCACACAGAGAGTTTCCCTGCTCCAGGCGAAACGATATAGAAGTCGTATGGTTTTACGACAAGGGTTCGGACGCATACGTGTGTTTACGCACGTACGACTTTCGGACAGTTTTTACTAGTCGGCTTTGGTTTAAGCCAGATTCTAGTATCGGGATATTGGATTTATACAGTCTAAATTTTTTCCGTGTTTTCACGGATGGGAGGGGCGTTCTCGTAATTTTACGAGAAGCTTCTAGAAGATGATGACTTGGGGGTGTAGGTGTCATTTGCATTAAATGAGATTAGTGAGTCATATGAGTGATTCATCCATGTCATTAATGCATCATAAATGCTTAATGACTCATGGAGATGAATCACCCTTTGATATTTATCAAGCATGGTTGTAAATCCTTTATTTTCTTTTATTGGATAAATGATAATGCTTGATATATATTATGATAGATCATTATCTCATCTCATTCTCATGCTCACCTTCTCTCTCCTCAAGCTCTCTCTCTTCAAACCCTAATCCTCCCCTCTCATGTGTTGAGATCAAGGATTAGATTAGACTACTTAATCCATAACCCTTCTCTATATCACCTAGGTTACTTAGATTAGCACTTTAAGAAACCTAGTTACTTCTAGTTTGAGGTAAAGCTTGAAGCAAAGCTCTCGGGTGGATCGTCTAGTACTTGGAGAAGGCCGAGGAGGAGGTGGAGAACGTAAAGACGAAGGACACGGTTCTTTAGGTATAATCACTTCACATAGTAGTTTAGAACTTCTATGATAGTTGTTAGTTATCGTTTAGCTTCGATTCATGCGGTTAGTCGATGTTTAAGCAAAGAACAAGATCGTTTTTCATATTTCCGCCTCCCCGCAACTCGTGGGGTGTTGCACATCGACTTACAATCTAGGCGAAGTTAAAAAGTTCGATCGAATGTCAAAATCCCATTTTTCTAAGTTTAACATATTCGGAAAAACATGCAAGTGATCCTATGAACCGTCTAGAAGAATGAAACCCTAACTCGACTTTTTTGGATCGCGGAACCGCGGTCAAACCCTAGGGTTTGCCGTAGTTCTGTGGCGACATGAGTGAGGCTTGGGTTTGCCCTTCTACGGCTGGTGTATAGGTACTGTGGCATATTCTGGGTATTATTGAACTGTGCTCAAGTGTTGAGCTGTCGGGAAATTGTGGGACTTTGATGAATCAATCGAAAAGTTTAACGTTCGTCCGGATATTATGTGATGGGATACAATATTTGGAATCCACAAATAGTTATGAGATAACTAATTTGAATGTTATAAATCTAGCAATTTAGTCTCATTTGATCGGTTGCCATGGGATTTTGATATGATCAATAGTCTGTCGCAATCACGTAGTGTATGCGGATACTCGCCGGGTGAACTTAATAGATAGCCACGCCCCATAGCCCTGACCAAGTGACTGTAGGAGAACCCCGTCGCCAAAAGCATCCGTTCGGGTGCTCGCGGCAGCGGTGTTCCGCCTTAGTGCACTTCGTCGACGGCATCGAGGGGTGCGGCCGTCTACTAAAGTTTCCGACGAGCATTCGATCAGGTTGTCGGGAATCTTGTTGAATTGCCCGACTAGATATTGAAATGTGTTTTCGAGATCGAGACTAAAATGCGGGATTTATAATTGTTAGGCATGCGATGTCTAAGGAATTCATTTGGTTAGGCATGAAATCCAATATATGTGATACATTGGGTTTATGATGTCTAAGGTGGTTGTGGATTCCACCTGTTGTAGTTTTTCACTTTCTTTTCTGCGACGTGTAATATGTGGTGTATCGCCAATTTCGGTGCTATATGTCAACGACAATTGGAATACACATATTTACTTACGTTGATAACATGTGATGTTATGTGTTGCTGTGATATGTTATATTGGATCGTCGTGATTGAATAGCCGGGGTTTTTATGTGAGATGAGAGTTTTTCATTTTCATTCATTGTATGTAAAATTCTTTTATTTGGGCACTTCCGGGTTGAGGATGATGTCACCATTGTATATTATTTACTTTTCCGCATTAGGATAGACCCAAGGCGGGGAGCACAAGTAACCGAGTTCTAAGGTCCAGTGGGAGACCATCTCGAGGAGTCGAGACTGGGTCTCCTAACTTTAGAATTGGTAGGGTTGCTTGTCACTTTCATAGGGGTCTAGGGGTGTGGGATTGGTTATTCATCACGACTGTGGAATCCGTGTTTTATACAGGCTTAAAATAAAACCCGAAAATCCTAGTATATCCAATATTTCATATGTTGTGTTCTGCTGCGGTATCTGTGATGTGATCATTTGATATATTGATGAGATGAATACAGGATATAGTATATGTGATATATTATATAGACGTTACTTATGTTTTACACCCGCGCTAGCACTGTCCCGCTCTGCCGTTAGTTACCTAACCTAACGGTGCACGAGGGGACATCGAGGCGAATGCGGATGGAATAAGCGTACGTTGTATTTATCTGTGATGTTTAGGTAACTTAAAATGATGGGACTTCATTAATGAGATTAATGAAATAAAAGAAACCTAAAGATGTTGTGGAATCGAATTTTCAAAAAAAAAAGGGTAGCTCTAGTTGTTGCTTTGCATAGCGGTATTCCTTGTAGAATATCCAGCACCTTATTCGATAAGGAAAGAGCCGAGATCTCTTCACCGGGAGTGACCTCTTTAGTAAAAACCGGCAGATTCTACAACCCTCGGTTTTGTCTTTTAGTTGTTTTTCTTGTTCTTGCTTTGCATAGTGGTATTTGTGAAATATCCTGCATCTCATTCGATGAGGAAAGAGCCGACGATCCCTTCACCGGGAGTGACCTCTTTAGCAAAATTGGTAAAAGCCTAAAAAACACTCCATTTTAAATCATTTGATTCTACAACAATATCAAGTTCATTACGTAAAAGGTTTTCTTAAAAACCTGCCGTAGCCCTCTGTCATTTCAGATAAATAATAGTTAGTATTCGTGCTGCGTTTGTTGGCCTTTGTCAAGGCGTAGTGTGCGGTAGCTGATTACTGTTTATCTGCATAAGCATATGATGCGATTGAGTTAGGGTAGTTGTGCGACTTTGTTGGCCTTTGTCAAGGGTCGTGCGAGTGGGTTTAATTCAATTAGGAAATGACGGGTTGAACTTGACTAGCATCCTATGGTTTGTTGGCCTTTGTCAAGGTCATAGGAGGTTAGGGGTATATCAGGAATTTCAAGTGTTGAAATTTGCAATGAGATTGCATACCGTTCATATCAGAATTTTACATCATTATATTTCCCATTCTTAATCATATTACAAATAAATAGGTGCTTTTGATCAATGTCTGCTAAATAGTTGCAGGTTACAGGTTCTCAGAACAATACAGTGAAATTCATGAAAAGACGTTACAAATGTGAGACTACGACCAACAATAGATGAATCCATATGATGCCGCCTACCAGTTCAAGGAACAAATGAAGATCAACAGACAGTTCAATGCACAAAGGCGGTACAAGATTCAAGACTTCAACGCGAAGCTTACGGTAAAAGTCCACATAATTCTGCACTGTTGGAAATCTGGAAGAAACTAGAAAAGATTCTGAGAGACCAAGTGAAGAAAACAGAAGATAAAAGCAACTTGAAGAAACCCTAAAGAATTGGGCCTATGAGCCCACCAAATGGCTACGGATCCGCGGCCAAACTGGCCTTTCTGCCGCGGTTCCGTGGCCGTGCAATGCACGTGTCGGTGGATAAGTCGGTGCTTTGACTCGGTCTTTGGGGTTGTTTTGTAATTTCATGTATGGATCAGATGTAAACCCTAGGGTTTCTCCTATCTATAAATAGAAAAGCTTACAGCCTCTTTTGGGGTGTGCCTCCTTTGGGTGCCTCTTTTGAGATGCCACTTTTTATTTTCTAGTTTAAAATTTTCATTCTATTGTAATCGTCAAGAGTTTATAAATAAAGGTATTTTTATTTTTGAATTCTTTTTGTTATCTGAGTTTAATTCGTGCAATTTTTTATCTGTCTTTTATTATCTGCAAATTAGATAGTCTTTTAAAATGAAAATTATAAAAATGAATTCTTTTGTCATCTTCTTAATGAGTGAGTAATTCCTTACTTGTTAGGGTTAGGAGAGGGAAGGTTTGAGAGAAGGAAATCTCTCTCACTCCTTTCTTTGCCCATATAATTTATAATTAGGACTCTATTTAATTCAACCACACACCACTCACTACGACACCCTATCCTACGAGATAGTGGCGATTCCCTAGTTAGACCAGTTGTGGTTGATTTACATAGAGCTTAGGGCTAAGAGTTAAGAAAGGACGGACAAGGACCAAAGGGTAGAAACTAAGTTTCTACCTAGTCGTGCTAATCCCCTTTGTTGACTATTACCCTAACACCTAAATTCTTAACTAAGGCAAAGAAAGCAGTGGATAGAATCCCTTTTCCGAACTAACCTAATCCTAACCCTAGCAAGCCTTTAAATCAATTTAATCTCATTCTTAGATCGTAAAACAAAACCCGACTTGATCGGATTGACTCGTTAGAACATAAAGAAAAGGAATCCATCTCCCTGTGGACCGACCCGTACTCAACCGGCTAGCTACCAAGCGACACCGTTATTGATTGCGGTTAATTCTTTGATTCAAAATACACGTACGCAAAAAGCTCCACCAATCAAATGGCGCCGTTGCCGGGGAGACGGTAGTCTCTTTCTTTGTGTAATTTCGGGTTAAAAAAAATTAAAAAATTAAAAATTATAAAAATTTAAAAAATTTAAAAAAATATTCATCTTGTTCTTTTTTAGAGGTATTGTGTGAATTACGGAGGAAAAGAAGACGAACATATTCAGATCTGGAAAATCCCAGCGAACAAATTCAAAAACAGAATATCTGAACAGACAGAGAGGAATCATAACAACAAACAGAAAATTTTTGGAGATCCAAACTAACAGAACCACTGCGGAACCACGGCGGATATATGCAGTTGACCGCGGAACCACGGTCAACCAGTGACGTTAGCATCCCAAAATTCTCTTTAAGTAGTTTTGTCCTCTCTTCTACCCTCTGAACTCCACTAAAAAAATTTTCCTGCAGGGTTTTTTGCGCAAAATTCTTCTCCCTCTCCAATAAATTGTTTTTGTGCAGGATTTTTTGCGCTGCCAAATAAAATTTTTTTTTGCAAGTGTTTTAGATTTTGGTGTGTTAACTGATTTGCATTTTTAAAACGGACTTTTAAGGGGCTATAACACCAATCAAGATTGGGTGGGGATTTCATTACCTTTCCTAGGACCCCAGAAATCACAAAAAGCATATGCATCAACCCTTGGGTTAATTAAAAAATATTTAGACTCAGCCAACTAAGGACTGTCGCGCTCATTAGGACAGAGGAAGGTTGTGGGCAATCGGTCGTTTATCTAAACCTGACTTTGTGGTGCCTAGGCTAGACAAGTGAGAAAGGTAATTTTAAAAGGCCTGTCTCACGGTGATTCGTGAGCGGATCCCTCCTTTCTTTACTTGTGCTTACCTGGCCACAATTGGCGGTGAAGAGGCGATTGGAGAGATATCTCACAACTTGTCGCTTTGGACCAGTTAGGAGCAGTCTAGTTGACTTAGGAGACCCTAGCTCTAGGCTTGATTGTGCATGTATAAATTGTGATTGCTTGAAATTGTGCCGTAGTTCCGTACAAATTTTTGCAAAACTCTTTCTAAAAAAAACACTTTCAAAAATTTCAAAACTCCAAAAACAAAATTTTTTTTTAAATAAAACAAATTTTTTTAAAAAAAAAACAATTAAAAATAAAAAAAAATCATCACATTCCTTTTCTTCTCCTTTCTCACATCATGGGTACCCCACATCGCAAAACTCTTGCCGAACTTTAGTACCCTCAACCAGACATTACTTCCTACGCGCATTGTTTTTGTCGAATTTCGGACGACCCCTCCATGCCTAAAATTTCTTTGAAAGATCGAATAGACGCGTCTAGGAGAAACAGTTGGACTCCGCAATCCACTTTGTATCAACCGTTTCAAGCTTCACTACCTTCTTACGTTGATACCCCTTTTGAGAGTCTGGTGGTAACTCCGAAACTCATGTCTATTGCTGAACATATTGAACAATCTCGTAGCCGATCTTTCACTCCTTTCAACACTTCCAGTTCTTGGGATCAACAATTCCATTCATCTTTTTATCCAAATGTTGATCCTAATACTGTCCAACCATTCAATTCCTATCTATCTTACCCAACTGTTGCACCTTCCCTAGACATTACTTCTACACAACCATTTGGGAGTTTCCAGTATCCAAACAACTTTGAATCTTTTACTGATACCCCTTCACAACCTATGTCTAGTCTGGAACAGTCATTAGAAGATTTTATGGTAGCGTCAAGACAACAGATAATGGATTTGAATGCGTCCATGGCCGCCCTATTACAACCTAATGACCTGGTAGCTAGTTTCCAACTAGCTCCAAATTTTCCAATATATGATGAGGCGGTTGGACAAATTGAGAATTTGAGTGGTGAGAGTGAGCTGTACACACTTCCAAATCATACCTACCCATCCCAATTGAATCCCATAACTCCGGTTTTGAGTGTCTATCAAGTGTTCCAAATGATTCACCAGTTGAAGATAAAATGTTTAATGAGTTGTGCGACTTTATAGTGTTTGATTTACCTGATTATGAAGGGTCCCTTTCGAGTGAAACCATCACCAATCCTTTAAACCTCTATACCTCCACTCTATAACCTGAATTGATAAATATCCATGCTTTTGATGAGGTGTCTAAAAAAATCGATTTTCACTTAATTGAGGATATCGACGCTAGGAATATTTTGGATGATGAACCCGCAGATTTGGTTGAACTTTTCTCTCCAATTCATCATCCCGAGTCATTAAATGTTTTTCCCGAACTTCATATGCGTCTTGATTTTGATGAAAGTTGCATGGATAAGCTAAATTTTGAGGAGAGTATTGAGGATGAAGCAGTTTTACTTGAGAAGTCGGATTTTCTAATTCATTCTATCCCTTTCATTGACTGTGCACACCCTCCTGTATCTTTAACCGATACCCTTCCTTAATCACTTCCCTCCATCCTCGTTCTAACCTTGCAAGAAACCGTTACACTTCCATTTTCAATATCTGGTTTACCAAGTTCGACGTACCTATGTTTTCTCACGAATTTTGAGGGATTTGACCTCATTTCTCAGTGGGTTGATAGATTAGCACAATCGCTTTTAACACATCGGTCATTACAAATTGTGTTAATTTATACACTCCATTTCCACCCTCAAGTTTGCATTCAACTTCTTTCTCCTACTTTCTCTGGTTCTTCTTGTAATCTTCCTTTAATGATAGCGAGTATTAATGAATCACAATCCGATATTTTGAGTTCGATAATTCTATAAAAACAACTTGATTTAGACTCTTTTGAGAATAAGGTAGATGAGCCTCATGAGTCTCCTAGCTCCGTAATTTTTGAAAAATCAAGTGTGTTGAATTCTGGCGCGACACTTACTGACATTGAAATGTTCAATCGCACCATCGATGAATGTTTCGAAGATATTTTCGCCGATGAACTCGCATTCTTAAATGACACGGATTTTGTGATTAATCAACCTCTACCTGAAGAAGTTGAACCACCACTATTTCTTTTTCTCTTCCGTCATTCTTCTCCTCACCCGAGACCGTATACTGCTTTTATCTCCACACGGTCTCGTGTGTTTCTCCTTTCTTTTCTATACACTCCATTCTTTCACCAACCATACCATTATAACGATAAATTTTTTGAATGGTTAGTGCTAACCTTTGGCCTGTGTAAGGCCTTGTATAGCTTGATACTGTGTTTTTTCTCCTCCCTAACTCTGAACTTTAATGCTTCAACAGTGGAAACACTGTTTCACTTAAGTTTTGGAGGGGGGGGACCTTTTGTGTATATATATTTTGTTTTCTTTTTCTGTTAATAATAAAATAAATAAATAAATAAACAAACAGGGGAGTGCCGGCAATTTAGACCCTCTTGGTGTAGCCTGACAGTGAGGGCACTGTCAAGTTTAAGTTTGGGGGTGTGCTCGGTAAGCTTTCTTCCTTCACATTCATATGTATATTTTTGCATTTGTATACTTATTTTAAAATCCATAAAAATCAAAAAAAAATTAAAATTATAAAAATTGAAAAATTCAATTTTGACCATATTTGACTTAAGTGCAACATGACGGTTGAATAGTAGGGAAAAACTAGATCCTAAACTTAGTAAATTAGAAACCCTAAAAATAACCTTTCTTAAAGTTTAACTGTAGAAAATATATGTCCTTGTAGAAATAGGCAAATTTTGAGTTCAGTTCTTGGGCTAAGTCAAAATAAGGGAAGAGTATTGAATTTTTATTTGAAGTGTAAGTCTGAAAAATAATTCTGAATATTAAGTCTAAATTCTGAAAATATATACCCTACAATTTGCACATACACGCATCTTGATACTTGGGATAGTAGAGGATACCTTGAAGTGCTCTTGTCTAAAATCCTTGGTATGAAAAAAATTTGAATAAAAGTATAAGTGTGAATAAAGAGATATAAAAAATTGAACACTGGTTTTGTAATTACTTAAGGCTGCGTAAAATAAAAATATATAGGGAGGGTGCTTTATCACCTAGTGCCTTAGACCAACTGGTTTAGGAGTCACTGCTAAAACCTTAGGTATTACAAGACGAGGAATTATGCCTTAATGTGCAAACACATTTTGTAATCGGTCGTTAGTACTTCAAGAAGTATTAACGGTCGCATGAAGAATGTGTGAGCAATTTCATCTAAAACTCACCAACTAAAAGTACTTTGGATGATGGACAAGGGTATGATAGCTTGAATTGAATTTCCAAGTGTGGAGGTGATATATACACACACGTAGGGGTATATGATTGGGGTTTGGATGAGAGATAGGAAAAATAGGACTTATATCTTCAGTAGAGAAGATAAAAATTCCTAAGTTGAGATGGAACCTTAGAAGGAAAACTCAAGAGACGCTGAAAGCTTTATAAATTTACAGAACATATGCGATCTTAAGTTAAATGATAAGTTAGTGTGAAAAATACGGGTTGATGATTTCTGAGTTGAAGATAATAGAATTTCTTGCTAGAACACCGAATTGAAGACTGAAAGTCAATAGGCTAAATTGATCGGATTTTGTGGGTAGTATCCGTTGAAAACCCTCAGGAGACAACACTCCTCCTACTGGGGACCCCTAGAGATTTAACGGCTTGTTGCACGAGCTCAGTGCAATCGCGATTCCCTGCGAAAGTGAGGTTAAGATTTTTCGAGAATAAAATTGGCTTTGCTCGGGACGAGCAAAAGATAAGTCTAGGGGTATTTATTCATATCAGAATTTTGCATTATTATATTCCCCATTCTTAATCATATTACAAATGCATAGGTGCTTTTGATCCATGTTTGCTAAATAGTTGCAGGTTACATGTTCTCAGAACAATAAAGTGAAATTCATGAAAAGACGCTACAAATATGAGACTACTGTAAGTGCACGGCGGCGCCCCGGCCGTCAATCCGACGGCCAAATGCGGAAGCGGTGATAAACTTTAAATTTTCTTGAACTGGCAAACCGCCGCGCACTAATACCCGGATCGAACCACTAACTAGTCCTAACTATCTACAAGATGGGGAAGAGAGATATACCGACTGATCCAAGTCCTCCGGTCTTCTCGTCGTCGTCCCGATCTCCCGCGGAATGTCCTGTCTCCACCTCGTCGCCGGAAGTGCACCACATCGCCTACTTCTTTTACGGGCTCCCACCTCAATGCCGAGGCAACTCGGGCACGAAGCTGGCTAGTCGACGTGCCCAAGATTTGCTGTAGAATATCTAGTGAGCAAGTCTCATTTTGGGGTTTGTGGAATTGCCTTTGGTGGAGGGATTGAACTTGGAGCTTTTGAGAGTGATCTTGTGGGATTTTGCAACATGAAATGAGCTAAAAACCCCACCATAAAATTTGGGACAGCCCCCACTAGGGAAGTGGCCGGCCATGACTTCAAGAGAGGGAGGAATGAGAGTGGAGGTAATGGTAAAGCATGAGAAAGATATGCAATAATCCAAGGGAGAGAAAGAGAAGGCTATCATGCAAAGAATCATCATTCCAATAATTCCAACACTCAACCAACAACCATGATAGCAAATAAAACAACACTCCAACACCACCATCATCACCTCACAAAGTCAAGCAAGAAAGGTCAAGGGATGGGCTCCATCATGAAACCATCATGATACAAATATATGCAAAGAACACCCTCCACAAATGCCTATTTGCAACAATGCAAATAAGCCCTCCTCCACCAAACTTCGGCCAATGAACGATACAAAGGAAATCGGCCGAAACGAAAAGCAAACTGGCAACTCCATAAAACTGGTCCCGTAATAAATTACAGGAAAACCCCGATACTGTGCATACACACCCGCATCTGTATTTCGACCGAAATACAAATGCAATGAGACAAAATCTACACTGTACTATACTCGGATCCGGCTTAAACCAAAGCCGGCTAGTAATATCCGTTCGATCCTGATCTGTGCAATACCGCACGTATCTGATCGAACCCTGCCATATATCCATACGGCCTATAGTACAAACTGTCCGATCCTGATCCGTGCAATACCGCACGTATCTGATCGGACTTTGCCATATCTCCATACGGCCTCTACAACTTTTCGCCCGAAAGCTGAGTAACAGAATGTGGGGGACTCTAAAGACTCGTCAACACCTTGGTTGTGGATTTAACCACCAGCACGTCAGAGGTATAAGCCAATACGTAACGGGCTACCAGGTATTGACTAAAAGGGACGTCTGTGAGCGAACTCAGCCCGACAACCCTACTGAGCCTGTCAGTGACAATATCCGTACAGTCCGGTCCGTTCGTCTATGAGCATCGCATGGCGGGCCTAGGGCGTTGGTAAAAGTCAGACCCCCAAAAGCGGTACAAGTCGTGTCGGAGTGTAGCCCAGAACACCCTGAGATACTACTGGAATAGCTACCAGTAAATCTCTGTTAGTTATATGTATGCCCTAGAGGCCATTACTGTACATTGGATGTATATTGTAGTGGATGCTGGGACATATATAGGTAGGACTTTCTTGCTCGACATGATAGTACGCTATCTGGTTGCTCTTTATCTTAACATGTATACTTTCCGTCTCTCTGATTGCATGTTGATAAAGCCCTCAGGATATGTACTCGACTTCCAGGACTATGATGCAGATCATACTAGTGGGGCCTGGGTAGTCCATGAGTACATCCTTGAAATGTTCCTAGTCGTGGGAATATCGAGACGGGGCATCGATATTCCAGAGTAGACTAGCGCATATCTTCTCGACCCATGCGATGGGCGATGGATGATCCCATATCCATTGGTGTTTGACATCGAAGATGGTATGCGGGTGCTCAGTGGAGACTGGGTACACTGATGTTAGTGTATATGCCCTAGAGGCCATTACTGTATCATACTAGTATGTATATTACTTAATGGAAGCTTGGGATATTCACCTTGTATTGACAATCTTGCTCAAAATAGTAGTATGCTACTTGGTTTGTTTCTACTTCAATGTGTACTTGTGTTTATTTCAGTATATCACTTATACGTATTAGTGGAGCCCTTAGGATCTTTGCTTGATTACCAGCGTTGTGATGGCAGTCACACTAGTGGGGGCTGGGTAATCTATAAGCACATCCTTATTCAGGTCCCTGGTCGCAGGACTATCGAGACAGGGCATCGATACTCCGGAGTAGACCAGCGCATGCGCTTCTCATCCCAGTGTGGGAGACGGTCTGTCCCACAGCCGTCAGTACGTCGTACTTGAGATAGTATGCGGGTGCTCGTTAGGTTACGGGTACACTGGACAGGACTCGTCGGGAACTGACTAGTTGGTATTATACCTATCGTCAGTTATCAGTTCCCAGATGACATGAGTACAGCTTAGTCCGCTGACTTGACACTGTCACTCCGCCTCGAGTGTGTTCCCACTGTACTTTGATCACTACCCTACCACGGCTCAAAGGAGTCGTGCAAACAGGTGGTGGTTGGGTGCAGTCCCGAAGCACTTGGAGGCAGTAACGGTTAGACAGGATTCGTCTCTCCCGGTATTGGGGGTTGACATCGCGCTGTGTCTAGGAGAGCCATTACACGAGTAGTCCCTGGCCAGGGCAAACGAGATATACTGGTAGGTTTCCAGTGTTATCTCAGGGTGTATTGGGCTTCACTCCGGCACGACTTGTACCGCTATTGGGGGACTGACGTTTACCGCCCCCTAGGCCCGCCATGCGATGTATCAGACGAACAGACCGGACTGTACGGAGAATGTCACACTCAGGCTCAGTAGGAGTTCAGATGGGTTTCGCCTCGTCGGTCTTCTTGTCGGCATTACCTGGGGACCGTTACGCACAGCTAGTGCCGCTTGCGGTCTGTGGTTAAACCCACTACCAGCGTAGTGTCGAGTCTTTAGAGTCCCACACAGAAAGCTTTTCGCCTTTAGGCAAAAGAGTAGAGGTCGCATGGTATTGCGACAGGTCGCATGGTTTTGCGACAGGGTTCGGTCACATCCGTGCACTTGTGCACGTACAGTGTCCGGACAGTTTACACTAGCGGGCTTTGGTTTAAGCCAGATCCTAGTGTGCCTTATGGGATTGGATTTATCCAGTTTGCATTCGTGTTCCTCGGAACGCGGATGCGGGTGTGTATGCACAGTTGACAGGGAGGCAGAGGCTGCGGATTCTCATTAGGGTTGTTGATAGTTGACCGTTGACTATTTGACATTATGCTCAACCCTAATGAGAATATGATATGTGATTAACTATTATATTAATTAAGTATTATGGTGATATGGTTGTTGACTTGTTGACTTTTGTTGACTTGTTGACTTTGGTGACTTGTTGACTTTTGTTGACTTGTTGACCGGTTGACTAGGCTTGACTAGTTGACCATCATGATAACCATGGTTATCATTTCATGCCAAAGACTTTTTCTTGCTTGCTCATTTGGGTAAAATGAGTGCATGACATGATAAGCTTATGGTTGATTCAAACCATCACATAAGACTTTTTTGATATGATGAGTTATGATCACTTTTGGATTATGAGAGGGTGAAAGACAAAAGAGTTGCTCATTCTTTTTTGCTCATTCTCTCTCTTGTTCTTGAGCTCTCCTCTTGCTCTCACCCTCAACCTCTTGCTCCCTCTCTTGATCTATGGTTCTCTTGTCTCATGAGTTGAGAATCAAGAACCATAGATAAAATCCCATTCTATTTCATCTCTACTCATTCTAGTTCACTAGGTTTGGCAAACCAAGTGAACTAGTTTCTTCAAAGAACGAAGAAGGAGCTAAAGGTTGGAGCTTTCAGGTGGATCAATCTTCGGCGTACGGAGACGACGAGAAGAAGCCATCGGACCACCATCGGAGCTTTGAAGACGAAGGAGTTCAAGACAAGCAAGGTATAACCCCCTAACCGAGTAGCTAAAACTCATAGTTAGGATGTTAGATAGATGTTTAACCAAGATCCGGGTTTTAGGTCCATGTTACCATCTTTAAGAAAATCGTTTTTTACCAAATTCCGCATTCCCGAAAGTACCGGGAGAGGTAGCATGGACTTACAGTGGTATCAGAGCCTAGTTAAACTCTATCTAACATGTTAGCAAGTAACTAGAAGATCGATCAACGAAAAAGTCCCGAAACGAACCCCGGAATTTTAAACTTTCTGTCGATTTTAAAAGTGCTGGAAAACTTTTTTAATATACACCAAAAATCGACTCAGGCTTTTTTAAAGAAACTGCAAAAATTTGGGCCCATGACTCGATCAAAGCGCCGCGGTTCCGCGGTGGGAGCACGCTCCCGCCGCGGAACCGCGGCCGAGTTGACTCGTTCATGGGTTTTATTTTTTGCAGTTTGCTAATTGGGGTATTTTGGGATTTTTAGTATATGTATTTTCAACCCAGATTTTCCAGAACGAAAATTTTATTTTGGGGTCCCGAAAATCCGTATTTTTGATCGAACTTCTAAAAGACTTGAGCTAACGGGTTTTTCTGTAATGTGATATTTGTATTGAACGTCTACTAATCGCTATATGTCGATTAGTGGGGGTTATACAAATCTGTGATCTGTAATGTGCTGGAATGTGTATATAAATATGTTGGATTGTCGCGGGTGAATAGCCGGGGGTTGTGAGACGAGAGTTTTCTTTTCTTGCAATTCATGTAAATTTGTAAATTGATGTAATAATTATTTGTATGGCCGCACAACCGGGTCGGGGTTGTAGCCGTCATTGTATAATTTCTTTTTACTGTTTTTGCTCCTAGGATAGACCCATGGAGGGGGTGCACAAACTACCGGGTATGCCGAAGTGTCGAGTGGCCTACTCATGGAGATGAGGGAGGTTACTACGCTTCGGGTACTTGGCGGGTAGTTTGCCGCACCCGTAGGGGTCTTGGGTGGGGTATTGGCTATTCACCGCGACCGTGTTATCTGTTTTTGTTACAGGCTCGTACAAATTACAGATTGCTAGTATATCCAATGTATTTATCTGTGGTCTGAAATGTTTATCATTGCAGTATATCTATATATGATATTATTTAGGCGTTGCTTATGTTTTACAGACGCGCTAGCCCAGCCCCCGCTCTGTCGTTGGTTAAGTAACCTAACGGGTAATGACGGGGCCCCGTGGCGAATGCGAATGGCATAAGCGTACGTCATATTTTGGTTGTTTTCTGCAATGGTAGGATTAAATGATGGGACGCATTAAAAGAACTAATGCAAGAAAATAAACCAAGTATAAGTCGTTGGAACATTTTCGAAAAACCACTCGGTTCTTTTCAAAACAAACTTTTAAAATGCGGAGTTTGAGCCACTCCATTTAAAAGCTATCTCGTTCCATCGACTAAATCAAGTTCACTACGTTCACGGTTTCGCCAAAACCATTCGTAGCCCTCCGTCGTTTCATATGAATATTCAACAGTATTCAAGCTGTGTTTGTTGGCCTTAGTCAAGGCACAGTGTTTGGTAGCTGGTGGGTATTCATATGTTGCATAGATAGAATGCGTTGGTTTGGGACAGTCGTATTACCTTGTTGGCCTTAGTCAAGGGTATATACGGGTGGATTCAAATTAACCTGGACAACGACGGGTAGAACTTGACATGTGACTTATGATTTGTTGGCCTTAGTCAAGGTCATAAGAGCATGGGGAAAAAATATACATCGGGAGTTTCATAAGCACTGAAACTTGCTAGATTTGCATACCATTTGGAGTGTGATGATTCTGGTAGGATTCCTTCAGTTTCTTCACGCGATGATATTTGGATCCCGATCCTACTGTGAGTATATGCTACTCCTCGGGAAATTTCTCACTAAACGATCAATGCTATAAACCTAGTAGGTGCCTAGAAAGGTGTTAGCGGGGCTACGCCCCCAGGGAAAAGAGGTTCTTTAATTAAGGAACTTCGCGAAAGCGTTGGAAAACCTCCCTCGAAGTACCGACACCGGCCTGGCTGAACGGTTAAGCAAGTATTGTGCAGTGGGATTGATCCCGACTAATTCTTCCTTTATGGTTTGAGGAGGGATTCGAGAAACAGTGGGAGCCATCCTGTTTAGACAAACTAAAAACCACTCTAAACTTGCAAGAGCATCATGCTGAGTGTTTTTTCTTCTCTCTCTTAATTGCAGCGACCCTGTGACCGCACCTAGGTTACATCTAGATAAAAATATGACTGAACCTGACTGTTATGACTGGCAAAGGTCTGTCCAGATGTCCATTGCCCATGACAAGCTGGGACACCTCTTAACTAATCAAATCCCTGCTGTCTCAGGTCCAGTTTCCCCTGTCACGGATGTTCACATCCGCAGGACACCGGAAAAGGATTGTGCGAAAGCTAAGTGCCTCGTGTTAGCCTCAGTTAATGGTGCAAACCAGAGGCAGCACGAGAAGATGGACTCAGTTTCTATCTTCCTCCATAACAAAGTTTTATATGGAGAGCAATCTCGTATCGCAAGATATGAGACCTCGAACGAATTGCTTCAAGCGAGGTTGGCTGTCGGGTCATCTGTAGGGGGCAACGTCCTTACAGAGACCAGCTATTTTAAGCTCACGGACCTGGAGACCACGTTGGAGAATGGGTCAAGTACTGACCTAATTCTACAGTCCCTGCCCTCTGCTTATACCCTGAAAGAAACCAGGGAAGAAAAAGGAAAAACAAGGGCAAAAGTTTCGGGACTGGATATGATTAAAGAGGGACGTTCCTATTGTAACGGGAATGAACTATGGCAGAGAGATTGCAGGGCTTGTAAAGCCAGTAGCCAGAATTCGAAGCATGTTGTGGCTTCGGCTTCGAGTGTGTTTGTAATTGAGAACCGTTTGTCAGTTAACCCTACTTCCTGGGTATTGGATACCGGATCAGGATCTCACATCTGTAATTCGTTACAGGGTCTGAGAAACCGTAGGGTTATCAGGAAAGGTGATATGACTCTCAGGGTTGCTAACGGAATGAGCATGGATGCTGTATCCGTAGGGGAATATCACCTAGGACTGACAACTGGGCAGATATTGATTCTGCGTGACTGTTTGTATGTACCAGGTGCGACTTGCAATATCATATCTGTATCCTTACTTTCTAAGGAAGGATATGATTTTGCTTTTGTAAGCGATGTAGTAAACATCCACCTAAATCAAGCACTGATTGGGTCAGGTACATTAAATAACGGTATATACGTATTGAATCAAGCTCAGATATTCAGTGTCCAGAACACACTTAAAAGAAAGTCTCCAGAATTAAATCAGGCTTTCTTATGGCATTGTAGACTGGGTCACATCAATGAGACACGGTTGACTAAGTTACATAAAGAAGGATACTTGGATCCGTTCGAGTACCAGTCTTATGCCACTTGTGAATCTTGTCTCATGGGAAAGATGACAAAGACTCCGTTCACTGGACACGGAGTAAGAGCGAGCGAGCTCTTGGGACTTATACACAGTGACGTGTGTGGTCCAATGTCTACACATGCACGAAGCGGTTATTCATACTTCATTACTTTCACAGATGATTTCTCTAGGTTTGGACATGTCTTCTTAATGAAGCACAAATCCGAGGCCTTTGAGAAATTTCGAGAATATAAGAATGAAGTAGAAAAACAAACAGGCAAAAGTATCAAGATCCTAAGATCGGATCGAGGTGGTGAATACTTAAGTGCCGAGTTTCTGGACTACTTAAAAGAGAATGGAATTCTCTCTCAGCGTACTCCTCCATACACACCACAACACAACGGTGTATCGGAAAGAAGGAATCGAACCCTACTAGATATGGTTCGTTCCATGATGAGTAAGGCTGAGTTACCGCGATCTTTCTGGGGTTTTGCACTGGAAACAGCTGCACATCTCTTGAACCAAGTTCCTACTAAGACAGTGCCTACCACACCATACCAGATGTGGAGTGGGAAGAAACCCTGTCTTAAATCCTTTAAGACATGGGGGTGTCCGGCTTTTGTAAAAAAGCAGCATGCGGACAAGCTCGAGGCACGTTCAGTACAGTGCAAGTTTGTGGGATACCCAAAGAACTCCAAGGGGTATCTTTTCTATTACGCAGAGGAGCAAAAAGTCCTTGTTTCTCGTCATGCCCGCTTCTTGGAAACTGAGTTTTTAGAAAATCAGATAAGTGGGAGCGCAATAGAACTGGAAGAAATTCCAGAACCACAAGCTATTACTGAAACCTTAGTAGAACCAGAAGGTTCAGGGGAACCGGACATTCCTACGCCGCTCCGCAGGAGTTGTAGGCAGTCTCGTCCGCCCGAGAGATACTACGGTTTTCTCGTAGACGGGGATAGAGAGGATTGCATCATAGATTATGATGAGCCTACTAGCTTCCAGCAAGCCATTCAGAGCGGTGACTCGGTAAAATGGCTGGATGCAATGCGGACCGAGATGGAGTCCATGTACACCAACAAAGTTTGGACTTTGGACTTTGCTCCAGAAGGGGTAAAACCCGTAGGCTGCAAATGGATCTTTAGAAAGAAGATTGGTGTAGATGGGCAGGTTGAAACCTATAAGGCTAGGCTCGTTGCAAAGGGTTTTCGTCAAAGACCTGGTTTGGACTATGACGAGACTTTTTCTCCGGTAGCCATGCTTAAATCCATTCGGATCCTTCTTGCCATTGCTGCCTTCCACGATTATGAGATCTGGCAGATGGACGTTAAGACGGCTTTCCTAAATGGAAATTTAGAAGAGTGCGTCTATATGGATCAGCCAGAGGGATTCCATCAGAGTGGGAGCAGCGGTAAAGTGTGCAAGTTGCTCAAGTCCATCTATGGACTTAAGCAGGCATCGCGGAGTTGGAACATCTGCTTTGATGATACTGTCAAAGAATTCGACTTTGTCAAAAACCCAGATGAACCATGCATTTACAGTAAGATTGTAGGGAGAAATGTGGTATTCCTCGTCTTGTACGTCGATGACATTCTCCTAATAGGAAATGATATTCCTATGCTACAGTCAGTCAAAGGATTCTTGTCACAGAGGTTCTCCATGAAGGACCTGGGCGATGCCAACTACATTCTGGGGATCCAGATCTATCGTGATAGATCCAAAAGGATGTTGGGACTTTCACAGTCAAGGTACATCGACACCATACTGAAACGATTCAGTATGGAAGATTCCAAGCGCGGTAATCTACCGGCTTGTCACGGAATCACCCTCTCCAAAGAGATGTCTCCCAAGACTGATTTGGAAAGGGCTCGCATGTCATCAATACCCTACGCATCTGCGGTAGGCTCTATTATGTATGCGATGTTATGTACCAGACCAGATGTAGCATACGCATTGAGCGTTGTAAGCCGGTATCAGTCAGACCCAGGGGAGAAACACTGGATAGCAGTAAAGAACATTCTCAAGTACCTGAGAAGGACTAAGGAGATGTTCTTGGTGTATGGCGGAAAAGACCTCCAGATTGAGGCCTTTGCTGACTCCAGCTTCCAGAATGACAAGGATGACTCCAAGTCCATGTCGGGTTATGTCTTTACCCTCAATGGAGGGGCGGTTTGCTGGAAGAGTTCCAAGCAGGAAACCGTTGCTGACTCAACCATGGAAGCGGAGTACATAGCTGCTTGCGATGCCGCAAAGGAAGCTGTCTGGATGAAGAAGTTCCTCACGGAACTTCAGGTGGTTCCTACCAGTGTTGATCCAATACCGCTGTATTGTGACAACAACGGCGCTATGGCTTTAGCGAAGGAACCAAGGTCCCATCAGAAGTCCAGGCACATTTTGAGGCGGTTCCACCTGATCAGGGAGATCATTGATCGCCAGGAGATCGAGGTAAAGAGAGTAAAATCAGAAGATAACACTGCAGATCCATTCACCAAGGCCTTGCCCCAAACTCAGTTCGAGCGGCTGATCGAGATGATAGGTCTTCGATACGCCAGTACATGGCCTTAGTGCAAGTGGGAGATTGTTAGTGTATATGCCCTAGAGGCCATTACTGTATCATACTAGTATGTATATTACTTAATGGAAGCTTGGGATATTCACCTTGTATTGACAATCTTGCTCAAAATAGTAGTATGCTACTTGGTTTGTTTCTACTTCAATGTGTACTTGTGTTTATTTCAGTATATCACTTATACGCATTAGTGGAGCCCTTAGGATCTTTGCTTGATTACCAGCGTTGTGATGGCAGTCACACTAGTGGGGGCTGGGTAATCTATAAGCACATCCTTATTCAGGTCCCTGGTCGCAGGACTATCGAGACAGGGCATCGATACTCCGGAGTAGACCAGCGCATGCGCTTCTCATCCCAGTGTGGGAGACGGTCTGTCCCACAGCCGTCAGTACGTCGTACTTGAGATAGTATGCGGGTGCTCGTTAGGTTACGGGTACACTGGACAGGACTCGTCGGGAACTGACTAGTTGGTATTATACCTATCGTCAGTTATCAGTTCCCAGGTGACATGAGTACAGCTTAGTCCGCTGACTTGACACTGTCACTCCGCCTCGAGTGTGTTCCCACTGTACTTTGATCACTACCCTACCACGGCTCAAAGGAGTCGTGCAAACAGGTGGTGGTTGGGTGCAGTCCCGAAGCACTTGGAGGCAGTGACGGTTAGACAGGATTCGTCTCTCCCGGTATTGGGGGTTGACATCGCGCTGTGTCTAGGAGAGCCATTACACGAGTAGTCCCTGGCCAGGGCAAACGAGATATACTGGTAGGTTTCCAGTGTTATCTCAGGGTGTATTGGGCTTCACTCCGGCACGACTTGTACCGCTATTGGGGGACTGACGTTTACCGCCCCCTAGGCCCGCCATGCGATGTATCAGACGAACAGACCGGACTGTACGGAGAATGTCACACTCAGGCTCAGTAGGAGTTCAGATGGGTTTCGCCTCGTCGGTCTTCTTGTCGGCATTACCTGGGGACCGTTACGCACAGCTAGTGCCGCTTGCGGTCTGTAGTTAAACCCACTGCCAGCGTAGTGTCGAGTCTTTAGAGTCCCACACAGAAAGCTTTTCGCCCTTAGGCAAAAGAGTAGAGGTCGCATGGTATTGCGACAGGTCGCATGGTTTTGCGACAGGGTTCGGTCACATCCGTGCACTTGTGCACGTACAGTGTCCGGACAGTTTACACTAGCGGGCTTTGGTTTAAGCCAGATCCTAGTGTGCCTTATGGGATTGGATTTATACAGTTTGCATTCGTGTTCCTCGGAACGCGGATGCGGGTGTGTATGCACAGTTGACAGGGAGGCAGAGGCTGCGGATTCTCATTAGGGTTGTTGACAGTTGACCGTTGACTATTTGACATTATGCTCAACCCTAATGAGAATATGATATGTGATTAACTATTATATTAATTAAGTATTATGGTGATATGGTTGTTGACTTGTTGACTTTTGTTGACTTGTTGACTTTGGTGACTTGTTGACTTTTGTTGACTTGTTGACCGGTTGACTAGGCTTGACTAGTTGACCATCATGATAACCATGGTTATCATTTCATGCCAAAGACTTTTTCTTGCTTGCTCATTTGGGTAAAATGAGTGCATGACATGATAAGCTTATGGTTGCTTCAAACCATCACATAAGACTTTTTTGATATGATGAGTTATGATCACTTTTGGATTATGAGAGGGTGAAAGACAAAAGAGTTGCTCATTCTTTTTTGCTCATTCTCTCTCTTGTTCTTGAGCTCTCCTCTTGCTCTCACCCTCAACCTCTTGCTCCCTCTCTTGATCTATGGTTCTCTTGTCTCATGAGTTGAGAATCAAGAACCATAGATAAAATCCCATTCTATTTCTTCTCTACTCATTCTAGTTCACTAGGTTTGGCAAACCAAGTGAACTAGTTTCTTCAAAGAACGAAGAAGGAGCTAAAGGTTGGAGCTTTCAGGTGGATCAATCTTCGGCGTACGGAGACGACGAGAAGAAGCCATCGGACCACCATCGGAGCTTTGAAGACGAAGGAGTTCAAGACAAGCAAGGTATAACCCCCTAACCGAGTAGCTAAAACTCATAGTTAGGATGTTAGATAGATGTTTAACCAAGATCCGGGTTTTAGGTCCATGTTACCATCTTTAAGAAAATCGTTTTTTACCAAATTCCGCATTCCCGAAAGTACCGGGAGAGGTAGCATGGACTTACAACTGAACGGACTCGCCGAGAACTCCCAGATGGTATTATACCTCACGTCAGATGGCAGTTCTCTGGTGACACTGGTACAGCTTAGTCTGTTGACCCGAGATCGTCATAGAGTCTTGTGTGTCTCCTACTGTGCTTTGATTTCCACCCTACCACGGCTCTACTGAGTTGTGCAAACAGGTGGTTTTTGGGTACAGTCCCGATTCACATGGAGGCAATGAGCGATAGGAGGGGATTCGTCTCTCCCGGTATTGGGGGTTGATGTTGTGCTATGCTCGACTGGCCATAACAGGAAATCCCTGGCCAGGGTTGCAGTGATATACTGGTAAGTGTTATCAGTAGTTTCACGAATGTTATGGACCCTACGTCGGCATGACTTATCGAGCTATTGGGGTCTGACGTTTACCACCCCTAGGCGAGATATGCGACATATCAGACGAACAGACCGGACCGTACGGTAAGTGTTACTGGTTGGATTCGCAGGAGTGTGAGCGGGCTTGCTCGTCGATCTTCTGATCGCTCAATACCCGGGTGGCCGTTACGTTTAGCGACCGCTTGCGGCTTGTGGGTGTTTGATATGATCATCATCTGCTGCCGGCGTATTGACGAGTCTTTAGAGTCCTACACAGAGGTTTCCTGGCTCAAGCGAAATGAAATAGGAGCGCATATGAGATATGTGCGGGACCGAGAATAATTCGAGTATGTGATACCGTATTCCATTCTCGCGATCAATGTATCGATTGGTTATATGCGATATAACCTAGTTATCGAATCAAGCATTGATTCGATAAGCCGATACATAAGATACTGGCCGGTTATATGCGACATGACCGGATCATTGAATCAAGTGTTGATTTAATGATTTAATGTATAATTATATATTTGATATATTACTTTGCATTAACTAGTATTGGTTCACTTTAAAAGGATTTTCTCACTTAAATTGTGCAAGTTGTATATGTGATATATTTCTTTGTGCACATGATTGTATCATGTTTGATGATGCATTCTTGTTTGGTTTTGTGTAAAGTATTAAACCATGGTTAGTTAGTGATTAGGGTTTCATCTTATTCATTTATCTTTTTATTTTATTTATTTCAAAAGAAAAAGAAAATGAGAAATGAATGGTGGCTATTTTTGTTTTTAGTTGAAGATTCATGAAGCATTGACTTAGTCACCATTCTTGTCTCATGCCTAACCCTAACCACTCATCTAACCTAAGTTAAGTCTCTACACTAAACCATGGTTAAAGATATGATAAGTATTGTATTTTCTTTTCTTTTTTAAATTAACTTATCATATCTTTTCTTCTTCTTCTTCTTCATCTTGAGCAAGAAAGAAAAAGCTTGACCATCAATGGTGATTGATGGAAAAATGTGAGAAATACAAATCTAAAGTTTACCCACTTCCTATTTCTTCATCCTCTACCTCTTGCCATGTAGTATAGGGTGTTTCCTTCACAAGTTTTCCCGACTTGGTGAAGTTTGAGCTTGTTCTAGCGATGCCTCGACGTAGATCATCTTCGGCATCGAACCGACGATCAAGCCCGCCTATTCTCCGACGAAGCCGACGCTAGAGCCCGGATTTTGATTTGGACAGCGGAGAGGACTTCATTGCGGAGCCGTGGAGGTGGTGGACCGGATCTACAAAGGTTGTATATCCGTTCCCTTAGTTAAAATGTTAACTAGTTTGCTTGTTTCGCCTAAATATCTAGTAAACGATCCGTAGTCGGGTTTGTAGGCACCCGTAAAACTTGATTTGTGCATGTTTGATCACTTGTGAGACTTCACTAGAGTGCCTAGGAACCCTACAGTGGTATCAGAGCCTAGCTAGAGCCTTAGGCGAAGTCCCGACGGAGT
Organism: Agapanthus africanus; assembly: GCA_030015575.1. Taxonomy (NCBI): domain Eukaryota; kingdom Viridiplantae; phylum Streptophyta; class Magnoliopsida; order Asparagales; family Amaryllidaceae; genus Agapanthus; species Agapanthus africanus. Next base: position 649,704,918 of record CM057341.1, on the reverse strand, counting down.
TAGAAGTCCGATCGACCCAAAACCCCGACCCGAATATTGCTCTCTGGACATTTCTGTAAAATGTGGTTTTTTCGAAATTAAAAATATTCAGAAAAATCAGCAGGTAATCCTAAGACCTACTGTAAAATTCGAGGGAGTGATTCCACAAAGGCAGTGCGGATCCGCGGCCCTACAGTAGGCTCATGCGGCGGATCCGCGGCGCTTTTGTCGCTTTGTGCAGCCAATTTTGCACAGTAGTTCTTAGCTTTCTGTGTTGGTTTTCCTGGGGATTTTTAATAATTTTTCCAGAGTTGCATTTTCTGGGTTGTATTGGGAACTCGGTGTATCGATCGGATTGTCTAATTTTGTCGGTGTGTTTTTCCGGATAAATCTTAGAATATGTTAAAAAGTTCGACCGGATATAAATACCCATTTTTTCCCCTGCCGGGAAATTTCCAATTGTTGGATTTTTCCGTAGTTTAACGACGTTCTAAGTAGTGCAAGTAACGCGATGGACCCTCTAGAAGACAACAAACCTTAACTCGATTATGTGACCGTCTTGAACTGCCCTTTGAACCTTCGGGTTTGGGGCAGTACGGCGTGCCACATGTGAGGCGTTGGCTTGACCCTTCTACGGCTGGACCGTTGGTACTGAGGCACGAACTGAATGTTTTTAGACTTGTTTCATGTGTTGATCTGTATCGGGAAAACTTGGGTGTTCGAATGTTCAATCGGAAAGTTTGACATTTTCTAATTATCTGGAATGTGATACAATAATTGGAATTCACAAGAAGTTATGAGATAACTGAATGAATGTTATAAACATAGCAGTTTAGTCTCACTTGATCGGTTGCCACGGAATTTTGATGTGATCAAAAGTCCGTCGCAATCACGTAGCGTACGCGGATACTCGCCGGGTAAACTTAATAGACAGCCTCACTCCATAGCCCCGACCAAGTGACTGTAGGAGAATCCCGTCGCCGAAAGCATCCGTTCGGATGCTCATGGTAGCGGTGTTCCGCCTTGGTGCACTTCGTCGACGGTATCGGGGGTGCAGCCGCCTACTGAAGTTTGCGACGAGTATTCGATCAGCATCTCGGGAATCCTGTTGAATTGCCCGACTTGATATTGAAAAGAGTTTTCGATAATGAGACTAAAATGCGGGGTTTATAATTGTTAGGCATGCGATGTCTAAGTAATTCATTTGGTCAGGCATGCGATGTCTGAGGAGGTTGCGGATTCCAACTGTTGTAGTTTTACACTTTCTTTTCTGTGACCGTAAGTGTAATATGTGATATCGCCGGTTTCGTTGCTATATGTCAACGACAATTGGGATGGACATATTTACTTACGTTGATGACATGTGATGTTATGTGTTGCTGGATATGTTATATTGGATCGTCGTGTTTGAATAGCCGGGGGTTTTTATGTGAGATGAGTGTTTTTTCATTTTCATTCATGTAAAAACTTGTATGTAATATTCTTTTATTGGGGCACTTCCAGGTTGCGGAAGTTGTCACCGTTGATGTATATTATTTACTTTTCTGCACTAGGATAGACCCAAGGAGGGGAGCACAAGTAACCGGGTTCTGGGGTCCAGTGGGAGACCAACTCGAGGAGTCGAGTCCGGGTCTCCTAACCCTAGAATTGGTAGGGTTACTTGCCGCTCTCATAGGGGTCTAGGGGTGTGGGATTGGCTATTCATCACGACCGTGGAATCCGTGTTTTATACTGGCTCGTATTGAAAACACGGACGTCCTAGTATATCCAATATTTCATATGTTTCATCTGCTGTGATTTATCTGTGATCATGTGATGTTCTGTGACAGGTATTATATATAGTATATATGATATATTATATAGACGTTGCTTATGTTTTACACCCGCGCTAGCCCTGCCCCGCTCTGCTGTTAGTTACCTAACCTAACGGTGCACGAGGGGACATCGAGGCGAATGCGGATGGCATAAGTGTACGTCATATCTATCTGTGATGTTTAGGTAATTTTAATGATGGGATATTCATTAATGAGATTAATGAAAGAAAATAAACCTAATTGATGTTGTGGAATCGAATTTCAAAGTAAAAACAGGTAGCTACAGTTCTTGCTTTGCATCGCGGTGTTCATTATAGAACATCCTGCACCTTATTCGATGAGGAAAGGACCGAGATCCCTTCACCGGGAGTGACTCCTTTAGCAATAACTGGCAGATGCTACAACCCTCGGTTTGTCTTTGATCACTTCTATAGTTTCTGCTTTGCACAGTGATATATATGATATATCTCGCACCTCATTCGACGAGGAAAGGGCCGACGATCCCTTCACCGGGAGTGACCCCTTTAGCAAAACTAGAAAAGCCTCGAAAACATTCCATTTAAAAACCATTTGATTCAGCAACGAGATCAAGTTCAAAGCGTTAAAGGTTTTTACAAAAACCAGCCGCAACCCTCCGTCATTTTAGGAAGTAGAGTACTTAGTATTCGTGCTGTGTTTGTTGACCATAGTCAAGGCACAGTGTACGGTAGCTAAGTGATGTCTTCCTACACCGCATATGATGCGATTAGTTAGGACAGTCGCGTGACTTTGTTGACCTTAGTTAAGGGTCATGTGGGTGGGTCTAATTAATCACGAAATGACGGGTAGAACTTGACTAGTACTTATGATTTGTTGACCATAGTTAAGGTCATAGGTGCTAGGGGTAAAAACCTTTATCGGGAGTTTCAAGTGTTGAAATTTGCAATGAGATTGCATACCTTCTATGAGATAGTTGGATCCCGATACCCGCTGCGAGTAAGAGTTACTCCTGGGAGAGTTTTATACATTACAATTAGCCGATCAAGTAGGTGTCTAGAAAGGTGTTAACGAGGTTACGCCTCTGGGAAAATGAGGTTTAGTGTAATTAGGTCCGTGCGAAAGCACGGGGAACCTCCCTCAAAGTACCGACACTGGCTTGGCTGAAAGATTGGCGAACTTGTAGAGTGTAATTAATCCCGGCTAGTCTTTCCTTTTAGGGTTTGAAGGAAGATTTGATAAAAACAGTGGGAGCCATCCTGATTAGATAAAATATATAACCAGTCTGATCTTGCAAGAGCGCACGCTGAGTGTTTTCTTCTTTCTCTCTCCTGGTAGCGACCATATCACGCCTTAATCAAGATAATAAAATGGATGTATTGACCGAACCCGCTTGTTATACTGAGCTGGGGAACGTTGGTCCCGCTCCAACTTATAATTGTTATAAGACAGAGCAGGAAATAAGGGAATACCAGAATTCCTATGCCGCCCAAACGAAGAAAAGTGCATATGATGCATCTCCTTCGGGTGTGTTCATTACAAAGAACTGTTTCTCAGTATCCTCTGCATCTTGGGTATATGATACCGGATCAGGATCCCAGATATGTAATCTGTTACATAGGGCTACAAAAAGGTAGAAAAACTGAGAACGGGTGATAAGTTTCATGAGACAGAAAACGGGGCAAGTGTTGCAGCCAAGTCTGTTGGTCACTGTCACCCTGTATTACCAATACATTGATTCTGAACAAATGTTATTAGATACCGAACCTGATATACAAAATCATATCTATCTCTTTATTAGTAAAGAAATGATAAAATTTTGTATTGATGGATAATGTTTTGAACATTTCTTATATCAAAAGTTGATCGGTTCAGGCACGTTATCTAAAAGCATTGACGTTCTAAATCAAACTACAGTTCTTAGTATACAGAACACACACAAGAGAAAGAGTTCAGAAATGAACGGATTCTTCTTGAGGTATTGTAGACTAGGTCATATCAATGCGACCCGACTAGCTAGAGTTACATATAGATGCATATTTAAATCAGTTTGAATTTACATCTTGTGAAACTCGCCAGTCATGTCATAAAGATAAGATGACCATAGCCCTGTTTATTGGAAACAGAGAAAGAGTTAGTGAACTCTTGGGATGATACATGATGATGTATGTAGGTCCCCAGTCTACACATTCCAGGACCGGTTCTTTATACTTCATTACGTTCTCTGATAATCTCTCAAGATTCAGACATATGTTCCTGTTGAAACACAAGTCTGAACCTTTTGAGATATTCACAGAATATAAGTTAGAAGTAGAGAACCAAAATACGGATATAAGTATTATGTCCTAGGATGAGATCAAGGAGGCGAATACTTGAGCACGGAAATACTGGACTATTCTAAAGGAGAATGAGATTCTCTCTCAGCATTACTCCTCCGTATACACCATTGCACGATGGTATGTCGGGGCGGAGCAAATACACCCTATATATATGGTGTGCTCTATGATGAGTACTGCTGAGTTACCTTTTTCCTTTTGGGAGTTATGCACTTGAGAAGCTGCATACCTATTGAATTAGGTTTGAATCAGATCACTGCCTACCACTCCATATAAGATATGGTATGGGAAGAACCCATCTCTTAAGTGAGTTAAGATTTGGGGTTGTCCGGCCTATGTTTAAAGCAAAATCCGGACAAGATCAGTTCTGTAGAACTGGAAAGGTTCCGGCTATACAAAACTGCAGTTGATGATTTGACAGAACCATAAGATTCTATAGTTCCCGACGAACCTCAGCCTCTCCGCCGATCTAGTAGGGTTCCTCATCCGCCTGAGAGATACCTCGGTTTCTCGATGACAGTGGGAGCAAGGATTGCATCATGAGATGATGACCCAACTATTTTCGAGCAGGCCATCGAGAGTAGGGACTCTGTAAGAATGGCTGGATGCTTAGCGATCTGAGATGGAATCCATGTACACCAGCAAAGTATGGACTTTAGCTGCTATATCTGAAGGGTTAAATCCCCATCAGGAGCAAGTATATCTTGAGAAGATTACTTGGTTTAGATGGAAAAGTTGAGACTTTCAAAGCTAGACTTGTTAAAGGTTTTCGTCATCGACCAGGCGTGGATAATGATGAAACCTTTTTCCAGTAGCTATGCTTAAGTCTGTCCAGATCCTACTTACCACGGCTACATACCATGACTACGATATCTGGCGTTTGGGTGCCATGACTGCTTTTCTAAATACTGATTTAGAAGAGAACGTCTATAAGAACACAGCCAGAGGTCTTCGTAAACAGTGGGAGCAGCGGAAACGTGTGCAAGTTGCTTTACATAATGAAGCAGGCATCGCGGAGTTGGAACGTCTGTTTTGATGTGATAGTCAAAGTGTTTGACTTCATCAAAATGGTAGACGAACCTTGTATATACAAAAGGGTAGTAGAGAGTAAGGTGGTCATCTTCGTATTGTACGTAGACAACATACTCTTGATAGGAAAAGAGTTTCCTATACTACGATCGGTCAATCTCCTATTATCACAAGGATTCTCCAAATAGGATCAAAGTGATACCTCCTAAATCCTGAGTTTTCATCTATGAGATAGATGTAATTGGATGCTAGGATTCTCACTAGATGTAGTGAGATGGTATCAATCGATCCTGGGGAGAATCACTGGAAGTGTTCCAGGGTGATAAAGACGACTGAATGTCAGTCACAGGCACTGTCTTTACCCTCAGTAAAGGGACGGTATGTTGGAAAAGTTCCAAGCTAGATACCGTGGCAAACTAGACGATAAAGGCTGGTAACATCGCTATTCAAGATACTACCAAAGAGGAAGTTTGGGTGTATATTGGTTCATAAGATGAACTAGGTTCCTACCATTGTGTGACAATGGAACTGTGGCTTTGGCCAAGGAACCATGGTCCCATCTGTGACCCAGACATATTCTGAGGCAGCATCACCTGATCATGAAGATAGCTAATCTCCAGGGTGATCGAGGTTAGGAGAGTAGACTCAGAGGACAGAACGGCGGATCCACTCACGAAGGCCTTTTTCCCGAAGAGAGACTTTTTAGGGGATGGTTGAGTATGTGATACTGCAACCACTGCTACAGATGGCCCTAGTGCAAGTGGGAGATTGTTAGTTATATGTATGCCCTAGAGGCCATTACTGTACATTGGATGTATATTGTAGTGGATGCTGGGACATATATAGGTAGGACTTTCTTGCTCGACATGATAGTACGCTATCTGGTTGCTCTTTATCTTAACATGTATACTTTCCGTCTCTCTGATTGCATGTTGATAAAGCCCTTAGGATATGTACTTGACTTCCAGGACTATGATGCAGATCATACTAGTGGGGCCTGGGTAGTCCATGAGTACATCCTTGAAATGTTCCTAGTCGTGGGAATATCGAGACGGGGCATCGATATTCCAGAGTAGACTAGCGCATATCTTCTCGACCCATGCGATGGGCGATGGATGATCCCATATCCATTGGTGTTTGACATCGAAGATGGTATGCGGGTGCTCAGTGGAGACTGGGTACACTGAATGGACTCGCCGAGAACTCCCAGATGGTATTATACCTCACGTCAGATGGCAGTTCTCTGGTGACACTGGTACAGCTTAGTCTGTTGACCCGAGATCGTCATAGAGTCTTGTGTGTCTCCCACTGTGCTTTGATTTCCACCCTACCACGGCTCTACTGAGTTGTGCAAACAGGTGGTTTTTGGGTACAGTCCTGATTCACATGGAGGCAATGAGCGATAGGAGGGGATTCGTCTCTCCCGGTATTGGGGGTTGATGTTGTGTTATGCTCGACTGGCCATAACAGGAAATCCCTGGCCAGGGTTGCAGTGATATACTGGTAAGTGTTATCAGTAGTTTCACGAATGTTATGGACCCTACGTCGGCATGACTTATCGAGCTATTGGGGTCTGACGTTTACCACCCCTAGGCGAGATATGCGACATATCAGACGAACAGACCGGACCGTACGGTAAGTGTTACTGGTTGGATTCGCAGGAGTGTGAGCGGGCTTGCTCATCGATCTTCTGATCGCTCAATACCCGGGTGGCCGTTACGTTTAGCAGACCGCTTGCGGCTTGTGGGTGTTTGATATGATCATCATCTGCTGCCGGCGTATTGACGAGTCTTTAGAGTCCTACACAGAGGTTTCCTGGCTCAAGCGAAATGAAATAGGAGCGCATATGAGATATGTGCGGGACCGAGAATAATTCGAGTATGTGATACCGTATTCCATTCTCGCGATCAATGTATCGATTGGTTATATGCGATATAACCTAGTTATCGAATCAAGCATTGATTCGATAAGCCGATACATAGGATACTGGCCGGTTATATGCGACATGACCGGATCATTGAATCAAGTGTTGATTTAATGATTTAATATATAATTATATATTTGATATATTACTTTGCATTAACTAGTATTGGTTCACTTTAAAAGGATTTTCTCACTTAAATTGTGCAAGTTGTATATGTGATATATTTCTTTGTGCACATGATTGTATCATGTTTGATGATGCATTCTTGTTTGGTTTTGTGTAAAGTATTAAACCATGGTTAGTTAGTGATTAGGGTTTCATCTTATTCATTTATCGTTTTATTTTATTTATTTCAAAAGAAAAAGAAAATGAGAAATGAATGGTGGCTATTTTTGTTTTTAGTTGAAGATTCATGAAGCATTGACTTAGTCACCATTCTTGTCTCATGCCTAACCCTAACCACTCATCTAACCTAAGTTAAGTCTCTACACTAAACCATGGTTAAAGATATGATAAGTATTGTATTTTCTTTTCTTTTTTAAATTAACTTATCATATCTTTTCTTCTTCTTCTTCATCTTGAGCAAGAAAGAAAAAGCTTGACCATCAATGGTGATTGATGGAAAAATGTGAGAAATCCAAATCTAAAGTTTACCCACTTCTTATTTCTTCATCCTCTACCTCTTGCCAAGTAGTATAGGGTGTTTCCTTCACAAGTTTTCCCGACTTGGTGAAGTTTGAGCTTGTTCTAGCGATGCCTCGACGTAGATCATCTTCGGCATCGAACCGACGATCAAGCCCGCCTATTCTCCGACGAAGCCGACGCTAGAGCCCGGATTTTGATTTGGACAGCGGAGAGGACTTCATTGCGGAGCCGTGGAGGTGGTGGACTGGATCTACAAAGGTTGTATATCCGTTCCCTTAGTTAAAATGTTAACTAGTTTGCTTGTTTCGCCTAAATATCTAGTAAACGATCCGTAGTCGGGTTTGTAGGCACCCGTAAAACTTGATTTGTGCATGTTTGATCACTTGTGAGACTTCACTAGAGTGCCTAGGAACCCTACAATCTCCTTGCCTCGGCCGAGGGCTTTGTGTAATGGCTCTCCTAGACACAGCGCGACCTCACCCCCAATACCGGGAGAGACGAACCCCTGAAGATACGCTCACTGTCTCCATGTGGCTTGGGACTGTGCCCAACTAAAACCTGTTTGCACGACTCCTTTGAGCCGTGGTAGGGTAGTAATCAAAGTACAGTGGGAACTCACACGAGACAAATGACGATCCCCAGGTCGATGAACTAACCTGTACACATGTCACCAGGGAACTGCCATCTGACGTCTGGTATATGACCAACTAGCATGTTCCCGGCGAGTCCTGTCCGGTGTACTCATAACCCAATGAGCACCTATATACATCTTAGGTGAACCAACTGACACCAGTGGCTTGTGAGACCGGCCACCGCCCCTCGTCGGGGTCTCGACTGTATACACTAGTCTACTCTGGAGTATCGATGCCCTGTCTTGAAACTCTCACGACTAGGGACCATTTAAGGATATGCTTATAGACCCCCAGCTCCCACTTATATGATCGCCCTCATACTGCTGGTGGTCAAGCAACAATCCTAGGGGCTCTATCAACGTGTAATAGCGACGTGTCAGGTCACCTAAAACAGTACACGATGATAAAGGTAAACCAGATAGCATACTATCATCTCGAGTAAGACTGTCCGACCGGGATAGGTCCTCCCTCAATCATTGCAATCACGTGCCTGTGATCCAATAATTGACTCTGAGGGCACTATCTCCAACAATCTCCCACTTGCACTCAAGGCTAATTATTGCGATGTCGCATACTCACAGCCCGTGTGATACCGAACACCCAACTCCTCTACTAATCAGTCTCACAAATCCCGTTTGCGAAACTAATGCGTTCGAGGAATAGCCTCAGTGAGTGGATCCGCCTTGATGTTTCTTTCTATGTCTCTCTATATCCCATGTTCGCGGAGAAAACCATCTCCCGAAATGAGCAATACCTGTCTTAGAATATGTCTGGATGTCTGATGGGACCTAGCTCATAAATGAACTCCAAATCCAAACTTCTTAGACTGTATCGTCAACTGAACTTAATCAGTATCCTGCGCCATGCCTCCCTCAGTATTGCCTTGGACCACCTGTCCAAAATACTGCCCCTCGTCAGAAAGAAAACTATAACTCTGACAACCTCCTTGTCGTCTAGGTCACCTTGGAAGCCTGGAATGATAACTGTCTCCCGAATGAGACTGTCGTTATCATATCCCTAGAATATCCACTTATGTTCCAAAACTGCTTCCGACTGTTTCTCCAGGATTGGATCAATGTCAACTTATTGCATCTAGTGCAAGAACAACATCTGGTGTGGTACTTGACATCTCATGATTGACTCAATTGCCTAAGCAAGTGATCTGCCAATCATGCACATCCCTCTCCCCTTTAGTCTGTAAGACACCTTTAGAGAGGGTGATTCCATCACCTGCAGGTACACTACCGTGTCAGGAGTCGTCCATTCTAAATACTCTTAGAATGCTGTCTAAGTACCCTGATTGGGAAACCACCCAAATCTAGATCTAAAACCATAGATCTAGTAACCAGTATGTCTGATATAAAATCCATTTCCTTTATGGAGAAAGCACTGTGTGATGACCAAAGTATAACCGATCGTAGTATAGGAGTTTCTTTCCTACTCTGTGTATGTCATCCAAATACCATGACATCACACCCTACTACCTTCTTAACAGATCCATCCTCTATTCTGATGAAGTCAAACCCATGACTGTCACGTCAGAAATAGATGATCTATCTCCGCTATATCTGCTTTAGTCTATAAATAGACATAAGCTACCTGTCCACCAATGCTTCCGCTGCTCCCACTGACTACGACAACCCTCTGGCAGAGTCATATACACGTACACTTCTGAAGCGAGTTCAGAACGACGCTATACTCATCCTCCTGCCGGGTCTCATAGTCTGGAACAACAGCAATGGCAAGTGTGGGTAAACAAGAACCTCCCTGTCACCGTCCTTGAGCCTACCGTAGTACCTCTCGGGTGCCTGAAGTTACCCACCTTATCTGCGGAGTGGCCAATGGAATGTCAAACCAGATTGAATCTTTAGGTTCCTATCAAATCTTCAGTAATCGTTTGTGGTTCTGGAATCACTTCTAGTTCTACCATACTCCCACTACTGTTTTCTGAAAAAATCCATTTTTAATAAAACTGTGGCGAGTCTGGAACAATATTGCTATTGTTCATCCAGATGGTAGAAAGTCAACCCTCGTCATAGCCTGGGTCAACCCACAAACAGCCATTACAGAAACGTGCCTTGAGTTGTCCAGTGTCTGGTTTTAATCATAAACCGGACAACACCCCGTACCTTAACAACGTTAAGATATGAACTGTTCTATATCCAATATAGAAACAGAGGCACTGATTTAATTGAACCAGATTCAAATCATGCAGCTGTCTCCAGTGCATGTCAACTTAATGGAAGGAGGCCGATCAGCGTTACTCAACTTAGGAATGCTTCCAATTATGAGTAACCTGAAAGAGAAGTAAGTTCTCTTAATCATTACTATCAACTGAATACCATATACAAGTATCTACATCTTCGATCACTTTGAAGAATCCCGATACTTGCTATACCTGGTTCTCTACTCTATTCAAATACCTATAACTTCTCAAAATTCGGACCCTGTGTTTCCACGAAACACCTGTCTAAAAACTAGAGAAGTCATAAGTAAACCGAATATAGTACGAGGACCATCCCCTCTGTCCTGATGGACCCTGGACAACATACAATACTCTGTATAAGTCCCTTGAGTCTGAAAACTCATTCACTGTGTGTCGTAGGTTGAAAACTGTACTTATGGTTAAGAAGAATTACACCGCTGTTTAATGCTCCTTACCTAACCATCCACTGATATAGGTAAATGTCGTAGACATAATTCCAAAAAGGTATATCTCACTCTATGAAAATAGACGTACAGATATATCAATTTGAAATTGGTGCATGACAGCGGATATTCAAAACCAAATATTTGCCGATCGGCAAACAGTCCAGGTGATTTCCTCAAATATCACCGATTACAACGAATCCCGATATAATGAGGATGATCACCTAATTCCCAATAACTTACTCCCACTCATCATCTGTATAACCATACAGATGTGAGAATCGTACCTGGTAAATACATACCCTGGAGTAAGTATCTAATCGGAAAATCAGTTTTCCTTTAACAGTACACAGTAAGACTAAAACATTAAAATGTTTCGATGGGGTATCCCGGTATTCCTAGTAATGCCTCTTCCAGATTCACGACTGTAACCATATAATTCTTTGCCACCTTTCCAAATCCCTTTATATGTCTTTAGTCATTACCTTCTGCACGCCCCTTTAGGCCAATTGGTTTTCTTCCTTCCCTACCGTTCGGCACCAGCCTATGGTTTGGAAGAAGACTATCCAATAAGCATAATGGGTGTACTGTCCCAATCCTAGGAACACTCGCAATGCGAGAGAAGGTGAAGATAAAAGACACTTGAATAAAACTTATTCCTATTTCTCCTGAACCAGAATCCATCCCCGAACTGGAACAAGTTCCTTTCGAGTTCGTATATAACCATACGATGGAGTATCCAAATAAACTGTGGATCTTCGTAGTGATACGGAGTGTCCTGGAGAAATACAAAGGTGATTTAGGATTGGCGAAGGAATACTTGGTTTGGTCATGAATAGCAGTCGCAATTTACTTTGCCCTCTTACTAATCCCTTACTTTGTCTGAACTTAATACCTTCTGCACACCATCGTTATGCTAATTGGTTTTCTTCATTCCCTATCGGTCGGCACCTGCCTATGGTTTGGAAGAAGACTATCCAATTTGCGTAATAGGTGTACTATCTCCTAAACCAAGGAGTACTCACAACTTGAGAGAAGGTAAAAGGAAAAGACAACTGAATAGTCCTATCCGTTTTCTCCAGAACCTGAAACCATCCTCGAATAAATTCCTTCGAGTTCGTATCTAACCATACGATGGTTTTATCCAATGGAAGTGGACGTTCGTAGTAATACGGGGTGTCCTGAAGAAAAGGGTAAAAGTAGGAGTGGCAATGAGGTTTGCAACTCTGACAATCCAAAAGCCGGTGTTAAGAAGGTTCGGTCAACTTGGTCGCTGAGTCATAGTCTTAGGGTCGGGTCAATGGTCGCTGCCAAAGAGAGAGAGAAAAGAAACACTCAGCGTGCACTCTAACCTAGATCAGAATGGTTACCAATTTATCTAATCTGGAAACCTCCCACTGTACCTTAAATTCTCCTCCAAACCTGAAAGAAGAATTAGTCGGGGTCACCCGAGGAGTAAACTAACTCATCAGTGGGAATCGGGATCCAACTATCATCGCATGATAACGTGACGGAATCCGCTCACGTCATCACACTCCAGAAGGTATGCGCATATCTGGCAAGTTTCAGTTCTTTTGAAACTCCCGATGTGATTTCTGCCCCATGCTCTTATGACCTTGGCGTGAGGTCAAAATATCATAAGTCACATGTCAAGTTCTGCCCATCATTATCCAGGTTAATTTGAACCCACCCGTACATACCCTTGACGTAGGCCAAAATAGTAGTACGACTGTCCCAAACCAACGCATCTATCTATGCTACAGATAAATACCCGGCAGCTACCAATCACTATGCCTTGGCGTGAGGTCAAAATACATAGCTTGAATACTACCGAATATTTAACTGAAATGATGGAGGGCTACGAATGGTTTCTGGCGAAAACCTTTAACGTAATGAACTTGATATCGTTGAAGGAACTGATAGCTTTTTGAAAATATAGTGACGAAAACCGTTGCTAAAGAGGTCACTCCCGGTGAAGGGATCTCGGCTCTTTCCCCGTAGAATGAGGTGCAGGATATTCCAACTGAATACCACGGTGCAAAGCAAAAGTAATCGGCTATAGTGAAGTTAATGCCCTGACGCAAACTTTCTGTCCAAGGGGTCACTCCCGGTGAAGGGATCTCGGCCCTTGCCTCGTCGACTGAGGAGCAGGATATTCCAACTGAATACCACGATGCAAAACAAAAGTGAACGTCCTTGCAATAACAGCTTTTTTGAAAAGTGTTCCAACAACATCAGATTAGGTTTGTTTTTAACTTGCATTGATCCGAATCAACGCAGTCCCATCAATTGATCACACCACAAAGAACGAAAATAATATGACGTACGTATATGCCATCCGCATTCGCCACTGGGTCCCGTCATTACCCGTTAGGTTAGCTAACTAACGACAGAGCGGGGACTGGACTAGCGCGGATGCAAAACATATACAACATCTACTAATATATATACCAATATATTATATTCGCTCAAGGCGTGATAAAATCCAACATCACAGAAATGTACAGCATCACAGAAACAATACAGATATCTGGGATCCCCGGGTTTCACAGAACCACTACTGAAACCCGACGTTCCCCTGGTCGTGTGGATAGCCTGCGCAATGAAATCCTAGACCCCTACGGGCGCGGCAAGTCACCTGCCAAAACCTGAAGCGAGGCAGCCCCCTTCAGCTCCGTGAATGGACCACCCAGCACTTCACGGAATCCGGTAACTTGGGCACCCTTCCTGGGTCAACCTGTACCCCCTACGAGTGCGGCGAATATCCCGCCAATCCTAGAGTGAAGCCCCCTCCATCTCAATGCCATAAGATGCGGGCTTGTTGCCCTCTAGAACCCGGCTATCCGTGCACCCCTCCGCGGGGCAATCCTAGTACAGAAAGTAAAATATACATACAACGGGTCCATCGACCGCAACCAGGTCGTGCCCCAAAAGAATAATACAAACAGGCAGTGACGGCAGTCCACATGTCGGACGCTCGCCCCGCAATATCAAATGTACATAATACAACAGAACTGTACTAGCATTGCATCCAGGCTATCCCCCACGACCGATCCGCAACATCACAGCAAAATCACAAAACATCAACGTGAAAGTCACGTTCGCAAAACCGTCTAACCGGGCTATAGCAGTTAGACTGGATTTACCGATCGAGTGACATTCACGGTCGCAGATATAATGTAAATACTGTGAAATAATGTGTTTAAAATATCCGATCAATCAAATTTTAACAAGTGGGCCCCCAAGCATTACTGTAGCAGATCAGGAAATTCTGGGCCCAATGTTATTATTCCAAAACCCCAATTTTAACCCCAGAAAGATACTGTAGAAATTTGGTGCAGGGATCCCCACAGTGTGCGGCGGAACCGCGGCCCAAAGGGGGTTTTGGCCGCGGTTCCGCGCCTCCACTGTTGATTCACCCTGTCGAATTTCTACAGTAGCCTTGTAATCTCCAGTACATCAATTTTATATAACCTGAAAAATTTTTGGAGACCAAAAAATTTTAACAGAAAACTGTCGCTAGCAAAAAAGTAGATTTTGGAATTTTGGTCGATCGGAAATGCAAAACACATTAAACCAAGCTAGACTAAGTTAATGGCGAGGCTCTGATACCACTGTAAGTGCACGGCGGCGCCCCGGCCGTCAATCCGACGGCCAAATGCGGAAGCGGTGATAAACTTTAAATTTTCTTGAACTGGCAAACCGCCGCGCACTAATACCCGGATCGAACCACTAACTAGTCCTAGCTATCTACAAGATGGGGAAGAGAGATATACCGACTGATCCAAGTCCTCCGGTCTTCTCGTCGTCGTCCCGATTTCCCGCGGAATGTCCTGTCTCCACCTCGTCGCCGGAAGTGCACCACATCGCCTACTTCTTTTACGGGCTCCCACCTCAATGCCGAGGCAACTCGGGCACGAAGCTGGCTAGTCGACGTGCCCAAGATTTGCTGTAGAATATCTAGTGAGCAAGTCTCATTTTGGGGTTTGTGGAATTGCCTTTGGTGGAGGGATTGAACTTGGAGCTTTTGAGAATGATCTTGTGGGATTTTGCAACATGAAATGAGCTAAAAACCCCACCATAGAATTTGGGACAGCCCCCACTAGGGAAGTGGCCGGCCATGACTTCAAGAGAGGGAGGAATGAGAGTGGAGGTAATGGTAAAGCATGAGAAAGATATGCAATAATCCAAGGGAGAGAAAGAGAAGGCTATCATGCAAAGAATCATCATTCCAATAATTCCAACACTCAACCAACAACCATGATAGCAAATAAAACAACACTCCAACACCACCATCATCACCTCACAAAGTCAAGCAAGAAAGGTCAAGGGATGGGCTCCATCATGAAACCATCATGATACAAATATATGCAAAGAACACCCTCCACAAATGCCTATTTGCAACAATGCAAATAAGCCCTCCTCCACCAAACTTCGGCCAATGAACGATACAAAGGAAATCGCCCGAAACGAAAAGCAAACTGGCAACTCCATAAAACTGGTCCCGTAATAAATTACAGGAAAACCCCGATACTGTGCATACACACCCGCATCTGTATTTCGACCGAAATACAAATGCAATGAGACAAAATCTACACTGTACTATACTCGGATCCGGCTTAAACCAAAGCCGGCTAGTAATATCCGTTCGATCCTGATCCATGCAATACCGCACGTATCTGATCGAACCCTGCCATATATCCATACGGCCTATAGTACAAACTGTCCGATCCTGATCCGTGCAATACCACACGTATCTGATCGGACCTTGCCATATCTCCATACGGCCTCTACAACTTTTCGCTCGAAAGCTGAGTAACAGAATGTGGGGGACTTTAAAGACTCGTCAACACCTTGGTTGTGGATTTAACCACCAGCACGTCAGAGGTATAAGCCAATACGTAACGGGCTACCAGGTATTGACTAAAAGGGACATCTATGAGCGAACTCAGCCCGACAACCCTACTGAGCCTGTCAGTGACAATATCCGTACAGTCCGGTCCGTTCGTCTATGAGCATCGCATGGCGGGCCTAGGGGGTTGGTAAAAGTCAGACCCCCAAAAGCGGTACAAGTCGTGTCGGAGTGTAGCCCAGAACACCCTGAGATACTACTGGAATACCTACCAGTAAATCTCCTTGCCTCGGCCGAGGGCTTTGTGTAATGGCTCTCCTAGACACAGCGCGACCT
Organism: Agapanthus africanus; assembly: GCA_030015575.1. Taxonomy (NCBI): domain Eukaryota; kingdom Viridiplantae; phylum Streptophyta; class Magnoliopsida; order Asparagales; family Amaryllidaceae; genus Agapanthus; species Agapanthus africanus. The sequence continues at coordinate 649,688,746 of CM057341.1, read as the reverse complement.
CACCCCCAATACCGGGAGAGACGAACCCCTGAAGATACGCTCACTGTCTCCATGTGGCTCGGGACTGTACCCAACTAAAACCTGTTTGCACGACTCCTTTGAGCCGTGGTAGGGTAGTAATCAAAGTACAGTGGGAACTCACACGAGTCAAATGACGATCCCCAGGTCGATGAACTAACCTGTACACATGTCACCAGGGAACTGCCATCTGACGTCTGGTATATGACCAACTAGCATGTTCCCGGCGAGTCCTGTCCGGTGTACTCATAACCCAATGAGCACCTGTATACATCTTAGGTGAACCAACTGACACCAGTGGCTTGTGAGACCGGCCACCGCCCCTCGTCGGGGTCTCGACTGTATACACTAGTCTACTCTGGAGTATCGATGCCCTGTCTCGAAACTCTCACGACTAGGGACCATTTAAGGATATGCTTATAGACCCCCAGCTCCCACTTATATGATCGCCCTCATACTGCTGGTGGTCAAGCAACAATCCTAGGGGCTCTATCAACGTGTAATAGCGACGTGTCAGGTCACCTAAAACAGTACACGATGATAAAGTTAAACCAGATAGCATACTATCATCTCGAGTAAGACTGTCCGACCGGGATAGGTCCTCCTTCAATCATTGCAATCACGTGCCTGTGATCCAATAATTGACTCTGAGGGCACTATCTCCAATAACTACGACCAACAATAGATGAATCCGTATGATGCCGCTTACCAGTTCAAGGAACAAATGAAGATCAGAAGACAGTTCAATGCACAAAGACGGTACAAGATTCAAGACTTCAACGCGAAGCTTACGGTAAAAGTCCACATAATTCTGCACTGTTGGAAATCTGGAAGAAAGTAGAAATGATTCTGAGAGACCAAGTGAAGAAAACAGAAGATAAAAGCAACTTGAAGAAACCCTAAAGAATCGGGCCCATGAGCCCACCAAATGGCCGCGGATCTGCGGCCAAACTGGCCTTTCTGCCACGGTTCCGCGGCGGTGCAATGCACGTGTCGGTGGATAAGTCGGTGCTTTGACTCGGTCTTTGAGATTGTTTTGTAATTTCATGTATGGATCAGATGTAAACCCTAGGGTTTCTCCTATCTATAAATAGGAAAGCTTACAGTCTCTTTTGGGGTGTGCCTCCTTTGGGTGCCTTTTTTGATATGCCACTTTTTATTTTCTAGTTTAAAATTTTCATTCCATTGTAATCGTCAAGAGGTCATCACTAAAGGTATTTTTATTTTTGCATTCTTTTTGTTATCTAAATTTAATTCATGCAATTTTTTATCTGTCTTTTATTATCTGCAAATTAGATAGTCTTTTAAAATGAAAATTATAAAAATGAATTCTTTTGTCATCTTCCTAATGAGTGAGTAATTCCTCACTTGTTAGGGTTAGGAGAGGGAAGGTTTGAGAGAAGGAAATCTCTCTCACTCCTTTTTTTGCCCATATAATTTTTAATTAGGACTCTATTTAATTCAACCACACACCGCTCACTACGGCACCTTATCCTACGAGATAGTGGTGATTCCCTAGTTAGACTGGTTGTGGTTGATTTACATAGAGGTTAGGGCTAAGAGTTAAGAAAGGACGGACAATGACCAAAGGGAAGAAACTAAGTTTCTTCCTAGTCGTGCTAATCCCCTTTGTTGACTTTTACTCTAACACCTAAATTCTTAACTAAGGCAAAGAAAGCAGTGGGTAGAATCCTTTTTCCGAACTAACCTAATCCTAACCCTAGCAAGCCTTTAAATCAATTTAATCTCATTCTTAGATCGTAAAACAAAACCCGACTTGATCGGATTAACTCATTAGAACATAAAGAAAATGAATCCATCTCCCTGTGGACCGACCCGTACTCAACCGGCTAGCTACCAAGCGACATCGTTATTGATTGCGGTTAATTATTTGATTCAAAACGCACGTACGCAAAAGCTCTACAATCACATACCTCCTATGAGATAGTTGGATCCTGATACCCACTGCCAGTAAGAGTAATTCCTGGGAGAGTTTTACACATTACAATTAGCTGATCAAGTAGGTGTCTAGAAAGGTGTTAAAGGGGTTACGCCTCTGGGAAAACGAGGTTTATTTTAATTAGGTCCATGAAAAAGCACGGGGAACCTCCCTTAAAGTACCGGCACTGGCCTGGCCGAAAAATTGACGAACTTGTAGGGTGTAATTAATCCTGGCTAGTATTTCCTTTTAGGGTTTGAAAGAAGGTTTGACTAAAACAGTGGGAGCCATCCTGATTAGATAAATTAATAACCAATCTAATCTTGCAAGAGCATACGCTGAATGTTTTCTTCTCTCTCTCTCCAGGTAGCAACCATGTCACGCCTTAATCAAGATAATAATATGGATGTATTGACCGAACCTGCTTGTTATACTGCGCTAGGAAACGTTGGTACCGCTCCAACTTATAATTGTTATAAGACCGAGCAGGAAATAGGGGATTACCAGGATTCCCGTGCCGCCCAAATGAAGAAAGTGCATGATGATGCATCTTTTTTGGGTATGTTCATTACAGAGAATTGTTTCTCAGTATCTTTTACGTCCTGGGTATGTGATACCGGATCAGGATCCCGCATATGTGATCTGTTACATGGGCTAAAAATAGGTAGAGAACTGAGAATGAGTGATAAGTTTCAAGAGTTGGAAATGGTGCAAGTGTTGCAGCCAAGTATGTTGGCAGTTATCACCCTGTATTACCAAATACATTGATTCTGAACGAATGTTATTAGATACCGAACTTGATATACAATATCATATCAGTCTCTTTATTGAGATAAAGAAGGATATAATTTTGTATTGTTGGATAATGTTTTGAACATTTCCTATATCAAAAGTTGATCGGTTCATGCACGTTATCTAAAAACATATACGTTCTAAATCAAACCACGGTTCTTAACGTACAGAACATACACAAGAGGAAGAGTACAGAAATGAACGAATCCTTCTCGAGGCATTGTAGACTAGGTCATATCAATGCGACCCGACTAGCTAAGTTACATAGAGATACATATTTAAATCAGTTTCAACTTACATCTTGTGAAACTTGCCCGTCATGTCACAAAGATAAGATAACCATAGCTCCGTTTATTAGAAACAGAGAAAGAGTTAGTGAACTCTTGGGATTGATACATGATGATGTATGTAAGTCCCCTGTCTACACATGCCAGGACTGGTTCTTTGTACTTCATTACATTCACTGATGATCTCTCAAGATTCGGACATATGTTCCTGTTGAAACACAAGTCTGAAACTTTTGAGAAATTTAAAGAATATAAGTTAGAAGTATAGAACCACAATGGGTATAAGTATTATATCCTATGATGAGATCAAGGAGGATAATACTTGAGCATGGAGTTCCTGGACTATTCTAAAGGAGAATAAGATTCTCTCTCAGCATTACTCCTCCGCATACATCATAGCACGTCGGTGTATCGGGGCGGAGAAATTACACCCTATGTAATATGGTGTGCTCTATGATGAGTACTACTGTGTTGCCTATTTCCTTTTGGGGGTTATGCACTTGTGAAGCTGTATATCTATTGAATAGGGTTCCAACCAAATCAGGTGCCTACCACTCCATATGTGATATGGTATGGGAAGAGACCATCTCTTAAGGATGCTAAGATTTAGGGTTGTCTGTCCTATGTCTAAAAGCAAAATCTGGACAAGCTCGAGGCAAGGTCAGTTCTGTGCAAGTTTGTTGGATATCCCAAGCATTCGCAAGGGAATATCTTCTACCGCACCGAGGAGCAAAAGGTGTTTTGTTTCTCAGCATGCCACCTTTGGGAAAGAGAATTTTTTATGAAGAAATTAGTGGTCATGAGGTAGAACTGGAAGGAGTTCCAGCTATACATACTGCAGTTGATGATTTGGTAGAACCGAAGGATTCAATAGTTCCCAACGAACCTCAGCCTCTCCGCCGATCTGGTAGGGTTCCTCATCCACTTGAGAGATACTTCGGTTTTCTCTATGACAGTGGGAGCGAGGATTGCATCATGAGATGATGACCCAACTAGTTTCGAGCAGGCCATCAGGAGTGAGGACTCTATGAGAATGGCTGGTTGCTATGTGATCTGAGATGGAATCCATATACACCAATCAAGTATGGACTTTGGTTGCTATATCTGAAGGGTTAAATCCCCATCAGGAGCAAGTATATCTTGAGAAGATTACTTGGTGTACATGGAAAAGTTGAGACTTTAAAAGCTAAGACTAGTTGTAAATGGATCTCGTCATTGACCAGGTATGGATAATGATGAAACCTTTTCTAGTGGCTATGCTTAAGTCAATCCGGATCCTACTTTCCATTGCTACATACCATGACTACGATATCTGGCGGTTGGATGTCATGACTGCTATTCTAAATAGTGATTTAGAAGAGAACGTTGTACACAGCCAGAGGGCTTTGTAGACAGTGGGAGCAGCGGAAACGTGTGCAAGTTGCTTTATGAGTTAAAGCAGACATCGCGGAGTTGGAACATCTGTTTTGATGTGGTAGTCAAAGAGTTTGACTTCATCAAAATGGTAGATGAACTTTGTATATACAAAAAGATAGTAGGGAGTATGGTAGTGATCCTCGTATTGTATGTGGATGACATACTCTTGATAGGAAAGGAGTTTCCTATGCTACACTCGGTCAATCTCCTCTTATCACAAGGATTCTCCATATAGGATCAAGGTGATACGTCCTAAATCCTGGTTTATGGATCTATGAGATAGATCTAAGTGGATGTTAGGATTCTCACTAGGTATAGTGAAATGGTATCAATCGATCCTGGGGAGAATCACTGGATAGTTTCCAGGGTAGTAAGGTCGACTGAATGTCAGCCACAGGCATTGTCTTTACCCTCAGTGGAGGGATGGTATGTTGGAAGAGTTCCAAGCTAGATGCCGTGGCAAATTAGACGATAAAGGCTGGATACATTGCTACCAAGTATGCTACCAAAGAGGCAGTCTGGATATATATTAGTTCATGAGATGAACTTCATTCCTACCATTGTGAGACAATGGAGTTGTGGCTTTGGCCTAAGAACCTCCATCTAATCAGTGATCCAGACATATTCTTAGGCAGTATCACCTGATCATGGAGATGGTTGATCTCCAGGGAGATCGAGGTTAGGAGAGTAGACACAGAGGACAACAGCGCAGATCCACTCACAAAGGCCTATTTCCCAGTAGAGACTTTAATGGGATGGTTGGGTATGGGATACTTCAACCACTGCTGATTGTTGGGTATGAGATACTACAACAGATGGCCCTAGTGTAAGTGGGAGATTGTTAGTGATATGTATGCCCTAGAGGCCATTACTGTACATACGATGTATATTGTAGTGGATGCTTGGACAAATATATGGAGGACTTTCTTGCTCGACATGATAGTACGCTATCTGGTTGCACTTTATCTTAACATGTACACTGATTGTCTCTATGTTACATGTTGATAAAGCCCTTAGGATGAGTACTTGACTACCAGGACTATGATGCAGATCATACTAGTGGGGACAGAGTAGTCACTAAGTACATCCTTCAAATGTTCGTAGTGGAGGGTGTATCAAGACAGGGCATCGATATATCAGAGTAGACTGGCGTATAGCTTCTCGACCCATGTAGATGGGCGATGGATGATCCCATATCCATTGGTGTTTGACAACAGAGATAGTATACGGGTGCTCAGTAGAGACTGGGTACACTGGACGGACTCCCTGAGAACTCCCAGATGGTATTATACCTCACGTCAGATGGCAGTTCTCTGGTGACACTGGTACAGGTTAGTATGTAGACCCAAGATCGTCATAGAGTCTTGTGTGATTCTCACTGTGCTTTGATTTCCACCTTACCATGTTCAAGAGAACGTGAAAAACGGTGGCTTTTGGGAACAGTCTCGAGTCATATGGAGGCAATGAGCGATAGGAGGGGTTTCGTCTCTCCCGGTATAGGGAGTTGATGTTGCGCTGTGCTCGATTGGCTATAACAGGAAGTTCTTGGCCAAGGCTGCTTTAGAGATATACTGGTAAGTGTTATCAGTAGTTTCTCGACCCGTTATGAGCCTCATATAGACACTTATCGAGTTACTGGGGTCTGACGTTTACCACCCCTAGACGAGATATGCGACATATCAGACGAAGAGACCGGACTGTACGGTAGTGTTACTGATTGGATTCGCAGGAGTGTGAGTAGGCTTGCTTGTTGATCTTCTGATTGCTCAATACCCAGGTGGCCGTTACGTTTAGTAGACCGCTTGCGGCTTGTGGGTGCTTGATATGATCATCACCTACTGCCGGCGTATTGACGAGTCTTTAGAGTCCTACACAGGGGTTTCCTGGCTCAAGCGAAACGGAGTAGGAGCACATATGTGATATGTGCAGGACCAAGATTAATGCGATACATGATACCGCATTCTATTCTCGTGATGTGTGACATGAAAGGTTATATGTGTTAGTTATATGTATGCCCTAGAGGCCATTACTGTACATAGGATGTATATTGTAGTGGATGCTGGGACATATATAGGGAGGACTTTCTTGCTCGACATGATAGTATGCTATCTGGTTGAACTTTACCTTAACATGTATACTGATTGTCTCTCTGTTACATGTTGGTAAAGCCCTTAGGATGTGTACTTGACTACCTGGACTATGATGCGTATCATACTAGTGGGGACATGGTAGTCCATAAGTACATCCTTCAAAGTCCCTAGTCGTGGGTGTATCGAGACGGGGCATCGATATACCAGAGTAGACTAGCGTATACCTTCTCGACCCATACAGATGGGCGATGGATGATCCCATATCCATCGGTGTTTGACATCAGAGATGATATACGGGTGCTCAGTAAAGACTGGGTACACTGGACGGACTCGCCGAGAACTCCCAGATGGTATTATACCTCACGTCAGATGGCAGTTCTCTGGTGACACTGGTACAGAGTAGTCTGTTGACCCGAGATCGTCATAGAGTCTAGTGTGGTTCCCACTGTGCTTTGATTTCCATCTTACCACGTCCAAGAGGGCGTGCAAAACGGTGGTTTTTGGGTACAGTCCCGAGTCACATGGAGGCAATGAGCGATAGGAGGGGATTCGTCTCTCCCGGTATAGGGAGTTGATGTTGCGCTGTGTTTGATTGGCTATAACAGGAAATCCCTGTCCAGGGTTGCTGAGATTTACTGGTAAGTGTTACCAGTAGTTTCTCGAATTGTTATAGACCTCATATCGACACGACTTATCGAGCTATTGGGGTCTGACGTTTACCACCCCTAGGCGGGATATGCGACATATCAGACGATCAGACCGGACTGTACGGTAGTGTTACTGGTTGGATTCACTGGAGTGTGAGCGGGCTTGCTCGTCGATCTTCAGATCGCTCAATACCCGGGTGGCCGTTACGTTTAGCAGACCGCTTGCGGCTTATGGGTGTTTGATATGATCATCATCTGCTGCCGGCGTATTGACGAGTCTTTAGAGTCCTACACAGAGGTTTCCTGGCTCAAGCGAAACGAAATAGGAGTGCATATGAGATATGTGCGGGACCGAGAATAATACCAGTATGTGATACTGTATTCGATTCTCGCGATGTGACATTGATTGGTTATATGCGATATAGCCGGGTTATCGGATCAAGTGTTGATTCGATAAGTTGTTACTAATGATACTAGTCGGTTATATGCGATATGACCGGATCGTTAAATCAAGTGTTGATTTAATGATTTAATGCATAATTATATATTTGATATATTACTTTGCATTAACTAGTATCGGTTCACTTTAAATGGATTTTCTCGCTCGGATGTGCACATTGTATATTCGATATAGTTTTGTGCACTTGCTTGTATCATGTTTGATGATACATGCCTCATGGTTAAGTGTTAAGAATTAAACTATAGTTAAGTGGGTGATTAGGGTTTTTGATTTCATTTTATTCATTTATCTTTTTGGAAAAAGAAAAGGCAAAATGAGGAAAATGGTTGCTTTCTTTTGTTCATTCATGAACCTTCATGAAGACTTTGACTTATTGACCATTTTGTCTCATGCTTAACCCTAACCACTCACTTAAACCTTAGTTAACTCTCTACATCTAACCATGGTTCATTATATGATAAGGATTGATTTTTTCTTTTCTATTCCAATTAATCTTATCATATTCTTCTTCTTCTTCTTCCTTGCTTCAAGTGAAGAAAGCTTGCCTCCATCAATGGCAAGTGATGAATTTGAGTGAGAAATCCAAAACTAAAGTCTACCCACTTCCTATTTCTTCATCCTCTACCTCTTGCCAAGTAGTAGAGTGTGTTTCCTTCACAAGTTTTCATGGCAAGGTGAAGGGAGAGCTTGATCTTGCGATGCTTCGACGTAGATCATCTTCGGCATGGACATCGACGACCTAGCTCGTTTATTCTCCGATGAAGTCGACGCTAGAGCCCGGATTCTTTTTGGACAGCGGAGAGGACTTCGTTGCGGAGCTATGGAGGTGGAGCACCGGATCTACAAAGGTTGTATTTCCGTATTCCCTTAGTTAAGTGTTAACTAGTTAGCTTTTTCGCCTAGATTTCTAGCAAACGATCCGTAGTCGGGTCTCTCGGCACCTAGAATTTTTTGAAATGGCATGTTCGATGCCTTGTGAGACCTCACTAGAGTGCCTAGGAACCCTACAATATGTGATATAGCCGGGTTATCGGATCAAGTGTTGATTCGATAAGATGTTACATTAAGATATTAGTCGGTTATATGTGATATAACCGGATTATTAAATCAAGTGTTGATTTAATAATTTAATGTATAATTAAATATTTGATATATTACATTACATTAACTAGTATTGGCTCACTTTTGATTTCTTTTCTCACTTTGGATACATTGATGTATATGTGATATATGTTAAATGTATCATGCTAGGTTACAAGTGCAACTAGGGTTAATGAGGGTTAAACCATGCTAGGGTTAAGATTATGGTTTATATTTATCATTAAGTAATTCAAAAATTATGGAAATAGTCATGGTTGATATTTGTTGAAAGCTTGTAGAAGCTTCAAGGCATCTTTGACTTTGTCCATTCTCTTTGTCTTGCTTAAGATATTTTTGACCTAACCTTTAACCATAGCTTATGGTTAACTCTCTACAAGGGTTAAGCATGACATGCTTAACCCTTGGTTGCATTTATAACCTCAACAATAATTCATTTGGATGAACTCATGAGATGAGTTCTTCTTCTTCTTCTTCCTCAAAGCTTTCTAGCTTCAATGGAGATATGAGAAAAAGTGTGAGGAAATGAAATCTAAAGTGAGCCCACTTCCCACTTCATCATTCTCTACTACTTTCCATTTAGTATAGGGTGTTATCTTCACAAAGTTCTTGACTTAGTGAAGAAATAGCTTGGGTTAGTGTCTCCTCGACGTAGATCATCTTCGGCATCGAAGACATCGAAGCAAGCTTGTTCGTTTCTTCATAGGAGCCTCTCTAAAGTCCGGAGTTCATGATCGCAGTGAAGGGACTACTACACGGAGCTATTGAAGTGAAGGAGCGGTCTACAAAGGTTGTATTCCTTGCTCACTTCTTATTGCAAAGTGTTTGCATTTGTTTTTCCGTCGATTTCTAGTTAATGATTCAAAGTTAGGGTTAGCTAAAATGACAAATTTTTGAATTTTGCATGGACGATACCTCCCGAAACCTTACTGCCGTCTTAGGTAACCCTGCATTTAGGTCGCATATCTCATATAAATGAGGTCTATCAGTTCACGGGATACTTAAGTTTGATCTAAAGATCGTCAGTCATATTTGGAACTAAGATCAACTTAGAGAGTTTGAACATATGAGCTCAATTGAATAGTTCCAAGTTTTGGCTTGTCATCAGGTGCGCTTTACTATGGGTAGCCTATGAATAGTATACGGTAGTTAATTTGGTGACAGGCTGCAGGGTAGAATGCTAGTTTAAGGACATAACATTCCATCTTTCAGCTTGCACGCACGTGTATATCACATGGTGAAGCGCATGATGCTAACATCTAAAATGGATGCGCCCAATATTGGGGTGCGGTTCAATTTGAAGGTATTTATATTTCCTCTAAAGATATATACTTATACATATATGTATGCTTTCATAGAACTAGGGCTCGTTGATCTTCGTTCTAATAGGGTGCACGTCTGTATGAGGTGCACATATATATAGGATGCGCACGTCTGTATGAGGCGCATCTCGATATGGGGTGCACATCAATATGAGGTGTGCATCCAGGGTTAAGGCATTCCCTGTCTTTGATAAAATTTCATATCTTTCAAGAAGTTGGGATGAGGAAGAAGGGCTTGATGTGATCATCACCTACTGCCGGCGTATTGACGAGTCTTTAGAGTCCTACATAGAGGTTTTACTGGCTCAGGCAAAACGAAGTAGGAGCACATATGTGATATGTGCGGGACCGGGAATGATGCGAGTATGTGATACCGCATTCTATTCTCGCGATATTTGTATCGGTCGGTTATATGTGATATAGCCGGGTTATCGAATCAAGTGTTGATTCGATAAGTTGGTACATATAATATTAATCGGTTATATGTGATATAGCCGGATTATTAAATCAAGTGTTGATTTAATAATTTAGTGTATAATTGTATATTTGATATACTAGTTTACATTAACTAATATTAGCTCACTTAAGCATTTATTTTCTCACATGTGCACACTTAATATATATGTGATATATATTAATTGTGTTTTTCTTTTGTGTCATGGTTGTTGATACACACTATATGGGTGTATGAGACTTACACCATACTAATTATAATGTAGGGTTTAAATATTTAAAGTAAATCCAAATTAGTGGACAATTGCTCACATGCATGAAGTTTGTAGAAGCTTATGGATGCATTGACTTAGTCCACTCATTTTGTTTTACTTAAGATATTTATTAACCTAAGCATTATAATTTAGCCATGGTTATGTCTCTACATGAGTTAGTATTTGATACAAACTCACCCATGGTTGATTCTCTCACCTCATATTAGTTCATTCTCATCTCTTGATCTTCTTCTTCAACCTTGAGAAAAGCTTGCTATCTTTTTCAAAAGAGAGAAAATATTGTGAGAAAAATAAAACTAAAGTGAGCACACTTCTTACTTCATCATCCTCTACTAGATTAGCACTTTAGTATAGAGTGTTAGCTTCACTAATATCTCATTAGTGAAGTAGTAGCTTGAGTTAGTGTCTCCTCGACGTAGATCATCTTCGGCCTCGAAAACTTCAAGCAAGATCATTCCTTTCACCTTGAGAAGCCATGCAAGAGTCCGGAAGTCGCAGCGAAGGGACCACTACAAGGAGCTATTGAAGTGAAGGACCGGTCTACAAAGGTTGTATTCCGTTATCACTTAGATGTAAAGTTGTTTATTTTCTAGTTTAGCTCCTAAAACTCTAGTTAGATCCTAGGTTAGGGTTGTTTGGCACACTAATTTTTAAATATAGCATGTTTGATGCCTTGTGAAACCTTGTGGTTGTGCCAAAAAAACCTACAGAGCATGGTTAACACCTCCATAACCTCCAAGTTAACATGCACAAGTGTGTGCAAGCCAAAACAAATAATAATAAAATATTAATTAATTTTTATAAAATATGGAAAAACTATTTTGGCTAACTTTTTACTGAAAACCCGGATTATCGCTTAATTAACACTAATCGCATTCTAAGGTATTACAATCTTCTCCCTTAAAAAAATTCGATCCCCGAATTTAAAAATCTTACTATGCGTATGTCACGCCCCGCTTCCCAGAGTACGCTAGATTGGGCACGTGACATAGCCAACCATGCTACCTGTAGGTAGGAAGTATCCATCTACAGTCACATTACGGCTGTAGAGATATCAAGAACAAGATAAAACTATCTAAAACATGTCCATAATCCAAAATAACAAGAGTCAATGATAAATAAATGCGGTAGCAAATGATCCAATACAAATAACTGAAAAGTGTGTCCCATAATGCGGGCTCACATCAGGAAATAAATGCAGGAAATAAAACTAACTAATACTAACACCTCACAGCTCAGCCTGCTGGCTGAAGTACTCCTGCTCGGACTGCGACAGCGGTATGGAATCTGGGCCATGCAAAACCCAGACGTCAGCGCGTCATGACATCAAATAATATAATATGAACAGTGTAACAGGCAATACAAAATAAACATGAATAAAACAAGAGTAGCAGATAATGTGAATCAAGCATTGCAGGGCAGTGTGCAGTGGGTAACTAAACTGTTCTATCAGGTTTTCTATTCTAAAGTCTTTGAAATCAATTTGAGTAATCCTCCATGTAACTCAAAGGATATGTCCCATTACCTCCCGGGACCACGGATCAGGAATATGTGAACCAATAGTGGTTCTGTCCCGTTACCCCCCGGGACCACGGATCAGGAAAATGTAAGAGTCACTAATGGCTCTGTCCCGTTACCCCCCGGGACCACGGATCAAGTAATACCCTTCTAAGTTACACTTTAGTTTACACTTTTGATTTTCCCATACCCGCAATCTATGTATGTCGAGTCAGGTATTCAGTAATCAAGAACTAATGCCAACACAGGATCAGGTAACAACAGGTTTGTCTGGATAGACAACAGGAATGGTCCATGAGGACTACATGTCGGGTTTGTTGGCATTAGGCACGAGATCAGGTAACAGGTCAGGTCATGGTATATCAGGTCAAGTCAACAGTAAACGGTACCATGTCAGGTGTATCTGTTGCGCCACGGCAGCGCCCCGGCCGTCTTACTCGAGGCCAAATTGCGGAATCAAAATTTTTCCTTACTCGGAAACCGGCGCTACCGCGGACAAAGAAAACCCGGATCGTTAACAATTAACCTACGCTAGCTAACAAGAGATGGGAAGAGAAGTATACCAAGAGATCCGGTCCTTCGGTCTTCTCATCATCGCCCCGATCTCCCGCGGAAAGTGTAGTCTCCATATCGTCGCCTCCTCGCCGGAAAGGGCACCACGTCGCCTTCTTCTTTTACGGGCTCCCGCCTCAATACCGAGGCAACTCGAGCATGAAGCCGGCAACTCGACATGCTCAAGAATTGCTGTAGAATGTGGTGTGTAGAATCGTAGTCTCTTTTTGGGGTATTGGAGTTGCCATGATGGAGGAATAAGGTTAAAGGAAATTGGAGCTTTCAATTTTCCAAAAACAAGAAGAATGAGATGAAGAAATTTGTGTCATGCAAGAATGAAAAATTTCTCTCATCCTCACTCATAGTGGCCGGCCCTTCTTCAATGAGAATGGTGGAGGGAACAAAACTAAATCATATGAGGGAGGTAAGTGTAGGAGAAGTATGTGGTGACCATATCCAAAGTCAATGAAAACTTCAACCATGCTTTCACTTTAAACCCATACCTATTTCAAATCACAATAAATGAAAGCATGGAGGAAAGAAAAGATGCTTATCATAATCAATACATTTACAAGAAACCCCCCCACAAAGTGTAATTTGCAAAACTGCAAATTACCCCCTCCATCAGAAAAGTCCGGCCGGGAAAGAACAAAGGAAAACCGGCCGGAACGGAATGCAAACTGGCAACTCCAGAAAACTGGTCCCGTAATAAATTACAGGAAAACCCCGATACTGTGCATACACACCCGCATCTGTATTCCGACCGGATACAAATGCAATGAGACAAAATCTACACTGTACTAAACTAGGACCGGCTTAAACCAAAGCCGGCTAGTAAATCTGTTCGATCCTGATCCGTGCAATACCGCACGTATCTGATCGAACCCTGCCATATAACTATACGGCCATTAGTACAAAGCTGTCCGATCCTGATCCGTGCAATACCGCACGTATCTGATCGGACCCTGCCATATATCCATACGGCCTCTACAGCGTTTCGCCCGAAAGCTGAGTAACTGAAAGTGTGGTGGACTCTAAAGACTCGTCAATACTATGGTTGTGGATTTAACCACTAGCACGTCAGAGGTATAAGCCAATACATGACGGGCCACCAGCTATTGACCAAAATGGACGTCGATGAGGAAGCTCACCCCGACACCCAACTGAGCCTGTCAGTGACAATATCCGTACAGTCCGGTCCGTTCGTCTATGAGTATCGCATGGCGGGCCTAGGGGGTTGGTAAAAGTCAGACCCCCAAAAGCGGTACAAGTCGTGTCGGAGTGTAGCCCAGAACGCCCTGAGATACTACTGGAATACCTACCAGTAAATCTCCTGCCTCGGCCGAGGGCTTTGCGTAATGGCTCTCCTAGACACAGCGCGACCTCACCCCCAATACCGGGAGAGACGAACCCCTGAAGATCCGCTCACTGCCTCCATGTGGCTCGGGACTGTACCCAACTAAAACCTGTTTGCACGACTCCTTTGAGCCGTGGTAGGGTAGTAATCAAAGCACAGTGGGAACTCACACGAGACAAATGACGATCCTCAGGTCGATGAACTAACCTGCACACATGTCACCAGGGAACTGCCATCTGACGTCTGGTATATGACCAACTAGCATGTTCCCGGCGAGTCCTGTCCGGTGTACTCATAACCCAATGAGCACCTGTATACATCTTAGGTGATCCAACTGACACCAGTGGCTTGTGAGACCGGCCACCGCCCCTCGTCGGGGTCTCGACTGTATACACTAGCCTACTAATGGAGTATCGATGCCCAGTCTCGAAACTCCCACGACTAGGGACCTTTTAAGGATGTGCTTATAGACTACCAGCTCCCACGTATATGATCGCCATCATACTGCTGGTCGTCAAGCAAGAATCCTAGGGGCTCTATCAACGTGTAATAGCGACATGTCAGGTCACCTAAAGCAGTACACGATGATAAAGATAAACCAGATAGCATACTATCATCTCGAGTAAGACTGTCCTACCGGGATAGGTCCTCCCTCAATCATTGCAATCACGTGCTTGTGATCCAATAATTGACTCTGAGGGCACTAACTCCAACAATCTCCCACTTGCACTCAAGGCTAATTATTGCGATGTCGCATACTCACAACCCGTGTGATACCGAACACCCAACTCCTCTACTAGTCAGTCTCACAAAACCCGTTTGCGAAACTATTGCGTTCGAGGAATAGCCTCAGTGAGTGGATCCGCTGTGATGTTTCTTTCTATGTCTCTCTATATCTCAAGTTCGCGGAGAAAGCCATCTCCCGAAATGAGCAATACCTGTCTTAGAATGTCTGGATGTCTGATGGGACCTAGCTCATAAATGAACTCCAAATCCAAACTTCTTAGACTGTATCATCAACCGAACTTAATCAGTATCCTGCGCCAAGCCTCCCTCAGTATTGCCTTGGACCACCTGTCCAAAATACTGCCCCTCCTCAGAAGGAAAACTACAACTCTGACAACCTCCTTGTCGTCCATGTCACCTTGGAAGCCTGGAATGATAACTGTCTCCTAAAGGAGGCTGCCGTTATCATATCCCTAAAACATTCACTTATGTTCTAAAACTGCTTCCGACTGTTCCTCCAGGATTGGATCAATATCAACTTATTGCACCTGCTGCAAGAACAACATCTGGTGTGGTACTTGACATCTCATGATTGACTCAATTGCCTAAGCAAGTTATCTGTCAATCATGCGTATCCTTCTCCCCTTTAGTCTGTAAGACACCTTTAGAGAGGGTGACTCCATTACCTGCAGGTACACTACCATGCCAGGAGTCGTCCATTCTAAATACTCTTAGAATGCTGTCAAAGTACCCTGATTGGGAAACCACCCAAATCTAGATCTAAAACCATAGATCTAGTAACCAGTATGTCTGATATAATATCCAAGTCCCTTGTGGAGAAACCACTGTGTGACGACCTAAGTATAACCGATCGTAGTATAGGAATATCACTTCCTACTACCTTCTCAACAGATCCATCCTCTATTCTGATGACGTCAAACCTATGACTGTCACATCAGAAACAGATGATCTAACTCCGCTATATCTGCTTTAGTCTATAAATAGACATAAGCATGAAGTCCACCAATGCTTCCGCTGCTCCCACTGACTACGACAACCCTCTGCCAGAGTCATATAGACGTGCACTTCCAAAGCTAGTTTAGAACGACGCTATACTCATCCTCCTGCCGGGTCTCGCAGCCTGGAACAACAACAATGGCAAGTGTAGGTAAACAAGAACTTCCCTTTCACCGTCCTTGAGGCTACCGGAGTACCTCTCGGGTGCCTGAAGTTACCCACCGTATCTGCGGAGTGGCCAATGGAATGTCAAATCAGATTGAATCTTTAGGTTCCTTATCAAATCTTCAGTAATCGTTTGCGGTTCTGGAATCACTTCCAGTTCTACCATACTCCCACTGCTGTTTTTGAAAAAATCCATTTTTAATAAAACTGTGGCGAGTCTAGAACAATATTTCTATTGATCTGCCAGATGGTAGAAAGTCAACCCTCGTCATAGCCTGGGTCAACCCATAAAAAGCCATTACAGAAACGTGCCTTGAGTTATCCGGAGTCTGGTTTTAAGCATAAGCCGGACAACTCCCCGTACCTTAACATCGTTAAGATATGAACTGTTCTATATCCAATATAGAACCAGAGGCACTGATTCAATTGAACCAGATTCAAATCATGCATCTATCTCCAGTGCATGTCAACTAAATGGAAGGAGGTCGATCAGTGTTACTCAACTTAGGAATGCTTCCAATTATGAGTAACCTGAAAGAGAAGCAATCTGTCTTCATCATTACTATCAACTGAATACCATACACAAGTATCTACATCTTCGATCATCTTAAAGAATCCCGATACTTGCTACACCTGGTTCTCTACTCTATTCAAATACCTATAACTCCTCAAAACTTAGACCCTGTGTTTCCACGAAACAGCTGTCTAAAATCTAGAGAAGTCATAAGTAAACCGAATATAGTACGAGGACCAACCCCTCTGTCCTGATGGACACTGGACAACATACAATACTCTGTATAAGTCCGCTGAGTCTAACAACTCTTTCACTGTGTGTCGTAGGTTGAAAACTGTACTTATGGTTAAGAAGAATTACACCGCTGTTTAATGCTCCTCACCTAACCATCCACTGATATAGGTAAATGTCGTCGACATAATATCAAAAGGTATATCTCACTCTATGAAAATAGACGTACAGATATATCAATTTGAAATTGGTGCACAACAGCGGATATTCAAAACCAAATATTTGCCGACCGGCAAACAACCCAGGTGACTTCCTCAAATATCACCGATTACAACGAATCCCAATATAATGAGGATGGTCACCTAATTCCCAATAACTTACTCCCACTCATCATCTTGTAAAACCATACAGATGTGAGAATCATACCTGGTAAATACATACCCTGGAGTAAGTGTCTAATCGGAAAATCAGTTTTCCATTAACAGTACACAGTGAAACTGAAACATTGAAATGTTTCGTCGGGGTATCCTGGTATTCCTAGTAATGCCTCTTCCATTAACCAGATTCACAACTGTTACCGTATATCTCTTTGCCATCTGTCCAAATCCCTTTATATGTCTTTAGTCAATACCGTCTGCACACCCCTTTAGGCCAAATGGTTTTCTTCCTTCCCTACCGTTCGGCACCAGCCTATGGTTTGGAAGAAGACTATCCAAAAAGCATAAAGGGTGTACTGTCCTAATCCTAGGAGCACTCGCAACGCGAGAGAAGGTGAAGATAAAAGACACCTGAATGTACTTTATTCCTATTTCTCCTGAACCAGAATCCATCCCCGAACTGGAACTAGTTCCTTTCGAGTTCGTATATAACCATACGATGGAGTATCCAATAAACTGTGGATCTTCGTAGTGATACGGAGTGTCCTGGAGAAATACAAAGGTGATTTAGGGTTGGCGAAGAAATACTTGGTTTGGTCGTGAATAGCAGTCGCAACTTACTTTGCCCTCTTACTAATCCCTTGCTTTGTCTAAACTTAATACCTTCTGTACACCATCGTTATGCTAATTGGTTTTTTTCATTCCCCACCGTTCGGCACCAGCCTAAGGTTTGGAAGAAGACTATCCAATTTGCGTAATAGGTGTACTACTCCTAAACCAAGGAGTACTCGCAACCTGAGAGAAGGTGAAAAGAAAAGACAACTGAATAATCCTATCCGTTTTCTCCAGAACCAGAAACCATCCTCGAAGTCCTTCGAGTTCGTATATAACCATACGATGGTTTTGTCCAATGGAAGTGGACGTTCGTAGTAATACGGGGTGTCCTGGAGAAAAGGGTAAAAGTAGGAGTGGCAATGAGGTCTGCAACTCTGACAATCCAAAAGCCAGTGTAAAGAAGGTTCGGTCAACTTGGTCACTGAGTCATAGTCCAGGGTCGGGTCAATGGTCGCTGCCAGAGAGAGAGAAAAGAAACACTCAGCGTGCACTCTAACCTAGATCAGAATGGTTACCAATTTATCTAATCAGGAAAACTCCCACTGTACCTCAAATTCTCCTCCAAACCTGAAAGAAGAATTAGTCGGGATCACCCGAGGAGTAAACCAACTCATCAGTGGGAATCGGGATCCAGCTATCATCGCATGATAACTTGACGGAATTCACTCAAGTCACCACACTCCAGAAGGTATGCGCATGCTTGGCAAGTTTCAGTTCTTTTGAAACTCCCGATGTTTGTTTTTACCCCTAGGACCCAAGTGACCTTGACAATGCCAACAAATCAAAGAGTCCTAGTCAAGTTCTACCCGTCATTATCTTGATTGCATTAAACCCACCCGTACGAGTCCTTGACAATGCCAACAAGACCGCACGACTGTCCTAACCAATCCACTTATCCATGTGACAGAAAAGCATTACATAGCTACCGAACACTACGCCACGGCAATGCACGACAAACGCAGCACGAATACTAAGTAATACTAATCTGAAATGACGGAGGGCTACGACTGGTTTTTGGCGAAAAACCTTTAACGTAATGAACTTGATATCGTTGAAGGAACTGGATAACCTTTTTAGAAAATATAGTGACGAAAACCTTTACTAAAGAGGTCACTCCCGGTGAAGGGATCTCGGCTCTTTCCCCGTAGAATGAGGTGCAGGATATTCCAACTGAATACCACGATGCAAAGCAAAAGTAATCGGCTATAGTGAAGTTAATGCCCTGACGCAAACTTCTGTCCAAGGGGTCACTCCCGGTGAAGGGATCTCGGCCCTTGCCTCGTCGACTGAGGAGCAGGATATTCCAAATGAATACCACGATGCAAAACAAAAGCGAACGTCCTTGCAATAACAGCCTTTTGAAAAGTGTTCCAACAACATCAGAATAGGTTTGTTTAAACTTGCAATGATCCGAATCAATGCAGTCCCATCAATTGATCACACCACAAAGAACGAAAATATACTGACATACGTATATGCCATCCGCATTCGCCACTGGGTCCCGTCATCACCCGTTAGGTTAGCTAACTAACGGCAGAGCGGGGACTGGACTAGCGCGGATGTAAAACATATACAACATCTACTAATATATATACCAATATATAGTATTTCGCTCAAGGCGTGAATAAAAGGCAACATCACAGAAATGTACAGCATCACAGAACAATACAGATATCTGGAAGCCCCGGGTTTCACAGAGCCGCTGCTGAAACCCGACGTTCCCCTGGTCGTGTGGATAGCCTGTGCAATGAAATCCTAGACCCCTACGGGCGCGGCAAGTCACCCGCCAAAACCTGAAGCGAGGCAGCCCCCTTCAGTACCGTGAATGGACCACCCAGCACTTCACGGAATCCGGTAACTTGGGCACCCCTCCTGGGTCAACCTGTACCCCCTACGAGTGCGGCGAATAGCCCGCCAATCCTGGACTGAAGCCCCCTCCGTCTCAATGCCCTGAGATGCGGGCCCGTTGCCCTCCAGAACCCGGCTATCCGTGCACCCCACCGCGGGGTAACCCTAGTACAGAAAGTAAAATATACATACACCGGGTACATCGACCGCAACCAGGTCGTGCCCCAAAAGAATAATACAAACAGGCAGTGACGGCAGTCCACATGTCGGACGCTCGCCCCGCAATATCAAATGTACATAATACAACAAAACAGTACTAGCATTGCATCCAGGCTATCCCCCACGACCGATCCGCAACAACACAGCAAATACATAAAACATCAACGTGAAAGTCACGTTCGCAAATCCGTCTAACCGGGCTATAGCAGTTAGACTGGATTTACCGATCGAGTGACATTCACGGTCGCAGATATAATGTAAATACTATGAAAAATGTGTTTAAAATTTTCCGATTGACCAAAAATTAACAAGTGGGCCCCCAATCAAAATTGTAGCAGTCACAGAAAACCTGGGCCCAATTTTAATATTCCAAATACCCTATTTTAATGTAAAAGCCTCACTGGAAAATTCTGGTCCAGAGACCAAACTAAACCGCCGCGGAAGAGCGGCGCCAAGGAGGGTTGCGCCGCGCTTCCGCGGCGGATATACAGTAACTAGTGACCAAAATTTCCCAGATGTCTTATAATGCCCTTTACATCATTCTGCAATCACCTGAAAAATTTTTGGACTTCAAAAAATTTCGACAGAAACTGATGTGAAGGAAAAATACGGTTTTTGGAAATTTTGGTCGATCGGAAACGCAAACACATCAAACGAAGCTAGGTAAGGTTAATGGCGTGTCTCTGATACCATGTTGCGCCACGGCAGCGCCCCAGCCGTCTTACTCGAGGCCAAATTGCGGAATCAAAATTTTTCCTTACTCGGAAACCGGCGCTACCGCGGACAAAGAAAATCCGGATCGTTAACAATTAACCTACGCTAGCTAACAAGAGATGGGAAGAGAAGTATACCAAGAGATCCGGTCCTTCGGTCTTCTCATCATCGCCCCGATCTCCCGCGGAAAGTGTAGTCTCCATATCGTCGCCTCCTCGCCGGAAAGGGCACCACGTCGCCTTCTTCTTTTACGGGCTCCCGCCTCAATACCGAGGCAACTCGAGCATGAAGCCGGCAACTCGACATGCTCAAGAATTGCTGTAGAATGTGGTGTGTAGAATCGTAGTCTCTTTTTGGGGTATTGGAGTTGCCATGATGGAGGAATAAGGTTAAAGGAAATTGGAGCTTTCAATTTTCCAAAAACAAGAAGAATGAGATGAAGAAATTTGTGTCATGCAAGAATGAAAAATTTCTCTCATCCTCACTCATAGTGGCCGGCCCTTCTTCAATGAGAATGGTGGAGGGAACAAAACTAAATCATATGAGGGAGGTAAGTGTAGGAGAAGTATGTGGTGACCATATCCAAAGTCAATGAAAACTTCAACCATGCTTTCACTTTAAACCCATACCTATTTCAAATCACAATAAATGAAAGCATGGAGGAAAGAAAAGATGCTTATCATAATCAATACATTTACAAGAAACCCCCCCACAAAGTGTAATTTGCAAAACTGCAAATTACCCCCTCCATCAGAAAAGTCCGGCCGGGAAAGAACAAAGGAAAACCGGCCGGAACGGAATGCAAACTGGCAACTCCAGAAAACTGGTCCCGTAATAAATTACAGGAAAACCCCGATACTATGCATACACACCCGCATCTGTATTCCGACCGGATACAAATGCAATGAGACAAAATCTACACTGTACTAAACTAGGACCGGCTTAAACCAAAGCCGGCTAGTAAATCTGTTCGATCCTGATCCGTGAAATACCGCACGTATCTGATCGAACCCTGCCATATAACTATACGGCCATTAGTACAAAGCTGTCCGATCCTGATCCGTGCAATACCGCACGTATCTGATCGGACCCTGCCATATCTCCATACGGCCTCTACAGCATTTCGCCCGAAAGCTGAGTAACTGAAAGTGTGGTGGACTCTAAAGACTCGTCAATACTATGGTTGTGGATTTAACCACTAGCACGTCAGAGGTATAAGCCAATACATGACGGGCCACCAGCTATTGACCAAAATGGACGTCGATGAGGAAGCTCACCCCGACACCCAACTGAGCCTGTCAGTGACAATATCCGTACAGTCCGGTCCGTTCGTCTATGAGTATCGCATGGCGGGCCTAGGGGGTTGGTAAAAGTCAGACCCCCAAAAGCGGTACAAGTCGTGTCGGAGTGTAGCCCAGAATGCCCTGAGATACTACTGGAATACCTACCAGTAAATCTCCTGCCTCGGCCGAGGGCTTTGCGTAATGGCTCTCCTAGACACAGCGCGACCTCACCCCCAATACCGGGAGAGACGAACCCCTGAAGATCCGCTCACTGCCTCCATGTGGCTCGGGACTGTACCCAACTAAAACCTGTTTGCACGACTCCTTTGAGCCGTGGTAGGGTAGTAATCAAAGCACAGTGGGAACTCACACGAGACAAATGACGATCCTCAGGTCGATGAACTAACCTGCACACATGTCACCAGGGAACTGCCATCTGACGTCTGGTATATGACCAACTAGCATGTTCCCGGCGAGTCCTGTCCGGTGTACTCATAACCCAATGAGCACCTGTATACATCTTAGGTGATCCAACTGACACCAGTGGCTTGTGAGACCGGCCACCGCCCCTCGTCGGGGTCTCGACTGTATACACTAGCCTACTAATGGAGTATCGATGCCCAGTCTCGAAACTCCCACGACTAGGGACCTTTTAAGGATGTGCTTATAGACTACCAGCTCCC
The DNA here is from genome assembly GCA_030015575.1 of Agapanthus africanus. Taxonomy (NCBI): domain Eukaryota; kingdom Viridiplantae; phylum Streptophyta; class Magnoliopsida; order Asparagales; family Amaryllidaceae; genus Agapanthus; species Agapanthus africanus. The sequence continues at coordinate 649,666,130 of CM057341.1, read as the reverse complement.
ACGTATATGATCGCCATCATACTGCTGGTCGTCAAGCAAGAATCCTAGGGGCTCTATCAACGTGTAATAGCGACATGTCAGGTCACCTAAAGCAGTACACGATGATAAAGATAAACCAGATAGCATACTATCATCTCGAGTAAGACTGTCCTACCGGGATAGGTCCTCCCTCAATCATTGCAATCACGTGCTTGTGATCCAATAATTGACTCTGAGGGCACTAACTCCAACAGTATCAATATATATATCATGTGTGACAAAGTCAAGTCAAGATGTAACAATATCGTGGATGTGCTCACAAACAGATATATAATCGAACAGGGTATTGAATAACATGGAATGAGTAATGAGCTAAATAACAATAAGCAGTTTCATTCAATCACAAGAGTGCAGTAATACAGTGCAGCCGTTTTATTATATTAACTGGTTTTGAGCACCCTTAGCGGTGCAATAGTTTAAATGATGTTGCAATACAATTATATCAAGCCCTTGAATACAAATGTCCGAATGTGATAGAACTACATGGGTAAGTGTTACCATCTATTAAACGGTAAAATGTGATTAACGAATAAACTTGGTTATTCGGTTTAAACTAGCAAATTGTAGATTTTATGTTAACAGTAAAATGATATATGTCATATTGCAACCAAATGAGAAACGACTATACCAAGTTAAGTTTTACAGGTTTAATGTGTCAAAACATATATAAATGTATAGTATAGCATGTCGCAAGTGATACTTGCTTCGACGGATCGCGAACCGGGAAAACGGAACGTAACGTCGGCGGGGAAACACGCGACGGACGCACGGTTCACGGATTGAACCCAAACGACGAACCAAGGGACCTCACGGGTCAGAGCACTCCGCTGGATCGTCAGGACACGTCACCGGCACGGCCGGATTCTGGCGAACACAAAATAGTAAATAGGGTTTTAAGCGGGCATAGACTTGGAAATAAGGAAAAGATCAGAGAAGAAGGTGATGGGGGAAAATACTCACTGGTCCAGAGGGTATTTGCGACGACGGCGAGATCGACAGTGGCGAGGACGGCGTCTCCGGCGATCTGCAAAACTCTAGCGGCTGTTTACAGTTCTTGAAGAAGATAAGAGGAAAGGAAAGGTGGAGGGGCATACTTACAAGGTGTCTAGAGGTGGTTGGAGCTCGTCGGCGACGGCCAGGGGCGGCACAGGGGTCGCCGGTGGCGTCTCAGGCAGCACAGGGAAAATCGCGGGGGTAGCCGGGGTCGCTGTTCTGGTCAGGGGGTGCACCGGGAGGAGGAGAGTGGTGGTGAGGGAACCACGGCGAGGTGCTGGTCGGCAGCACGGAAGGCGACGATGAGGCCTGCCGGCGAGGAGGTTGCTGCAGGGAACTGCAGCGATCGCGGCTGCACAGGGCGCACGGGGGAGAAGGAGAAGATGTTGAGGTTGGGAAGAGGAGGAGGAGGCGAGGGCGACGGTGGCGTTGGCGCCGGCGTCGGGGCTGCGGCGGCGACGGTGACGAGGCGGCTAGGGTTAGGTTGTTGGGTTCTCGCGATGGGTTATATTTTTCAGTTCTGGGAAAAATATGCAGGGGGAAGAATGTATATATAGGGAAGAGAGAGAGAGTTAGAGAAAGATAGAGAGAGAGAGACGTTAGAGAGAGAGAGGAATAGATATGAGAGATGGAGAGAGAGATAGATTGGAGGGGGCCCACGGGGGTTAAGAGCCCCGTGATTGGCTGAGGAAAATTTAGGGAATATTAAAAAAGGATTTAATAGATTATAAATAACAGTAAGATTATATTATATATATAGTTTCGAATATTTTATTAATTTGGGATTTTGGCGCTAAATGAAATATTTCCAAATCGCGCCCGGGTTGGGTCCAAAAATTTGAAATTTAAATAATAGGATTTTAAGCGGGTTCCAAATTTTAAAATGAAATGTTTTATGATTAAAAAGCATACCCCCAAGTCGGACACCTGTACGCGCGCGTAGCCGTCCAGACTCGCCCGTTTCACCGAACGGGACGAGAACTCGATGCACGGACGCTACCACGCGGCTAGGGGTGACGAGTAGGCCAAGATAGATATTTTTAATTTTACTTTAGGTGCTAAAATTTGTTATATGCAGAAATGACCTTGCCAGATAAAATTTTACAGTAAGACCCAAACAAGCAAGATAAATGAAATGAGTAATATCTAACACTCAACCAGTAACAGAAAATAGTAGTATTGGGCTCGGGTGTTACATTATACCCAACTACAAAAAGAATTTCGTCCTCGAAATTCCAGGAAAAGGTGAGGAAACTTCTGCCCGATCTCATCTTCTCGTTCCCAAGTGGATTCCCCATGCGAGCGATTACCCCAAGAAACAAGCACAAGGGGACAATCTTGTTCTTAAGAACCTTTTCCCCTCGATCCACAATTTCAACCGGTCGCTCCTCAAATGTCAAGTCTTCCCGTACTGTTAACTCTGAATGATCTAAAATGTGTGTTTCATCTCGAACATACTTACGGAGTTGAGATACGTGAAACACATCGTGCACACTTGCCAAGGACTGCGGTAACGCCAAACGGTACGCTACCTCACCAACCCGCTCCAAGATCTCAAAGGGTCCAACGAATCGAGGACTAAGCTTTCCTCGACTTCCAAAACGAATCGCCCCTCTAGTCGGTGATATCTTCAAGAATACCAAATCACCCACGGCGAACTCTAGAGGTCTTCTTGACGTGTCATCCCAACCCTTCCGTCTGTCTTGAGCTGCCTTCATATGATTCCTGATAGTGTTAACCTTCTCAACTGTCTGTACCACCAAATCTGGTCCCAATAATCTTCGTTCACCAACATCATCCCAACAAACAGGTGAACGGCACTTACGTCCATACAAAGCTTCAAATGGAGCCATCTGGATAGTTGCTTGGAAACTATTGTTGTAAGAAAACTCCACCAAGTGTAGGTGATCCTCCCATGAACCCTTGAAGTCCAACATGCATGCTCTCAACATGTCTTCAAGAGTTTGGATCGTTCTCTCCGACTGACCATCAGTTTGGGGATGATAAGCTGTGCTAAACTTCAATCGAGTCCCCAAACTTTCCTGTAAACTCCTCCAGAAGTGTGATAAGAACCGAATGTCCCGATCGGACACGATGCTCACCGGTACGCCATGCAGTCTTACAATCTCCTGCATGTACCGTTCTGCCAAAGTCTCTGTTGATTGACCAACCCGGAAAGGAATAAAGTGAGCAGCCTTGGTCAACCGATCAACAATCACCCATACTGCATTGTTGCCTTTTGGACTCCGCGGTAAAGCCGTCATGAAATCCATGGTTATATGTTCCCACTTCCACTGAGGAACCGGAAGTGGTTGCAATAAACCAGCAACCCTTTGATGTTCAGCCTTAATTTGCTGACACACTAAGCACTTAGCCACAAAGCGAGCAATCTCCCGTTTCATGCCTTCCCACCAGAAATGCTGTCGAATATCTCGGTACATCTTTGTGCCTCCTGGATGTACAGAATAAGCTGAACTGTGTGCCTCTTTCATAAGCTCTTCACGAACATCTCCCTTTGGCACACACAAACGGCTACCATACCTCAACGAACCATCTTCGTGGACCAGTAAATCTGTTCGTAGTCCGGCTTCAACCTGCTCTCGAAACCTTTGCAGTCTAGGATCCTGCGATTGTGCTGCTTTAATTTTCTCAATTAAAGACGACTGTACTTGCAATTGCATCAACTGTCCCGTAGAACGCGGTAGCACAACTTCCAAGTCAAATCTTCGAAAATCTGCAATGATCTCACTTTGTGTAGTTAACACCTGAATTGCTAGTAACCGACTAAGCGCATCCGGCACGACGTTAACCTTTCCCGGATGGTATTTAAGATCAAGGTCGTAGTCGGCCATCAGCTCCAACCATCTACGCTGCCTCATATTCAACTCCTTCTGAGTGAACACATACTTCAAGCTCTTATGATCTGTAAAGACTTCGACTCTTTCGCCCAAAAGTAGTGTCTCCAAATCTTCAAAGCGAAAATCACAGCCGCAAGCTCCAAGTCACGAGTCGGATAATTCTTCTCATAGGTCTTCAATTGTCTCGATGCGTATGCTACAACCTTCCCATGCTGCATCAAAACACATCCCAATCCTTTCCCAGATGCGTCGCTGTGAATCACCAATCCTCCGGAATTGTCTGGCACGGTCAGAATAGGGGCGGTTATCAAATTCTGCTTTAACGTCTCGAAGGCTAACGCACACTTATCCGTCCATACAAAAGGTACCTCCTTGGGCGTAAGCTTGGTCAACGGTTCTGCCAGACGAGCGAAGTTCTCCACAAATCTCCTGCAGTATCCGGCTAATCCAAGGAAACTTCTTATCTCAGCAACATTCTTTGGAATAGGCCAATCTCGAACTGCTGCAATCTTTTCTGGATCGACGGCAATGCCATCGCCAGACACATGTCCCAAAACTTCACTTCCTCCAGCCAAAACTCGCACTTACTCATCTTCGCATAAAGCTACTCCTGTCTCAACGTCTGCAGTGCGATCTTTAAATGCTCAGCATGCTCCTCAAAACTCTTCGAGTAAACCAGAATATCGTCAATGAATACCACAATAAACTGGTCCAAGAACGGTGAAAAGATTCGGTTCATCAAGTTCATGAATACTGCCGGCGCATTCGTTACTCCGAAGGGCATCACTAAGTACTCGTAATGTCCATACCGAGTTCGGAACGCCGTCTTGCAAATATCTTCTGCTTTCACTCGAACCTGATGATATCCGGATCGCAAATCCAGCTTCGAGAATACCCTCGCGCCACTAAGCTGCTCAAAAAGTTCTCCAATGCGAGGGATCGGGTACTTGTTCTTAATAGTCACCCGGTTTAATTTCCGATAGTCGATGCACATTCTTCTTGTGCCATCCTTCTTTTTTTTTTTTTTACTAGAAGAACTGGAGCTTCCCAAGGCGAGTTGCTGCTTCGAATCGAACCCTTTTCAAGCAATTCAGCAGTCTGTTTCTTAACTTCTTCCAATTCTACTGGTGCCATTGGATAATACGCTTTAGATACTGGCGCTGCACCAGGAATAAGGTCAATCGCGAACTCCACGTCTCGCTTCGGCGGTAAACCCGATATATCTTCAAACACATCCATAAAATCGCGAACAACCGCCGGCTCTTCATTACTATCAACTTCCATAGCTGCAAGAACATTGTTTGTCGGCCTAGCCCTAAACTCGACTGGCCCGACAGAACTGCTTCCTCCAGTGAAGGTAAACTCGGGATGTCCGGGAATCTGGAAATTTACTTTCTTTGCTCTACAGTCAATGTGAGCATGGGAAAGTGCCAAGAAATCCATTCCCAAGACAACTTCATAGCTGCCTGTATCTATCACCAAGAAATCTGCAAAGAGTTCCCGTCCGCAAACAACAACTGTACACTCCCTACACTCCCAACTAGCTGTGATTTTCCCATTCCCAGTGTGTATGTCCCAGAAACTAGACAGGGTCGTGCAGGCAATCGAGTGTGTAGTTATAAATTTGGATGACATAAAACAGTGGGATGCACCAGAATCAAACAATGCCAATGCGGGAAAACCATGAACGAGTAAAGTACCTGAAACCACTTCTCCTGATGCCTTGGCTTCCTCAGCTGTCAAGGTAAAAGCTCGAGCTTGATTAGGTCCTTGAGTCAGCTGTTTCTGCCCTTGGAACGGTCTCTGCGGAGGCTTCTGAATATCATCCCTTGTACGAAGCTTCGACGGACAATCACTAACGGCGTGATCTGCCGCTCCACAACCAAAACAGAGTCCCAGCCTCTTCCGACAATCCTTTCGCACATGTCCGGGTACATGGCAGTAGTTACAAATCGCGCTTCTTTTCCAATCACCCACAATTGTTTTCTTCATTGGTGCTACGCTGCGTCTGTTCACCGGAACACTTCTACGTACAGACGTTTGGTTCAATGCAGACGCCGGTTTCAGCTCGGTCTGTCTCTTTAGATTCTCCAGCAATCCCCTTATCACTCTACGCATGGATGCTTTGTCCGAACGTCTTTGGCACATCTTCAAATTCTTACCGGCCATATTCCTGAAATCAAAACACCCAATATTAGCATGATGATAGATTCTGAATATAGATCAAGACTAGAACTCTAAGATACTTAAATAGAGTGCCGCATTGTAACTATGCCGCGGTATCATAGCCACAATTACTTAACTCCCCCCAAGTCGCCTAAGTCCTAGAGATAGCAAGGAATCAGGTTTTCGAATCGATATGCAAAGGAAGTTTGCACATCGTAAAAGATATAATCAGGAAGAATGTGATTCAAGAATGGTAAAACGGTCAAGGTGGCAGGACATGTTTCCTAAACACGGGTATTCTGATTTGTGTATTGGGTACAATACCCAACTACAAAAGAATCAACCCGACTATCCTATGTCTCTGATACCAAAAAAACCATGTCACACCCCGCTTCCCAGAGTATGCTAGATTGGGCACGTGACATAGCCAACCATGCTACCTGTAGGTAGGAAGTATCCATCCACAGTCACATTACGGCTGTAGAGATATCAAGAACAAGATAAAACTATCTAAAACATGTCCATAATCCAAAATAACAAGAGTCAATGATAAATAAATGCGGAAGCAAACGATCCGATACAAATAACTGAAAAATGTGTCCCATAATGCGGGCTCACATCAGGAAATAAATGCAGGAAATAAAACTAACTAATACTAACACCTCACAGCGAAGCCTGCTGGCTGAAGTACTCCTGCTCGGACTGCGACAGCGGTACGGAATCTGGGCCATGCAAAACCCAGACGTCAGCGCGTCATGACATCAAGTAATATAATATGAACAGTGTAACAGGCAATACAAAATAAACATGAATAAAACAAGAGTAGCAGATAATGTGAATCAAGCATTGCAGGGCAGTGTGCAGTAGGTAACTAAACTGTTCTATCAGGTTTTCTATTCTAAAGTCTTTGAAATCAATTTGAGTAATCCTCCATGTAACTCAAAAGATATGTCCCGTTACCCCCCGAGACCACGGATCAGGAATATGTGAACCAATAGTGGTTCTGTCCCGTTACCCCCCGGGACCACGGATCAGGAAAATGTAAGAGTCACGAATGGCTCTGTCCCGTTACCCCCCGGGACCACGGATCAAGTAATACCCTTCTAAGTTACACTTTAGTTTACACTTTTGATTTTCCCATACCCCCAAGCTATGTATGTCGAGTCAGGTATTCAGTAATCAAGAACTAATGCCAACACAGGATCAGGTAACAGCAGGTTTGTCTGGATAGACAACAGGAATGGTCCATGAGGACTACATGTCGGGTTTGTTGGCATTAGGCATGAGATCAGGTAACAGGTCAGGTCATGGTACATCAGGTCAAGCCAACAGTAAACGGTACCATATCAGGTGTATCAATATATATATCATGTGTGACAAAGTCAAGTCAAGATGTAACAATATCGTGGATGTGCTCACAAACAGATATATAATCGAACATGGTATTGAATAACATGGAATGAGTAATGAGCTAAATAACAATAAGCAGTTTCATTCAATCACAAGAGTGCAGTAATACAGTGCAGCCGTTTTATTATATTAACTGGTTTTGAGCACCCTTAGCGGTGCAATAGTTTAAATGATGATGCAATACAGTTATATCAAGCCCTTGAATACAAATGTCCGAATGTGATAGAACTACACGAGTAAGTGTTACCATCTATTAAACGGTAAAATGTGATTAATGAATAAACTTGGTTATTAGGTTTAAACTAGCAAACTGTAGATTTTATGTTAACAGTAAAATGATATATGTCATATTGCAACCAAATGAGAAACGACTATACCAAGTTAAGTTTTACAGGTTTAATGTGTCAAAACATATATAAATGTATAGTATAGCATGTAGCAAGTGATACTTGCTTCGACGGGTCGCGAACCGGGAAAACGGAACGTAACGTCGACGGGGAAACACGCGATGGACGCACGGTTCACGGATTGAACCCAAACGACGAACCAAGGGATCTCACGGGTCAGAGCACTCCGCTGGATCGTCAGGACACGTCACCGGCACGGCCGGATTCCGGCGAACACAAAACAGTAAATAGGGTTTTAAGCGGGCATAGACTTGGAAATAAGGAAAAGACCAGAGAAGAAGGTGATGGGGGAAAATACTCACTGGTCCAGAGGGTATTTGCGACGACGGCGAGATCGACGGCGGCGAGGACGGCGTCTCCGGCGATCTGCAAAACTCTAGCGGCTGTTTACAGTTCTTGAAGAAGATAAGAGGAAAGGAAAGGTGGAGGGGCATACCTACAAGGTGTCTAGAGGTGGTTGGAGCTCGTCGGCGACGGCCAGGGGCGGCGCAGGGGTCGCCGGCGACGTCTCAGGCAGCACAGGGAAAATCGCGGGGGTAGCCGGGGTCGCTGTTCTAGTCAGGGGGTGCACCGGGAGGAAGAGAGTGGTGGTGAGGGAACCACGGCGAGGTGCTGGTCGGCAGCACGGAAGGCGACGACGAGGCCCGCCGGTGAGGAGGTTGCTGCAGGGAACTGCAGCGATCGCGGTTGCACAGGGCGCACGGGGGAGAAGGAGAAGATGTTGAGGTTGGGAAGAGGAGGCGGAGGCGAGGGCGACGGTGGCGTTGGCGCCGGCGTCGGGGCTGCGGCGGCGACGGTGACGAGGCGACTAGGGTTTGGTTGTTGGGTTCTCGCGATGGGTTATATTTTTCAGTTATGGGAAAAATATGCAGGGGGGAGAATGTATATATAGGGAAGAGAGAGAGAGAGTTAGAGAAAGGTAGAGAGAGAGAGAAAGAGAGAGAGAGAGACGTTAGAGAGAGAGAGGAATAGATATGAGAGATGGAGAGAGAGAGAGAGATTGGAGGGGGCCCATGGGGGTTAAGAGCCCCGTGATTGGCTAAGGAAAATTTAGGGAATATTAAAAAAGGATTTAATAGATTATAAATAACAGCAAGATTATATTATATATATAGTTTCGAATATTTTATTAATTTGAGATTTTGGCGCTAAATGAAACATTTCCAAATCGCGTCCGGGTTGGGTCCAAAAATTTGAAATTTAAATAATAGGATTTTAAGCGGGTTCTAAATTTTAAAATGAAATGTTTTATGATTAAAAAGCATACCCCCAAGTCGGACACCTGTACGCACGCATAGCCGTCTAAACTCGCCCGTTTCACCGAACGGGACGAGAACTCGATGCACGGACGCTACCACGCGGCTAGGGGTCACGAGTAGGCCAAGATAGATATTTTTAATTTTACTTTAGGTGCTAAAATTTGTTATATGCAGAAATGACGTTGCCAGATAAAATTTTACAGTAAGACCCAAACAAGCAAGATAAATGAAATGAATAATATCTAACACTCAACCAGTAACAGAAAATAGTAGTATTGGGCTCGGGTGTTACAGCGTACCTTCAAAGAGATGAGGGAATTTCTTCTGCATCTGGCTCTCGGCCTCCCAAGAGACTTCTTCACTATCTGGGCCACGCCAAAGAACCTTCATAGATGGTAACACCTTTGACCGAAGTTTCTTCACTTGCCGATCCAATATAACCACCGGCTGCTCGGTGAACGAAAGATCGTGCTCTAGCTGAAAGGTCTGGTGCTGAATCATGTGAGAAAGGGTCATGAAGGTACTTGCGAAGTATCGATACATGGAATACGGGGTGAACATCCGGAAAACTGGGCGGAAGTGCCAAACGATAGGCAATGGTACCAACTCGCTCAAGGAGCTCAACAGGACCCACAAATCTGTGACTAAGCTTCTCTTTCTTCCTAAATCTCATCACGCTCTTCATCGGAGAAATCCGTAGGAATACATGATCCCCCACTGCGAGCTCGAGCCTGCGACGACGATGGTCGGCGTAAGACTTCTGTCTGCACTGGGCTGCTCTCATCCTATCCTGAATCAACTGGATCTTCTCCGTAGTCTCTTGAACTAGCTGGGGTCCCAAAATCCTGCTATCGCTGAGTTCGGTCCAACAGACTGGCGATCGACACTTTATACCATACAAATCCTCAAAAGGTGCTATCTTAATCGTCTCCTGATAACTTTTATTGTAGGAGAACTCTATCAACGGTAAGTGACGATCCCAACTGCCACCAAAATCAAGCACGCACGCACGAAGAATATCCTCCAGAGTCTGTATAGTCTGCTTTGACTGACCATCGGTCTGCGGATGGAAAGCGGTGCTAAAACTCAATCGCTTACCCAAAAATTCCTGAAGCTTCTGCCAAAGACGGCTAGTGAACCGGGTTCCCCTGTCGGATACGATGCATATGGGAACGCCGTGCAAGCCCACAATCTCATCAATGTACAACTGAGTATACTGAGCATAACCGAAAGTGGTCTTCACTGGAAGGAAGTGAGCCGCTTTCGTCAACCGGTCAACAATAACCCAAATGGAGTTATACCCTCGACTAGACTTCGGTAGACCCACAACGAAATCGATGGAGATCTATTCCTGTTTCCACTCCGGAACGGGTAAAGGCTGCAACTCTCCTGCCGGTCTTAGGTGCTTAACATTGACTTACTGACAAGTCAGGTATCTCGAAACAAAGTCCAAAACATCACTCTTCATCACTGCCCACCAGTAGATGTCTCTTAAGTCATGATACATCTTGGTGGAATCTGGGTGAACACTATAAGCTGACTGATGTGCCTACTCTAGGATCTCGCATCTTAACACATCAGTATCAGGTACACATAAACGAGTCTCGAAACATAGTACACCCTGGTCATAATCCCAAACTCCGAATCTCTACCCTACCGAACATGCTCAAGAATCTCAGACAAACAGGCATCGTCGGGCTGCGCCTCACGAATATGATCAAGTAAAAGTGAACGGGCGCGGACATGAGCAAGCTGTCCCCCAGTGGAAGTGAACTCAAACTGTACTCTACTATCGCACAAGATCTGCCAATCTACAGAAGACTGTCTCTGAACTGCGCTCAACTGGGACAAGCTACCCCCGGGCCTACGAATCAAAGCATCAGCTACCACATCCGTCTTGCCTGGGTGATAAAGGATTTCACAATCATAATCTTTCATGAGCTCCATCCAACGGTGCTGTCTCAAATTCAGATCCCGCTGTTGGAAGATGTACTTTAAGCTCTGGTGGTCTGTGAAAATCTGACACGACTCCCCGTACAAGTAGTGTCTCCAAATCTTAAGCGTAAAGACCACCGCAGCCATCTCAAGATCATAAGTGGCATAATTCTGCTCGTGCTTCTTCAGCTGCCGGGAAGCATAAGCGATAACTCTATCATGCTGCATTAATACACAACCAAGCCCCACTCGAGAAGCATCACAGAAAATGACGTAGCCGCCCGATCCAGAAGGCAAAGATAAAACTGGTGCAGTCATCAACTGAGTCTTCAACTGCTGAAAACTCAGCTCGCATGCCTCAGTCCAAAGAAAAGGAACCCCCTTTCTGGTCAGTCCGGTCAGTGGTGCAGCGATATGTAGGGTTCCTAGGCACTCTAATGAAGTCTCACAAGGCATCAACCATGCGAATTTCAAAAATTATGAGTGCCGAGAAACCCTAATACGGATCGTTGACTAGAAGTTTAGGCGAAAAGATAATCTAGTTAACTACTTAACTAAAAGTTAGATGCTACAACCTTTGTAGATCTGGTTCTCCACTTCCTTAGCTCCACGTGGGTGTCTTCTCGCTGTCCATCATGAATCCCGAACTCAATCGTCGGCTTCATCGGAGAAACGGGCGAGCTAGGTCGTCGGCTTCGTGTCAAAGACGATCTACGTCGAGGCATCACAAGTTCAAGCTCCGACGTCACAAAGTTGTGAAACTTGTGAAGAAAACACCCAAAACAACTTGGCAAGAGGTAGAGGGTGAAGAAATAGGAGGTGGGTTCACTTTAGAATTGGATTTCTCTCACTAGAACTCAAGTTGCCATTGATGGCATCAAGGTTTCTATCTTGAAGAAGAAGGAGAAGATGAAGCTAGTTTATGATAAGTTCTTTTAAAATGAAAAGAAAATTCATACTTATCATAATCTAACTAGGGTTAAGTGTAGAGAATAAACCATGGTCATTTGGAGAGTTAGGGTTAAGCATGAGGACAAGAATGGTTGCAAAAGTCAAGGCTTCATGAAGCTTCAACTAATGACAAAAGAAAGCCACCATTCTCTTTAAATCATTTCCAAATAAATAAATGAATATGTAAAACCCTAATTATCAAATTAACCATGGTTTAATTCTACACATTTAACCAAATGATCAAGCATCATCAAACATGATACAAAAATGTGCACAAAAGCATATCACATATACAATGTGCATTAAGTGAGAAAAATCCGTTTAAAGTGAACCAATACTAGTTAATGTAAAGTAATATATCAAATATATAATTATACATTAAATCATTAAATCAACACTTGATTCAATGATCCGGTCATGTCGCACATGACCGACTAGTATTCAATGTATCGGCTTATCGAAGAGATCTTCGATTCGATAACTAGGTTATATCACATACAACCAATAGAAACATTAATCGCGAGAATCAAATACGGTATCACATACACGCATTATTCTCGGTCCCGCACATATCTTATATGCGCTCCTATTTCGTTTCGCTTGAGTCAGGAAACCTCTGTGTAGGACTCTAAAGACTCGTCAATACGCCGGTAGCAGATGATGATCATATCAAGCACCCAAAAGCCGCAAGCGGTATGCTAAACGTAACGGCCACCCGGGTATTGAGCGATCATAAGATCGACGAGCTAGCCCGCTCACACTCCTGCGAATCCGACCAGTAACACTTACCGTACAGTCCGGTCACTTCGTCTGATATGTCGCATATCAAGTCTAGGGGTGGTAAACGTCAGACCCCAATAACCCGATAAGTCATGCCGATGTGAGGCTCGTAACGGGTCGAGAAACTACTGGTAACACTTACCAGCAAATCTCTGATCAGCCCTGGCCAGGGACTTCCCTGTTACGGCCAATCGAGCACAGCGCAACATCAACCCCCAATACCGGGAGAGACGAAACCTCTCCTATCACTCATTGCCTCCATGTGACTCGGGACTGTACCCAAAGACCACCGTTTTGCACGCCCTCATGGACGTGGTAAGGTGGATATCAAAGCACAGTGGGAATCACACAAGACTCTATGACGATCTCGGGTCTACAGACTAACCTGCACAAGTGTCACCTGAGAACTGCCATCTGACATGAGGTATAATACCATCTGGGAGTTCTCGGCGAGTCCGTCCAGTATACCCAGTCTCCACTGAGCACCCGTACACCATCTCTGATGTCAAACACCAATGGATATGGGATCATCCATCGCCCATCTCATGGGTCGAGAAGCGTATACGCTAGTCTACTCTGGTATATCGATGCCCTGTCTCGATACATCCACGACTAGAGACCTTGAAGGATGTACTTATGGACTACCATGTCCCCACTAGTATGATCTGCATCATAGTCCAGGTAGTCAAGTACACATCCTAAGGGCTTTATCAACATGTAACTATAAGACAGTTTAAAGAGACTAGTGTATATGTTAAGATAAAGAGTAACCAGATAGCATACTATCATATCGAGCAAGAAAGTCATCTCTATATATGTCCAAGCATCCAATATAATATACATCATCTGTACAATACTGGCCTCTAGGGCTTACATACAACTAACAATCTCCCACTTGCACTAGGGCCAGCTGCTGTAGTATCGCATACCGAGCATCCCGAAGAGTCTCTCAAACAGTATCTGGGGAATGGCCTTCGTTAGTGGATCCGCCGTGTTGTTCTTCGTGTCAACCCTCCTGACCTCGATCTCCCGGCGATCAACTATCTCCCGGATCAGGTGATACCGCCTCAGAATATGCCTGGATCGCTGATGGGACCTGGGTTCCTTGGCCAAAGCCACCGCTCCATTGTTATCGCAATACAAAGGTATTGGATGCTCAATGGATGGAACCACCCCAAGTTCAGTAATGAACTTCTTGATCCAGACAGCCTCTTTGGCAGCATCGTTGGCAGCGATGTATTCAGCCTCCATCGTCGAGTCTGCCACGGTTTCCTACTTGGAACTCTTCCAGCTAACCGCCCCTCCGTAAAGGGTAAAGACAAATCCCGACTGCGACTTAGAGTCGTCCTTATCACTCTGGAAGCTCGAATCGGTAAAGGACTCCACTTGGAGTTCTCCGTTACCATACACCAAGAGCATCTCTTTAGTCCTCCGTAAGTACTTGAGAATGCTCTTCACAGCTGTCCAGTGACTCTCTCCAGGATCAGCTTGATACCTGCTCACTACACTTAGTGAGTATGCAACATCGGGTCTGGTACATAGCATCGCGTACATGATAGAGCCTACAGCCGAAGCATAGGGTATCCCTTGCATGCGAGCTCTCTCCAAATCAGTCTTGGGAGACATCTCTTTGGAGAGAGTGACTCCAGAGATCGTGGGCAAGTTCCCACGCTTGGATTCTTCCATACTAAACCTCTTTAGTATGGTGTCAATGTACCTGGATTGGGACAATCCCAGTATCCGTTTGGATCTATCTCTATAGATCCTGATCCCCAATATGCAGGAGGCATCACCAAGATCTTTCATTGAGAATCTTTGTGATAAGAAGAGCTTGACCGATTGCAGCATAGGAATATCATTTCCTATCAAGAGTATGTCGTCCACGTACAATACGAGGAAGACAACCTTACTCCCTGCCACCTTCTTGTAAATACAAGGTTCATCTGGGTTTTTGACGAAATCAAACTCTTTGATAACGACATCAAAGCAGATGTTCCAACTCCGCGATGCTTGCTTTAATCCATAAATGGATTTAAGCAGCTTGCACACCTTGCCGCTGCTCCCACTGTCTACGAAGCCCTCTGGCTGAGTCATGTACACGCACTCTTCTAAATCACCATTTAGAAAGGCGGTCTTAACATCCATTTGCCAGATTTCGTAATCATGATATGCAGCGATGGCAAGCATGATCCGGATGGATTTAAGCATCGCCACTGGAGAAAAGGTCTCGTCAGAGTCCACACCTGGTCTTTGACGAAAACCCTTTGCTACAAGTCTAGCTTTGAAAGTCTCCACTTTCCCATCTACACCAAGTTTCTTCTTGAAGATCCACTTGCTCCCGATGGGTTTTACCCCTTCAGGAGCAACTTCCAAAGTCCATACTTTGTTGGTGTACATGGATTCCATCTCGGACCGCATAGCATCCAGCCATTTCACTGAGTCCCTACTCGTGATGGCCTGCTCGAAGCTAGTTGGGTCATCATCCTCCATGATGCAATCCTCGCTCCCTCCATCCATGAGAAAACTGTAGTATCTCTTAGGTTGGCGAGGAACCCTACTAGATCGGCGGAGTGGCTGGGTTTCATCGGGAACTACGGAATCCTCTGGTTCCACCAGATCTTCTGTTGTAGTTTATGCAGCTGGAACCTCTTCCAGTTCTACCTCATGACCACTAATCTCTTTTTCAAGAAATTCCTTTTCTAAAAAGGTGGCATGCCGAGAAACAAACACTCTTTGTTCCTCAGGGTGGTAGAAGATATACCCTTGAGAATTCTTGGGATATCCTACAAATTTGCATAGAACAGACCGTGCCTCGAGTTTGTCCGGATTTTATCGTTTGACATAGACTGGACAACCCCATATCTTAACATAGTTAAGACTTGGTCTCTTTCCTTTCCATATCTCATATGGAGTGGTAGGCACAGATTTGGTTGGGACCATATTCAATAGATGTATGGCTGTCTCAAGCGCATACCCCCAGAAGGAAATAGGTAACTCAGCTGTGCTCATCATAGAGCGCACCATATCTAATAGGGTGCGGTTCCTCCGTTCTGATACACCATTGTACCGTGGTGTATATGGAGGAGTCAGCTGAGAGAGAATCCCATTCTCTTTTAGGAAGTCCAGGAATTCATTGCTCAAGTATTCACCTCCTCGATCAGATCGAAGGATTTTAATACTTTTTCCGGTTTGGTTCTCGACTTCTTGTTTATATTCTCTAAATTTCTCAAAAGCTTCAGACTTGTGTCTTATTAAGTACACATGTCCATATCTTGAGAGATCGTCAGTGAATGTAATGAAGTATGAAGAACCATCCCTGGCATGTGTAGACATTGGACTGCATACATCACTATGTACTAGTCCTAAGAGTTCAGTAACTCTTTCTCCGTGTCCCGTAAACAGAGTTTTGGTTATCTTGCCTTTGAGACATGACCGGCAAGTGTCATAAGATGAAAATTCGAATGGTTTCAAATATCCATCCTTATGCAACTTAGCCAGTCGTGTCGCATTGATGTGACCCAGTCTACAATGCCACAAGAAGGATTCGTTCAGTTCTGAACTCTTCCTCTTGTGTGTGTTTGTTATGCTCAGAACTGTTGATTGATTTAGAACATAAATGCCATTGCACAACGTGCCTGATCCAACCAACTTTTGGTTACGGAAAATGTTCATAACATTATCCTGTAATACAAAATTATATCCCTCTTTACTTAATAAAGAAACCGATATAATGTTGCATATCAGGTTCGGCATGTAATAGCATTCGTTCAGAACCAATGTATTACCAGTTGGTAATGCAAGGTGATATTCCCCGACAGTCTTAGCTGCAACAATTGCACCATTTCCAACTCTAATGTCTTTATCACCTTCTCCAAGTTCTCTACCTTTCCTGAGCCCATGTAACTGATTACATATATGGGATCCTGACCCGGTATCTAATACCCAGGACGTAGAGCAAATGGAGAAACAGTTCTCAGTAACGAACACACCCGAAGAAAATGCATCAACATGTACTTTCTTCATTCGGGTGGCATGGAAATCCTGGTATTCCCCTATATCCTGTTCATTCCTATAACTCTTATAAGAAAGAACGGAACCAACGTTCCCCAGCACAGTATAACATGCGGGTTCGGTCAATACATCCATATTATTATCTTCATTAGGGCATGAAATGGTCGCTACCTGGAGAGAGAGAGAAGAAAACACTTTAGCGTATGCTCGTGCAAGATCAGATTGGTTATTATCCTATCTAATCAGGATGGCTCCCACTGCTTTTTATCAAATCTTCCTCCAAACCCTAAAAGGAAAGATTAGCCGGGATTAATTACACACTACAAGTTCGCCAATCTTTCAGCCAGGCCAGTGTCGGTACTTTGAGGGAGGTCCCCGGTGCTTTCGCACGAACCTAATTAATGTAAACCTCATTTTCCCAGAGGCGTAACCTCGTTGACACCTTTCTAGACACCTACTTGATCGGCTAATTGCAATGTGCAAAACTCTCCCAGGAGTAACTCTTACTCACAGTGGGTATCGGGATCCAACTATCTCATAGAAGGTATGCAATCTCATTGCAAATTTCAACACTTGAAATTCCCGATAATGCTTTTGCCCCTAGCGTGCTATGACCATGACGAAAGCCAACAAACCACAGCCCGCTAGTCAAGTTCAACCCGTACATTTCTTGACTGAATTAAACCCACCCGCACGACCCTTGACGAAAGCCAACAAAGCCGTACGACTACCCTAATCCAGTCGCATCATATGCAGCAGATAAACAGCACATAGCTGCCGCACACTACACCTTGACGAAAGCCAACAAATGTAGCACGAATACTATATGTAATTTTTCTGAAATGACGGAGGGCTACGACAGGTTTTTCTAAAAACCTATTGCGTAATGAACTTGATATCGTTGTAGAATCAAATGAAGTTTTGAAATGGAGTGATTTTGAGGCTTTTCTAGTTTTGCTAAAGGGGTCACTCCCGGTGAAGGGATCGTCGGCCCTTTCCTCGTCGAATGAGGTGCGGGATATATCATATATATCACTGTGCAAAGCATAAACTATAGAAGCAATCAAAATCAAACCGAGTGTGTAGCATCTGCCAGTTATTGCTAAAGGAGTCACTCCCGGTGAAGGGATCTCGGTCCTTTCCTCATCGAATAAGGTGCAGGGTATATCATATATACCGCTATGCAAAGCAAGAACTGTAGCTACCTGTTTTGTTTAAAATCTGATTCTACAACATCTTAGGTTTCTTTTCTTTCATTAATCACATTAATGAAGTCCCATCATTTAAATACCTAAACATCACAGATAAATACGACGTACACTTATGCCATCCGCATTCGCCTCGATGTCCCCTCGTGCACCGTTAGGTTAGGTAACTAACGACAGAGCAGGGCAGGGCTAGTGCGGGTGCAAAACATAAGTAACGTCTATATAATATATCATATATACTATATATAGTATCTATCACAGAACATCACATGATCACATCACAGATATCGCAGCAGAAGAAACATATGAAATATTGGATATACTAGGACGTCCGTGTTTTCAATACGAGCCAGTATAAAACACGGATTCCACGGTCGTGATGAATAGCCAATCCCACACCCCTAGACCCCTACGAGAGCGGCAAGCAACCCTGCCAATTCTAGGGTTAGGAGACCCGGACTCGACTCCTCGAGTTGGTCTCCCACTGGACCCCAGAACCCGGTTACTTGTGCTCCCCTCCTTGGGTCTATCCTAATGCGGAAAAGTAAATAATATACAAAAGGTGACAACTTCCGCAACCTGGAAGTGCCCCAAATAAAAAGAATATTACATACAAGTTTTTACATGAATGAAAATGAAAAACACTCATCTCACATAAAAAACCCCGACTATTCAAACACGACGATCCAATATAACATATCCAGCAACACATAACATCACATGTCATCAACGTAAGTAAGTATGCATACCCCAATTGTCGTTGACGTATAGCAACGAAACCGGCGATATGAACATACTACACTTGCGGTCACAGAAAAAAAAGTGTAAAACTACAACAGTTGGAATCCGCAACTTCTTTAGACATCGCATGCCTAATCAAATGAAATACTTAGACATCACATGCCTAACAGATATAAATCCCGCATTTTAGTCTCATTATCAAAAACTCTTTTCAATATCATGTGGGACTAAATTGCTAGATTTATAACATTCATTCAGTTATCTCATAACTGTTTGTGAATTCCAATTATTGTATCACATTCCAGATAAACAGAAAATGTTAAACTTTCCGATCGAACAGTCGAATACCCAAGTTTTCCCGATACAGCTCAACACATGAAATAAGTCTAACAACATTCAGTTCGTGCCTCAGTACCAACGGTCCAGCCGTAGAAGGGTCAAGCCAACGCCTCACATGTGGCACGCCGTACTGCCCCAAACCCGAAGGTTTAAAGGGCAGTTCAAGACGGTCACATAATCGAGTTACGGTTTGTTGTCTTCTAGAGGGTCCATCGCGTTACTTGCACTACTTAGAACGTCGTTAAACTACGGAAAAATCCAACACTTGGAAATTTCCCGACAGGGGAAAAGTTGGGTATTTATATCCGGTCGAACTTTTTAACATATTCTAAAGTCATCCAGAAATACACAAAGACGAAATTTGATAATCCGGTCGAAACATCAAAACCCCAAAACACCCCAGAAAATAAAACTCTGGAATAAATATTAAAAATACCCATAAAATTCAGCTTCTGAAATAATTAATTACTGCGCAAAGTAGAAGTGCTGACGTCATCATCCTGCCGCGGAACCGCCGACTAAGGAGGCTTCTGCCGCGGTTCCGCCGCAGGTTGCACTGTTCATGACTTGAATTTTGTGCCGTAATTCTTAGAATTTCTTGCTGAGTTTTCTGCGTATTTTTAATTTGGAAAAATCCCAGTTTTTAGAAAAAGTCCAGAGAGCGTGGAAAAATGCGGTTTCGGGTTCGATCGGACTTCAAACTCCGTCTAGACTTCGCCTAAGGCTCTAGCTAGGCTCTGATACTACTGTAGGGTTCCTAGACACTCTAATGAAGTCTCACAAGGCATCAACCATGCCAATTTCAAAAATTATGGGTGCCGAGAAACCCTAATACGGATCGTTGACTAGAAGTTTAGGTGAAAAGATAATCTAGTTAACTACTTAACTAAAAGTTAGATGCTACAACCTTTGTAGATCCGGTTCTCCACTTCCTTAGCTCCACGTGGGTGTCCTCTCGCTGTCCATCATGAATCCCGAACTCAATCGTCGGCTTCATCGGAGAAACGGGCGAGCTAGGTCGTCGGCTTCGTGTCAAAGACGATCTACGTCGAGGCATCACAAGTTCAAGCTCCGACTTCACAAAGTTGTGAAACTTGTGAAGAAAACACCCAAAACAACTTGGCAAGAGGTAGAGGGTGAAGAAATAGGAGGTGGGTTCACTTTAGAATTGGATTTCTCTCACTAGAACTCAAGTTGCCATTGATGGCATCAAGGTTTCTATCTTGAAGAAGAAGGAGAAGATGAAGCTAGTTTATGATAAGTTCTTTTAAAATGAAAAGAAAATTCATACTTATCATAATCTAACTAGGGTTAAGTGTAGAGAATAAACCATGGTCATTTGGAGAGTTAGGGTTAAGCATGAGGACAAGAATGGTTGCAAAAGTCAAGGCTTCATGAAGCTTCAACTAATGACAAAAGAAAGCCACCATTCTCTTTAAATCATTTCCAAATAAATAAATGAATATGTAAAACCTTAATTATCAAATTAACCATGGTTTAATTCTACACATTTAACCAAATGATCAAGTATCATCAAACATGATACAAAAATGTGCACAAAAGTATATCACATATACAATGTGCATTAAGTAAGAAAAATCCGTTTAAAGTGAACCAATACTAGTTAATGTAAAGTAATATATCAAATATATAATTATACATTAAATCATTAAATCAACACTTGATTCAATGATCCGGTCATGTCGCATATGACCGACTAGTATTCAATGTATCGGCTTATCGAATCGATTTTCGATTCGATAACTAGGTTATATCACATACAACCAATCGAAACATTAATCGCGAGAATCAAATACGGTATCACATACACGCATTATTCTCGGTCCCGCACATATCTCATATGCGCTCCTATTTCGTTTCGCTTGAGCCAGGAAACCTCTGTGTAGGACTCTAAAGACTCGTCAATACGCCGGTAGCAGATGATGATCATATCAAGCACCCACAAGCCGCAAGCGGTCTGCTAAACGTAACGGCCACCCGGGTATTGAGCGATCAAAAGATCGACGAGCTAGCCCGCTCACACTCCTGCGAATCCGACCAGTAACACTCACCGTACAGTCCGGTCACTTCGTCTGATATGTCGCATATCAAGTCTAGGGGTGGTAAATGTCAGACCCCAATAACCCGATAAGTCGTGCCAATGTGAGGCTCGTAATGGGTCGAGAAACTACTGGTAACACTTACCAGCAAATCTCTGATCAGCCCTGGCCAGGGACTTCCCTGTTACGGCCAATCGAGCACAGCGCAACATCAACCCCCAATACCGGGAGAGACGAAACCCCTCCTATCGCTCATTGCCTCCATGTGACTCGGGACTGTACCCAAAGACCACCGTTTTGCACGCCCTCATGGACGTGGTAAGGTGGAGATCAAAGCACAGTGGGAATCACACAAGACTCTATGACGATCTCGGGTCTACAGATTAACCTGCACAAGTGTCACCTGAGAACTGCCATCTGACATGAGGTATAATACCATCTGGGAGTTCTCGGCGAGTCCGTCCAGTGTACCCAGTCTCCACTGAGCACCCGTACACCATCTCTGATGTCAAACACCAATGGATATGGGATCATCCATCGCCCATCTAATGGGTCGACAAGCGTATACACTAGTCTACTCTGGTATATCGATGCCCTGTCTCGATACACCCACGACTAGGGACCTTGAAGGATGTACTTATGGACTACCATGTCCCCACTAGTATGATCTGCATCATAGTCCAGGTAGTCAAGTACACATCCTAAGGGCTTTATCAACATGTAACTATAAGACAGTTTAAAGAGACTAGTGTACATGTTAAGATAAAGAGTAACCAGATAGCATACTATCATATCGAGCAAGAAAGTCATCTCTATATATGTCCAAGCATCCAATATAATATACATCATCTGTACAATACTGGCCTCTAGGGCATACATACAACTAACACGATACTCGAGAAGTCCTGCACAAAACGGCGGTAATAACCGGCTAAGCCAAAAAAGCTACGGACCTCTGTCACTGATACAGGTCTGGGCCAAAGCTGTATGGCCTCGATCTTCCTCAGGTCCACACGAATACCTGTAGGGTTCTTAGGCACACTCAATAGGTTCCACAAGGCATCAACCATGCCAAAATCAAATTTTTATGTGCCGAGAAACTCTATGCAAGATCGTTAACTAGAGGTAAAGGCGAAACTAGAAGC
Source organism: Agapanthus africanus (assembly GCA_030015575.1). Lineage (NCBI taxonomy): Eukaryota > Viridiplantae > Streptophyta > Magnoliopsida > Asparagales > Amaryllidaceae > Agapanthus > Agapanthus africanus. The sequence goes on along the minus strand of CM057341.1, from coordinate 649,643,828 downwards.
TAGTAAATAACTTTACTACTAAGTGAATGGAAATACAACCTTTGTAGATCCGGTCCTTCACTTCTATAGCTCCGTGTTGACGTCCCTTCGCTGCGATCATCGGGATCCAGGACCCTAGCGTTGGTTTCATCGGAGAAATGAGCGGGCTAGGTCGTTGACTTCGAGGCCGAAGATGATCTACGTCGGGGAGACTCAAACTCAAGCTATTCCTTCACTTGGTCAAAAACTTTGTGAAGAGAACACCCTATACAACATGGCAAGTGGTAGAGGATGAAGAAATAGAAAGTGGGTTCACTTTGGATTTGAATTTCTCACTTGATTTCATCACTTGAAATTTTCAAGAAAGCTTTCTTCTCTTCATGAAGAAGAAGAAGAAGAAGAAGGAAAAATAAAACCTTCTTGAAAATAATAAATCAAGTGAATACTTTTCATAATGCAACCATGGGTGAAGTAACACATGTAGAGAATAAACTAGGGTTTAGGTGTAATGGTTAGGTTAAGAAAAAAACAAAATGGTTGAAGCTTCATGAAACTTCAAGAATAAAACAAAGAAATCCACCACCATTTTATTTTTGCCAAAAATAAATAATCAAAATAAAACCCTAACCATTAACTAAACATGGTTTAAAGGATACACACCCAAGTTTGCATGTATCATCAAACATGATACAAACTAGTGCACAAAAATATATCATATATACAATGTGCACAATATAGTGAGAAAATAATCTTAAGTGAACCAATACTAGTTAATGTAAAAAAATATATCAAATATATAATTATATATTAAATCATTAAATCAACACTTGATTTAATGATCCGGTCATACTGCATATAACCGACTAATATCAAGTGTATCAATATATCGAATCAACATTCGATTCGGTAACCCGACCATATCTCATATAACCGTTCGATGATACAAATCGCGAGAATAGAATACAGTATCACATACTGGTATTATTCTCGGTCCCGCACATATCTCATATGCGCTCCTATCTCGTTTCGCTTGAGCTAGGAAACCCCTGTGTAGGACTCTAAAGACTCGTCAATACGCCGGCAGTAGGTATGATCATATCAAACACCCACAAGCCGCAAGCGGTGTGCTAAACGTAACGGCCATCCGGGTATTGAGCGATCAGAAGATCAACAAGCAAGCCTGCTCACACTTCCGTGAATCCAACCAGTAACACTCCCGTACAGTCCGGTCTCGTCGTCTGATATGTCGCATATCTCGCCTAGGGGTGGTAAACGTCAGACCCCAGTAGCTCGATAAGTCGTGTCGATATGAGGTCTATAACAGTTCGAGAAACTACTGATAACACTTACCAGTAAATCTCAGCAACCCTGGCCAGGGATTTCCGGTTATAGCCAATCGGTCACAGCACAACATCAACTCCCTATACCGGGAGAGACGAATCCCCTCCTATCGCTCATTGCCTCCATGTGATTCGGGACTGTACCCAAAAACCACCGTTTTGCATGCCCTCTTGGACGTGGTAAGGTGGAAATCAAAGCACAGTGGGAATCACAGAAGACTCCATGACGATCTCGGGTCTACAGACTAACCTGTACCAGTGTCACCAGAGAACTGCCATCTGACGTGAGGTATAATACCATCTGGGAGTTCTCGGTGAGTCTGTCCAGTGTACCCAGTCTCCACTGAGCACCCGTACACCATCCTTGATGTCAAACACCGATGGATATGGGATCATCCATCGCCCATCATATGGGTCAAGATGCGTATACGCTAGTCTACTCTGGTGCATCGATGCCCTGTCTCGACACACCCTCGACTAGGAACAGTTATAGGATGTACTCGTCGACTACCGTGGCCCCACTAGTAGGATCTCATCATAATCCCAGTAGTCGAGTACATATCCTAAGGGCTTTATCAACATGTATTAGAGACAATCAGAGTACATGTTAAGATAAAGTACAATCAGATAGCATACTATCATGTCGAGCAAGAAAGTCCTCCCTATATACGTCCCGGCATCTACTACAATATACATCGTATGTACAGTAATGGCCTTTAGGGCATACATATAATTAACAATCTCCCACTTGCACTAGGGCCGTCTATAGAAGTGGTTGTAGTATCTAATACTTAACCATCCTATATAAGTCTCTCTCTAGGAAAAAGCCTTTGTGAGTGGATCCGCCGTGTTGTCCTCTGCGTCTACTCTCCTAACCTCGATCTCCCTGGAGATCAACCATCTCCATGATCAGGTGATACTGCCTAAGAATTATATCTGGATTTTTGATGGGACGGTGGTTCCTTGGCATAAGCCACAACTCCATTGTCACACAATGGTAGGAACGAAGTTCATTTCATGAACTTATATATTTCCAGACTGCCTCTTTGGTAGCATCTTTGGTTACGATGTATCTTGCCTTTAATCTTCTAGTAAGTCACGATATCTAGCTTGGAACACTTCCAACATACCGTCCCTCCAATGAGGGTAAAGACAATGCCTGCGACTGACATTCAGTCGTCCTTATCACCCTGGAACCTTTCCAGTGATTCTCCCCAGGATCGATTGATACCTTCTCACTACAACTAGTGAGTATCCTAACATCCAATTAGATCTATCTCATAGATCATAACACAGGATTTAGGAGGTATCACTCTGATCCTAAATGGAGAATCTTTGTGATAAGCGGAGATTGATCGAGCGTAGCATAGGAAACTACTTCCCTATCAAGAGTATGTCATCTACGTACTCTACGAGGATGACCACTATACTCCCTACTACCTTTTTGTATATACAAGGTTCATCTACCATTTTGATGAAGTCAAACTCTTTGACTACCACATCAAAACAGACGTTCCAACTCCGCGATGCCTGCTTTATCCTATAAAGCATCTTGCACACGTTTCCGCTGCTCCCACTGTCTACGAAGCCCTCTGGCTGTGTACATATAGATGCTCTCTTCCAAAACATCATTTAGACAAGCAGTCATGCCACCCAACCACCAGATATCGTAGTCATGGTATGTAGCCGTGGCAAGTAGGATCTGGATGGACTTAATCATAGGCCCCAGAAAAAAGGTTTCATCATTAGCCACAATTGGTCTATGATGCAAACCTTTAACAAGTCTAGCTTTGAAAGTCTCAACTTTTCCATGTACACCAAGTAATCTTCTCAAGATATACTTGCTCCTAATGGGGATTTAACCCTTCAGATTAAGCAACCAAAGTCCATACTTTGTTGGTGTATGTAAGTCGATGTACAACACCCCACGACTTGCGGGGAGGCGGAAATATGAAAAACGATCTTGTTCTTTGCTTAAACATCGGCTAACCGCATGAATCGAAGCTAAACGATAACTAACATCAAACATAGAAGTTAACAACTACTATGTAAAGGGATTATACCTAAAGAACCGTGTCCTTCGTCTTTGCGAACTCCACCTCCTCCTCGGCCTTCTCGAAGTAGTAGACGATCCACCCGAGAGCTTTACTCCAAGCTTAGCCTCTAAACTTGAGGCAACTAACTTTCTTTAAGTGCTAATCAAAGAAGCTAGGTGATATAGAGTGAGGGTTATGGTTTAATTAGTCTAACTAATCCTTGTACTCAACACATGAGAGGGGAGGATTAGGGTTTGAAGAGGGAGAGCTTGAGGAGAGAGAAGGTGAAGATAATAATGAAGTGAGAATAATAAGTTATCATAATATATATCAAGCATTTTGTAATATCAAGAAAAGAAAAGAAAATGATTTACAACCATGCTTGAGAAATATCTAGTGGTGATTCATCTCCATGAGTCATTAAGCAATTATGAAGCATTAATGACATGGACGAATCATCCATATGACTCACTAATCACATTCATTGTATATGCCACCTAAACCTCCTTAGTCACCACCTTCTAGAAGCTTCTCGCGCAATTACGAGAACGCCCCTCCTTTCCGCAAAAATACGGAAAAACTTTAGACTGTATAAATCCAATAACCGGATACCAGTAACTGGCTTAAACCAAAGCCGACTGGTAAAAACTGTCCGAAAGTCGTACGTGTGTAAACACACGTATGCGTCCGAACCCTTGTCGTAAATCCATACGACCTCTATATCGTTTCGCCTGGAGTAGGGAAACTCTCTGTGTGGGACTCTAGAGACTCGACTACTACGCTGGCAGTGGGGTTAACCACAGACCGCAAGCGGCACTAGCTGTACGTAACGGTCCCCAGGTAGATGTCGATAAGAAGGCCGATGAGGAAACCCATCCGAACTCCTACTGAGTCTGATGTGACAATCTCCGTACAGTCCGGTCCGTTCGTCTAAGACTATCGCATATCGGGCCTAGGGGGCGGCAAGCGTCAGTCCCCTAATAGCGGTATAAGTCGTGTCGGAGCGAAGCCTATTACACCCTGAGAAACTACTGGAACCTACCAGCAAATCTCGCTTGCCCTGGCCAGGGACTTTGCGTAATGGCTCTCTGACACAGCGTGATATCAACCCCCAATACCGGGAGAGACGAATCCTGTCTAACCGCCACTGCCTCCAAGTGCTCGGGACTGCACCCAACTGCTACCTGTTTGCACGACTCCTTTGAGCCGTGGTAGGGTAGTAATCTAAGAACAGTGGGACACACTCGAGGCGAAGTAGCAGTAGTTTCTCGCTTGCCCTGTCAAGTCTGCGGACTATGCTGTACTCATGTCACCTGGGAACTGTTCACTGACGACTGGTATAAAACCAACCAACAGTTCCCTGTGAGTCCTGTCCGGTGTACCCGTAACCCAACGAGCACCTGCATACTATCTCCAGTACGACGTACTGACGGCTGTGGGACAGATCATCTCCCCAATTGGGATGAGAAGCGTACACACTAGTCTACTCCGGAGTATCGATGCCCTGTCTCGATAATCCTGCGACTAGGGACCTGAATAAGGATGTGCTTGTAGACTACCCGGCCCCCACTAGTGTGACTGCCATCACAACGCTGGTAGTCAAGCAAGATCCTAAGAGCTCTATCAATACGTATACTCACATATTAAGATAGAAAAACCAAGTAGCATACTACCATGTTTAGCAAGACTGTTATATACATGTGAATATCCCAAGCTTCCATTAAGTAATATACAAACTAGTATGATACAATAATGGCCCCTAGGGAATATACACTAACAATCTCCCACTTGCACTAGGGCCATGTACTGGCATATCGACGACCGATGATCTCGAGTAGCCTCTCGAACTGAATCTGAGGTAGGGCCTTTGTGAATGGATCAGCAATGTTCTCTTCAGAAGCAACTCTCCGAACCTCGATCTCCTGACGATCAATGATCTCCCTGATCAGGTGATACCGCCTTAAGATGTGTCTGGACTTCTGATGGGACCTTGGTTCCTTTGCTAAAGCTATAGCTCCGTTGTTGTCGTAATACAGAGGTATTGGATCAACTATGGTAGAACTTCTTCATCCAGACTGCTTCTTTTGCGGCATCGCAAGCAGCTATATACTCCGCTTCCATCGTCGAGTCAGCAACGGTGTCCTGCTTGGAGCTCTTCCAGCACACCGCCCCTCCATTGAGGGTAAAGACATAACCCGACATGGACTTGGAATCGTCCTTATCACTCTGGAAGCCGGAATCAGCAAAGGCCTCCAACCTGAGGTCTTTTCCGCCGTAAACCAAGAACATCTCCTTAGTCCTTCTCAGGTACTTGAGAATGTTCTTTACTGCTATCCAGTGCTTCTCCCCTGGGTCTGACTGATACCGGCTTACCACGCTCAGTGCGTAAGCTACATCTGGTCTGGTGCACAACATCGCATACATTATAGAGCCTACCGCAGAAGCGTAGGGTATAACAGACATGCGTTCCCTTTCCAAATCAGTCTTGGGAGACATCTCTTTGGAGAGGGTGATTCCGTGACAAGCCGGTAGATTACCGCGCTTAGAATCTTCCATACTGAATCTTTTCAGTATAGTGTCGATATACCTGGACTGCGAAAGTCCCAACATCCTCTTGGATCTATCACGATAGATCCGGATCCCCAGAATGTAAGAGGCATCACCCAGGTCTTTCATGGAGAACCTGTGTGACAAGAATCCTTTGACAGATTGTAGCATAGGAATGTCATTTCCTATCAATAGAATGTCATCCATGTACAAGACGAGGAATACGACACTTCTGGCTACAACTTTACTATATATGCACGGTTCATCTGGATTTTTGATAAAGTCATATTCTTTGACTGTCTCATCAAAACAGATGTTCCAACTCCGCGATACCTGCTTTAGTCCATAAATGGACTTAAGCAGTTTGCATACTTTCCCGCTGCTCCCACTCTGATTGAAACCCTCTGGCTGATCCATATAGACGCACTCTTCTAAATTTCCATTTAGAAAAGCCGTCTTTACGTCCATCTGCCAGATTTCATAATCATGGAAGGCAGCAATAGCAAGAAGGACCCGAATGGATTTGAGCATAGCCACTGGAGAAAAAGTTTCGTCATAGTCCAAACCAGGTCTTTGACGAAAACCCTTTGCAACAAGTCTAGCCTTGTAGGTTTCCACCTGTCCATCTACACCAATCTTTTTCTTGAAGATCCATTTGCATCCTATGGGTTTTACCCCATCTGGAGCAAAGTCCAAAGTCCATACTTTGTTGGTGTACATGGACTCCATTTCGGTCCGCATTGCATCTAGCCATCGTACCGAGTCGCCGCTCTGGATGGCCTGCTGGAAGTTAGTAGGTTCATCATCATCTATGATGCAATCCTCTCTATCCCCATCTATGAGAAAACCGTAGTATCTCTCAGGCGGATGAGACGGCCTACTACTCCTGCGGAGGGATGCGGGAATGTCCTGTTCTTCTTGAACTTCCGGTTCTACCAAACTTTCAGTAGCAGCTTATGGTTCTGGAATTTCTTCCAGTTCTATTTCGCTCCCACTTATTTCCTTTTCTAAAAACTGATGTTCTAGAAAATGGGCATTACGAGAAACAAAAACCTTTTGTTCCTCTGCGTAATAGAAATAATATCCCTTGGAGTTCTTTGGATATCCCACAAACATACATTTTACTGATCGTGCCTCGAGCTTGTCCACATGCTGCTTTTTAACAAAAGCTGGACATCCCCAAATCTTCATATGCTGAAGATGGGGTTTCTTCCCAGTCCACATCTGATATGGAGTGGTAGGCACGGTCTTGGTAGGAGCCCTGTTCAAAAGATATGCCGCTGATTCTAGCGCATAACCCCAGAAAGATCGCGATAACTCAGCATTACTCATCAAGGATCGTACCATATCCAATAGGGTTCGATTCCGTCTCTCCGATACACCGTTATGCTGTGGAGTGTATGGAGGAGTAAGCTGAGAGAGAATCCCTTTCTCTTTTAGGTAACCTAGGAACTCGGCACTCAAGTATTCACCACCTCGATCAGATCTAAGTGTCTTGATACTTTTGCCGGTTTGGTTTTCTACTTCATTCTTATACTCTCGGAATTTCTCAAAAGCCTCGGATTTATGTTTCATCAGATAAATGAATCCGTATCTTGAGTAATCATCCGTGAAAGTAATGAAATAGGAAAAACCACCTCTTGCATGTGTAGACATTGGACCGCATACATCGCTGTGTATGAGTCCTAAGAGCTCGCACGCTCTTACTCCATGTCCAGTAAATGGAGTCTTTGTCATCTTTCCTTTGAGACAAGATTGACAAGTGTCATAAGTTTGATATTCGAACGAGTCCAAATATCCTTCTCTATGCAACTTAGTCAACCTTCTCTCATTGATGTGACCCAGTCTACAATGCCATAAGAAAGCTTTATTTAAATCTGGAGACTTTCTTTTAAGTGTGTTCTGGACATTGAAAATTTGGAGTTGGTTTAAAACATATATACCGTTATTTAGTGTACCGGACCCAATCAAACCATGATTAAGGTGGATGTTAACAACATCTCTTACAAACGTGAAATCATAACCTTTATTTGATAACAAGGAAACTGATAAGATATTACACGTTAAGCTTGGTACAAAAAACAGTTATGTAAAACCAAAATGTGTCCACTCGTCAATCCTAGGTGATAATCCCCGACGGACGCAGCTCCCACGCTAGCTCCGTTAGCAACCTTTAGGGTCATATCACCTTCCTTCAGCACTCTACGGTTTCTCAGTGCCTGCAATGAATTGCAAATATGAGATCCTGATCCGGTATCCAATACCCAGGAAGTAGAGTTGATCGACAGACAATTCTCAATTACAAACACACCTGAAGTCGAAGCCACAGCTTGCTTCGGTTCCTGGTTCTTGGCGTTCCATGCCTTACAATCCTTTTTCCAGTGCCCTTTCCTGTGACAATGGAAGCACTCATCCTGGCCAACTACCGGTACCGCAAACTTTTTCTTTCCCTTCCCTCCCACCTTACTAACACCTCCTCTAGGTTTGGTGGCGGCCTTCTTCTTCCTTCCTTTGGCCCTAGCCTTGGACCCGGAAGAAGATGCACCGCTAACAAACATAGCGGGTGTTTCCCTTGTCTTCTGCAAGGTGCCCTCTGCACTCCTTAACATGTTCAGGAGTTCCGGAAGTTCAACTTCTTTTCTTTGAATGTTGAAGTTCAGGATAAACTGGGCGTAGGTGTGAGGAAGGGACTGGAGAATAAGGTCTGTATAGAGCTCATTATCCAAAGTCGTCCCAAGGTCTGCGAGCTCTTCAATATAGCCGATCATCTTTAGGACATGTTCTCGTACCGATGACCCGACAGCCAACCTCGCTCGAAACAAGTTCTTAGAGGTCTCATATCTTGCTATACGAGATTGCTCTCCATAAAGTTCCTTTGTATGGAGAAATATGCCATCAAGGTTCATATCCTCGTGCCTCCTCTGATGTTCATTGTTCATTGAGGCAAGCACGATGCACTTGGCTTTCGCGCAATCTAAATCCCAGGTTTTGCGGATTTCCTTATCCGCATTGCTGGATTTGGGACCAGGGACAGCAGGTGCCGTAGCGGTGAGGACGTACCCCAATTTGTCATAGGTCAAAGCCATTTTGACATTCCGCAGCCAATCTTTATAGTTTGGCCCTGTCAGTATATTTTTCTCTAAAAGTAACTTAAGTCCAGTCATTTTCAGGGTCGCTGCAATTAGGAGAGAGAGAAGAAAACTCTTTAGCATGATGCTCTTGCAAGTTTAGAGTGGTTTTTAGTTTATCTAAACTGGATGGCTCCCACTGTTTCTCGAATCCTTTCTCAAACCATAAAAGAAGAATTAGCCAGGACTATTCTCACTGTACAATTCTTGCTTAACCGTTCAGCCAGGCTAGTTTCGATACTTCGAGGGAGGTTTTCCAACGCTTTCGCGAAGTTCCTTAATTAAATAACCTCTTTTCTCTGGGGGCGTAACCCCGCTGACACCTTTCTGGACACCTACTTGGTTTATAGCATTGATTGTTAAGTGACGAATCTCCTGATAAGTAGCATATACTCACAGTAGGATCGGGATCCAAATATCATTGTATGATAATGTTGAAGGCATGCTACCAACATTCATCAAACTCCAAATGGTATGCATCTCTTTGCAAATTTCAGTTTCTTTAGAAATTCCCGATATATGTTTTTGCCCCATGCTCTTATGACCTTGGCTTTGGTCAAAATGTCATAAGTCACATGTCAAGTTCTACCCGTCATTATCTTGTCAATTTGAACCCATCCGTATATACCCCTGACTTTGGTCAAATGATAATACGACTGTCCCAAACTAACTCATCTATCTTATGCAACAAATGAAAACCCAGCAGCTACCAAACACTATGCCTTGACTTTGGCCAAAATGCATAGTTTGAATACTACTGAATACCCAAATGAAATGACGGAGGGCTACGAATGGTTTTGGCGAAACCGTGAACGTAGTGAACTTGATATAACCGAAGGAACCTGATAGCTTTTAAAAGGAGTGGTTAAAGCTCCGCATTTAAAAATATCTGTTTTTAAAATTAACCGAGTGGTTTCTTTTAAATTGTTCCAACGATTAACTTTTGGTTTATTTTCTTTGCATTATAAATAATACGTCCCATCATTAACCTATCATTGCAGAAAACAACGAAAATACAACGTCCTCTTATGCCATCCGCATTTGCCATGGGGTCCCGTCATCACCCGTTAGGTTACTTAACTAACGACAGAGCGGGGGCTGGGCTAGTGCGGGTGTAAAACATAAGTGACGTCTAAATAGCTATCATATATAGATATTGTACATTCGTCAGACGCAATAATAAGCATTCCAGATCACAGATGAACTTTATTAGATTTGCAAGCAATCCGTGTTTGTTTTGAGCCTGCAACAAAAGACGGATCACACAGTTGTGATGAATAGCCATTACCCCACCCAAGACCCTAACGGGTACGGCAAACTACCCGCCCGGCAGTTTGTGCACCCCACCTTGGGTCTGTCCTAGGAGCAAAAACAGTAAAATGAAATAATACAACGGTGGCTACAACCGCAACCTGGATGTGCCCCGCAAAATAATATTACAACAAATTACATTTACATCAAATGAATTAAATAATAACCCATCACATAACCCCCAGCTATACATCACAACAGTCCAACACAGTTCATATCCACAAACAGTAAAAACCATTACAGAAATGTGCAACCCCCTGCCAACCGACATACTAGCAGTTAGGGGAGGTTTACGAACACATTATACAAACACAGATATAATCCATCAAGCAAATACTGTATAATTTCGATCGATTAAACACTTTTAATTTTTCTCCAATACTTTTCTGTAAATCTGAAACCTGAGCAAAAATAAAAACTTCCAGAAAATACCAAATTTCACAGAGAAGCAACACAGGAAAATTGGGTTCCTGAATCGCCAACTCGGCGACGGAAGCGCGGCGGATCGGTGCGATCCGCCGCGGTTCCGCGGCGCTTTAGACGATTCAGGGGCCCAAATTTCTTGGGTGTTCTTCTACTGTCCTTTTAAGCTTTCTGAACCTCCCTGAAAAATTTTTGGACTTCATTTAAAAATCCACAGAAACTTGTGATTTCGGGGTTTTCCGGTTTCGTTTTTTCCGTTCGAAATTCATACAAATTTGCAAGTAAGTTATTTATTGTTTAGCGAGGCTCTGATACCACTGTAAGTCGATGTACAACACCCCACGACTTGCGGGGAGGCGGAAATATGAAAAACGATCTTGTTCTTTGCTTAAACATCGGCTAACCGCATGAATCGAAGCTAAACGATAACTAACTTCAAACATAGAAGTTAACAACTACTATATAAAGGGATTATACCTAAAGAACCGTGTCCTTCGTCTTTGCGAACTCCACCTCCTCCTCGGCCTTCTCGAAGTAGTAGACGATCCACCCGAGAGCTTAACTCCAAGCTTAGCCTCTAAACTTGAGGCAACTAACTTTCTTTAAGTGCTAATCAAAGAAGCTAGGTGATATAGAGTGAGGGTTATGGTTTAATTTGTCTAACTAATCCTTGTACTCAACACATGAGAGGGGAGGATTAGGGTTTGAAGAGGGAGAGCTTAAGGAGAGAGAAGGTGAAGATAATAATGAAGTGAGAATAATGAGTTATCATAATATATATCAAGCATTTTGTAATATCAAGAAAAGAAAAGAAAATGATTTACAACCATGCTTGATAAATATCTAGTGGTGATTCATCTCCATGAGTCATTAAGCAATTATGAAGCATTAATGACATGGATGAATCATCCATATGACTCACTAATCACATTCATTGTATATGCCACCTAAACCTCCTTAGTCACCACCTTTTAGAAGCTTCTCGCGCAATTACGAGAACGCCCCTCCTTTCCGCAAAAATACGGAAAAAATTTAGACTGTATAAATCCAATAACCGGATACCAGTAACTGGTTTAAACCAAAGCCGACTGGTAAAAACTGTCCGAAAGTCGTACATGTGTAAACACACGTATGCGTCCGAACGCTTGTCGTAAAACCATACGACCTCTATATCGTTTCTCCTGGAGTAGGGAAACTCTCTGTGTGGGACTCTAGAGACTCGACTACTATGCTGGCAGTGGGTTTAACCATAGGCCGCAAGCGGCACTAGCTGTACGTAACGGTCCCCAGGTAGATGTCGATAAGAAGGCCGATGAGGAAACCCATCCGAACTCCTACTGAGTCTGATGTGACAATCTCCGTACAGTCCGGTCCGTTCGTCTAAGACTATCGCATATCGGGCCTAGGGGGCGGCAAGCGTCAGTCCCCTAATAGTGGTATAAGTCGTGTCGGAGCGAAGCCCATTACACCCTGAGAAACTACTGGAACCTACCGGCAAATCTCGCTTGCCATGGCCAGGGACTTTGCGTAATGGCTCTCTGACACAGCGCGATATCAACCCCCAATACCGGGAGAGACGAATCCTGTCTAACCGCCACTGCCTCCAAGTGCTCGGGACTGCACCCAACTGCTACCTGTTTGCACGACTCCTTTGAGCCGTGGTAGGGTAGTAATCTAAGAACAGTGGGACACACTCGAGGCGAAGTAGCAGTGTCAAGTCTGCGGACTATGCTGTACTCATGTCACCTGGGAACTGTTCACTGACGACTGGTATAAAACCAACCAACAGTTCCTTGTGAGTCCTGTCCGGTGTACCCGTAACCCAACGAGCACCTGCATACTATCTCCAGTACGACGTACTGACGGCTGTGGGACAGACCATCTCCCCAATTGGGATGAGAAGCATACACACTAGTCTACTCCGGAGTATCGATGCCCTGTCTCGATAATCCTGCGACTAGGGACCTGAATAAGGATGTGCTTGTAGACTACCCAGCCCCCACTAGTGTGACTGCCATCACAACGCTGGTAGTCAAGAAAGATCCTAAGACCTCTATCAATACGTATACTCACATATTAAGATAGAAAAACCAAGTAGCATACTACCATGTTTAGCAAGACTGTTATATAAATGTGAATATCCCAAGCTTCCATTAAGTAATATACAAACTAGTATGATACAATAATGGCCCCTAGGGCATATACACTAACAGTGTATAAGGATTCCATCTCAGATAACTAAGCATCCAGCCTTTCTTACAGAGTCTTACTCTTGATGGCCAGCTCGAAACTAGTTGGGTCATCATCTTATGATGCAATCCTCGCTCCCACTGTCATAGAGAAACCGAAGTATCTCTCAGGTGGGTGAGGAACCCTACTAGATTGGCGGAGAGGCTGAGGTTCGTTGGTAACTATTGAATCCTTTGGTTCTATCAAATCATCTGCTGTAGTTTGTATAGTTGGAACCTTTCCAGTTCTACATAACAGACCTTACCTCGAGCTTGTCCGGATTTTGCTTTTAGACATAGCCCGGACAACCCCAAATCTTAACCAACTTAAGTTATGGGCTCTTCCCTTTCCATATCACATATGAAGTGGTAGGCATCTGATTTGATTGAAACCGTATTCAATAGGCATGCAGCTTCTCAAGTTCATAAGTCCCAAAAGGAAATAGGAAACTCAGTAGTACTCATCATAGAGCACACCATATCACATAGGGTGCTATTGCTCCACCCTGATATACCATCGTGCTATGGTGTATACGGAGGAGTAATGCTGAGAGAGAATCTCATTCTCCTTTAGAATAGTCCAGGATTTCCGTGCTCAAGTATTCTCCTCCCTGATCACATCAAAGGACATAATACTTATACCCATATTTTGGTTCTCTACTTCAAACTTATATTCTGTGAATATCTCAAAAGGTTCGGACTTGTGTTTCAACAGGAACATATGTCTGATTCTTGAGAGATCATCAGAGAATGTAATGAAGTACAAAGAACCAGTCTTGGCATGTGTAGACAGGGGACTTTCATACATCAACATGTATCATCCCAAGAGTTCACTAACTCTTTCTCTGCTTTCAATAAACAGAGCTGTGGTCATCTTATCTTTGTGACATGACCGGCAAGTTTCATAAGATGTAAATTCAAACTAATTTAAATATGCATCTATATTTAACTTCAGCTAGTCGGGTCGCATTGATAGGACCTAGTCTACAATGCCTCAAGAAGGATTCGTTCATTTCTGAACTCTTCCTCTTGTGTGTGTTCTGTATACTAAGAACTGTAGTTTGATTTAGAACATTAATGCTTTTAGATAACGTGCCTGAACCGATCAACTTTTGATATAGGAAATGTTCAAAACATTATCCAACAATACAAAATTATATCCTTTCTTTACTAATAAAGAGACTGATATGATTTTGTATATCAGGTTCGGTATCTAATAACATTTGTTCAGAATCAATGTATTCTGGTAATACAGGGTGATAGTGACCAACAGACTTGGCTGCAACACTTGCACCGTTTTCTGTCTCATGAAACTAATCACCTGTCCTCAGTTCACTACCTTTCTGTAGCCCATGTAACAGATTATATATGCGGGATCTTGATCCGGTATCACATACCCAGGACGTAAAGGATACTGAGAAACAGTTCTCTGTAATGAACACACCCGAAGATGATGCATCAACATGCACTCTCTTCGTTTGGGCGGCACGGGAATTCTGGTAATCCCCTATATCCTGCTCTGTCTTATAATAATTATAAGTTGGATAGGGACCAACGTTCCCCAGCTCAGTATAACAAGCGGGTTCGGTCAATATATCCGTATTATTATCTTGATTAAGGCGTGATATGGTCGCTACCTGGAGAGAGAGAGAAGAAAACACTCAGCGTATGCTCTTGCAAGATCAGATTGGTTATTATTTTATCTAATCAGGATGGCTCCCACTGTTTTAATCAAATCTTCCTTCAAACCCTAAAAGGAAAGACTAGCCGGGATTAATTACACACTACAAGTTCGCCAATCTTTCAGCCAGGTCAGTGTCGGTACTTTGAGGGAGGTCCCCCGTGCTTTCGCACGAACCTAATTAATGTAAACCTCGTTTTCCCAGAGGCGTAACCTGTAAGTCCGCGGCGGCGCCCCGGCCGTCGATTCGACGCCGGAAACGCGGAAACAAAAACTTTTCAAACTAGCAAACCGGCACCACCGCGCACTTTTAACCCGGATCGGGCCATTAACCTAGCTACTAGGAAAATAAAATAAGAGTAGAGAAGTATACCAAGCGATCCGTGTCCTTCGGTGTTCTTCTCCACTCCGATCTCCTGCGGAATCTCCGTTCATCTCCTCCTCATTGGAAAGGGCACCACGTAGCCGGAATCTTTTACGGGCTCCCACCTCTGGACCGAGGCAACTCGGGCATGAAGTTGGCTAGCCGACGCATCCAAGGGATGCTGTAGATGTAGTGTAGTGGGTTGTCTCTTTAGGGTTTATAGGAGTTGCCATGGTATGTGGAGGAGAAGAAAAATCTTTGGAGAGAGGTAAGGAAAAAAGGTAGTGGCCAAAAACATGAGATGAATGAATTTTTCCTTACACAAATGAACCTCTCTCTCTCTCCCTCAAGAATAGTGGCCGGCCCCCTTAGGAAATGGGTGTGGGTTATGGATCAAATAATGCAAGGAAGGAATAATTGAAGAGAAAAATGGTCACACCAAATTCCTTTTCAATCCACTCAAAAACCATCACATGAAAAGCAAAGGAATGGACTCAAAAAGCATCTCATGATGAAAGAATAATCATGAAGCCACACTTATGCAAGATACCCCTCCATAAATAAGTTATTTGCAAATGTGCAAATACCCCCCCTCCATCGGAAAGTCCGGCCGCGAAGGAACAAAAGAAAACGGGCCGGAACGGAATGCAAACTGGCAACTTCAGAAAACTGATCCCGTAATAAATTACAGGAAAACCCCGGTACTGCAAATACATGCCCGCATTTGTATTCCCACTGAACACAAATGCAAAGAGACAATATCTACACTATATAATACTAGGATCCGGCTTAAACCAAAGCCGGCTAGTAAAAACCGTCCGATCACGATCCGTACAATACCGCACGTATCTGATCGAACCCTGCCATATTTCCATACGGCCTCTACAGCGTTTCGCCCGAAACCTGAGTAACTGTGTGTGTGGTGGACTCTAAAGACTCGTCAATACTATGGCTGTGGATTTAACCACTAGCACGTCAGAGGTATCAGCCATACGTGACGGGCCACCAGCTGTTAACCAAAAGGGACGTCGATGAGCGAACTCATCCTGACACCCTACTGAGCCTGTCAGCGACAATATCCGTACAGTCCGGTCCGTTCGTCTATGAGTATCGCATGGCGGGCCTAGGGGTTTGGTAAAAGTCAGACCCCCAATAGCGGTACAAGTCGTGTCGGAGTGTAGCCCAGAACACCCTGAGATACTACTGCAATACCTACCAGCAAATCTCCTGCCTTGGCCAAGGACTGTTCATGCACTGGCTCTCCTAGACACAGCGCGACCTCACCCCCAATACCGGGAGAGACGAACCCCTGCAGATCCGCTCACTGCCTCCATGTGGCTCGAGACTGTACCCAACTAAAACCTGTTTGCACGTCTCCTTTGAGCGTGGTAGGGTAGTAATCAAAGCACAGTGGGAACTCACACGAGATAAATTACGATCTCGGGTCGATGAACTAACCTGTACACATGTCACCAGGGAACTGCTATCTGACGCCTGGTATAATCCCAACCAGCAGGTTCCCGGCGAGTCCTGTCCGGTGTACTCATAACCCAATGAGCACCTGTATACATCTTAGGTGAACCAACTGACACCAGTGGCTTGTGAGACCGGCCACCGCCCCTCGTCGGGGTCTCGACTGTATACACTAGTCTACTCCGGAGTATCGATGCCCTGTCTCGAAACTCCCACGACTAGGGACCATTTAAGGATGTGCTTATGGACTCCAGCTCTCACGTATATGATCGCCCTCATACTGCTGGTAGTCAAGCAAGAATCCTAGGGGCTCTATCAACGTGTAATAGCGACTCGTAATGTCACCTAAAGAAGTACACGATGATAAAGATAAACCAGATAGCATACTATCATCTCAAGTAAGACTGTCCTACTGGCATAGGTCCTCCTCAATCATTGCAATCACGTGCCTGTGATCCAATAATTGACTCTGAGGGCACTATATCCAACATAACCTCATTAACACCTTTCTAGACACCTACTTGATCGGCTAATTGTAATGTGTAAAACTTTCCCAGGAGTAACTCTTACTCACAGCGGGTATCGGGATCCAACTATCTCATAGAAGGTATGCAATCTCATTGCAAATTTCTGTTAGTTATATGTATGCCCTAGAGGCCATTACTATACATAGGATGTATATTGTAGTGGATGCTGGGACATATATAGGGAGGACTTTCTTGCTCGACATGATAGTATGCTATCTGGTTGATCTTTACCTTAACGTGTATACTGATTGTCTCTCTGTTACATGTTGGTAAAGCCCTTAGGATATGTGCTTGACTACCTGGACTATGATGCGGATCATACTAGTGGGGACATGGTAGTCCATAAGTACATCCTTCAAAGTCCCTAGTCGAGGGTGTATCGAGACGGGGCATCGATATACCAGAGTAGACTAGCGTATACCTTCTCGACCCATACAGATGGGCGATGGATGATCCCATATCCATTGGTGTTTGACATCAGAGATGATATACAGGTGCTCAGTAGAGACTGGGTACACTGGACGGACTCGCCGAGAACTCCCAGATTGTATTATACCTCACGTCAGATGGCAGTTCTCTGGTGACACTGGTACAGAGTAGTCTGTTGACCCGAGATCGTCATAGAGTCTTGTGTGGTTCCCACTGTGCTTTGATTTCCATCTTACCACGTCCAAGAGGGCGTGCAAAACGGTGGTTTTTGGGTACAGTCCCGAGTCACATGGAGGCAATGAGCGATAGGAGGGGATTCGTCTCTCCCGGTATAGGGGGTTGATGTTGTGCTGTGTTCGATTGGCTATAAGAGGAAATCCCTGGCCAGGGTTGCTGAGATTTACTGGTAAGTGTTACCTGTAGTTTCTCGAATAGTTATAGACCTCATATCGACACGACTTATCGAGCTATTGGGGTCTGACGTTTACCACCCCTAGGAGAGATATACGACATATCAGACGATCAGACCGGACTGTACGGTAGTGTTACTGGTTGGATTCACTGGAGTGTGAGCGGGCTTGCTCGTCGATCTTCAGATCGCTCAATACCCGGGTGGCCGTTACGTTTAGCAGACCGCTTGCGGCTTGTGGATGTTTGATATGATCATCATCTGCTGCCGGCGTATTGACGAGTCTTTAGAGTCCTACACAGAGGTTTCCTGGCTCAAGCGAAACGAAATAGGAGCGCATATGAGATATGTGCGGGACCGAGAATAATACCAGTATGTGATAATGTATTCGATTCTCGCGATGTGACATTGATCGGTTATATGCGATATAGCCGGGTTATCGGATCAAGTGTTGATTCGATAAGTTGTTACTAATGATACCAGTCGGTTGTGTGCGACATGACCGGATCATTGAATCAAGTGTTGATTTAATGATTTAATGCATTATTATATATTTGATATATTACTTTGCATTAACTAGTATCGGTTCACTTTAAAATGGATTTTCTCACTCGGGTGTGCGCATTGCATATGCGATATGATTTTGTGCACTTCTTTATATCATGTTTGATGATACATGAATTTTGGTTAAGTGTAAAGAATTAAACAATGGTTAAGTGGATAATTAGGGTTTTTCTTTTCTTATTTATTTATATATACATTTATTCTTTTTGGAAAACATTTAGCATGAGAAGAAATGGAGGCTTTATTTGTTGTTTTCATGAAGCTTCATGTATGTTTGACTTTGCAACCATTTTTGTCTCATGCTTAACCTAACCATCCACTAAACCATGATTTTCTCTCTACACATAACCATAGTTATGTTATGATAAGGTTGATTTTATTTATTCTTTTAAAAGATTAACATATCATAACATTATCTTCTTCTTCCTCATCTTCTTCACTTGAAGAAAGAAAACCTCATCAATGGTGATTGATGCAAATGAGTGAGAAATCCAATTCTAAAGTTTACCCACTTCCTATTTCTTCATCCTCTACCTCTTGCCAAGTAGTAGAGTGTGTTTCCTTCACAAGTTTCATGACTTGGTGAAGGTGGAGCTTGATTCATCGATGCCTCGACGTAGATCATCTTCGGCTTGGACATCGATGACCTAGCCCGCCCATTCTCCGACGAAAACGACGCTAGAGCCCGGATTCTTCTTGGACAGCGGAGACGACTTCGTTGCGGAGCTATGGAGGTGGAGCACCTGATCTACAAAGATTGTATTTCCGTATTTCATATAGTTAAGTGTTAACTAGATTCTTTTTCGCTTAGTTTTCTAGCAAACGATCCGTAGTCGGGTTTCTCGGCACCTAGATTTTTTGAAATTGGCATGGTTGATGCCTTGTGAGACCTCATTAGGATGCTTAAGAACCCTACAGTGGTATCAGAGCCTAGCTAGAGCCTTAGGCGAAGTCCAGACGGAATTTGAAACCCGATCGAACCGAAACCCTACCCGGAAATGAGCTCTCTGGACTTTTTCGAAAATCTGGGTTTTTCCAGAATTAAAAATTACTAAAAAATTCAGCAGGGAAATTTATGATTTACGATGCAAAATTTTTTCACTGAACAGTAATACTTGCGGCGGAACCGCGGCAGGAGCATTGCTTCTGCGGCGGTTCCGCGGCAATATTGATGGATCATTCCGTACTTTTTGCACAGTAATACCTGATAAATTGTGCTGGATTTTCTGGGAATTTTTAAAATTTATTCAAGAGTTGAATGTTCTGGGGTTGCATTGGGAATAGTAGATTCGATCGGATTATCATGTTTCGTCTATGTGGCTTTCCGGATATTTTACAATATGTTAAAAAGTTCGACCGGATAAAAATACCCAATGTTTCCCCTGACGGAAAATTTCCAAGTGTTGGATTTTTCCGAGGTTTAAAGACGTTCTAAGTAGTGCAGGTAACGCGATGGTCCCTCTAGAAGACAACAAACCTTAACTCGATTATGTGACCGTCTTGAACTGCCCTTTGAACCTTCGGGTTTGGGGCAGTACGGCGTGCCACATGTGAGGCGTTGGCTTGACCCTTCTACGGCTGGACCGTTGGTACTGAGGCACGAACGGAATGTTGTTAGACTTGTTTCATGTGTTGATCTGTATCGGGAAAACTTGGGTGTTCAATTGTTCGATCGGAAAGTTTGACATTTTCTATTTATCCGGAATGTGATACAATAATTGGAATTCACAAGAAGTTATGAGATAACTGAATGAATGTTATAAACATAGCAGTTTAGTCTCACTTGATCGGTTGCCACGGAATTTTGATGTGATCAAAAGTCCGTCGCAATCACGTAGCGTACGCGGATACTCGCCGGGTAAACTTAATAGACAGCCTCACTCCATAGCCCCGACCAAGTGACTGTAGGAGAACCCCGTCGCCAAAAGCATCCGTTCGGGTGCTCGCGGTGGCGGTGTTCCGCCTTGGTGCACTTCGTCGACGGTATCGGGGGTGCAGCCGTCTACTGAAGTTTGCGACGAGCATTCGATCAGGATGTCGGGAATCTTGTTGAATTGCCCGACTTGAATATTGAAAAGTGTTTTCGATAATGAGACTAAAATGCGGGGTTTATAATTGTTGGGCATGTGATGTCTAAGTAATTCATTTGGTCAGGCATGCGATGTCTGAGGTGGTTGCGGATTCCAACTGTTGTAGTTTTACACTTTCTTTTCTGTGACCGTAAGTGTAATATGTGATATCGCCGGTTTCGTTGCTATATGTCAACGACAATTGGGATGCGCATATTTACTTACGTTGATGACATGTGATGGTATGTGTTGCTGGATATGTTATATTGGATCGTCGTGTTTGAATAGCCGGGTTTTTTTATGTGAGATGAGTGTTTTTTCATTTTCATTCATGTAAAAACTTGTATGTAATATTCTTTTATTGGGGCGCTTCCAGGTTGCGGAAGTAGTCACCTTTTGTATATTATTTACTTTTCCGCACTAGGATAGACCCAAGGAGGAGGGCACAAGTAACCGGGTTTTGGAGTCCAGCGGGAGACCAACTCGAGGAGTCGAGTCCGGGTCTCCTAACTCCAGAATTGGTAGGGTTGATTGCCGCTCTCGTAGGGGTCTAGGGGTGAGGGTTTGGCTATTCATCACGACCGTGGAATCCGTGTTTTATACTGGCTCGTATTGAAAACATGGACGTCCTAGTATATCCAATATTTCATATGATTCTTCTGCTGCGATATCTGTGATGTGATCATGTGATGTTCTTTGATAGATACAGTATATAGTATATATGATATATTATATAGACGTTACTTATGTTTTACACCCGTGCTAGCCCTGCCCTGCTCTGCCGTTAGTTACCTAACCTAACGGTGCACGAGGGGACATCGAGGCGAATGCGGATGGCATAAGTGTACGTCGTATTTATCTGTGATGATTAGGTACTTAAATGATGGGACTTCATTAATGTGATTAATGAAATAAAAGAAACCTAAGATGTTGTACAATCGAATTTCAAAATAAAACAGGTAGCTACAGTTCTTGCTTTGCACAGCGGTATATGAGATATATCCTGCACCTTATTCGACGAGGAAAGGACCGAAATCCCTTCACCGGGAGTGACTCCTTTAGCAATAACTGGCAGATGCTACACACTCGGTTTGGCTTTGATTGCTTTTAACAGTTTTTGCTTTGCACAGCGATATCTATGATATATCCCGCACCTCATTCGACGAGGAAAGGACCGACGATCCCTTCACCGGGAGTGACTCCTTTAGCAAAACTAGAAAAGCCTAAAAAACACTCCATTTCAAAATTCATTCGATCCTACAACGATATCAAGTTCATTACGCAATAGGTTTTCAGAAAAACCTGTCGTAGCCCTCCGTCATTTCAGATAAGTATTAGTTAGTATTCGTGCTGCGGTTGTTTGGCATGCGTCAAGGCGTAGTGTACGGTAGCTAACTAGTGCTTATCTGCCAGCATATGATGCGATTGGATTAGGGTATTCGTACGGCGTTGTTTGGCATGCGTCAAGGGTCGTGCGGGTGGGTTTGATTCAATCAAGAAATGTACGGGTTGAACTTGACTAGCAGACTATGGGTTGTTTGGCATGCGTCAAGGTCATAGCGAGCTAGGGGCAAAATATTATCGGGAATTTCAAGTGTAGAAATTTGCAATGAGATTGCATACCTTCTATGAGATAGTTGGATCCCGATACCCGCTGCGAGTAAGAGTTACTCCTGGGAGAGTTTTATACATTACAATTAGCCGATCAAGTAGGTGTCTAGAAAGGTGTCAATGGGGTTACGCCTCTGGGAAAACGAGGTTTACATTAATTAGGTTCGTGCGAAAGCACGGGGGACCTCCCTCAAAGTACCGACACTGGCCTGGCTGAGAGATTGGCGAACTTGTAGTGTGTAATTAATCCCGGCTAGTCTTTCCTTTTAGGGTTTGAAGGAAGATTTGATAAAAAGCAGTGGGAGCCATCTTGATTAGATAAAATAATAACCAATCTATTCTTGCAAGAGCGCACGCTGAGTGTTTTCTTCTCTCTCTCTCTCCAGGTAGCGACCATATCACGCCTTAATCAAGATAATAAAACGGAATATTGACCGAACCCGCTTGTTATACTGAGCTGGGGAACGTTGGTCCTACTCCACCTTATAATTGTTATAAGACAGAGCAGGAAATAGGGGATTACCAGAATTCCCGTGCCGCCCAAACGAAGAGAGTGCATGCTGATGCATCATCTTCGGGTGTGTTCATTACAGAGAACTGTTTCTCAGTGTCCTTTACGTCCTGGGTATGTGATACCAGATCAGGATCCCAGATATGTAATCTGTTACATAGGGCTGCAGAAAGGTAGAGAACTGAGAACGGGTGATAAGTTTCATGAGGCAGAAAACGGGGCAAGAGTTGCAGCCAAGTCTGTTGGTCACTGTCACCCTGTATTACCAA
The DNA here is from genome assembly GCA_030015575.1 of Agapanthus africanus. Taxonomy (NCBI): domain Eukaryota; kingdom Viridiplantae; phylum Streptophyta; class Magnoliopsida; order Asparagales; family Amaryllidaceae; genus Agapanthus; species Agapanthus africanus. The sequence continues at coordinate 649,620,929 of CM057341.1, read as the reverse complement.
TACATTGATTCTGAACGAATGTTGTTAGATACCGAACCTGATATACAAAATCATATCAGTCTCTTTATTAGTAAAGAAATGATAAAATTTTGTATTGTTGGATAATGTTTTGAACATTTCCTATATCAAAAGTTGATCGGTTCAGGCACGTTATCTAAAAGCATTGCTGTTCTAAATCAAACTACAGTTCTTAGTATACAGAACACACACAAGAGGAAGAGTTCAGAACTGAACGAATTCTTCTTGAGGCATTGTAGACTAGGTCAGATCAATGTGACCCGACTAGCTAGAGTTACATATAGATGCATATTTAAATCAGTTTGAATTTACATCTTGTGAAACTCGCCAGTCATGTCACAAAGATAAGATGACCATAGCTCTGTTTAATGGAAACAGAGAAAGAGTTAGTGAACTCTTGGGATGATACATGTTGATGTATGTAGGTTCCCAGTCTACACTTGCCAAGACCGGTTCTTTGTACTTCATTACATTCTCTGATGATCTCTTTAGATTCAGACATATGTTCCTGTTGAAACACAAGTACGAACCTTTTGAGATATTCACAGAATATAAGTTAGAAGTAGAGAACCAAAATACGGGTATAAGTATTATGTCCTTTAATGTGATCAAGGAGAAGAATACTTGAGCACGGAAATCCTGGACTATTCTAAAGGAGAATGAGATTCTCTCTCAGCATTACTCCTCCGTATACACCATGGCACGATGGTATATCGGGGCGGAGCAATCACACCCTATATGATATGATGTGCTCTATGATGAGTATTACTGAGTCACCTATTTCCTTTTAGGGGTTATGCACTTGAGAAGCTGCATACCTATTGAATAGGTTCGAATCAAATCAGTTGCCTACCACTCCATATGAGATATGGAAAGGGAAGAACCCATGTCTTAAGTTAGTTAAGATTTGGGGTTGTCCGGCCTTTGTTTAAAAGCAAAATCCGGACAAGCTCGAGGCAAGGTCTGTAATGTAGAACTGGAAAGGTTCCAGCTATACGAACTACAGCAGATGATATGATGGAACCAAGGGATTCAGTAGATACCAACGAACCTCAGCCTCTCCGCCGATCTAGTAGGGTTCCTCACCCACCTGAGAGATATTTCGGTTTCTCTATGACAGTGGGAGCGAGGATTGCATCATGAGATGATGACCCAACTAGTTTCGAGCTGGCCATCGAGAGTAAGACTCTGTAAGAATGGCTGGATGCTTAGTGATCTGAGATGGAATCCATATACACCAACAAAGTATGGACTTTGGTTGCTATATCTGAAGGGTTAAATCCCCATCAGGAGCAAGTATATCTTGAGAAGATTACTTGGTGTAGATGGAAAAGTTGAGACTTTCAAAGCTAGACTTGTTAAAGTTTGCATCATTGACCAGGTGTGGATAATGATGAAACCTTTTCAAGTAGCTATGCTAAAGTCCATCCAGATCCTACTTGTCACGGCTACATACCATGACTGCGATATCTGGTGGTTGGGTGTCTTGACTGCTTTTCTAAATGATAATTTAAAAGAGAGCGTCTATAAGTACACAGCCAGAGGGCTTCGTAGACAGTGGGAGCAGCGGAAACGTGTGCAAGATGCTTTATAGGATTAAAGCAGGCATCGCGGAGTTGGAACATCTGTTTTGATGGATTAGTCAAAGAGTTTGACATCATCAAAATGGTAGATGAACCTTGTATAAACAAAAAGGTAGTAGGGAGTATGGTAACGATCCTCGTAGAGTACGTGGATGACATACTCTTGATAGGGAAGGAGTTTCTTATGCTGCGCTCGATCAATCTCCGCTTATCACAAAGATTCTCCGTGTAGGATCAAAGTGATACCTACTAAATCCTGGGGTTTTGGATCTATGAGATAGATCTAAATGGATGTTAGAATTCTCACTAGATGTAGTGAGATGGTATCAATCGATCCAGGAGAGAATCACTGGAAGGGTTCCAGGGTGATAAAGACGACTGAGTGTCAGTCACAGGCATTGTCTTAACCCTCAGTAAAGGGACGGTATGTTGGAAGAGTTCCAAGCTAGATACCGTGGCATACTAGATGATAAAGGCAGGATACATCGCTACTTAAGATGCTACCAAAGAGGCTGTTTGGGTGTATATTGGTTCATGAGATGAACTATGTTCCTCCCATTGTGTGACAATGGAGTTGTGGCTCATGCCGAGGAACACCGGTCCCATCAGTGATCTAGACTTATTCTAAGGCAGCATCGCCTGATCATGGAGATAGTTGATCTCCAGGGTGATCGAGGTTAGGAGAGTAGACTCAGAGGACAACACAGCGGATCCACTCACAAAGGCCTGTTCCCAGAGAGAGATTTTTATGGGATGGTTGAGTATGAAATACTACAACCACTGCTATCAGATGGCCCTAGTGCAAGTGGGAGATTGTTAGTTATATGTATGCCCTAGAGGCCATTACTATACATAGGATGTATATTGTAGTGGATGCTGGGACATATATAGGGAGGACTTTCTTGCTCGACATGATAGTATGCTATCTGGTTGATCTTTACCTTAACGTGTATACTGATTGTCTCTCTGTTACATGTTGGTAAAGCCCTTAGGATGTGTGCTTGACTACCTGGACTATGATGCGGATCATACTAGTGGGGACATGGTAGTCCATAAGTACATCCTTCAAAGTCCCTAGTCGAGGGTGTATCGAGACGGGGCATCGATATACCAGAGTAGACTAGCGTATACCTTCTTGACCCATGCAGATGGGCGATGGATGATCCCATATCCATTGGTGTTTGACATCAGAGATGATATACGGGTGCTCAGTAGAGACTGGGTTCACTGGACGGACTCGCCGAGAACTCCCAGATGGTATTATACCTCACGTCAGATGGCAGTTCTCTGGTGACACTGGTACAGAGTAGTCTGTTGACCCGAGATCGTCATAGAGTCTTGTGTGGTTCCCACTGTGCTTTGATTTCCATCTTACCACGTCCAAGAGGGCGTGCAAAACGGTGGTTTTTGGGTACAGTCCCGAGTCACATGGAGGCAATGAGCGATAGGAGGGGATTCGTCTCTCCCGGTATAGGGGGTTGATGTTGTGCTGTGTTCGATTGGCTATAACAGGAAATCCCTGGCCAGGGTTACTGAGATTTACTGGTAAGTGTTACCTGTAGTTTCTCGAATAGTTATAGACCTCATATCGACACGACTTATCGAGCTATTGGGGTCTGACGTTTACCACCCCTAGGAGAGATATACGACATATCAGACGATCAGACCGGACTGTACGGTAGTGTTACTGGTTGGATTCACTGGAGTGTGAGCGGGCTTGCTCATCGATCTTCAGATCGCTCAATACCCGGGTGGCCGTTACGTTTAGCAGACCGCTTGCGGCTTGTGGATGTTTGATATGATCATCATCTGCTGCCGGCGTATTGACGAGTCTTTAGAGTCCTACACAGAGGTTTCCTGGCTCAAGCGAAACGAAATAGGAGCGCATATGAGATATGTGCGGGACCGAGAATAATACCAGTATGTGATACTGTATTCGATTCTCACGATGTGACATTGATCGGTTATATGCGTATAGCCGGGTTATCGGATCAAGTGTTGATTAGATAAGTTGTTACTAATGATACCAGTCGGTTGTGTGCGACATGACCGGATCATTGAATCAAGTGTTGATTTAATGATTTAATGCATTATTATATATTTGATATATTACTTTGCATTAACTAGTATCGGTTCACTTTAAAATGGATTTTCTTACTCGGGTGTGGGCATTGCATATGCGATATGATTTTGTGCACTTCTTTGTATCATGTTTGATGATACATGAATTTTGGTTAAGTGTAAAGAATTAAACAATGGTTAAGTGGATAATTAGGGTTTTTCTTTTCTTATTTATTTATATATACATTTATTCTTTTTGGAAAACATTTAGCATGAGAAGAAATGGAGGCTTTATTTGTTGTTTTCATGAAGCTTCATGTATGTTTGACTTTGCAACCATTTTTGTCTCATGCTTAACCTAACCATCCACTAAACCATGATTTGCTCTCTACACATAACCATAGTTATGTTATGATAAGGTTGATTTTATTTATTCTTTTAAAAGATTAACATATCATAACATTATCTTCTTCTTCCTCATCTTCTTCACTTGAAGAAAGAAAACCTCATCAATGGTGATTGATGCAAATGAGTGAGAAATCCAATTCTAAAGTTTACCCACTTACTATTTCTTCATCCTCTACCTCTTGCCAAGTAGTAGAGTGTGTTTCCTTCACAAGTTTCATGACTTGGTGAAGGTGGAGCTTGATTCATCGATGCCTCGACGTAGATCATCTTCGGCTTGGACATCGACGACCTAGCCCGCCCATTCTCCGACGAAGACGACGCTAGAGCCCGGATTCTTCTTGGACAGCAGAGACGACTTCGTTGCGGAGCTATGGAGGTGGAGCACCTGATCTACAAAGGTTGTATTTCCGTATTTCATATAGTTAAGTGTTAACTAGATTCTTTTTCGCCTAGTTTTCTAGCAAACGATCCGTAGTCGGGTTTCTCGGCACCTAGATTTTTTGAAATTGGCATGGTTGATGCCTTGTGAGACCTCATTAGGATGCCTAGGTGCGATTGGATTAGGGTAGTCATGCGACTTTGTTGACCTTATCAAGGGTCGTACGGGTGGGTTTAATTCAATCAGGAAATGACGGGTTGAACTTGACTTGCGGTATATGGTTTGTTAACCTTGACAAGGTCATAGATCGCTCGAGGAAAAACATTATCGGGAATTTCAAGTGTTGAAATTTGCAATGAGATTGCATACCTCCTATGAGATAGTTGGATCCTGATACCCACTGCGAGTAAGAGTTACTCCTGGGAGAGTTTTACACATCACAATTAGCCGATCAAGTAGGTGTCTAGAAAGGTTTCAACGGGGTTACGCTTCTGGGAATATGAGGTTTATTTTAATTAGGTCCGTGCGAAAGCACGGGGAACCTCCCTCAAAGTACCGACACTGGCCTGGCTGAACGATTGGCGAACTTGTAGGGTGTAATTAATCCCGGCTAGTCTTTCCTTTTAGGGTTTGCAGGAAGATTTGACTAGAACAATGGGAGCCATCCTGATTAGATATATTAATAACCAATCTAATCTTGCAAAAGCATACGCTGAGTGTTTTCTTCTTTCTCTCTCCAGGTAGTGACCATGTCACGCCTTAATCAAGATAATAATACAAATGTATTGATCGAACCCGCTTGTTATACTGAGCCGTGGAATGTTGGTCCCACTCCAACTTATAATTGTTATAAGACCGAGCAGGAAATAGGGGATTGCCAGAATTCCCGTGCCGTCCAAACGAAGAAAGTACATGATGATGCATCATCTTCGGGTGTGTTCATTACAGAGAACTGTTTCTCAGTATCCTTTACGTCCTGGGAATGTGATACCGGATCAGGATCCCGCATATGTAGTTAGTTACATGGGCTACAGAAAGGTAGAGAACTGAGAATGGGAAACGGTGCAAGTGTTGTAGCCAAATCTGTTAGCAGTTATCACCATGTATAACCAAATACATTGATTCTGAACGAATGTTATTAGATACCGGACCTGATATACAATATCATACCAGTCTATTTATTTAGTAAAGAAGGATATAATTTTGTATTGTTGGATAATGTTTTGAACATTCCCTATATCAAAAGTTGATCGGTTCATGCATGTTATCTAAAAGCATATATGTTCTAAATCAAACTACAGTTCTTAACGTACAGAACACACACAAGAGGAAGAGTTCAGAAATGAACAAATCCTTCTTGAGGCATTGTAGACTAGGTCATATCAATGCGACCCGACTAGCTAAGTTACGTAGAGATGCATATTTAAATCAGTTTGAAATTACATCTTGTGAAACTTGCCAGTCATGTCACAAAGATAAGATGACCATAGCTCCGTTTATTAGAAACAAAGAAAGAGTTAGTGAACTCTTGGGATTGATATATGATGATGTATGTAAGTCCCCTATCTACGCATGTCAGGACCGGTTCTTTGTACTTCACTACATTCACTGATGATCTCTCAAGATTTAGACATATGTTCCTGTTGAAACACAAGTCTGAAGCTTTTAAGAAATTCAAAGAATATAAGTCAGAAGTAGAGAACTAAAACAGGTATAAGTATTATGTCCTTTGATGTGATCAGGGAGGAGAATACTTGAGCACGGAATTCCTGGACTATTCTAAAGGAGAATGAGATTCTATCTCAGCATTACTCCTCCGAATACACCATAGCACGTTGGTATATTGGGGCGGAACAATCGCACCCTATGTGATATGGTGTGCTCTATGATTAGTACTACTGAGTTACTTATTTCCTTTTGGGGAGTTATGCACTTGTGAAGATGCATACCTATTGAATAGGATTCCAACCAAATCAGATGCCTACCACTCCATATATGATATGGTATGGGAAGAGCCCATCTCTTAAGGATGTTAAGATTTGGGGTTTTCCGGCCTATGTCTAAAAGCAAAATCCGGACAAGCTCGAGGTAAGGTCAGTTCTGTGCAAGTTTGTTAGATATCCCAAGCATTAGCAAGGGAATATCTTCTAACGCACCGAGTAATAAAAAGTGTTTTGTTTCTCAGCATGCCACCTTTTAGAAAGTGAATTTCTTGTGAAGAATTTAGTGGTCATGAGGTAGAACTGGAAGGAGTTCCATCTATACAAACTACAGCTGATGATTTGGTAAAACCCGGAGGATTCAATAGTTTCCAACGAACCTCAGCCTCTCCGCCGGTCTGGTAGGGTTCCTTATCCACCTGAGAGATACTTCGATTTTCTCTATGATAGTGGGAGCGAGGATTGCATCATGAGATGATGACCCAACTAGTTTCGAACAGGCCATCAAGAGTGGGGACTCTGTGAAAATGGCTGGATGCTAAGCGATCTGAGATGGAATCCATATACACCAACAAAGTATGGACTTTGGTTGCTTTATCTGAAGGATTAAATTCCCATCAGGAGCAAGTATATCTTAAGATGATTACTTGGTGTACATAGAAAAGTTGAGACTTTCAAAGATAAGACTAGTTGCAAAAGGTTCTCGTCATCGACCAGGTGTGGATAATGAAGAAACCTTTTCTAGTGCCTATGCTTAAGTCCATCCAGATCCTAATTGCTATTGCTACATACCATGACTACGCTATCTGGCTGTTGGGTGTCATGACTGCTTTTTCTAAATGATGATTTAGAAGTGAGCGTCTATAAGTACATAGCCAGAGGGCTTCGTAGCCAGTGGGAGCAGCGGAAATGTGTGCAAGTTGCTTTATGGGTTAAAGCAGGTATCACGGAGTTGGAACGGCTGTTTTGATGTAGTCAAAGAGTTTGAATTCATCAAAATAGTAGATGAACCTTGTATATACAAAAAGGTAGTAGGGAGTATGGTGATGATCCTCGTATTGTACGTGGATGACATACTCTTGATAGGGAAGGAGTTTCCTATGCTACGCTCGGTCAATCTCCTCTTATCACAAGGATTCTCCATATAGGATCAAGGTGATACCTCCTAAATATTGGGGTTTTGGATCTATGAGATAGATCTAAGTGGATGTTAGGATTCTCACTAGGTGTAGTGAAATGGTATCAATCGATCCTGGGGAGAATCACTGGATAGCTTCCAGGGTGGTAAGGTCGACTGAATGTCAGTCACAGGCATTGTCTTTACCCTCAGTGGAGGGACGGTATGTTGGAAGAGTTCCAAGCTAGATACCGTGGCATACTAGACGATAAAGGCTGGATACATCGCTACCTAAGATGCTACCAAAGAGGCAGTTTGGTTGTATATAAGTTCATGAGATGAACTTCGTTCTTACCATTGTAAGACAATGGAGTTGTGGTTTTGGCCTAGGAACCCCCGTCCCATCAGTGATCCAGACATATTCTTAAGCAGTATCACCCGATCATGGAGATAGTTGATCTCCAGGGAGATTGAGGTTAGGAGAGTAGACGTAGAGGAGAACAGGGTGGATCCACTCACAAATACCTTTTCCCAGTAGAGACTTTTATGTGATGGTTGAGTACGAGATACTTCAACCACTGCTGATTGTTGGGTATGAGATACTGCAACAGATGGCCCTAGTGCAAGTGGGAGATTGTTAGTTATATGCATGCCCTAGAGGCCATTACTGTACATACGATGTATATTGTAGTGGATACTTGGACATATATAGGGAGTGTAGGGTTCCTAGGCACACTCAAGAGGTTCCACAAGACATCAACCATGCCAAAATATAAATTTTATATGCCTAACAACTCTATGCAAGATCATTAACTAGAGATTAGACGAAACAACAAGCTAGTAAACAACTTTACTACTAAGTGAATGGGAATACAACCTTTGTAGATCCGGTCCTTCACTTCTATAGCTCCGTGTTGACGTCCCTTCGTTGCGATCATCGGGATCCCGTACCCTAGCGTTGGTTTCATCGGAGAAATGAGCGGGCTAGGTCGTTGACTTCGATGCCGAAGATGATCTACACCGAAGAGACTCAAACTCAAGCTCCATCTTCACTAGGTCATGAAACTTGTGAAGATAACACCCTATACAACATGGCAAGTGGTAGAGGATGAAGAAATAGGAAGTGGGTTCACTTTGGATTTGGATTTCTCACTTGATTTCAACACTTGAAATTTTCTAGCAAAGTTTTCTTCACTTGAAGAAGATGAAGAAGAAAGAAAAGAATGAATTATCAATCATAGAAAATTCAAGTGAAGACTTATCATAATGCAACCATGGGTGAAGTTAACTCATGTAGAGAATAAACTAGGGTTTAGGTGTAATGGTTAGGTTTAAGGATAAAACAAAATGGTAGACTTTTTTAAAGATGCTTAAAAAGCTTCATGAAGCTTCAAGCATAAAACAAGAAAGACACCATTTTATTTTTGCCAAAATAAATAAATAAATAAATAAAAGCCTAACCATAAACCTAAACTTGGAGTATAGCATACACACACCTAAGTTTGCATGTATTATCAAACATGATACAAACAAGTGCACAAAATATATCACATATACAAGTTGTGCACATCAAGTGAGAAAATCCATCTTAAGTGAACAAATACTAGTTAATGTAAAGTAATATATCAAATATACAATTATACATTAAATCATTAAATCAAGTCTTGATTTAATGATCCGGTCATACGGCATATAACCGATTAATATCAAGTGTATCAATGTATCGAATCAACATTTGATTCGGTAACCCGGCTATATCTTATATAACCGTCCAATTATACAAATCGCGAGAATAGAATACAGTATCACATACTGGTATTATTCTCGGTCCCGCACATATCTCATATGCGCTCCTATCTCGTTTCGCTTGAGCCAGGAAACCCCTGTGTAGGACTCTAAAGACTCGTCAATACGCCGGCAGTAGGTGATGATCATATTAAACACCCACAAGCCGCAAGCGGTGTGCTAAACGTAACGGCCACCCGGGTATTGAGCGATCAGAAGATCAACGAGCAAGCCCGCTCACACTCCTGTGAATCCAACCAATAACACTCCCGTACAGTCCGGTCTCGTCGTCTGATATGTCGCATATCTCGCCTAGGGGTGGTAAACGTCAGACCCCAGTAGCTCTATAAGTCGTGTCGATATGAGGTCTATAATAGTTCGAGAAACTACTGATAACACTTACCAGTAAATCTCAGCAACCCTGGCCAGGGATTTCCGGTTATAGCTAATCGAACACAGCACAACATCAACTCCCTATACCGGGAGAGACGAATCTCCTCCTATCGCTCATTGCCTCCATGTGATTTGGGACTGTACCCAAAAACCACCATTTTGCATGCCCTCTTGGACGTGGTAAGGTGGAAATCAAAACACAGTGGGAATCACACAAGACTCTATGACGATCTCGGGTCTACAGACTAACCTGTACCAGTGTCACCAGAGAACTGCCATCTGACGTAAGGTATAATACCATCTGGGAGTTCTCGGCGAGTCCGTCCAGTGTACCCAGTCTCCACTGAGCACCCATACACCATCCTTGATGTCAAACACCGATGGATATGGGATCATCCATCGCCCATCATATGGGTCAAGATGCGTATACGCTAGTCTACTCTGGTGCATCGATGCCCTGTCTCGATACACCCTCGACTAGGAACAGTTATAGGATGTACTCGTCGACCACCGTGGCCCCACTAGTATGATATCGTCATAGTCCCAGTAGTCGAGTACATATCTTAAGGGCTTTATCAACATGTATTAGAGACAATCAGAGTACATGTTAAGATAAAGTACAACCAGATAGCATACTATCATGTCAAGTAAGAAAGTCCTCCCTATATACGTCCCAGCATCCACTACAATATACATCGTATGTACAGTAATGGCCTCTAGGGCATACATATAACTAACAGGGAGGACTTTCTTGCTCGACATGATAGTATGCTATCTGGTTGCTTTTTATCTTAACATATACGCTGATTGTCTCTATGTTACATGTTGATAAAGCTCTTAGAATGAGTACTTGACTACCAGGACTATGATGCAGATCATACTAGTGGGGACAGAGTAGTCTCTAAGTACATCCTTCAAATGTTCCTAGTCGTAGGTGTATCGAGACAGGGTATCAATATACCAGAGTAGACTAGCGTATAGCTTCTCGACCCATGTAGATGGGCGATGGATGATCCCATATCCATTGGTGTTTGACATCAGAGACAGTATACGGGTGCTCAGTGGAGACTGGGTACACTGGACGGACTCGTCGAGTGTTAGTTATATGTATGCCCTAGAGGCCATTGTTGTACATGTGATGTATATTATAATGGATGCTTGGATATATATAGAGATGACATTCTTGCTTGATATGATAGTATGCTATCTGGTTTCATTTTATCTTAACATGTTAACGAATACTGTTTTGTGATCACGTGTTGATAAAGCCCTTAGGATATGTACTCGACTACTCGGACTATGATGAGATCATACTAGTAGGGCAAGGGTAGTCAACAAGTACATCCTATAACTGTTCCTAGTCGAGGGTGTATCGAGACAGGGCATCGATACTCCAGAGTAGACTAGCATACACGCATCTTGACCCATATGATGGGCGATGGATGATCCTATATCCATTGGTGTTGGACATCAAAGATGGTGTACGGGTGCTCAGTGGAGACTGGGTACACTGAATGGACTCGTGGAGAACTCCTGGATGGTATTATACCTATCGTCAGATAGCAGTTCTCCGGTGACACTGGTACAGGTTAGTCTGTAGACCCGAGATCGTCATAGAGTCTTGTGTGATTCCCACTGTGCTTTGATTTCCACCTTACCACGTCCAAGAGGGCATGGAAAACGGTGGTTTTTGGATACAGTCCCGAATCACATGGAGGCAATGAGCGATAGGAGGTGTTTCGTCTCTCCCGGTATAGGCAGTTGATGTTGTGCTGTGTTCGATTGGCTATAACTGGAAGTCCCTGGCCAGGGATGATATGGAGATTTACTGGTAAGTGTTATCAGTAGTTTCTTGACCCGTTATAAGCCTTACATCGACACGACTTATCGGTTACTGGCGTCTGACGTATTACCACCCCTAGACTAGATATGCAACATATCAGACGAAGAGACCGGACTGTACGGTAGTGTTTACTGATTGGATTTGCAGGAGAATGTACAGGCTTGCTTGTTGATCTTCTGATCGCTCAATACACGAGTGGCTGTTTCGTTTAGCTGACCGCTTGCAGCTTGTGGGTGTTTGATATGATCATCACCTACTGCCGGCCTATTGACGATTCTTTAGAGTCCTACACAGAGTTTTCCTGGCTCAGGCAAAACGGAGTAGGATCATATATGTGATATGCACGGGACCGAGAATAATACGATATGAGATACTGTATTCTATTCTCGCGATATATGATAATGATTCGTATATGTCAAAGAATAATTTATAAACCGCAATCAAGAACGGTGTCACTTGGTAGCTAGCCATTGAGTACGGGTCGGTCCACAGGGATGTTGTGAATTTTCTAATTGTTCTTACGAGTTAATTCCGATTGTTGTCGGATTGATTAAATCTAAAAACTAAATTTATCTAGATCTAAATCTTGCTAGGGTTAGGTTTAGGGTAAGTTTGGAAAGTCAATAAATCTCACCGCTTTCTATACCCAAATTAAGATCTATGAGGAGTTATGGTAATTATTAATAAAGGGGTTTAGAATGGCTGCGGAACCGCGGCCGTAGGCCAGGTTTGGCCGCGGTTCCGCAGCCATGTAAGAGGCTCTTGGGCTGAAATTGGTTCTGCTGCTTCTGGTTGACTTTTTCTTCCTGTTTCTTTAGTTGGTTCTTTAGTATTGTTCCCCTCCGAAGGACGGCGCGACAGGGACGTCTTGCCTGATATTCGGGGCAGATGCTATTTGGTTTTATCCGTCTACCTCTCCGAAGATGCCAAGTTGATTTATGGCACCATGTATCGAAGGTTTAAACGGATGCGGCCGATGTAGCAGACTTTGTCGGATTCCCCCTCGTTTGAGGGGTTTTTGATTGTGGGGACGCTCTTCCTTGCAGGCGCAAGCCCCTGCAGTTAATTACACTACCGCATCGCGGTAACAACTTTCTCCTTCTCCAGCTGGTCACTTCGTGTCGTGGGTGTTTGTTTTGTTTGTGGTTGCCCGTGGATTGTATACGGAGACTAATTTATGTTGTCGCCCGTAGGACGTGGATTAGTCCAAATATGTATTTTCTTAGATTTGGGATTTTGGGGTTTTGGTTTAAGGATACGTTAGCCATATTTAAGGCTAAGATCAACTTAAACGTTTGTTAAGGATACGCTAGTCTAATTTGAGACTAAGATCAGCTTAACAGGATCATTTAGATCCAACAAAAGAGCATTTGGGGCTCTATTGTTCTAGTTTAGGGACATAGTGGTCCATTGCCAGTTTAAGGACATGGTGGTCCAACATTCCCATTTTGGGGACGAATATCGGTTTAAGGACATCATAGTCCATGAGTTTAAGGACCCCACAGTCCGTATTACCAGTTTAGGGACATGGCGGTCCAACATTCCCATTTTGGGGACGAATATGAGTTTAACGACCCCACAGTCCGTATCAATGTGTGGTTGTCGGGACCCGTCACCTCTCTGACGACGTTGAGGGATTACAACGACATATATCAGAGGGGTTCAGAGATGTACCCTTGAACCGGGTGTAAATTGATTTGGGAGAGCGATTGTGCTCAATTCAATTTAATTTGAGGACTTATGGCCAGAATTGGGTTAAGTCCAGTTGAAAATGTCCAACATTTTATTCACATTTGGCCTGTTAGGCCTTTGATTGGGCTCTGCCCTCTTTTTTTCTTTTATTATAATGCACAGCATTTATCTTGGTTTATTAGACCTTTAATTGGGCTCTGCCCTTTTTAATAATGCATAGCAGTTAATGTTTGGTCTGATAGGCCTTTTAATTGGGCTCTGCCCTTTTCTAATAATGCACTGCATTTAATAGTCTGACAGTGCGCCATGTGGCCTGTCAGGCGCTTTGCGCCGATTGAGGAGCGCAAGGCGCAAACTGATGTGGAGGTGACACGTGTCACGCTCTGGTGAGCGCAAGTCTGTTGGCGTAGTGCGCTGCGCTAGTGCGCTGCTGACACGTGGCGCGCTCTGATGACTTGCGCCAATCCAAGAGCGCAATGCTCATTTTTTAAAGCGCAAGGCGCAGGTTATTCTGGGGTTGACACGTGGCGTGTTTTGGTGACATGCGCCAATCCAAGAGTGCAGAGGCTCATTTCAGAAGTGCAAGGCACTGTTCAATAGCGCAGAGCGCATCTTGATCTATTTTAGATCAAAGAAACAAGTTCTCAAGAACCAATGGTTCATCGAAAGGCTGTGCCTTTATATAGATCAAAAGATCTAGGGATTGAGTAAATTACTTCTTTTAATTTCTTGTGATTGGATCTTTGAAGATCTTGATCCTGTTCTTAGATCTTTGATCTTTTTAGAAGAAATTCTTCTTTTTTTTTCAAAGGTTTACCTTTTTATTCTCTTTGAGTTTTTTCTCAAAGTTTTTAGAGGAGCTCTCTGTATATCTGAGACTTGGAGTCTAGGGGCCTTTATATAGGGCCAATTAGTTTGTTAGGTTAGTTACAGAGATCTTTTTCTGATTGATCTGGGGATATTTCCCCACTGTCGGATCTTTGATCCTAAGTCCTCTGTTTTACAGAAGATAATCTTCTTGTTTTAATAAGATTTAAAAGATCTTTCTAGAATTTTAATTCTGATTAAATAATTTATTATTTAAGTTTTAGTGCTGGCATAGTTGGCGCAAGTGCACCTGCGCTTGACACATGTCGCGCAGTGCAGAGCGCAGCGCAACTGCGCTAGTGCACTTGCGCTGACATGTGTCGCGCAGCGCAGAACGCAGCGCAACTGTGCTGACACGTGTCGCGCAGCGCAGAGCGCAGCGCAACTGCGCTGACACGTGTCGCGCAGCGCAACTGCGCTGACACGTGTCGCGCAGCGCAAAGCGCAAGTTATCTGAAGTGTTGCTCCCTTTATTTTTATTTTTTAAATTTTAAAACAGAGCCTTGCTCTGATTGGGGGAAACGGAAGCGTTGCTTCATTTCCCGTCTTGGAATTTGAACAGAGCTTTGCTCTGATTGGGGGAAACAAGTATGTCTTCTTGTTCCCTCCCAGATCTCCACAGTGAATAATTGCAGTGGATTTTTACCGTTGCTTCATGTCAAAGTCTTGAACCTTGCGATGCCTTGTTCTTTGTGAACTGATCTTCGTTTATTCTCTAACTATAGGCTTGATCAAGATTCCACCATTTATCGGTCGTAGTTTCACTTTTGCATCGTCTTTTATCTTTTTCATTGTTTTTGTTCCAAGAACCTGTAACCTGTAATTATGTAGCAGACATGGGTCAAAAGCACCTGTTTATTTGTAAAATGAATAAGAATGGGGAATATAATAATGCAATATTATGATATGAACAAATACCCCCAAACTTATCTTTTGCTCGTCCTCGAGCAAACCTAGTTTTATTCTCAACAAAAACCTAACCTCACTTTCGCAGGGAATCGCGATTGCACTGAGCTCGTGCAACAAGCCGTTAAACCTCTAGGTGTCCCTAGTAGGAGGAGTGTTGTCTCCTGATGGTTTTCAGCGGATACTACCCACAAAATCCTATCAACTCGGCTTAATGACTTTTATTCTCCAATTAGGTTTTCTAACAAGAACTCTATTATCTTCGACTCATAAATCATCCACCCGTATTCTTCACGCTTCCTTATTATTTAACTTAAGATTATATATGTTCTGCAGACCTATTTAGCTTTTGGCATCTCTTAAATTTTCCTTCTAGGGTTCCATCTCAACTTAGGAATTTTTATCATCCCTACTAAAGATATAAGTCCTATTCTTCATTCCTATCTCTTATCTAAATCCCAATCATATACCCTTACGTATGTGTATAAATCACCCCTACACTTGGAAATTCAAATCAAGCAATCATACTCTTGTCCGTTGTCCAAAGCACTTCTTAATTGGTGAATTTTTAGATGAATTTCGCTCACACATCCTTCATGCGATCGTTAATACTTCTTGGGGTACCAACAATCGATTACAAGATGTGTTTGCACATTAAAGCGTAATTCCTAGTCTTTTAACACCTAAGGTTTTAGCAGTGACTCCCAAACCAGTTGGTCTAAGGCACTAGGTGATGAGGCACCCTCGCTAAATATTTTTCTATTTTTGCAGCCTTAAGTAATCACAAAAACCAGTGTTTATTTTTTTATTATCTCTTTATTCACACTTATATTTTTATTTTATTTTCTTCGTACTAAGGACTTAAGACAAGAGCATTTCAAGGTCTCTCCTGCTATTCCAAGTTTCAAGGTTCGTGTTTGTGCAATTTGTAGGGTATAGATCTTCAGAATTTAGAATTAAGCTAGGAATTATTTTTCAAACTTACACTTTAATAAAAACATCAATACTCTTCCCTTGTTTTAACTTAGCCTAAGAAGTGAACTCAAAATTTGCCTATTTCTAAATAAACTACAAAGACATATACTTTTTACCGTTAAACTTTAAGAAAGATTATTTTTAGGGTTTTTAATTTACTAAGTATAAGATCTAGTTGTTCCTAGCTAGTTAACCTTTTTGTCAAACTCAAGTCAATTATGGCCAAAATTAAATACTTTAATTTTTATAATTTTTTGAAATTTTCAATCTTTATGGGTTTTAAAATAAGTATGCAAATGCAAAAATATACATATGAATGCGAAGGAAGAAGGCTTACCGAGCATGCCCCCAAACTTAAACTTGATAGTGTCCTCACTGTCATGCTACACCAAGAGGGTTAAAATTGTCGGCACTCTCCTGTTTATTTATTTATAAAATATATTTTTTTATTGTTAAAAGTAAAAAAAACAAAATATATACAACAAGGTCCTCCCAAACTTAAGTGAAACAGTGTTTCCACTGTTTTAAGCGTTAAAGTTTAGAGTTAGGGAGGAGAAAAATCAAACTATACAAGGCCCTACATAGACCAAAAGTTAGCATCAACCATTCAAAATTCTATCGTGATAATGGTGGGGTTGGTGAAAGAATGGAGTGTAAAGAAAGGAGTTGAGAAACACACGAGACCGTATTGGAAGAAGAGGGGAATATGGTCTCGGTGGAGGAGAAGAATCGCGGAAAAGAGAAAGAAGTGTAGTACGATCTTGATGGTGTAAATCGAGTGAATAAATTAGCGCAATTTGTGATGACCGTTGTGTTAAAAGCGATTGTGCTAATTTATCAACCCGTCGAGAAATGGGGTCAAATTCCTCAAGATTCGCGAGAAAACATGGGTACTTTGAACTTGGTAAATCATCCATTGAAAGTGGAAGCGTGACGAATTCTTGCTCGGTCGAAACGATAGGAAGGACGAAAGGGAGTGATTTAGGGATAGTCTTATTCTCACCTAAGTAATCTGTCTCGAACTTGAAGGATTCCATCAATGGTTCGAAATGATTGTAAGCAACCGAGTCTGATGGTTCAACTAACTCATCTGAAAATTTAAAGGACTCAAACTCGGGAGGTGAGTTTTCAACATCGTCCGAAAAAGTGAAACACTCGTAATCGTTATCAGCTGTGAAAACTGTGTCAGATTCAAAGAGGAACGCACTAGTGGCGTCAAAACCGTTGTGATCAAACAGAAATTTTTCAAGCTCACAGTCTTCAAGCGTGATCTTTTGCGTGGTCGGAACGATGGAAAGGAGGGGGATTGATTTGGGAAGTATAACAGTTAAAGGTTCAGGAGAACGGATTGGAAAATCCGACACATCAAACAAAAATGGTTCATCCTCAATACTATCCTCAATACTCTCCTCAATACTATCCTCATAATTCTCCTCAAAATTTAGCTTATCCACGCCATTATCATCAAAATCAAGACGCATATGAGGTTCGGGAGAAACATTTAATGACTCGGGATGATGAATTGGAGATAAAATTTCAGTCAAATTTACGGGTTCATCATCCAAAATATTCCCGGCGTCTATATCCTCAATCAATTGAAAATCTATTTTTTCAGACACCTCATCAAAAGCATGGATATTTATCAATTCAGATTCTAGAGTGGAGGTGTAGAGTTCGAAAGGATTGGTGATGGTTTCACTCGAAGGGGACTTCACAATCTGGCAAATCAAGCACTACAAAGTCGCACAACTCATTAAACGTTTTATCTTTAACTGGTGAATTATTTAGGACACTTGTTTGAAAACCATAGTTGTGGGATTCAATTGGGTATGGGTAGGTTTTATTTGGAAAGGTGTAGAACTCACTCTCTCCACTCAAATTATCAATCTGTCCAACCGCCCCATCATACATTGGAATTTTTGGAGCTAGTTGGAAACTAGCTACCGGATCACTAGCTTGTATAAGGGCGGCTATGGACACATCCACAATCCTTAGCATTTGGTTTGTCGCTACCATATAGGCTTCTAACGACTGTTCCAGACTAGACATGAGTTGTGAAGGGGTTTCAGTAAAAGATTCAAAGCTGCTTGGATTCTGGAAACTCCCGAATGGCTGTGTATAAGCAATGTCTAGCGAAGGTGGGAAAGTCGGGTAGGACTGGTAGGAATTGAATGGTTGGACAGGAGTAGTATCAACATTTGGATAAAAAGGTGAATGGACTTGTTGATCCTAAGAACTGGATGTGTTGAGAGGAGTGAAAGCTCGGTTACGAGATTGTTCAATATGTTCAGTTATAGACATGGGTTTAGGAGTTACAACAGGACTCGAAAAAGGAGTATCAACGTAAGAAGGCGGTGAAGGTTGAAATGGTTGATACAAAGTGGATTGCGAAGTCGAACTGTTTCTCCTAGACGCTTCTTTTCGATCTTTCAAACAAATTTTAGGCATGGAAGGGTCGTCCGTAAATCGACCGAAACAATTCGCGTACGAAGCAAAGTTTGGTTCAGGGTACCAAAGTTCGGCAAGAGATTTGTGAGGTGGGGTACCCATGATGTAAAAAAGGAGAAGAAAAGGAATGTGGGGTGCAAGGATTTCTTAGCGACAAGTTGCAAGTTTTTTATAAAAAAAAATTCCTTTTTTTCTTTTTTTCTTTATTTGGAACTTTTTGCAAAAATTTTCGATAAAGGGCTTAGACACACTTTCGATCAACCACAAATGCACAATCAGACCTAAATCTAGGTTCACTTAGGTTAGCTAGACAACTCCTAACTGTTCCAAAGGGCTAGAAATAGGACCTCAAACCGCCCCTTCACCGCCAATTGCGGCCAGGTAAGTGCCAGGTGAGTAGGAGGCTCTCCACTACAAGTAGTGGCCCTAATTAGGTAACCACTCGCCTTAGACACACTTTCCTAGACACCGCAAAGTCAGGTTAGGATCAACGGCCGATGCCCACAACTAGTCCTCTGTCCTATTGAGCGCGACGTCTTTAGGGCTGAGTCTAATCTTTGTTAATTAATTGAAGGTCAATGCAAAATGCCTTATGTGATTTCTGGGGTCCTGGGAAGTGTGATGAAATCCCCACCCAATCTCGATTGGTTTCAAGCCCCTTAAAGTCCGATTAAAAATATGCAAAGCAGTAACAATCACTTGCAAATTTTTTTTTTTTGTAGCGCGGCGCAAAGAATCCTGCACAAGATCAATTATTGGAAGGGGAAAGATTTTTTTAGCGCAAAGAATCCTGCAGGAGATTTTTCAGAAGATATATTTTAGGTTGCAGAGGAGAGAGAAAGGGAACAAACAGTGGGATTTCCTCGTGCTGACGTCAGCTTCCTGCCGCTAATCCACCGCCAGAGGGGGTTATTGCCGCTGATCCGCGGTCTTCAGTATGGTTCAGGCCCCGAGAATTTTTTTTTCAATTGATGACGTCAATACACCGCGGCGGTTCTGCGGTCAGAAGCTGGTCAACGCGGCGGAAGCGCGGCCTTCTGGAAGGATCAGATCCTAAGATTTCTTCTGTTCTCTGTTGTGATACTCCTCTGTTAGTTCAGATTTGATGTTTTCTGTTTCGCGTTCTGGATTTTTCCAGATCCGAACTCGATTGTAGATCCTGCAAAATTCAAACAAAAATACCCTTCACAAAATAAAAGATGATAAATTTTTTTATTTTTTTATTTTTCAGTTTTTATGATTTTTTTAATTTTAGATTAACCCGAAATTGCAAAAAGAAAATAACACGCCATCCCCGGCAACGGCGCCATTTGATTCGTATATGTCAAAGAATAATTTATAAACCGCAATCAAGAACGACGTCCCTTGGTAGCTAGCCGATGAGTACGGGTCGGTCCACAGGGATGTTGTGAATTTCCTATTTGTTCTTACGAGTTAATTCCGATTGTTGTCGGATTGATTAAATCTAAAAACTAAATTTATCTAGATCTAAATCTTGCTAGGGTTAGGTTTAGGGTAAGTTTGGAAAGTCAATAAATCTCACCGCTTTCTATACCCAAATTAAGATCTATGAAGAGTTATGGTAATTATTAATAAAGAGGATTACTACCATCGGGAAGAAACGGTGTTTCTTCCTCTAGGTTCTTGTCCTTCCTTTCTTAATCCTTACCCTAACCTCCATGGAAAACACGCTCAACCGGGCCTTTATACTACGGTATCACCGCTACCTCGTGGGATAGGGTGCCGTAGGGAGCGGTGTGTGCATGTATGCATGGAGTCCTATTAATTATATGTGATGGGCAAGAAAGGGGTGAGAGAATTTCATCTCTCAAGCCTTCTCCAAAGCTAACCCTAACAAGCGAGGAGACTACTCACTTATTAGGGAATTGAAGAACATATCTAAACTATCTATCTAGGGCAAGAAATTAAATATCTAACTAGGGCAGATAATAAATTTAACCTAGGGCAGAAAATAAATTGAGAACTAGGGCAAAAATTAAAACTACTTACAAATTGATGCTCTCCAAAAGAAATCTGAATTTTATTAGTGAAAGGAGGCATGACCTAATACAAGAATTTGGGTCTCTATTTATAGGACATAGAAAACCCTAGGTTTACAATCGCCGCATGTATGCTTTTACAAAAATACCCCTAGGAAGACTAGT
This sequence comes from Agapanthus africanus, assembly GCA_030015575.1. NCBI lineage: Eukaryota > Viridiplantae > Streptophyta > Magnoliopsida > Asparagales > Amaryllidaceae > Agapanthus > Agapanthus africanus. The sequence goes on along the minus strand of CM057341.1, from coordinate 649,600,349 downwards.
CAGCGCCGCCAAGAGTTTTTGGAAATTTTTCTGCCACTACGGGTTCAGAACCGCCGCGGAACCGCGGCCGTAGGCCAGGTTTGGCCGCGGTTCCTGTAAGTCTGCGGCGGCGCCTCGGTCGTCGATCCGACGCCGGAAACGCGGAAACGAAAAAATTTGCGAAACTTGCAAACCGGCACCACCGCGCACTAAAATCCCGGATCGGGCCATTAACCTAGCTACTAGCAAACACAAGAAAGGGTAGAGAGTTATACCAAGCGATCCGTGTCCTTTGGTCTTAGTCTCCACTCCGATCTCCCGCGGAATCTCCGTCCGTCACCTCCTCGTCGGAAAGGCACCACGTAGCCGGGTTCGTTTACGGGCTCCCACCTCTTGACTGAGGCAACTCGGGCGCGAAGGTTGATAGCCGACGCGTCCAAGATTTGCTGTAGATGTAGTGTAGTAGGCTGTCTCTTTGGGGTATAAAGTTGCCTTGATGGAGGAATTGAGGAGGAGAATGAAAAGAGCAATGAGATATGGAGCTAGTCTTTTGCAACCATAGAATGAGATGAAGATAGAATAATTTTCCCACTCCTAAAATCTCACCCCTCCCCAATTGTGGCCGGCCTCTACAAAGAATGGTGGAGAATAAAGCAAGCATAAAGCAAGGGGAGGAAAAAGGAATGAATCTAAGAATAAAATGGTCACCCAATTTCTAATCAATCCACATCCAAATCCAATCTCAAAAAGCAAAGGAAAAGACCAATAAAGAATCTCATCATGCATGAACCATCATGATGCTACCAAATTACAAAGGACCCCTCCACAAATAAGTTATTTGCAAACTGCAAATAACCCCCTCCATCAGAAAGTCCGGTCGAGATGGAACAAAGGAAAACCGGCCGGAACGGAATGCAAACTGGCAACTTCAGAAAACAGATCACGTAATAAATTACAGGAAAACCCCACGACTGCATATACATGCCTGCATTTGTATTCCCACTGATCACAAATGCAAAGAGACAAAAACTACACTGTCTAATACTAGGATCCGGCTTAAGCCAAAGCCGGCTAGTAAAAACCGTCCGATCACGATCCGTGCAATACCGCACGTATCTGATCGAACCCTGCCATATCTCCATAAGGCCTCTACAGCGTTTCGCCCGAAACCTGAGTAACTGTGTGTGGTGGACTCTAAAGACTCGTCAATACTATGGCTGTGGATTTAACCATTAGCACGTCAGAGGTATTAGCCATACGTGACGGGCCACCAGCTATTGACTAAAGGGACGTCGATGAGCGAACTCATCCTGACACCCTACTGAGCCTGTCAGTGACAATATCCGTACAGTCCGGTCCGTTCATCTATGAGCATCGCATGGCGGGCCTAGGGGGTTGGTAAAAGTCAGACCCCCAAAAGCGGTACAAGTCGTGTCGGAGTGTAGCCTAGAACAACCTGAGATACTACTGGAATACCTACCAGTAAATCTCCTGCCTTGGCCAAGGACTTTTCATGTACCGGCTCTCCTAGACACAGCGTGACCTCACCCCCAATACCGGGAGAGACGAACCCCTGCAGATCCGCTCACTACCTCCATGTGGCTCGGGACTGTACCCAACTAAAACCTGTTTGCACGACTCCTTTGAGCCGTGGTAGGGTAGTAATCTAAGTACAGTGGGAACTCACACGAGGCAAATGACGATCTCAGGTAGATGAACTAACCTGTACACATGTCACCAGGGATTTGCTATCTGAAGTCAGGTATAATACCAACTAGCAGGTTCCCGGTGAGTCCTGTCCGGTGTACTCATAACCCAATGAGCACCTGTATACTTCTTAGGTGAACCAACTGACACCAGTGGCTTGTGAGACCGGCCACCGCCCCTCGTCGGGGTCTCGACTGTATACACTAGTCTACTATGGAGAATCGATGCCCTGTTTCAAAACTCCCACGACTAGGGACCTTTTAAGGATTTGCCTATAGACCCCAGCTCCCACGTATATGATCGCCCTCATACTGCTGGTAGTCAAGAAAGAATTGTAGGGTTCCTAGGCATACTAAGGAGGTCCTACAAGGCATCAACCATGCCAATTTCAAAAAATTCCGGTGCCGAGAAACCCTAATATAGATCGTTAACTAGAGAATAGGCGAAACTACAAGTAGTAAACAACTTTAGTGCTAAAAGGGAAGTGACTACAACCTTTGTAGATCCGGTCCTCCACTTCCTTAGCTCCATGAAGATGTCCCCTCACTGCGATCATCGGATCCTGGACTCTAGCGTCGGCTTCATCGGAGAAATGGACGGGCTAGGTCGTCGACTTAGATGCCGAAGATGATCTACGTCGAGGCAACTTAAGATCAAGCTCCAACTTCACCAAGTCATGAAACTTATGAAGAAAACACCCTATACTACTTGGCAAGTGGTAGAGGATGAAGAAATAGGAAGTAGGTTCACTTTGGATTTGGATTTCTCACTTGGAATCATCACTTGACATTTTTGAAGCAAGCTTTTCTTTTCTTTCTCAAGAAGAAGAAGAGAATGAAAAAGAATTATGAATTAATTCCAAAAAGAAAAATGAAGTGATGGTTATCATAATGCAACCATGGGTGAGGCTAACTCATGTAGAGAATGAACTAGGGTTTAGGTAAATGGTTAGGGTTAAGGAAAGAAACAAAATGGTCAAGCTTTCTCAAAGCTTCATGAAGCTTCAACAAAATCCAAACAAAGCCACCATTTTATTTCTAGCCAAAATGAATAGATAAATAAATGAATAAATAAATAATTCAAATGAAACCCTAACCATTTACTAAACATGGTTTAAATCAAGCATACACCCAAGTTTGCATGTATCATCAAACATGATACAATCAAGTGCACAAAAATATATCACATATATAACTTGTGCACATCAAGTGAGAAAGTTAATCTTAAGTGAACAAATACTAGTTAATGTAAAGTAATATATCAAATATATAATTATACATTATATCATTAAATCAACACTTGATTTAACGATCCGGTCATATCGCATATTGCCGACTAATATCAATAGTAACAACTTATCGAATCAATACTAGATCCGATAACCCAGCTATATCGTATACAACCGATCAATGTCACAGATCGCAAGAATTGAATACAGCATCATATACTGGTATTATTCTCGGTCCCGCACATATCTCATATGCGCTTCTATTTCGTTTCGCTTGAGCTAGGAAACCTCTGTGTAGGACTCTAAAGACTCGTCAATACGCCGGCTGCAGATGATGATCATATCAAGCACCCACAAGCCGCAAACGGTCTGCTAAACGTAACGGCCACCCGGGTATTGAACGATCAGAAGAACGACGAGCAAGCCTGCTCACACTCCTGTGAATCCAACCAGTAACACTTACCGTAAAGTCCGGTCTCGTCGTCTGATATGTCGCATATCTCGCCTAGGGGTGGTAAACATCAGACCCCAATAGCTCGATAAGTTGTGTCGATATGAGGTCTATAACAGTTCGAGAAACTACAGGTAACACTTACCAGTAAATCTCAGCAACCCTGGCCAGGGATTTTCGGTTATAGCCAATCGAACATAGCGCAACATCAACTCCCTATACCGGGAGAGACGAATCCCCTCCTATCGCTCATTGCCTCCATGTGATTCGGGACTGTACCCAAAAACCACCGTTTTGCACGCCCTCTTGGACGTGGTAAGGTGGAAATCAAAGCACAGTGGGAATCACACAAGACTCTATGACGATCTCGGGTCAACAGACTACTCTGTACTAGTGTCACCAGAGAACTGCCATCTGACGTAAGGTATAATACCATCTGGGAGTTCTCGGCGAGTCCGTCCAGTGTACCCAGTCTCCACTGAGCACCCGTATATCATCTATGATGTCAAACACCAATGGATATGGGATCATCCATCGCCCATCTGTATGGGTCGAGAAGGTATACGCTAGTCTACTCTGGTATATCGATGCCCCGTCTCGATACACCCACGACTAGGGACCTTGAAGGATGTACTTATGGACTACCATGTCCCCACTAGTATGATCCGCATCATAGTCCAGGGAGTCAAGTACTCATCCTAAGGGCTTTACCAACATGTAACAGAGAGACAATCAGTGTACACGTTAAGGTAAAGAACAACCAGATAGCATACTATCATGTCGAGCAAGAAAGTCCTCCCTATATATGTCCAAGCATCCACTACAATATACATCCTATGTATAGTAATGGCCTCTAGGGCATACATATAACTAACAATCTCCCACTTGCACTAGGGCCATCTGATAGCAGTGGTTGTAGTATCTCATACTCAACCATCCCATAAAAGTCTCTCTTTGGGAAAAGGCCTTTGTGAGTGGATTCGCCGTGTTGTCCTCTGAGTCTACTCTCCTAACCTCGATCACCCTGGAGATCAACCATCTCCATGATCAGGCGATACTGCCTTAGAATGTAGGGTTCCTAGGCACACTAATGAGGTCTCACAAGGCATCAACCATGCCAATTTCGAAGCTTACAAGTGCCGAGAAACCCTAATACGGATTCGTTAACTAGAGTTCAGGCGAAAAGTGAAACTACTTAACATTTTAACTAAAGGAAAGAGCCTACAACCTTTGTAGATCCGGTTCTCCACTTCCTTAGCTCCACGTAGACGTCCTCTCGCTGTCCATATCGGATCCCGGACTCTAGCATCGGCTTCATCGGAGAAATGGGCGGGCTAGGTCGTCGGCTTCGATGCCGAAGATTATCTACGTCGAGGCAACTCTAGATCGAGCTCCAACTTCACCAAGTCGTGAAACTTGTGAAGAAAACACCCTATACTACTTCGCAAGAGGTAGAGGATGAAGAAATAGGAGGTGGGTTCACTTTAGAATTGGATTTCTCACTCTTTTACTCAAGATGCCATTAATGGAGTCAAGCTTTCTTCTTGATCAAGAGGAAGAAGAAGAAGATAGAATATCATAAGTGTTCACTTTTAAAAAGAATAATAATATGAATACTTATCATATCCTAACTATGGTCAAGTGTAGAGAGTAAACTAGGGTTAGGTGAATGGTTAGGTTAAGAGAAGAAAACAAAAATGGTCAAGATTTCAACCCTTCATGAATCTTCATGAAAGAAACAAGAAAAGCCACCATTTCCATTTTCTTTTCCAAAATCAATAATCAAAATAAATAAATGAATAAGTAAACAAAACCCTAACCATTCATATAACCATGGTTTAATCTTTACACAACCTCAAGTTAACATGTATCATCAAACATGATACAATCAAGTGCACACAAAAAATATATCACATATACAATGTGCACATCAAGTGAGAAAATCCTTTTAAAATGAACCAATACTAGTTAATGCAAAGTAATATATCAAATATATAATTATACATTAAATCATTAAATCAACACTTGATTCAATGATCCGGTCATGTCGCACATAACCGACTAGTATCCAATGTATCGACTTATCGAATCAATCTTCGATTCGATAACTAGGTTATATCGCATACAACCAATCGAAACATTCATCGTGAGAATGAAATACGGTATCACATACACGCATTATTCTCGGTCCCGCATATATCTTATATGCGCTCCTATTTCGTTTCGCTTGAGCCAGGAAACCTCTGTGTAAGACTCTAAAGACTCGTCAATACGCCGGCAGCAGATGATGATCACATCAAGCACCCGCAAGCCGCTAGCGGTCTGCTAAACGTAACGGCCACCCGGGTATTGAGCGATCAGAAGATCGACGAGCAAGCCCGCTCACACTCCTGTGAATCCAACCAGTAACACTTACCATACAGTCCGGTCTGTTCGTCTGATATGTCGCATATCAAGTCTAGGGGTGGTAAACGTCAGACCCAAATAACCGATAAGTCGTGCCGATGTGAGGCTCATAACGGGTCGAGAAAGTACTGGTAACACTTACCAGCAAAACTCTGATCAGCCCTGGCCAGGGACTTCCCTGTTACGGCCAATCGAGCACAGCGCAACATCAACCCCCAATACCGGGAGAGACGAAACCCCTCCTATCGCTCATTGCCTCCATGTGACTCGGGACTGTACCCAAAAACCACTGTTTTGCACGCCCTCATAGATGTGGTAAGGTGGAGATCAAAGCACAGTGGGAATCACACAAGACTCTATGACGATCTCGGGTCTACAGACTAACCTGCACAAGTGTCACCTGAGAACTGCCATCTGACATAAGATATAATACCATCTGGGAGTTCTCGGCGAGTCCGTCCAGTGTACCCAGTCTCCACTGAGCACCCGTATACCATCTCTGATGTCAAACACCAATGGATATGGGATCATCCATCGCCCATCTCATGGGTCGAGCAGCGTATACGCTAGTCTACACTGGTATATCGATGCCCTGTCTCGATACACCCACGACTAGGGACCTTGAAGGATGTACCTATGGACTACCATGTCCCTACTAGTATGATCTGCATCATTGTCCAGGTAGTCAAGTACACATCCTAAGGGCTTTACCAACATGTAACTATAAGACAGTTTAAAGAGACAAGTGTACATGTTAAGATAAAGAGCAACCAGATAGCATACTATCATATCGAGCAAGAAAGTCATCTCTATATATGTCCAAGCATCCAATATAATATACATCATCTGTACAATACTGGCCTCTAGGGCATACATACAACTAACAATCTCCCACTTGCACTAGGGCCAGCTGCTGTAGTATCGAATACCGAGCATCCCGAAGAGTCTCTCAAACTGTATCTGGGAAATGGCCTTCGTGAGTGGATCCTCCGTGTTGTTCTTCGTGTCAACCCTCCTGACCTCGATCTCCCGGCGATCAACTATCTCCCGGATCAGGTGATACCGCCTCAGAATATGCCTGGATCGCTGATGGGACCTGGGTTCCTTGGCCAAAGCCACCGCTCCATTGTTATCGCAATACAAAGGTATTGGATGCTCAATGGATGGAACCACACCAAGTTCAGTAATGAACTTCTTGATCCAGACAGCCTCTTTAGCAGCATCGTTGGCAGCGATGTATTCAGCCTCCATTGTCGAGTCTGCCACGGTTTCCTGCTTGGAACTCTTCCAGCTAACCGCCCCTCCGTAAAGGGTAAAGACAAATCCCGACTGCGACTTAGAGTCGTCCTTATCACTCTGGAAGCTCGAATCGGTAAAGGACTCCACTTGGAGTTCTCCGTTACCATACACCAAGAGCATCTCTTTAGTCCTTCGTAAGTACTTAAGAATGCTCTTCACAGCTGTCCAGTGACTCTTTCCAGGATCAGCTTGATACCTGCTCACTACACTTAGTGAGTATGCTACATCGGGTCTGGTACATAGCATTGCGTACATGATAGAGCCTACAGCCGAAGCATAGGGTATCCCATGCTTGCGAGCTCTCTCCAAATCAGTCTTGGGAGATATCTCTTTGGAGAGAGTGATTCCAGAGATCGTGGGCAAGTTCCCACGCTTGGATTCTTCCATACTAAACCTCTTTAGTATGGTGTCAATGTACCTGGATTGGGACAATCCCAATATCCATTTGGATCTATCCCTATAGATCCTAATTCCTAATATGCAGGAGGCATCACCAAGATCTTTCATTGAGAATCTTTGTGATAAGAAGAGCTTGACCGATTGCAGCATAGGAATAACATTTCCTATCAAGAGTATGTCGTCCACGTACAATACGAGGAAGACAACCTTACTCTCTGCCACCTTCTTGTAGATACAAGGTTCATCTGGGTTTTTGACGAAATCAAACTCTTTGATAACGACATCAAAGCAGATGTTCCAACTCCACGATGCTTGCTTTAATCCATAAATGGATTTAAGCAGCTTGCACACCTTCCCGCTGCTCCCACCGTCTACGAAGCCCTCTGGCTGAGTCATGTACACGCACTCTTCTAAATCACCATTTAGAAAGGCGGTCTTAACATCCATTTGCCAGATTTCGTAGTCATGATATGCAGCGATGGCAAGCATAATCCGGATGGATTTAAGCATAGCCACTGGAGAAAAGGTTTCGTCATAGTCCACACCTGGTCTTTGACGAAAACCCTTTGCAACAAGTCTAGCTTTGAAAGTCTCCACTTTCCCATCTACACCAAGTTTTTTCTTGAAGATCCACTTGCTCCCGATGGGTTTTACCCCTTCAGAAGCAACTTCCAAAGTCCATACTTTGTTGGTGTACATGGATTCCATCTCGGACCGCATAGCATCCAGCCATTTCACTGAGTCCCCACTCGTGATGGCCTACTCGAAGCTAGTTGGTTCATCATCCTCCATGATGCAATCCTCGCTCCCACCATCCATGAGAAAACCGTAGTATCTCTCAGGTGGGTGAGGAACCCTACTAGATCGGCGGAGTGGCTGGGGTTCATTGGGAACTATGGAATCCTCTGGTTCCACCAGATCTTCTGTTGTAGCTTCTGTAGCTGGAACCTCTTCCAGTTCTACCTCATGACCACTGATCTCTTTTTCAAGAAATTCTTTTTCTATAAAGGTGGCTTGCCGAGAGATAAACACTTTTTGTTCCTCAGGGTGGTAGAAGATATACCCTTGTGAATTCTTGGGATATCCTATAAATTTGCATAGAACAGACCGTGCCTCGAGTTTGTCCGGATTTTGTCGTTTGACATTGGCTGGACAACCCTATATCTTAACATAGTTAAGACATGGTCTCTTCCCTTTCCATATCTCATATGGAGTGGTAGGCACAGATTTGGTGGGGACCATATTTAATAGATGTATGGCTGTTTCAAGCGCATACCCCCAGAAGGAAATAGGTAACTCAGCTGTGCTCATCATAGAGCGCACCATATCTAATAGGGTGCGGTTTCTCCGTTCTGATACACCGTTGTGCTGTGGTGTATATGGAGGAGTCAGCTGAGAGAGAATCCCATTCTCTTTTAGGAAGTCCAGGAATTCACTGCTCAAGTATTCACCTCCTCGATCAGATCGAAGGATTTTAATACTTTTTCCGGTTTGGTTCTCGACTTCTTGTTTATATTCTCTAAATTTCTCAAAAGCTTCAGACTTGTGTCTTATCAAGTACACATGTCCGTATCTTCAGAGATCGTCAGTGAATATAATGAAGTATGAAGAACCATCCCTGGCATGTGTAGACATTGGACCACATACATCACTATGCACTAGTCCCAAGAGTTCTGTAACTCTTTCTCCATGTCCCGTAAATGGAGTTTTGGTCATCTTGCCTTTGAGACATGACTGGCAAGTGTCATAAGATGAAAATTCGAACGGTTTCAAATATCCATCCTTATGTAACTTAGCCAGTCATGTCGCATTGATGTGACCCAGTCTACAATGCCATAAGAAGGATTCGTTCAGTTCAGAACTCTTCCTCTTGTGTGTGTTTGTTATGCTCAGAACTGTTGATTGATTTAGAACATAAATGCCATTGCACAACGTGCCTGATCCAACCAACTTTTGGTTACGGAAAATGTTCATAACATTGTCCTGTAATACAAAATTATATCCCTCTTTACTCAACAAAGAAACCGATATAATGTTGCATATCAGGTTCGGCATGTAATAGCATTCATTCAGAACCAATGTATTACCAGTTGGTAATGCAAGGTGATATTCCCCGACAGTCTTAGCTGCAACTATTGCACCATTTCCAACTCTTATGTCTTTATCACCTTCTCCAAGTTCTCTACCTTTCCTAAGCCCATGTAACTGATTACATATATGGGATCCTGACCCGGTATCTAATACCCAGGATGTAGGGCAGATGGAGAAACAGTTCTCTGTAATGAACACACCCGAAGAAAATGCATCAATATGTACTTCTTCATTCGGGTGGCTTGGGAATCCTGGTAATCCCCTATGTCCTGTTCATTCCCATAACCTTTATAAGAAAGAACGGAACCAACGTTCCCCAGCACAGTATAACATGCGGGTTCAGTCAATACATCCATATTATTATCTTTATTAGGGCATGAAATGGTCGCTACCTAGAGAGAGAGAAGAAAACAATTTAGCGTATGCTCTTGCAAGATCAGATTGGTTATTATCTTATCTAATCAGGATGGCTCCCACTGGTTTTTATCAAATCTTCCTTCAAACCCTAAAAAGAAAGACTAACCGGGATTAATTACACCCTACAACTTCGTCAATCTTTCAGCCAGGCCAGTGTCGGTACTTTGAGGGAGGTTCCCCGTGCTTTCGCACGGACCTAATTAAAGTAAACCTCGTTTTCCCAGAGGTGTAACCCCGTTGACACCTTTCTAGACACCTACTAGATTGGCTAATTGTAATGTGCAAAACTCTCCCAGGAGTAACTCTTACTCGCAGTGGGTATCGGGATCCAACTATCTCATAGAAGGTATGCAATCTCATTGCAAATTTCAACACTTGAAATTCCCGATAATGCTTTTGCCCCTAGCGTGCTATGACCTTGACGAAAGCCAACAAACCACAGCCCACTAGTCAAGTTCAACCCGTACATTTCTTGACTGAATTAAACCCACCCGCACGACCCTTGACGAAAGCCAACAAAGCCATACGACTACTCTAATCCAGTCGCATCATATGCAGCAGATAAGCAGCACATAGCTACCGCACACTACACCTTGACGAAAGCCAACAAATGTAGCACGAATACTATATGTAACTTATCTGAAATGACGGAGGGCTATGTCAGGTTTTTCTGAAAACCTATTGCGTAATGAACTTGATATCGTTGTAGAATCAAGTGAAGTTTTGAAATGGAGTGATTTCGAGGCTTTTCTAGTTTTGCTAAAGGGGTCACTTCCGGTGAAGGGATCGTCGGCCCTTTCCTCGTCGAATGAAGTGCGGGATATATCATATATATCGCTGTGCAAAGAAAAACTCCAAAAGCAATCGAAAGCAAACCGAGTGTGTAACATCTGCCAGTTATTGCTAAAGGGGTCACTCCCGGTGAAGGGATCTCGGCCCTTTCCTCATCAAATAAGGTGCAGGGTATATCATATATACCGCTATGCAAAGCAAAACTGTAGCTACCCCTTTTTATTTAAAATTTGATTTTACAACATCTTTTAGGTTTCTTTTCTTTCATTAATCACATTAATGAAGTCCCATCATTTAAGTCACCTAAACATCACAGATAAATACGACGTACACTTATGCCATCCGCATTCGCCTCGATGTCCACTCGTGCACCGTTAGGTTAGGTAACTAACGACAGAGCAGGGCAGGGCTAGTGCGGGTGCAAAACATAAGTAACGTCTATATAATATATCATATATACTATATAATGTATCCATCAGAACATATCAAATGATCACATCACAGATATCGCAGCAGAAAATATCATATGAAATATTGGATATACTAGGACGTCCGTGTTTTTAATACGAGCCAGTATAAAACACGGATTCCACGGTCGTGATGAATAGCCAATCCCACACCCCTAGACCCCTACGAGAGCGGCAAGCAACCCTACCAATTCTAGGGTTAGGAGACCCGGACTCGACTCCTCGAGATGGTCTCCCACTGGACCCTAGAACCCGGTTACTTGTGCTCCCCTCCTTGGGTCAATCCTAATGCGGAAAAGTAAATAATATATAAAAGGTGACAACTTCCGCAACCTGGAAGTGCCCCAATAAAAGAATATTACATACAAGTTTTTACATGAATGAAAATGAAAGACACTCATCTCACATAAAAACCCCCGGCTACTCAAACACGACGATCCAATATAACATATCCAGCAACACATAACATCATATGTCATCAACGTAAGTAAATATGCCCATCCCAATTGTCGTTGTCATATAGCAATGAAACCGGCGATATCACATATTACACTTACGGTCACAGAAAAGAAAGTGTAAAACTACAACAGTTGGAATCCGCAACCTCTTTAGATATCGCATGCCTAATCAAATGAAATACTTAGACATCACATACCTAACAATTATAAACCCCGCATTTTAGTCTCATTATCGAAAACTCTTTTCAATATCAAGTGAAACTAAACCGCTAGATTTATAACATTCATTCAGTTATCTCATAACTGTTTGTGAATTCCAATTATTGTATCCCATTCCGGATAAATAGAAAATATTAAACTTTCCGATCGAACATTCGAACACCCAAGTTTTCCCGAAAATGTTCAACACATGAAATAGGTTCAAAGACATTCACTTCATGCCTCAGCACCAACAGTCCAGCCGTAGAAGGGTCAAGCCAACGCCTCACATGTGGCACGCCGTATTGCCCGAAACCCGAAGGTTCAAAGGGCAGTTCAAGACGGTCACATAATCGAGTTAAGCTTTGTTGTCTTCTAGAGGGACCATCGCGTTACTTGCACTACTCAGAACGTCCTTAAACCACAGAAAAATCCAACACTTGGAAATTTCCCGGCAGGGGAAAGATTGGGTATTTACATCCGGTCGAACTTTTTAACATATTCTAAAATTATCCGGAAAAACACATAGACAAAATTTTATAATCCGATCGAATCTTCGATTCCCAATACAACCCCAGAATACTCAACTGTTGAGTGCATATTAAAAATTCCCAGAAAACTCAGCACCTGAAAACATGAATTACTGTGCAAATATTGGAAGCAGATCCCATCATTTGGCCGCGGAACCGCCGCAGAAGCCAGGCTTCTGCCGCGGTTCCGCCGTGCTTTAAACATATCATGAGGTAATTTTTGCACCGTAATTCTTAGAATTCCCTGCTGATTTTTTTAAGCATTTTTAATTTGGAAAAAACCCAGTTTTTGAAAAAAGTCCAGAGAGCATGAAAAAATAGGGTTTCGATGTTCGTTCGGATTTCAAACGTCGTCTAGACTTCGCCTAAGGCTCTAGCTAGGCTCAGGTACCACTGTAGGGTTCCTAGGCACACTAATGAGGTCTCACAAGGCATCAACCATGCCAATTTCGAAGCTTACAAGTGCCGAGAAACCCTAATACGGATTCGTTGACTAGAGTTCAGGCGAAAAGTGAAACTAGTTAACATTTTAACTAAAGGAAAGAGGCTACAACCTTTGTAGATCCGGTTCTCCACTTCCTTAGCTCTACGTAGACGTCCTCTCGCTGTCCATATCGGATCCCGGACTCTAGCATCGGCTTCATCGGAGAAATGGGCGGGCTAGGTTGTCGGCTTCGATGCTGAAGATGATCGACGTCGAGGCAACTCTAGATCGAGCTCCAACTTCACCAAGTCGTGAAACTTGTGAAGAAAACACCCTATACTACTTGGCAAGAGGTAGAGGATGAAGAAATAGGAGGTGGGTTCACTTTAGAATTGGATTTCTCACTCTTTTACTCAAGATGCCATTAATGGAGTCAAGCTTTCTTCTTGATCAAGAGGAAGAAGAAGAAGATAGAATATCATAAGTGTTCACTTTTAAAAAGAATAATAATATGAATACTTATCATATCCTAACTATGGTCAAGTGTAGAGAGTAAGCTAGGGTTAGGTGAATGGTTAGGTTAAGAGAAGAAAACAAAAATGGTCAAGGTTTCAACCCTTCATGAAGCTTCATGAAAGAAACAAGAAAAGCCACCATTTCCATTTTCTTTTCCAAAATCAATAATCAAAATAAATAAATGAATAAGTAAACAAAACCCTAACCATTCATATAACCATGGTTTAATCTTTACACAAACTCAAGTTAACATGTATCATCAAACATGATACAATCAAGTGCACACAAAAAATATATCACATATACAATGTGCACATCAAGTGAGAAAATCCTTTTAAAATGAACCAATACTAGTTAATGCAAAGTAATATATCAAATATATAATTATAAATTAAATCATTAAATCAACACTTGATTCAATGATCCGGTCATGTCGCACATAACCGACTAGTATCTAATGTATCGACTTATCGAATCAATCTTCGATTCGATAACTAGGTTATATCGCATACAACCAATCGAAACATTCATCGCGAGAATGAAATACGGTATCACATACATGCATTATTCTCGGTCCCTCACATATCTCATATGCGCTCCTATTTCGTTTCGCTTGAGCCAGGAAACCTCTGTGTAGGACTCTAAAGACTCGTCAATACGCCGGCAGCAGATGATGATCACATCAAGAACCCACAAGCCATAAGCGGTCGGCTAAACATAACGGCCACCCGGGTATTGAGCGATCATAAGATCGACGAGCAAGCGCGCACACACTCCTGTGAATCCAACCAGTAACACTTACCATACAGTCCGGTCTGTTCGTCTGATATGTCGCATATCAAGTCTAGGGGTGGTAAACGTCAGACCCCAATAACCGAAAAGTCGTGCCGATGTGAGGCTCATAATGGGTCGAGAAAGTACTGGTAACACTTACCAGCAAAACTCTGATCAGCCCTGGCCAGGGACTTCCCTGTTACGGCCAATCGAGCACAGCGCAACATCAACCCCCAATACCAGGAGAGACGAAACCCCTCCTATCGCTCATTGCCTCCATGTGACTCGGGACTGTACCCAAAAACCACCGTTTTGCATGCCCTCATGGACGTGGTAAGGTGGAGATCAAAGCACAGTGGGAATCACACAAGTCTCTATGGCGATCTCGGGTCTACAGACTAACCTGCACAAGTGTCACATGAGAACTGCCATCTGACGTAAGGTATAATACCATCTGGGAGTTCTTGGCGAGTCCGTCCAGTGTACCCAGTCTCCACTGAGCACCCGTATACCATCTCTGATGTCAAACACCAATGGATATAGGATCATCCATCGCCCATCTCATGGGTCGAGCAGCGTATACGCTAGTCTACACTGGTATATCGATGCCCTGTCTCGATACACCCACGACTAGGGACCTTGAAGGATGTACCTATGGACTACCATGTCCCCACTAGTATGATCTGCATCATAGTCCAGGTAGTCAAGTACACATCCTAAGGGCTTTACCAATATGTAACTATAAGACAGTTTAAAGAGACAAGTGTACATGTTAAGATAAAGAGCAACCAGATAGCATACTATCATATCGAGCAAGAAAGTCATCTCTATATATGTCCAAGCATCCAATATAATATACATCATCTGTACAATACTGGCCTCTAGGGCATACATACAACTAACATAGAATATGTCTGGATCACTGATGGGACGGACGTTCCTTGGCATAAGCCACAACACCATTGTCACACAATGAGAGGAACTAAGTTCATCTCATGAACCAATATACACCCAGACTGCCTCTTTGGTTGCATCTTAAGTAGCGATGTATCTTGCCTTTAATCGTCTAGTATGCCACGGTATCTAGCTTGGAACTCTTCCAACATACCGTCCCTTTACTGAGGGTAAAGACAATGCCTGTGACTGACATTCAGTCGTCCTTATCACTCTGGAACTTTTCCAGTGATTCTCCCCTGGATCAATTGATACCATCTCACTTCAACTAGTGAGAATCCTAACATCCATTTAGATCTATCTCATAGATCTAAAACCCAGGATTTAGTAGGTATCACTTTGATCCTATATGGAAAATCATTGTGATAAGCGGAGATTGATCGAGCGTAGCATAGGAAACTCCTTCCCTATCAAGAGTATGTCATCCACGTACTCCACGAGGATCGCCACCATACTCCCTACTACCTTTTTGTATATATGAGGTTCATCTACCATTTTGATGAAGTCAAACTCTTTGACTACTACATCAAAACATATGTTCCAACTCCGCGATACCTGCTTTATCTTATAAAGCATCTTGTATACGTTTCCGCTGCTCCCACTGTTTACAAAGCCCTCTGGCTGTGTACTTATAGACGCCCTCTTCTAAAACATCATTTAGAAAAGCTGTCATGACACCCAACCACCAGATATCGTAGTCATGGTATGTAGCCGTGGCAAGTAGGATCTGGATGGACTTAAGCATAGCTACTTGAAAAGGTTTCATCATTATCCATGCCTGGTCAATGACGAAAAACTTTAACAAGTCTAGCTTTGAAAGTCTCAACTTTTCCATCAACACCAAGTAATCTTCTCAAGATATACTTGCTCCTGATGGGGATTTAACCCTTCAGATAAAGCAACCAAATTCCATACTTTGTTGGTGTATAAGGATTCCATCTCAGATCGCTAAGCATCCAGCCATTCTTACAGAGTCACACTCCTGATGGTCAGCTCGAAACTAGTTGGGTCATCATCTCATGATGCAATCCTCGCTCCCACTGTCATAGAGAAACAGAACTATCTCTCAGGTGGGTGAGGAACCCTACTAGATCGTCGGAGAGGCTAAGGTTCGTTGGTCTCTACTGAATCCTTTGGTTCTACCAAATCATCTGCTATAGTTTGTATAGCTGGAACCTTTCCAGTTCTACATAACTGACCTTGCCTCGAGCTTGTCCGGATTTTGCTTTTAGACATAGGCCGGACAACCCCAAATCTTAACTAACTTAAGATATGGGCTCTTCCTTTTCCATATCACATATGAAGTGGTAGGCAACTGATTTGATTTGAACCCTATTCAATAGGTATGCAGCTTCTCAAGTGCATAACTCCCAAAAGGAAATAGGTAACTCAGTAGTACTCATCATAGAGCACACCTTATCACATAGGGTGCTATTGCTCCGCCCCGATATACCATCGTGCTATGGTGTATACGGAGGAGTAATACTGAGAGAGAATCTCATTCTCCTTTAGAATAGTCCTGGAATTCTATGCACAAGTATTCTCCTCCTTGATCTCATCAAAGGACATAATACTTATACCCATATTGGTTCTCTACTTCTAACTTATATTCTGTGAATATCTAAAAAGGTTCGGACTTGTGTTTCAACAGGAACATATGACTGAATCTTGAGAGATCATCAGAGAATGTAATGAAGTACAAAGAACCGGTCTTGGCATATGTAGACAGGGGACCTTCATACATCAACATGTATCATCCCAAGAGTTCACTAACTCTTTCTCTGCTTCCAATAAACAGAGCTGTAGTCATCTTATCTTTGTGACATGACCAGAAAGTTTTCACAAGATGTAAATTCAAACAGATTTAAATATCCATCTATATGTAACTTCAGCTAGTCGGGTCGCATTGATATGACCTAGTCTACAATACCTCAAGAAGGATTCGTTCATTTCTGAACTCTTCCTCTTGTGTGTGTTCTGTATACTAAAGAACTGTGGTTCGATTTAGAACATCAATGCTTTTAGATAACGTGCCTGAACCGATCAACTTTTGATATAGGAAATGTTCAAAATATTATCCAACAACACAAAATTATATCCTTCTTTACTAATAAAGAGACTGATATGATTTTGTATATCAGGTTTGGTATCTAATAACATACGTTTAGAATCAATGTATTCAGGTAATACAGGGTGACAGTGACCAACAGACCTGGCTGCAACACTTGCACCATTTTCTGCCTCATGAAACTTATCACCCGTTCTCAGTTCTCTACCTTTCTGTAGCCCTATGTAACAGATTACATATCTGGGATCCTGATTCGGTATCAAATACCCAGGGCGCAGAGGATACTGAGAAACAGTTCTTTGTAATGAACACACCCGAAGAAGATAAATCATCATGCACTTTCTTCGTTTGGGCGGCATGGGAAATCTGGTATTCCCCAATTTCCTGCTCTGTCTTATAACAATTATAAGTTGGAGCGGGACCAACGTTCCCCAGCTCAGTATAACAAGCGGGTTCGGTCAAATATCCATATTTTTATCTTGATTAAGACGTGATATGGTCGCTACCTGGAGAGAGAGAGAAGAAAACACTCAGCGTATGCTCTTGCAAGATCAGATTGGTTATTATTTTATCTAATCAGGATGGCTCCCACTGTTTTTATCAAATCTTCCTTTAAACCCTAAAAGGAAAGACTAGCCGGGATTAATTACACGCTACAAGTTCGCCAATCTTTCAGCCAGGCCAGTGTCGGTACTTTAAGGGAGGTCCCCCGTGCTTTCGCACGAACCTAATTATAGTAAACCTCGTTTTCCAAAAAGAGAAATCTCGTTGACGCCTTTCTAGACACCTACTTGATCGGCTAATTGTAATGTGTAAAATTCTCCCAGGAGTAACAATTACTCGCAGCGGTTATCGGGATCCAACTATCTCATAGAAGGTATGCAATCTCATTGCAAATTTCAACACTTGAAATTCCCGATAATTTTGCCCCAAACGATCTATGACCTTGACAAGGTCAACAAACCATAGACCGTAAGTCAAGTTCAACCCGTCATTTCTTGATTGAATCAAACCCACCCGCACGACCCTTGACAAGGTCAACAAGGCCGTATGACTACCCTAACCCAATCTGTATCATATGCATAAGCAGATAAATACTGGTTAGCTACCGCACACTACGTCTTGACAAGGTCAACAAACCCAGCACGAATACTAAACAGGACTTATCTGAAATGACGGAGGGCTACGACAGGTTTTTCTGAAAACCTATTGCGTAATGAACTTGATATCGTTGTAGAATCAAATGATTTTAAAATGGAGTGTTTTTGAGGCTTTTCTAGTTTTGCTAAAGGGGTCACTACCGGTGAAAGGATCGTCGGCCCTTTCCTCGTCGAATGAGGTGCGGGATATATCATATATATCACTGTGCAAAGAAAAATCTCTTAAAAGCAATCAAAAGACAAACCGAGTGTGTAGCATCTGCCGGTTATTGCTAAAGGAGTCACTCCCGGTGAAGGGATCTCGGTCCTTTCCTTATCGAATAAGGTGCAGGATATATCATATATACCGCTGTGCAAAGCAAGAACTGTAGCTATCTGTTTTATTTTTGAAATTCGATTCCACAACATCTTTAGGTTTCTTTTTTCTGTCATTAATTATATTAATGAAGTCCCATCATTTAAGAACCTAAACATCACAGATAAATACGACGTACACTTATGCCATCCGCATTCGCCTCGATGTCCCTTCGTGCACCGTTAGGTTAGGTAACTAACGGCAGAGCAGGGCAGGGCTTGCGCGGGTGTAAAACATAAATAACGTCTATGTAATATATCATATATACTATATACTGTATCTATCACAGAACATCAAATGATCACATCACAGATATCGCAGCAGAAGAAACATATGAAATATTGGATATACTAGGACGTCCGTGTTTTCAATACGAGCCAGTATAAAACACGGATTCCACGGTCGCGATGAATAGCCAAACCCACACCCCTAGACCCCTACGAGAGCGGCAAGCAACACTACCAATTCTAGAGTTAGGAGACCCGGACTCGACTCCTCGAGTTGGTCTCCCACTGGACTCCAGAACCCGGTTACTTGTGCTCCCCTCCTCGGGTCTATCATAGTGCGGAAAAGTAAATAATATACAAATGGTGACATCTTCCGCAACCTGAAAGTGCCCCAATAAAAGAATATTATATACAAGTTTTTACATGAATGAAAATGAAAAACACTCATCTCACATAAAAACCCCCCGGCTATTCAAACACGACGATCCAATATAACATATCCAGCAACACATAACATCACATGTCATCAACGTAAGTAAATACGCGCATCCCAATTGTCGTTGACATATAGCAACGAAACCGGCTATATCACATATTACACTTACGGTTGTAGAAAAGAAAGTGTAAAACTACAATAATTGGAATCCACAACCTCCTTAGACATCGCATGCCTAATCAAATGAATTACTTAGACATCGCATGCCTAACAATTATAAACCCCGCATTTTAGTTTCATTATCGAAAACACTTTTCAATACCAAGTCGGGCAATTCAACGAGATTCCCGACATCCTGATCGAATGCTCGTCGCAAACTTCAGTAGACGGCCGCACCCCCGATACCGTCGTCGAAGTGCACCAAGGCGGAACACCGCTGCCGCGAGCACCCGAACGGATGCTTTCGGCGACGGGGTTCTCCTACAGTCACTTGGTCGGAGCTATGGGGTGTAGCTGTCTATTAAGTTTACCCGGCGAGTATCTGTAGGGTTCCTAGGCATACTAATGAGGTCTCATAAGGTATCAACCATGCCAAATTCAAATTTTTCATATGCCTACAAACCCTAATACGGATCGTTGACTAAAGATTAGGCGAAACAAAATGCTACTAAACTACTTTAGTGCTAAGTGAACGGAAATACAACCTTTGTAGATCCGGTCCACCACCTCCATAGCTCCGCGTTGACGTCCCTCCGCTGCGATCATCGGATCCCGGACTCTAGTAATGGTTTCGTCGAAGAAATGATCGGGCTAGGTCGTCGACTTTCATGCCGAAGATGATCTACGTCGAGGCAACACAAGATCAAGCTCCAACTTCACCAAGCCGTGAAACTTGTGAAGAAAACACCCTACACTACTTGGCAAGTGGTAGAGGATGAAGAAATAGGAAGTGGGTTCTCTTTAGAATTGGATTTCTCACTCTTTATCTTAAGTCACCATTGAAGCTAGCAAGCTTCTTTCTTCTTGAAGAAGAAGAAGAAGAAGAAAAAGAATATGATAAGAATCATGGAAAAAGAAAATAAAGTGATTCTTATCATTTTATCAACCGTGGTTTAGTGTAGAGAATAAACTATGGTTTAGGTTTAATGGTTAGGTTAGGTATAAAACAAAAATGGTGGACTTATTCAAAACTTCATGAAACTTCAACTATAATACAAAGCAAGCCACCATTTTCCTTTTTGCCAAAAATGAATTAAAGAAAATAAATAAAACATTTAAAACCCTAACCATTAACCTAAACATGGTTTAAAGTAAACACACACCCAAGTTTGTATGTATCATCAAACATGATACAAACTAGTGCACAAAACTATATCATATATATACAATGTGCACATCAAGTGAGAAAATCCATCTTAAGTAAACCAATACTAGTTAATGTAAAGTAATATATCAAATATATAATTATACATTAAATCATTAAATCAACACTTGATTTAAAGATCCGGTCATAACGCATATGACAACTAATATCCAATGTATCGATTTATCGAATCAATCCTCGATTCGATAACTAGGTTATATCGCATACAACCAATCGATACATTCATCGCGAGAATAGAATACGGTATCACATACACGCATTATTCTCGGTCCCGCACATATCTCATATGCGCTCCTATATCGTTTCGCTTGAGCCAGGAAACCTCTGTGTAGGACTCTAATGACTCGTCAATATGCCGGCAGCAGATGATGAACATATCAAACACCCACAAGCCGTAAGCGGTCTGCTAAACGTAACGGCCACCTGGGTATTGAGCGATCAGAAGATCGACGAGCAAGCCCGCTCACACTCCTGTGAATCCAACCAGTAACACTTACGATACAGTCCGGTCTCGTCGTCTGATATGTCGCATATCTCGCCTAGGGGTGGTAAACGTCAGACCCCAATAGCTCGATAAGTCGTGTCAATATGAGGTCTATAACAGTTCGAGAAACTACTGGTAACACTTACCAGTAAATCTCAGCAACCCTGGCCAGGGATTTCCGGTTATAGCCAATCGATTACAGCGCAACATCAACTCCCTATACCAGGAGAGACGAATCCCCTCCTATCGCTCATTGCCTCCATGTGATTCGGGACTGTACCCAAAAACCACCGTTAGCACACCCTCTTGGACGTGGTAAGGTGGAAATCAAAGCACAGTGGGAATCACACAAGACTCTATGACGATCTCGGGTCAACAGACTACTCTGTACCAGTGTCACCAGAGAACTGCCATCTGACGTAAGGTATAATACCAACTGGGAGTTCTCGGCGAGTCCGTCCAGTGTACCCAGTCTCCACTGAGCACCCGTATATCATCTCTGATGTCAAACACCAATGGATATGGGATCATCCATCGCCCATCTGTATGGGTCGAGAATGTCTACGCTAGTCTACTCTGGTATATCGATGCCCCGTCTCGATACACCTACGACTAGCGACCTTGAAGGATGTGCTTATGGACTACCATGTCCCCACTAGTATGATCCGCATCATAGTCCAGGTAGTCAAGTACACATCCGAAGGGATTTACCAACATGTAACAGAGAGACAATCAGCGTACACGTTAAGGTAAAGATCAACCAGATAGCATACTATCATGTCGAGCAAGAAAGTCCTCCCTATATATGTCCAAGCATCCACTACAATATACATCCTATGTATAGTAATGGCCTCTAGGGCATACATATAACTAACAATCTCCCATTTGCACTAGGGCCATCTGATAGCAGTGGTTGTAGTATCTCTTACTCAACCATCCCATAAAAGTCTCTCTCTGGGAAAAGGCCTTTGTGAGTGGATCCGCCGTGTTGTCCTCTGATTCTACTCTCCTAACCTCGATCTCCTTGGAGATCAACCATCTCCATGATCAGGTGATACTGCCTTAGAATATGTCTGGATCACTGATGGGACGGACGTTCCTTGGCATAAGCCACAACTCCATTGTCACACAATGGGAGGAACTGAGTTCATCTCATGAACAAATATACATCCAGACTGCCTCTTTGGTAGCATCTTAAGTAGCGATGTATCCAGCCTTTATCGTCTAGTATGCCACGGTATCTAGCTTGGAACTCTTCCAACATACTGTCCCTTTACTGAGGGTAAAGACAATGCCTATGACTGACATTCAGTCGTCTTTATCACCCTGGAACCTTTCCAGTGATTCTCCCCAGGATCGATTGATACCATCTCACTACAACTAGTGAGTATCCTAACATCCAATTAGATCTATCTCATAGATCGAAAACTTAGGATTTAGTAGGTATCACTTTGATCCTATATGGAGAATCCTTGTGATAAGCGGAGATTGACCGAGCGTAGAATAGGAAACTCCTTCCCCATCAAGAGTATGTCATCCATGTACTCTACGAGGATCACCACCATACTCCCTACTACCTTTTTGTATATACAAGGTTCATCTACCATTTTGATGAAGTCAAACTTTTTGACTACGACATCAAAACAGACGTTCCAACTCCGCGATGCCTGCTTTATCCTATAAAGCATCTTGTACACGTTTCCGCTGCTCCCACTGTCTACGAAGCCCTCTGGCTGTGTACTTATGGACGCTCTCTTCTAAAACATCATTTTAGAAAAGCTGTCATGACACCCAACCACCAGATATCGTAGTCATGGTATGTAGCCGTGGCAAGTAGGATCTGGATGGACTTAAGCATAGCTCCTTAGAAAAGGTTTCATCATGATCCATACCTGGTCAATGATGCAAACCTTTAACAAGTCTAGTATTGAAAGTCTCAACTTTTCCATGTACACTAAGTAATCTTCTTAAGATATACTTTCTCCTGATGGGGATTTAATCCTTCAGATAAAGCAACCAAAGTCCATACTTTGTTGGTGTATAAGGATTCCATTTCAGATCACTAAGCATCCAGCTATTCTTACAGAGTCCTACTCCTGATGGCCAGCTCAAAACTAGTTGGGTCATCATCTCATTATGCAATCCTCGCTCCCACTGTCATAGAGAAACCGAAGTATCTCTCAGGTGGGTGAGGAACCCTACTAGATCGGCGGAGAGGCTGAGGTTCGTTGGAATCTACTGAATCCTTTGGTTCTACCAAATCATCTGCTGTAGTTTGTATAGCTGGAACCTTTCCAGTTCTACATGACTGACCTTGCCTCGAGCTTGTCCGGATTTTGCTTTTAGACTTAGGCCGGACAACCCCAAATCTTAACTAGATTAAGACATGGGCTCTTCCCATACCATATCTCATATGGAGTGGTAGGCATGTGATCTGATTCGAACCTAATTCAATAGGTATGCAGCTTCTCAAGTGCATCACCCCGAAAAGGAAACAAGTAACTCAGTAGTACTCATCATAGAGTGCACCATATCTAATATGGTGCGATTGCTCCGTCTCGATACACCGTCGTGTTATGGTGTATACGGAGGAGTAATGCTGAGAGAGAATCTCATTCTGCATCAGAATAGTCCAGGAATTCTATGCACAAGTATTCTCCTCCTTGATCTCATCAAAGGACATAATACTCATACCCGTATTGGTTCTCTACTTCTAACTTATATTCTGTGAATATCTCAAAAGGTTCGGACTTGTGTTTCAACAGGAACATATGACTGAAACTTGAGAGATCATGGGAGAATGTAATGAAGTACAAAGAACCAGTCTTGGCATGTGTAGACAGGAGACCTACATACATCAACATGTATCATCCTAAGAGTTCACTAACCCTTTCTCTGTTTCCAGTAAACAGAGCTATGGTCATCGTATCTTTATGACATGACCAGCAAGTTTCACAAGATGTAAATTCAAACTAATTTAAATATGCATCTAAATGTAACTTCAGCCAGTCGGGTCGCATTGATATGACCTAGTCTACAATGCCTCAAGAAGGATTCGTTCATTTCTGAACTCTTCCTCTTGTGTGTGTTCTGTATACTAAGAACTGTAATTTGATTTAGAACATCATTGCTTTTAGATAACGTGCCTGAACCGATCAACTTTTGATATAGGAAATGTTCAAAACATTATCCAACAATACAAAATTTTATCATTTCTTTAATAATAAAGAGACTGATATGATTTTGTATATCAGGTTCGGTATCTAATAACATTCGTTCAGAATCAATGTATTTTGGTAATACAGGGTGACAGTGACCAACAGACTTGGCTGCAACACTTGCCTCGTTTTCTTTCTCATGAAACTTATCACCCGTTCTCTGTTCTCTACCTTTCTGTAGCCCTATGTAACAGATTACATATCTGGGATCCTGATCCGGTATCAAATACCCAGGACGTGGAGGATATAGAGAAACGGTTCTTTGTAATGAACACACCCAAAGGAGATGCATCATATGCACTTTCTTCGTTTGGGCGGCACGGAAAATCTGGTATTCCCCAATTTCCTGCTCTGTCTTATAACAATTATAAGTTGGAGCGGGACCAACGTTCCCCAGCTCAATATAACAAGCGGGTTCGGGCAATACATCCGTATTATTATCTTGATTAAGGCCTGATACGGTCGCTACCTGGAGAGAGAGAAGAAAACACTCAGCGTGCGCCCTTGCAAGAATAGATTGGTTATTATTTTATCTAATCAGGATGGCTCCCACTGTTTTTATCAAATCTTCCTTCAAATCCTAAAAGGAAAGACTAGCCGGGATTAATTACACACTACAAGTTCGCCAATCTTTCAGCCAGGCCAGTGTCGGTACTTTGAGGGAGGTTCCCCGTGCTTTCGCATGGACCTAATTACAGTAAACCTCGTTTTCCCAGAGGCGTAACCCCGTTGACACCTTTCTAGACACCTACTAGATCGGCTAATTGTAATATGTAAAACTCTCCCAGGAGTAACTCTTACTCACAGCGGGTATCGGGATCCAACTATCTCATAGAAGGTATGCAATCTCATTGCAAATTTCAAAACTTGAAATTCCCGATAATTTTGCCCCTAGCGTCCTATGACCTTGACGCAGGCCAACAAACCATAGTGCGCTAGTCAAGTTCAACCCGTCATTTCCTGATTGAATTAAACCCACCCGCACGACCTTTGACGCAGGCCAATAAAGTCGCACGACTACCCTAATCCAATCTGCATCATATGCATAAGCAGATAAATACTAGTTAGCTACCGCACACTACGCCTTGACGCAGGCCAACAAACGTAGCACGATTACTAACTACTACTTATCTGAAATGGCGGAGGACTACGACAGGTTTTTCTGAAAACCTATTGCGTAATGAACTTTATATCGTTGTAGAATCAAATGATTTTAAAATGGAGTGTTTTTTAGGCTTTTCTAGTTTTGCTAAAGGGGTCACTCCCGGTGAAGGGATCGTCGGCCCTTTCCTCGTCGAATGAGGTGCGGGATATATCATATATATCGCTGTGCAAAGCAGAAACTATAAAAGCTATCAAAAGACAAACTGAGTGTGTAGCATCTGCTAGTTTTTGCTATAGGAGTCACTCCCAGTGAAGGGATCTCGGTCCTTTCCTTATCGAATAAGGTGCAGGATATATCATATATACCTCTGTGCAAAGCAAGATCTGTAGCTACCTATTTTATTTTTGAAATTCGATTCAACAACATCTATAGGTTTCTTTTACTTTCATTAATTATATTAATGAAGTCCCATCTTCTAAGTACCTAAACATCAAAGATAAATACGACGTACACTTATGCCATCCGCATTCGCCTTGATGTCCCCTCGTGCACCGTTAGGTTAGGTAACTAACGACAGAGCGGGGCAGGGCTAGCGCGGGTGTAAAACATAAGTAACGTCTATATAATATATCATATATACTATATACAATATCTATCACAGAACATATCACATGATCACATCATAGATATCGCAGCAGAAGAAACATATGAAACATTGGATATACTAGGACGTCCGTGTTTTCAATACGAGCCAGTATAAAACACGGATTCCACGGTCGTGATGAATAGCCAAACCCACACCCCTAGACCCTTACGAGAGCGGCAAGCAACCCTACCAATTCTAGAGTTAGGAGACCCGGACTCGACTCCTCGAGTTGGTCTCCCACTGGACTCCAGAACCCGGTTACTTGTGCCCTCCTCCTTGGGTCTATCCTAGTGCGGAAAAGTAAATAATATACAAAAGGTGACATCTTCCGCAACCTGGAAGTGCCCCAATAAAAGAATATTACATACAAGTTTTTACATGAATGAAAATGAAAAACACTCATCTCACATAAAAACCCCCGGCTATTCAAACACGACGATCCAATATAACATATCCAGCAATACATAACATCACATGTCATCAACGTAAGTAAATATGCGCATCCCAATTGTCGTTGACATATAGCAACGAAACCGGCGATATCATATATTACACTTTCGGTCGCAGAAAAGAAAGTGTAAAAATACAACAGTCGGAATCCGCAACCTCTTTAGACATCGCATGCCTAATCAAATGAATTCCTTAGACATCGCATGCCTAACAATTATAAACCCTGTATTTTAGTCTCATTATCGAAAACTCTTTTCAATATCAAGTCGGGCAATTCAACAAGATTCCCGACATCCTGATCGAATGCTCATCGCAAACTTCAGTAGACGGCTGCACCCGCGATGCCGCCGACGAAGTGCACCAAGGCGGAACACCGCTGCCGCGAGCACCCGAACGGATGCTTTCGGCGACGGGGTTCTCCTACAGTCACATGGTCGGGGCTATGGAGTGAGGCTGTCTGATTTAAAAGATTTCTTGTTGTGTAGTATGAAAAATTGTATAGAAATCACAACCAAAAATATTTGACCGCAATCAACTACGGTGTCGGATGTAGATTGTAAGTGAGTGCGGATCGTCCACAGGGAAAGTGTAATCGTTCGTCTTTGGAATTAGATGAGTCGAAATTTTAAAGAAAACAAAACAAAACAATTCATGATTTATATTTGAAGTTCAAGAATTAGAAAATCTAGATCTAATAACAAGAAAAGATAGAATCAACAATTGATAGTTTGATGATTTTTCCAAACCAAATATCAAGAATCGAAATGAGGCTCGTAGGAATCGATCGGATCAATAGATGTGATGTAATCTTACAATTACGTATTCTTATCCTTCGATGAATTGATACTAGATCGATGATGATCGATCGAGAATTAGGGATTTCTTGTGAAACTAGGGTTTCATCTCATCCCTTGTTCTTTCGTCGATATCATTCACATTCTAGCCTCTAGTAAATTCAAGAAACGATCGTAGATCCCTAATTTCGAGCGATCACAATCAAGAAAGCATCGCAACGAAACTAGGTCATCGATTCTTGAACTTGCTAGGGTTTACAAAACTCGTAGGACTTAAAAATCGTATTAAGATTTGTTACATCATCATTTCTACAATCGTCTCGACTCCTTTACGAGCGGAGTTTTACTCAAACATCACAACAAGAACAACAATTACAAATTGAGATCTAATCATGATGCAAGAATTAAAAGAAAGCAAGATTAAAGAATTTCACCTTTTATTTATATCAACAATTTCATTACATTCGCTCAAGAACTACAAGAGGAAGAACTTGATCGTCGATTTGGCTTCGCTCGGCTCCGTGGGACGCGGATCGGCTTGGATCACTTGCCCGATTGAAGATCGGCTCGGCTCCTAAAAAGTTGAAGGCTTCTTGCTTGATTGGCACTCAAGATCTTGAATTTGGAGTGGAATTAGGGTTAGGGTTTCGCACAAGCCTTGTCACTAGACTTGTGGAAGAAGATGATGAAAGAGGGATTTAGGAATGGGAGATTATTTAACCTAATGATTCATTCCTTTGACCCTAGGTCTAGGTTCCTATTTATAGACATCTAAGCTCTAGATCTAGGATTTCAAATTCTAAGTTTCCCTCCTAAAGTTTGTTGAGGAAATTTGAATTTCCCTCCAAAAGTTAGTTAGAGGAGAAGCTTCTAGATGTGATTAGTTAGGAGGGGGCTTCTAGAAGAGATTAGTTAGGAGCTTAATTGAGATTAGCCTTGCTTAATCTTCTTTGCTGATCTGGCAGTAGCTTCGAGGTCTTTCTGGAATTTTAAGTATCAGAAAGGAATGTGGGCCCTGGGAGAAGAATTATGCACTAGAAATGAAGCGATGATGTGGCATAGGCGCGGCGGATCCGCGGCTCAAGCAGGCTACCACCGCGGATCCGCGGCTCTTTATGAGCCTTGGGGATTGGGCTTTATGGTACAAGCTTAGGCTGATTCTTGGGCCTTTATTTTGAATTTAATATCTCCTTCTGAAATGCTACCAGATCTGATTTCATTGAGTTGGCGTAATTTTGATCAGCTCTTTGGTTTTTCTTCCGTATTTTCCTGCACAGACTCAAGACAAGTGTTGCGCAAATACAGAAATGATGTGATGCCATGAAATGCGGTCAATTTCCCTAGAAATGCCGATTTTAAGGTCTAATACATGTAATCTGATAATCTGTGATAGATTTGCTAATATGTGAAATATGAATACCGAACACTTCTAAATGAGTGCAAATGTTAGGGAAATTGCCGTGTTAAAAATACATTATTTTCGACTGATCAAATACCCCCAAACTTAATTTCGATCGTCTCGAGCGAATGTTTTATTAAAAAGAGAAGGAGAAAATAAAGAAAGAGAAAAACTAACTAGCACACTTTCGTAGGCAACACGATTGCACTGAGCACGTGCAACAAGCCTTTAAATCTCTAGGTGTCCCTAGTAGGAGGAGTGTTGTCTCCTGAGGGTTTTCAGCGGATTGCACCCACAAAATCCAATAATAAAAAAAAGATCATGAATATTACATTTAAAGAAAAGAATTGTAAAAGAAAAGCCTTGAAAATTAGGGTTTCCAACTAAGCTAGCTTTTCGGTTGTCATGAGCCCTATCTTAATGGTCATGAAAATATGTTAGAAATCACGTACTCCCTCAATAAAACATCGTCTTATTTTTCATTCCTATCTTTCTTCCAAACATCGATCATATCACCCTGCGTGTGTGTAAAGGACATCCCTACACCCGGAGAATTCAATTCAAGCTATCATACTCTTGCCCATCAGCCTCAGTACTTTTTAATTAATGAATATTTAGATGAAATTGCTCACACACTTTCATGCGACCGTTAATACTTCTTGAGGTACTAACCGACCGATTACTCCTGTGCTTGCTTACTTGGTGTATTTTCCTCGTCTTGCACCACCTCAGGCATAGCAGTGACTCCCAGACCAGTTGGCCTTAGGGCACTAGGTGAAGAGGCACCCTCGCTATATATTTTTTATTGCCCTCGGTGATAACAAAACCAGTGTCCATTTTTCTCACCACTTTATATTTTCTTTATTCACTTTTTTTTTCTTTTTATTTCCTTCATACATCGGCTTTAAGACAAGAGCATTTCAAGGTATCCTCTATTATCCCAGGTTTCAAGACGTGTGTAAGTGCGAATAGCAGGGTATCAACGTTCAAAATGTTTGGCTTCCAGAATAGAAACTATTTTTCAAACTTATTTTTATCCTCAGATTAGTGACGTCTTCCATTTTACTAACCCTTGGGACAACGGCTCATAACTACTTATTACTAGTTCGTATAAGAAAACTTCTAATTTTCTTGGTTTTCTTAAATTTTTCGAATCTCATAGATGTAATTTTTCACTATCTAAACTTTTATTATCTTATTTATGTACAAAAAATGTTTTTATCTTTTTGAAATTTTTTAAATTTTTATAGGTTTTCGAAAAAATGTTTTGTGCTTATGCAAAGTATGATGCAAATGATGCGCAAATAAGCACAAACCTCCCCCAAACTTGTTTTCAACAGTGTCCTCACTGTTGCCATCTGCTAAATCTCGAAAAACCTGTAAGCTTGGGAGGAATTTATTAGTGGGGGCAAAATATTTAAGTGAAGAACCTCCCCCAAACTTAATTTTTGGCTCAAAATTTTGTAAAATTTTCTTTTTAGGAGCCAGAAAAACATACCCCCCCAAACTTAAGCAATGTTAATCTTTGAAAATCATATGAGGGGGTCAAAAATCATTGATCGATGCCAAGCTTTGCAAAGACCAAATGTCAACACCAACCATTCAAAAATTTTATCAATGCAGTGCTCTGGTTGGTGGAAGAAGAAATGGGGAAAGGATAAGTGGTGGAATAGAAAGTGTGTGTGTCTCATTTTGGAGAGACGATGCAGTGAATGTGATGGATTACTCGCATTCATTTTACAATTCAGAAGAAGGGGTGGAGGTTCAATTTCAGTGATTGGGAGATGATTCATCTCAATACCCGTGTCATTCAAAAATGCGAGTTCATCAGCGAAGATCTCCTCAAAAGTTCCATCTATACCCCGATGAATAATGTCATCACAAAGTGTGGGGTGATCTTCAGACTCTAACAGTTCATAATCAGTGTCAATTGTTGACCCGGACATCTCGGTGGAAGAGTCCGTATGTGTATGATACATAGTTGGGTCAAACAACAACGTATGAAAAGAGTCAAGATCAGTATAAAGAGGATCATCAAATTCGCTGCTGTCGACATCCATTAAGTCGACAGAACAGACCTGAGCAGTAGGTTCGGAGGGTACACTTCCCAACTTGTAAATGTTTAGTTCTATTGACCTATTCCCGAAAGATAGGGTCATAGAACCGTTACGACAGTTGATAATAGCATTGGAAGTGGCCAAAAAGGGGCGACCTAAAATCACCGGAATTTGATTCCTTGGGTTCGCTACAGGCTGTGTATCAATTACAATAAAATCTACCGGGAATATAAATTCTCCGATTTTTTTTAACACATCCTCCAGTTCACCCCTAGGTTTGGTGATTGATCGGTCAGCCATCTGGAGAGTTATGCTCGAAGGCTTTAACACTCCGATACCTAGTTGCTCGTATACCGAGTAAGGAAGTAAGTTAACACTAGCGCCAAGGTCAAGTAACACACGGTTGATGTATTTCTCCCCAATAGAAATGGAAATAGTAGGACAACTAGGGTCCTTACGTTTCCGTGGTAATTGTTGGGGAAAAGCCGTGTCTACAGTACTTGACATGAAGATTTTTTTAGGCACTTGAGTCTTCCTCTTCCTAGTGCACAAGTTCTTAAGGGTTTTTTCATAGGACGGAACTTGTTTAATAGTATCTAGGAGAGGGATGTTGATGTTAACTTCCTTAAACATGTTCATAATTTTCTCCATATGTGGACTCGGTGTGTTAGCCCTTAACCGATTCGGATAAGGTGCTTTAGCAATAAGCGCTGGGTCCATCATAGGAGAAGGAAGTGGGGGTAGACATGATCCCAAAAGAGGAGTGGGGATCGTCTGTGGAGAACTAGAAGAGATGGGCTGAGGTGGCGAGCCTTTTGGAAAACGAAGAATAGGCTCGGAAGAAGGTGGTGGGGTAGAAGAACTGGGGTCAGAATTAGAAGTGTGTGTGTAAGGAAAGGTCTCAGCCGGGGTGTTATTGATAGTATCATCAAACTCTTCCCCAACGTGAGTGTCAAGCACTCTTCCAGATCTCAACGTGATTGCATCTACATGATGTGAATAGCCAGGATTGGGTAAAGGTTGAGCTGGAAGTTTCCCTTTCTCTCTTGCACTCATTTCAGCTTTTAAACGTGCAATTTCTTCTTCCATTGATTTAATACTCTCGCTTTGGGACGCAGAGTTTTTCTTTATATAATCAACAGAAGTTTTTATTTCAGCTGATACTTGCATGAGATTTGTTAAGACCAAATTCATGCATTGTGCAAATGAATAGGATTCATCCGTCCCGGTCAACTGCAAAGGACTAGATGGTGCAGGTGTGTTGACCGGATTTTGAAAGTTTTGTGATTGAAAGGGGTGCTGACTCAATTGAAGTGGTGGCTGCTGTTGTGGTGGAGGGACCCTTTGGAAATTGTGTTGGGTTGGAACCGTGTTTTGAGATTGTGATTGGTTCCAAGCAAAGTTCGGGTGATTCCTCCAACCCTGATCATATGTGGAGGAAGATGGATCATTTCTAGGTCTTTGAAATGCGGCATTGGTATGCTCATGATCTTGAAACGGACATTCTTCCGTCAAGTGAGACGGATCAGAACAGCAGCCATATACAGTTTTGGAGAGTGATATTTGACTTAGGGCGGCTAAAAATTTGTTTTCCATAGTTTCAAGTTTCTTTTGCATAGCCGAAATGTCAGCTCTAACTCCTATGGAAATATCATTGCCTTCCCTAGACGATTGACTCACACCCTCCCACTGTAAAGATTTTTCAGCGAAATTTTCTAGGAATTCCCAGGCTTCCCCATCATCTTTAGTCATGAAGTTGCCTTGACACATGGATTCAAGGTTCTGTCTTGTGTAAGGAGTAATGCCCTCATAAATGATTCGGCATAATTCCCATTTCGGGATGCCGTGATGTGGACATTGGACTAACAGATCCTTGAAACGTTCAAGACATTTTGAAAATGTTTCATTTGGAAGCTGGGTGAATTGATAGATTTCGCTGCGGACTCGAGCTGTCTTATGATGTGGGTAGAATTTCTTAAGGAATGCTTTGACGAATTCGTCCCAATTTGAAATGGAATGTGCGGTAGTGTTATATAGCCACTTCTCGGCTAAATCGCACAAAGTGAATGGGAGAAGACGTAGACGGAAAGCATCCACAGAAAGCTGTGAAGTACCCATCATTGCGCATACATTTTCAAATTTCGTGATAAACACGTATGCGTCTTCAGACTCGAGACCGTGGAATTTTGGTAGAAGGTTGATGAATTGGGGTTTAATCTGAAAATTTTCCCCGTTGGCTGGTGGAATGGATAGACAGGTGGAAAGTGGGCCTCGTGTAGGATAGCACCTCTCTTGGAGAGAGATGCGAGGTGGATTCTGCGCACCAACGGACGGCGGCAGGGTAGTGGAAAAGAAGTTCGATGGAGTCGGATCCATCGGAGTGGGTGTGGTGGTGGGTAAAGAAAAGGTAAATGTAGAAATACCGACTTTCGGGTCGATCGGGGGACGCGGACTAAACAGGCACTAGAATCCCGTTGTCCAGCCTATCGTGCACTAAAAAGGGTTAGTACAAGTGGCAGCGTGAATTTATAATTAGGGGAAATGATGTATGCGGTGTTTGCTTAGAAAAATGATACGGACTTTGAAAATATGATGCAACACAACAAATGCAACACACAAACCCTAGAATCTAGTGGTCACCTAGGTTCGGCTCTAGACCGCTCCTAACTGCCAAAAGACAAGTCGCAGGATAGAATCCTCCACTGCCTCTTTGTCCCCCTGTGGCTGGATAAGTGCCAAGTAAGTGGGAAGGTACTCCACTACGTAAGTAGTGGGCCTAATTAAAAACCACTAGCCTTAGACACACTCGCCTTAGACACCACAAGAAAACGCGGATAAGCAATGAATTACCCACGGCCTTCTCTTGTCCTAATTGAGCGCGACGGTCCTTAGAGTCATCTCTAGATTTCTTTTAATTAATGAGGGTAAATGCGGATGCAAGTTTTGCGATTTTTGGGGCTTAGGAAGGGTAATGAACTCCCCACCTAATCTGGATTTGGTCGTGCCCCTTAATTTCCGTATTAATTATGCAAACAACCAAGAATCAAAACACGCACAAATTTTAATTTGCTTTTTGCGGCGCAGCGATTATTTGCAAAGAAATCTGCAAAAATTGTTAATTGAAGCAGATGAGGGAAGAGATAAGAAAGAGTAGAAGTATACCTGAAATTTTGGTACAGAGAAGACCCTAACCCACCGCGGATACGCCGCGTAAGCTGCCTATTGCCGCGGAAACGCGGTCACTTGAAGGGATCGCTGCAAATTTTTTTTTAGGTAAATGCTTCTGTTACTCCCCTTAGCTCTCTGGAATGCTCAGAAAATTTTTATCCAAGCTCCAATGATTCCAGAATTCCTCGCAATAAAATCACAACACACATATTAGAGTTTGTGCGAGTTTAGATCACAAAATTTAAATGGAATAAAATTTTCAACTCAAATTTCAAAATACGAACAATTAGCGCACTATCCCCGGCAACGGCGCCATTTGATTTAAAAGATTTCTTGTTGTGTAGTATGAAAAATTGTATAGAAATCACAACCAAAAATATTTGACCGCAATTAACTACGGTGTCGGATGTAGATTGTAAGTGAGTGCGGATCGTCCACAGGGAAAGTGTAATCGTTCGTCTTTGGAATTAGATGAGTCGAAATTTTAAAGAAAACAAAACAAAACAATTCATGATTTATATTTGAAGTTCAAGAATTAGAAAATCTAGATCTAATAACAAGAAAAGATAGATGTGAAAAGATAGAAAATCAAGAATTGATAGTTTGATGATTTTTCCAAACCAAATATCAAGAATCGAAATGAGGCTCGTAGGAATCGATCGGATCAATAGATGTGATGTAATCTTACAATTACGTATTCTTATCCTTCGATAAATTGATACTAGATCGATGATGATCGATCGAGAATTAGGGATTTCTTGTGAAACTAGGGTTTCATCTCATCCCTTGTTCTTTCGTCGATATCATTCACATTCTAGCCTCTAGTAAATTCAAGAAACGATCGTAGATCCCTAATTTCGAGCGATCACAATCAAGAAAGCATCGCAACGAAACTAGGTCATCGATTCTTGAACTTGCTAGGGTTTACAAAACTCGTAGGACTTAAAAATCGTATTAAGATTTGTTACATCATCATTTCTACAATCGTCTCGACTCCTTTACGAGCGGAGTTTTACTCAAACATCACAACAAGAACAACAATTACAAATTGAGATCTAATCATGATGCAAGAATTAAAAGAAAGCAAGATTAAAGAATTTCACCTTTTATTTATATCAACAATTTCATTACATTCGCTCAAGAACTACAAGAGGAAGAACTTGATCGTTGATTTGGCTTCGCTCGGCTCCGTGGGACGCGGATCGGCTTGGATCACTTGCCCGATTGAAGATCGGCTCGGCTCCTAAAAGGTTGAAGGCTTCTTGCTTGATTGGCACTCAAGATCTTGAATTTGGAGTGGAATTAGGGTTAGGGTTTCGCACAAGCCTTGTCACTAGACTTGTGGAAGAAGATGATGAAAGAGGGATTTAGGAATGGGAGATTATTTAACCTAATGATTCATTCCTTTGACCCTAGGTCTAGGTTCCTATTTATAGACATCTAAACCCTAGATCTAGGATTTCAAATTCTAAGTTTCCCTCCTAAAGTTTGTTGAGGAAATTTGAATTTCCCTCCAAAAGTTAGTTAGAGGAGAAGCTTCTTGATATGATTAGTTAGGAGGGGGCTTCTAGAAGAGTTTAGTTAGGAGCTTAATTGAGATTAGCCTAGCTTAATTGAGATTAGCTTCTTTGCTGATCTGGCAGTAGCTTCGAGGTCTTTCTGGAATTTTAAGTATCAGAAAGGAATGTGGGCCCTGGGAGAAGAATTATGCACTAGAAATGAAGCGATGATGTGGCATAGGCGCGGCGGATCCGCGGCTCAAGCAGGCTACCGCCGCGGATCCGCGGCTCTTTATAAGCCTTGGGGATTGGGCTTTATGGTACAAGCTTGGGCTGATTCTTGGGCCTTTATTTTGAATTTAATATCTCCTTCTGAAATGCTACCAGATCTGATTTCATTGAGTTGGCGTAATTTTGATCAGCTCTTTGGTTTTTCTTCCGTATTTTCCTGCACAGACTCAAGACAAGTGTTGCGCAAATACAGAAATGATGCGATGCCATGAAATGCGGTCAATTTCCCTAGAAATGCTAGTTTTAAGGTCTAATACATGTAATCTGATAATCTGTGATAGATTTGCTAATATGTGAAATATGAATACCGAACACTTCTAAATGAGTGCAAATGTTAGGGAAATTGCCGTGTTAAAAATACATTATTTTCGACTGATCACTGTCTATTAAGTTTACCCGGCGAGTATCCGCGTACGCTACGTAATTGCGACGGACTTTTGATCGCATCAAAATTCCGTGGCAACCGATCAAGTGAGACTAAACAGCAATGTTTATAACATTCAAATCAGTTATCTCATAACTTCTTGTGGATTCCAAGTGTTGTATCACATTCCAGATAAATAGAAAATGTTAAACTTTCTGATCGAACAATCAAACACCCAAGTTTTCCCGAAACAGCTCAACACGTGAAATAAGTTTAAAAACATTCACTTCATGCCTCATTACCAACGGTCCAGCCGTAGAAGGGTCAAGCCAACGCCTCACATGTGGCACGCCGTACTGCCCCAAACCCTAAGGTTCAAAAGGCAGTTCAAGACGGTCACATAATCGAGTTAAGCTTTGTTGTCTTCTAGAGGTTCCATCGCGTTACATGCACTACTTAGAACGTTCTTAAACTACGGAAAGATCCAACACTTGGAAATTTCCCGACAGGGCAAAAACTGGGTATTTATATCCGGTCGAACTTTTTAAACTTAATAAAATTATCCGGAAAACCCAACGAAATTAAAAATTCCGATTGAAACAACGACTACAAAATAAACCCCAAAATACTCAACTCTTGAGTGAATGTTAAAAATGCCCAGAAAATAGAAATAACAGAGATATGAATTACTGTGAAAAAATCTGTCGCTAATTCCATTACACTGCCGCGGAACCGCCGCCAAAGGTGGGTTATTGCCGCGGTTCCGCGGCCATATAGAGGACTTAGGGGCTCGTTTTTCATGGTAATTCTTAGAAAACCCTGCTGAATTTTTTAAGCATTTTTAATTTGAAAAAATCCCAGATTTTAAAAAATGTACAGAGAGGGTTTTATTTTGTCGATTCCGGGTTTGATCGGGGTTTTAACTTCGTTAGCACATCGCCTAATGCTCTAGCTAGGCTCTGATACCACTGTAGGGTTCCTAGGCACACTAATGAGGTCTCACAAGGCATCAACCATGCCAAATTCAATTTTTTCATGTGCCTACAAACCCTAATACGGATCGTTGACTAGAGATTAGGCGAAACAAAATGCTACTAAACTACTTTAGTGCTAAGTGAACGGAAATACAACCTTTGTAGATCCGGTCCTCCACCTCCATAGCTCTGCGTTGATGTCCCTCCGCTGCGATCATTGGATCCCGGACTCTAGTAATGGTTTCGTCGAAGAAATGATCGGGCTAGGTCGTCGACTTTGATGCCGAAGATGATCTACGTCGAGGCAACACAAGATCAAGCTCCAACTGCACCAAGCCATGAAACTTGTGAAGAAAACACCCTATACTACTTGGCAAGTGGTAGAGGATGAAGAAATAGGAAGTGGGTTCACTTTAGAATTGGATTTCTCACTCTTTATCTCAAGTTACCATTGAAGCTAGCAAGCTTCTTTCTTCTTGAAGAAGAAGAAGAAGAAGAAGAAGAAAAAGAATATGATAAGAATCATGGAAAAAGAAAATAAAGTGATTCTTATCATTTTAGCAACCATGGTTTAGTGTAGAGAATGAACAATGTGTTAGTGTATATGCCCTAGAGGCCATTACTGTATCATACTAGTTTGTATAT
This sequence comes from Agapanthus africanus, assembly GCA_030015575.1. Taxonomy (NCBI): domain Eukaryota; kingdom Viridiplantae; phylum Streptophyta; class Magnoliopsida; order Asparagales; family Amaryllidaceae; genus Agapanthus; species Agapanthus africanus. Next base: position 649,562,535 of record CM057341.1, on the reverse strand, counting down.
TACTTAATGGAAGCTTGGGATATTCACAGTTGTATAGACAATCTTGCTCAATATAGTAGTATGCTACTTGGTTTGTTTCTACTTCAATGTGTACATGTGTTTATTTTAGTATATCACTTATACACATTAGTGGAGCCCTTAGGATCTTTGCTTGATTACCAGCGTTGTGATGGCAGTCACACTAGTGGGGGCTGGGTAATCTATAAGCACATCCTTATGCAGGTCCCTAGTCGCAGAACTATCGAGAGAGGGCATCGATATTCCGGAGTAGATTAGCGTATGCGCTTCTCATCCCAGTGTGGGAGGTGGTCTGTCCCACAGCCATCAGTACGTCGTACTGGAGATAGTATGCAGGTGCTCGTTGGGTTACGAGTACACTGGACAGGACTCGTCGGGAACTATAGGTTGGTACTATACCTATCGTCAGTTATCAGTTCCCAGGTGACATGAGTACAGCTTAGTCCGCTGACTTGACACTGCCACTTCGCCTCGAGTGTGTTCCCACTGTACTTAGATTACTACCCTATCACGGCTCAAAGGAGTCGTGCAAACAGGTGGTAGTTGGGTGCAGTCCCGAAGCACTTGGAGGCAGTGACGGTTAGACAGAATTCCTCTCTCCCGGTATTGGGGGTTGACATCGCGCTGTGTCTAGGAGAGCCATTACACGAGTAGTCCCTGGCCAGGGCAAGCGAGATATACTGGTAGGTTTCCAGTGTTATCTCAGGGTGTTTTGGGCTTCACTCCGACACGATTTGTACCGCTATTAGGGGACTGACGTATACCGCCCCTAGGCCTGCCATGCGATGTATCATACGAACAGACCGGACTGTACGGAGAATGTCACATTCAGACTCGGTAGGAGTTCAGATGGGGTTCACCTCGTCAGTCTTCTTATCGGCATCTACCTGGGGACCGTTACGCATAGCTAGTGCCGCTTGCGGTCTGTGGTTAAACCCACTGCCAGCGTAGTGTCGAGTCTTTAGAGTCCCACATAGAGGGTTATTCGCCTTTGGGCAAAACAGAGTAGAGGTCGCATGGTTTTGCGACAAGGTTCGTTCTCATCCGTGCACTTGTGCACGTTTGGAGTCCGGACGGATAGTACTGGCGGGCTCTGGTTTGAGCCAGATACTAGTATTTGTTTTGGAGTTAGTTTTATCTCATAGTATTCATGTTCCTCGGGACAAGAATGAGGGTTTGTATGCACAATTGATTGAGGCGGAGGAAGAGTTTTTCATTAGGGTTTCGGAACGGGTGTGTATGCACCATTGATAGTCGTCTTTTTCCAAACCCTAATGAATTTGTGATATATCAATTAATAATATTAATTAAAATGAAATTGTGTCATGTTTTGGTTTGTTGACTTGTTGACCAAGGTTGACTTGTTGACCATGGTTGAAACTTGGACTATCATCATTACACATCCAACGTACCCCTTGATTATAGCAAAACCTTTTTTTTGGTAATGATAATAGTCTTGTCATGTCTCATCAAACTTCCCATCAACTTTTTCATTTTATATTAATTTTATTCATTTGGTATTGTTATGGTTGTAAAGAGGAGGATTCATTCTATCATAACAACTCTCTCTCCTCTCTTCTTCTTCCTCCTCCTCTAGTTCAAGGAGATCCATTCTCATGTGTTGAGAAACCTCTCCTTGAGATAAAACACTCCAAACCACTCTCTACTCACTCTAGGGTTGAAGGTCTAGCAAGCCAAAGACCTTAGTTCTCTCCAAGTTCGAGAAAGGAGCCCAAGGTTGAACCCTCGGGTGGATCCATCTTTGACGGAAGAAGGCGACGAGGAAAGCACCATCCAACCACTACAAAGAGTTGAAGAAGAAGGAGTTCAAGTGAGGTATAACCCCTAACCGAGTAGACAAATCTCTTGTTAGGTTGCTAGTGTGTAGTTTAGCAAAGATCCGTTTCGGTAGTCCATGTTACCTAAGTCTTAAAAATCGTTTTTCACCATTTCCGCAAGCCCGAAAGAACCGGGAGAGGTAACGTGGACTTACAGTGGTATCAGAGCCTAACTAAACACACCCTAGCATGTTAGCAAAATATTTAGAATATCGACCGAAAGAAAAAACCGCAAAACACCCCGGAAAACCGTAGTTGCTGTCGATTTTTTTTCTGCTCTAAAAGTAAAAAATCATGTCTTAAAAATCGTCTCAGGCTTTTCTATAAACATGCAAGAAAAATGATCGCACGAGCCGACCAAGTCGCCGCGGTTCCACGGCAGAAGCTTGCTTCTGCCGCGGATCCGCGGCCGACTTGACTCGGCCGTGGATCGTTTCTCCTGCAGTTTGTTATTGAGGGTGTTTTGGGATTTTTGGGATGGTTTGTTTCTGCCCAGATTTTTCCAGAGAACAAGTTTGTTTTTGGGGTGGCTACAAATCTGTGTTTTTGTCGATTTTCTGTAGACTTTGGCTAATGGTTATATCTGCAATGTTTTATATGTATTGAACGTCTACTAATCGTTATACGTCAATTAGTGGGGGTTATACATATCTGTGATCTGTGATGTTCATGGTTTGTGTATATGAATTTGTTGGATTGTCGCGGATGAATAGCCGGGGGATTGTGAGATGAGAGTTTTTGTTTATCTTTCAATTCTTGTAATATGTAAATTGATGTAATATTATTTGTATGGCCGCACAACCGGATCGGGGTTGTAGCCGTCATTGTATAATTCTTTTTACTGTTTTTGCTCCTAGGATAGACCCATGGAGGGGGTGCACAAACTACCGGGTATCTCGAAGTGCCGAGTGGCCTACTCACGGTGTTGAGGGAGGTTGCTCCACTTTGGGTACTGGACGGGTAGTTTGCCGCACCCGTAGGGGTCTTGGGTGGGGTATTGGCTATTCACCGCGACCGTGTAATCCGCTTTTCGTTGCAGGCTCGAACGGATTGCGGATTCCTAGTATATCCAATGTATTCATCTGTGATCTGAAATGGCTATCATTGCAATGTATATCTATATATGATATTATTTAGACGTTGCTTATGTTTTACAGCCACGCTAGCCCAGCCCCCGCTCTGTCGTTAGTTAAGTAACCTAACGGGTAATGACGGGGCCCAGTGGCGAATGCGAATGGCATAAGCGTACGTCATATTTTGGTTGTTTTCTGCAATGGTAGGAATAAATGATGGGACGCATTAAAAGAACTAATGCAAGAATAACACGCATTAAAAGAACTAATGCAAGAAAATAAACCAAGTAAAAGTCGTTGGAACACTTTCGAAAAACCACTCGGTTCTTTTCAAAACCAACTTTTAAAATGCGGGGCTTGAGACAGTTTTTTTAAAAAGCTATCTCGTTCCATCGATTATATCAAGTTCACTACGTTCACGGTTTCGCCAAAACCATTCGTAGCCCTCCGTCGTTTCACATGAATAGTCAAATAGTATTCAAGTTATGTTTGTTGGCCAAAGTCAAGGCATAGTGATTGGTAGCTATTGGGTATTCATGTGCAGCATAGATAGATGCGTTTATTTGGAACAGTCGTACTGCCTTGTTGGCCAAGGTCAAGGGTAGGTATGGGTGGATTCAAATTAACCTGGAGAACGACGGGTAGAACTTGACATGTGACTTATGATTTGTTGGCCAAAGTCAAGGTCATAAGAGCATGGGGCAAAAATCCACATCGGGAGTTTCAAAAGAACTGAAACTTGCTAGTGTTGCATACCATTTGGAGTGTAATGATTCTGGTAGGATTGCTTCAGTTTCGTCACGCGATGATATTTGGATCCCGATCCTACTATGAGTATATGCTACTCCTCGGGAAATTTTTCACTAAACGATCAATGCTATAAACCTAGTAGGTGTCTAGAAAGGTGTTAGAGGGGCTACGCCCCCAGGGAAAAGAGGTTCTTAAATTAAGGAACTTCGCGAAAGCGTTGGAAAACCTCCCTCGAAGTACCGACACTAGCCTGGCTGAACGGTTAAGCAAGTATTGTGCGGTGAGATTGATCCCGACTAATTCTTCCTTTATGGTTTGAGAAGGGATTCGAGAAACAGTGGGAGCCATCCTGTTTAGACAAACTAAAAACCATTCTAAACTTGCAAGAGCATCGTGCTGAGTGTTCCTTCTCTCTCTCCTAATTGCAGCGACCAATCGAAATGACTGGACTTAAGTTATTTCTAGATAAAAACATACTGACAGGGCCAAACTATAAAGATTGGCTCAGGAATGTCAAAATGGCAATCACTTACGACAAGCTGGGGTATCTTCTTACCACCAAAGCTCCCCCTGTCCCAGGTCCCACCTCCAGCGTCGCGGATAAGGAAATCCGTAAGACTTGGGAGATTGATTGCGCGAAGGCCAAGTGCCTCGTGCTTGCCTCTATGGACAACGAACATCAGAGGAGGAACGAGAATATGGACCTGGAATCCATATTTCTTCATACAAAAGAACTGTATGGAGAGCAGTCTCGTATCACAAGATACGAAGTGTCGAAGAAGTTATTTTCGGCAAGATTGGCCTTCGGATCATCGGTAGCGGAACACGTGCTTAAGATGATTGGCTACATTGAGGATCTCGTGGACCTTGGGACCACGTTGGAGATGTAGGGTTCCTAGGCACACTATAGAGCTCTCACAAGGCATCAACCATGCCAATTTCAAATTTTATGGGTGCCGAGAATCCCTAATACGGATCGTCGACTAGAATTCTAGGCGAAATACGAATCTAGTTAACAACTTAACTAAAGATAAGAAACTACAACCTTTGTAGATCCGGATATCCACTTCCTTAGCTCCACGTAGACGTCCTCTCGCTGTCCATCTCGAATCCCGAACTCAAGCATCGGCTTCATCGGAGAAATGGGCGGGCAAGGTCGTCGGCTTCGTGCCGAAGATGATCTACGTCGAGGTTTCACAAGATCTAGCTCCGACTTCACCAAGTTGTGAAACTTTTGAAGAAAACACCCAAAACAACTTGGCAAGAGGTAGAGGGTGAAGAAATAGGAGGTGGGTTCACTTTAGAATTGGATTTCTCACACTTTTGCTCAAGATGCCATTGTTGAAGACAAGGTTTTTCATGAAGAAGAAGAAGGAAAAGCTTAAGAATATGATAAGTTTCTTATTTTAAAATGAAACCAATATGAATACTTATCATATACAAACCATGGTCAATTGTAGAGATTAAACTAAGGTTAGTTGGAATGGTTAGGGTTAAGGATGAGATAAGAATGGTGGACTTTGTCAAAGCTTCAAGAAGCTTCAACATAGAAACAAAATAAGCCACCATTCTTAATAATATCCAAAATGAATAAATAAATAAATAACTAAGTAAATAATCAAAACCCTAACCATTCATATAACCATGGTTTAATCTTTACATAAACCCAAGTGAGCAAGTATCATCAAACATGATACAAACAAGTGCACAAAAAATATATCACATATACAATGTGCATCAAGTGAGAAAATCCTTTTAAAATGAACCAATACTAGTTAATGCAAAGCAATATATCAAATATATAATTATACTAAATCATTAAATCAACACTTGATTTAACGATCCGGTCATATCGCATATAACCGACTAGTATCCTATGTATCGGCTTATCGAATCAATCCTTGATTCGATATCTAGGTTATATCGCATATAACCAATCGATACATTCATCGCGAGAATGAAATACGGTATCACATACACGCATTATTCTCGCTCCCGCACATATCTCATATGCGCTCCTATTTCGTTTCGCTTGAGCCAGGAAATCTCTGTGTAGGACTCTAAAGACTCGTCAATACGCCGGTAGCAGATGATGATCATATCAAGCACCCACAAGCCGTAAGCGGTCTGCTAAACGTAACGGCCACCCGGGTATTGAGCGATCAGAAGATCGACGAGCAAGCCCGCTCACACTCCTGTGAATCCAACCAGTAACACTTACCGTGCAGTCCAGTCTGTTCGTCTCATATGTCGCATATCAAGTCTAGGGGTGGTATACGTCAGACCCCAATAACCGACAAGTCGTGCCGATGTGAGGCTCATAACGGGTCGAGAAACTACTGGTAACACTTACCAGCAAATCTCTGATCAGCCCTGGCCAGGGACTTCCCTGTTACAACCAATCGAGCACAGCGCAACATCAACCCCCAATACCGGGAGAGACGAAACCCCTCCTATCGCTCATTGCCTCCATGTGACTCAGGACTGCACCCAAAGACCACCATTTTGCACGCCCTCATAGACGTGGTAAGGTGGAGATCAAAGCACAGTGGGAATCACACAAGACTCTATGACGATCTCGGGTCTACAGACTAACCTGCACAAGTGTCACCTGAGAACTGCCATCTGACGTGAGGTATAATACCATCTGGGAGTTCTTGGCGAGTCCATCCAGTGTACCCAGTCTCCACTGAGCACCCGTATACCATCTCTGATGTCAAACACCAATGGATATGGGATCATCCATCGCCCATCTCATGGGTCGAGAAGCATATACGCTAGTCTACACTGGTATATCGATGCCCCGTCTCGATACACCTACGACTAGGGACCTTGAAGGATGTACCTATGGACTACCATGTCCCCACTAGTATAATCTGTATCATAGTCCAGGTAGTCAAGCACACATCCTTTGGGCTTTACCAACATGTAACTATAAGACAGTATAAAGAGACAAGTGTACATGTTAAGATAAAGAGTAACCAGATAGCATACTATCATATCGAGCAAGAAAGTCATCTCTATATATGTCCAAGCATCCAATATAATATACATCATCTGTACAATACTGGCCTCTAGGGCATACATACAACTAACAATCTCCCACTTGCACTAGGGCCAGCTGTTGTAGTATCGCATACCGAGCATCCCGAAGAGTCTCTCAAACTGTATTTGGGGAATGACCTTCGTGAGTGGATCCGCCGTGTTGTTCTTCGTGTCAACCCTCCTGACCTCGATCTCCCGGCGATCAACTATCTCCCGGATCAGGTGATACCGCCTCAGAATATGCCTGGATCGCTGATGGGACCTAGGTTCCTTAGCCAAAGCCACCGCTCCATTGTTATCGCAATACAAAGGTATTGGATGCTTGATGGATGGAACCACTCCATGTTCAGTAATGAACTTCTTGATCCAGACAGCCTCTTTGGCAGCATCGTTGGCAGCGATGTATTCAGCCTCCATCGTCGAGTCTGCCACGGTTTCCTGCTTGGAACTCTTCCAGCTAACCGCCCCTCCGTAAAGGATAAAGACAAAGCCCGACTGCGACTTAGAGTCGTCCTTATCACTCTGGAAGCTCGAATCGGTAAAGGACTCCACTTGGAGTTCTCCGTTACCATACACCAAGAGCATCTCTTTAGTCCTTCGTAAGTACTTGAGAATGCTCTTCACAGCTGTCCAGTGACTCTCTTCAGGATCAGCTTGATACCTGCTCACTATACTTAGTGAGTATGCAACATCGGGTCTGGTACATAGCATCGCATACATGATAGAGCCTACAGCTGAAGCATAGGGTATCCCTTGCATGCGAGCTCTCTCCAAATCAGTCTTGGGAGACATCTCTTTGGAGAGAGTGACTCCAGAGATCGTGGGCAAGTTCCCACGCTTGGATTCTTCCATACTAAACCTTTTTAGTATGGTGTCAATATACCTGGATTGGGACAATCCCAATATCCGTTTGGATCTATCTCTATAGATCCTAATTCCCAATATGCAGGAGGCATCACCAAGATCTTTCATTGAGAATCTTTGTGATAAGAAGAGCTTGACCGATTGCAGCATAGGAATATCATTTCCTATCAAGAGTATGTCGTCCACGTACAATACGAGGAAGACAACCTTACTCTCTGCTACCTTCTTGTAGATACAAGGTTCATCTGGGTTTTTGACAAAATCAAACTCTTTGATAACGACGTCAAAGCAGATGTTCCAACTCCGCGATGCTTGCTTTAATCCATAAATGGATTTAAGCAGCTTGCATACCTTCCCGCTGCTCCCACTCTCTACGAAGCCCTCTGGCTGAGTCATGTACACGCACTCTTCTAAATCACCATTTAGAAAGGCGGTCTTAACATCCATTTGCCAGATTTCGTAATCATGATATGCAGCGATGGCAAGCATGATCCGGATGGATTTAAGCATAGCCACTGGAGAAAAGGTCTCGTCATAGTCCACACCTGGTCTTTGACGAAAACCCTTTGCAACAAGTCTAGCTTTGAAAGTCTCCACTTTCCCATCTACACCAAGTTTCTTCTTGAAGATCCACTTGCTCCCGATGGGTTTTACCCCTTCAGGAGCAACATCCAAAGTCCATACTTTGTTGGTGTACATGGATTCCATCTCGGACCGTATAGCATCCATCCATTTCACTGAGTCCCTACTCGTGATGGCCTGCTCGAAGCTAGTTGGGTCATCATCCTCTATGATGCAATCTTCGCTTCCACCGTCAATGAGAAAACCGTAGTATCTCTCAGGTGGACGAGAAACCCTGCTAGATCGGCGGAGAGGCTGGGGTTCGTCGGGTACTACTGAATCCTCTGGTTCTACTAAATCTTCAGTTATAGTTTGTGTTGCTGGAACCTCTTCCAGTTCTACCTCAATGCCACTAATCTGTTTCATAAGAAAACCTTTTTCTAAGAAAGTGGCATGTCGAGAAACAAACACCTTTTGTTCCTCGGGGTGGTAGAAGATATACCCTTGTGAATTTTTGGGATATCCTACAAACTTACATAAGACTGATCTTGCCTCAAGTTTGTCCGGATTTTGTCTTTTGACATAGGCTGGACAACCCCATATCTTAACATACTTAAGAGATGGTCTCTTCCCTTTCCATATCTCATATGGAGTGGTAGGCACTGATTTGGTAGGAACCATATTCAATAGGTGTATGGCCGTCTCAAGCGCATACCCCCAGAAGGAAATAGGTAACTCAGCTGTACTCATCATTGAACGCACCATATCTAATAAGGTGCGATTCCTTCGTTCCGATACACCGTTGTGCTGTGGTGTATAAGGTGGAGTAAGCTGAGAGAGAATCCCATTCTCTTTTAAATAATCTTGGAACTCATTGCTCAAGTATTCTCCTCCTCGATCAGATCGAAGGATCTTAATACTTTTGCCCGTTTGGTTCTCTACTTCTTGCTTATATTCTCTGAATTTCTCAAAAGCTTCAGACTTATGTTTCAATAAGAACACATGCCCGTATCTAGAGAGATCGTCAGTGAATGTAATGAAGTACAAAGAACCATCCCTGGCATGTGTAGACATGGGACCGCATACATCACTATGTATCAGTCCCAAGAGTTCGGTAACTCTTTCTCCGTGTCCCGTAAACGGAGTTTTGGTCATCTTGCCTTTGAGACATGACTGGCAAGTGTCATAAGATGAAAATTCAAACGGATTTAAATATCCATCCTTATGCAACTTAGCTAGTCGTGTCGCATTGATGTGACCCAGTATGCCACAAGAAGGATTCGTTCATTTCTGAACTTTTCCTCTTGTGTGTGTTTTGTATATTAAGGACTGTATTTTGATTTAGAATGAATATGCCATTATTTAACGAGCCTGATGCAATCAACTTTTGATCTAGGAATATGTTCATAACATTATCCTGTACTACAAAATTATATCCTTCTTTACTCAATAAAGAAACTGATATAATGTTGCACATCATGTTCGGTATATAATAGCATTCATTTAGAATCAGTGTATCACCACTTGGTAATACTAGGTGATATTCGCCAACTGCTTTGGCTGCACATTTGCCCCATTCCCTACTTGAACGGAATGATCACCTTTTCCCAGTTCTCTACCTTTCCGTAGCCCATGTAACATCTTACATATGTGGGATCCCGATCCGGTATCTAATACCCAGGACATAGGGTGAACTGAGAAACAGTTCTCAATGACAAATACACCCGAAGATGATGCATCAACATGCATGTTCTCCTTTTGGGCGGTGTGAGAATCCAGATATTCTCCTGTTTCCTGTTCATTCTTATAACACTTATAAGATAGAACGGGTTCAACGTTCCCATGCACAGTAAAACATGCGGGTTCGGTCAATACATCCATATTATTATCTTGATTAAGGCATGAACTGGTCGCTACCTGGAGAGAGAGAGAAGAAAACACTTTAGCGTATGCTCGTGCAAGATCAGATTGGTTATTATCTTATCAAATCAGGATGGCTCCCACTGGTTTTTATCAAATCTTCCTTCAAACCCTAAAAGGAAAGACTAGCCGGGATTAATTACACACTACAAGTTCGCCAATCTTTCAGCCAGGCCAGTGTCGGTACTTTGAGGGAGGTCCCCCGTGCTTTCGCACGAACCTAATTAATGTAAACCTCGTTTTCCCAGAGGCGTAACCCCGTTGACACCTTTCTAGACACCTACTTGATCGGCTAATTGTAATGTGTAAAACTCTCCCAGGAGTAACTCTTACTCGCAGTGGGTATCGGGATCCAACTATCTCATAGAAGGTATGCAATCTCATCTTACTCGCAGTGGGTATCGGGATCCAACTATCTCATAGAAGGTATGCAATCTCATTGCAAATTTCAACACTTGAAATTCCCGATAATATTTTACCCCTAGTGTTCTATGACCTTGACGAATGCCAAACAACCCATAGTCCACTAGTCAAGTTCAACCCGTACATTTCTTGATTGAATTAAACCCACCCGCACGACCCTTGACGAATGCCAAACAACGCCGTATGAATACCCTAATCCAATCTGCATCATATGCATAAGCAGATAAATACTAGTTAGCTACCGTACACTACGCCTTGACGAATGCCAAACTACCGTAGCACGAATACTAAGTAGTACTTATCTGAAATGACGGAGGGCTACGCAGGTTTTTCTGAAAACCATGAGCGTAATGAACTTGATATCGTTGTAGAATCAAAATGATGTTTTGAAATGGAGTGATTTTGAGGCTTTTCTAGTTTTGCTAAAGGGGTCACTCCCGGTGAAGGGATCGTCGGCCCTTTCCTCGTCGACTGAGGTGCGGGATATATCATATATATCACTGTGCAAAGCAGAAACTATAGAAGCAATCAAAAGTCAAACCGAGTGTGTAGCATCTGCCAGTTATTGCTAAAGGAGTCACTCCCGGTGAAGGGATCTCGGTCCTTTCCTCATCGAATAAGGTGCAGGGTATATCATATATACCGCTATGCAAAGCAAGAACTGTAGCTACCTGTTTTATTTAAAATTTGATTCTACAACATCATTTGGTTTCTTTTCTTTCATTAATCACATTAATGAAGTCCCATCATTTAAATACCTAAACATCACAGATAAATACGACGTACACTTATGCCATCCGCATTCGCCTCGATGTCCCCTCGTGCACCGTTAGGTTAGGTAACTAACGACAGAGCAGGGCAGGGCTGGTGCGGATGCAAAACATAAGTAAGGTCTATATATAATATATCATATATACTATATACTGTATCTATCACAGAACATCACATGATCACATCACAGATATCGCAGCAGAAAAATGTCATATGAAATATTGGATATACTAGGACGTCCGTGTTTTCAATACGAGCCAGTATAAAACACGGATTCCACGGTCGTGATGAATAGCCAATCCCACACCCTTAGACCCCTACGAGAGCGGCAAGCAACCCTGCCAATTCTTGGGTTAGGAGACCCGGACTCGACTCCTCGAGTTGGTCTCCCACTGAACCCCAGAACCCGGTTACTTGTGCTCCACTCCTTGGGTCTATCCTAATGCGGAAAAGTAAATAATATACAAAAGGTGACGACTTCCGCAACCTGGAAGTGCCCCAAAAAAAAAGAATATTACATACAAGTTTTTACATGAATGAAAATGAAAAAACGCTCATCTCACATAAAAACCCCCGGCTATTCGAACACGACGATCCAATATAACATATCCAGCAACACATAACATCACATGTCATCAACGTAAGTAAATATGCGCATCCCAATTGTCGTTGACATATAGCAACGAAACCGGCGATATCACATATTACACTTACGGTCACAGAAAAAAAATGTAAAACTACAACAGTTGGAATCCGCAACCCTTTTAGACATCACATGCCTAATCAAATGAAATACTTAGACATCACATGCCTAGCAGTTATAAACCCCGCATTTTAGTCCCATTATCGAAAACACTTTTCAATATCAAATGAGACTAAACCGCTAGATTTATAGCATTCATTCAGTTATCTCATAACTGTTTGTGAATTCCAATTATTGTATCCCATTCCGGATAAATAGAATATTTTAAACTTTCCGATCGAACATTCGAACACCCAAGTTTTCCCGAAACCGTCCAACACATGAAATAGGTTCAAAGACATTCACTTCATGCCTCAGTACCAACGGTCCAGCCGTAGAAGGGTCAAGCCAATGCCTCACATGTGGCACGCCGTACTGCCCCAAACTCGAAGGTTCAAAGGGCAGTTTAAGACGGTCACATAATCGAGTTAAGGTTTGTTGTCTTCTAGAGGGACCATCGCGTTACTTGCACTACTCAGAACGTCCTTAAACCAAACAAAAATCTAACATTTGGATATTTTCCGGCAGGGGAAAAGTTGGGTATTTATATCCGGTCGGACTTTTTAACATATTCAAAAAATTATCCGGAAAGCACTAAGACAAAGTTCGATAATCCGATCGAAATACCGAGTCCCCAATACAACCCAGAATACTCAACTCTTGAATAAATATTAAAAATTCCCAGAGAACTCGGCACTGAATAAAAGAAGTTACTGTGCAAAATTAGGTGGGTGACGTCATCATACGGCCGCGGAACCGCCGCAGAAGCCAGGCTTCTGCCGCGGTTCCGCCTCACTCTGGAGGAATTGGGTGATCGTGTTTCACAGTAATTCTTAGAAAGTCCTGCTGAATTTTCTGCATATTTTTAATTTGGAAAAAACCCAGTTTTTAAAAAATGTACAGAGAGCAACTTTGATATTAGGGTTTCGGTTCGATCGGACTTCAAACTCCGTCTGGACTTCGCCTAAGGCTCTAGCTAGGCTCTGATACAACTGTAGGGTTCCTAGGCACACTATAGAGGTCTCACAAGGCATCAACCATGCCAATTTCAAATTTTATGGGTGCCGAGAAACCCTAATACGGATCGTCGACTAGAATTCTAGGCGAAATACGAATCTAGTTAACAACTTAACTAAAGATAAGAAACTACAACCTTTGTAGATCCGGATATCCACTTCCTTAGTTCCACGTAGACGTCCTCTCGCTGTCCGTCTCGAATCCCGAACTCAAGCATCGGCTTCATCGGAGAAATGGGCGGGCAAGGTCATCGGCTTCGTGCCGAAGATGATCTACGTCGAGGTTTCACAAGATCTAGCTCCGACTTCACCAAGTTGTGAAACTTGTGAAGAAAACACCCAAAACAACTTGGCAAGAGGTAGAGGGTGAAGAAATAGGAGGTGGGTTCACTTTAGAATTGGATTTCTCACACTTTTGCTCAAGATGCCATTGTTGAAGACAAGGTTTTTCTTGAAGAAGAAGAAGGAGAAGCTTAAGAATATGATAAGTTTCTTATTTTAAAATGAAACTAATATGAATACTTATCATATACAAACCATGGTCAAGTGTAGAGATTAAACTAAGGTTAGTTGGAATGGTTAGGGTTAAGGATGAGATAAGAATGGTGGACTTTGTCAAAGCTTCAAGAAGCTTCAACATAGAAACAAAATAAGCCACCATTCTTAATAATATCCAAAATGAATAAATAAATAAATAACTAAGTAAATAATCAAAACCCTAACCATTCATATAACCATGGTTTAATCTTTACATAAACCCAAGTGAGCAAGTATCATCAAACATGATACAAACAAGTGCACAAAAAATATATCACATATACAATGTGCATCAAGTGAGAAAATCTTTTTAAAATGAACCAATACTAGTTAATGCAAAGCAATATATCAAATATATAATTATACATTAAATCATTAAATCAACACTTGATTTAACGATCCGGTCATATCGCATATAACCGACTAGTATCCTATGTATCGGCTTATCGAATCAATCCTTGATTCGATATCTAGGTTATATCGCATATAACCAATCGATACATTCATCGCGAGAATGAAATACGGTATCACATACACGCATTATTCTCGCTCCCGCACATATCTCATATGCGCTCCTATTTCGTTTCGCTTGAGCCAGGAAACCTCTGTGTAGGACTCTAAAGACTCGTCAATACGCCGGTAGAAGATGATGATCATATCAAGTACCCACAAGCCGCAAGCGGTCTGCTAAACGTAACGTCCACCTGGGTATTAAGCGATCAGAAGATCGACGAGCAAGCCCGCTCACACTCCTGTGAATCCAACCAGTAACACTTACCGTACAGTCCGGTCTGTTCGTCTGATATGTCGCATATCAAGTCTAGGGGTGGTATACGTCAGACCTCAATAACCGATAAGTCGTGCCGATGTGAGGCTTATAACGGGTCGAGAAACTACTGGTAACACTTACCAGCAAATCTCTGATCATCCCTGGCCAGGGACTTCCCTGTTACGGCCAATCGAGCACAGCGCAACATCAACCCCCAATACCGGGAGAGACGAAACCCCTCCTATCGCTCATTGCCTCCATGTGACTCGGGACTGCACCCAAAGACCACCGTTTTGCACGCCCTCATGGACGTGGTAAGGTGGAGATCAAAGCACAGTGGGAATCACACAAGTCTCTATGACGATCTCGGGTCTACAGACTAACCTGCACAAGTGTCACCTGAGAACTGCCATCTGACGTGAGGTATAATACCATCTGGGAGTTCTCGGCGAGTCCGTCCAGTGTACCCAGTCTCCACTGAGCACCCGTATACCATCTCTGATGTCAAACACCAATGGATGTGGGATCATCCATCGCCCATCTCATGGGTCGAGAAGCGTATACGCTAGTCTACACTGGTATATCGATGCCCCGTTTCGATACACCTACGACTAGGGACCTTGAAGGATGTACCTATGGACTACCATGTCCCCACTAGTATGATCTGTATCATAGTCCAGGTAGTCAAGCACACATCCTTTAGGCTTTACCAACATGTAACTATAAGACAGTATAAAGAGACAAGTGTACATGTTAAGATAAAGAGTAACCAGATAGCATACTATCATATCGAGCAAGAAAGGCATCTCTATATATGTCCAAGCATCCAATATAATATACATCATCTGTACAATACTGGCCTCTAGGGCATACATACAACTAACAGGAGAGTGAGCTCTATACGGACTTAATTCTCCAGTCCCTTCCTTCCACTTACGCCCAGTTTATACTGAACTTCAACTTACAAGAAAAAGAAGTTGAACTTTCAGAACTCCTCAACATGCTGAGGAGTGCAGAGGGCACCCTACAGAAAGGTAGGGAAAAATCCACTTTGTTTGTAGGAGGATCTTCTTCTTCTAGGTCCAAGGCGAAAGCCAAGGGAACGAAGAAGAAAGCTCCCGCCAAACCAAGGGGCGGTGTTAGTAAAGTGGATACGAAGGGAAAGGCAAAAGCAACAAAGATAGCGGGGAAGCTTGTGGGTAAAGAAGAATGCTTCTATTGTCATAAGAGTGGACACTGGAAGAAAGATTGCAGGGCTTGGAAGGCCAGGACACAGGAACTGAAGCAGGTTGCGGCTTCAGCTTCAGGTGTGTATGTTATTGAAAACTGTCTTTCAATAAACTCTACTTCCTGGGTATTGGATACCGGATCAGGATCTCATATCTGTAATTCTTTGTAGGCGTTGAGAAACCGTAGGGTTTTGAAGGCAGGTGACATGACCGTCAGAGTTGCAAACGGAGCTAGCATGGATGCTAAAGCCGTGGGGGACTATCACCTGGGAATGTCAGATGGACATGTTTTGGTTTTGCGTAATTGCTTTTTTGTACCCAACGCAACTTGTAATATCATTTCTGTATCTTTGGTTTCTAAAGAAGGTTATGAATTTGCGTTTGTAAGCAATGTTGTAAACATTCACCTTAATCAAGTTCTGATTAGGTCAGGTACATTGAGCAATGGTATATACGTATTAAACCAACCACAGATTTTCAATGTCCAGAATACACACAAAAGAAAGTCTCCAGATATAAATCAGACCTTCTTATGGCATTGTAGACTGGGTCACATCAATGAGAGAAGGTTGACTAAGTTACATACAGAAGGATATTTGGATCCGTTCGAATATCAATCGTATGCCACTTGTCAATCCTGTCTCAAAGGAAAGATGACAAAGACTCCGTTCACTGGACACGGAGTAAGAGCGAGCGAGCTCTTGGGACTCGTACACAGCGACGTGTGCGGTCCAATGTCTACACATGCGCGAAGTGGTTATTCTTACTTCATTACTTTTACGGATGACTTTTCAAGGTACGGTTATGTCTTCTTAATGAAACATAAGTCCGAAGCTTTTGAAAAGTTCCAGGAATATAAGAATGAAGTAGAAAAACAAACCGGAAAAAGTATCAAGATTCTAAGATCGGATCGAGGTGGAGAATACTTAAGTGCCGAGTTCCTGAATTACTTAAAAGAGAATGGAATTCTCTCTCAGCTTACTCCTCCGTACACTCCGCAACATAACGGTGTATCGGAGAGACGGAACCGGACCCTATTGGATATGGTACGGTCCATGATGAGTAACGCTGAGTTACCGCGATCATTCTGGGGGTATGCGCTAGAATCAGCTGCATACCTTTTGAACCGAGTTCCAACTAAGACTGTGCATACTACACCATATGAGATGTGGTGTGGGAAGAGACCCTATCTTAAGCACATTAAGATATGGGGATGTCCAGCTTTTGTTAAAAAGCAGCATGCGGACAAGCTCGAGGCACGCTCAGTACAGTGTAAGTTCGTGGGATATCCAAAGAACTCCAAGGGATATTTCTTCTACTGCGAAGAGGAACAAAAAGTTCTTGTTTCTCGTCATGCCTACTTCTTGGAAACTGAGTTTTTGGAAACCCAGATAAGTGGGAGCACAGTAGAATTGGAAGAAATTCCAGAACCATAAGCTATTACTGAAAGCTTAGTGGATCAGAGGGTTCAAAAGAACAGGACATTCCTACGCCGCTCCGCAGGAGTAGTAGGCAGTCTCATCCGCCCGAGAGATACTACGGTTTTCTCATAGACGGGGATAGAGAGGATTGCATCATAGATTATGATGAGCCTACTAGCTTCCAGCAGGCCGTTCAGAGCGTTGACTCGGTAAAATGGCTGGATGTAATGCGGACCGAAATGGAGTCCATGTACACCAACAAAGTATGGACGTTGGACATTGCTCCAGACGGGGTAAAACCCGTAGGATGCAAGTGGATCTTCAAATGGAAGATTGGTGTAGATGGACAGGTTGAGACCTATAAAGCTAGACTGGTTGCAAAGGGTTTTCGTCAAAGTCCTGGTTTGGACTATGACGAGACCTATTCTCCAGTAGCTATGCTGAAATCCATTCGGATCTTTCTTGCTATTGCTGCCTTCCACGATTATGAGATTTGGCAGATGGACATAAAGACCGCTTTTCTGAATGAAAATTTAGAGGAGTGTGTCTATATGGACCAGCCAGAGGGATTCATTCAGAGTGGGAGCAGCGGAAAGGTGTGCAAGTTGCTTAAGTCCATCTATGGACTAAAGCAGGCATCGCGGAGTTGGAACATCTGTTTTGATGAGACAGTCAAGGAATTTGGCTTTATCAAAAATCCAGATGAACCATGCATCTATAGTAGATTTGTAGCGAGAACTGTAGTATTCCTCGTTTTATACGTGGATGACATTCTCTTAATAGGAAATGACATTCCTATGCTACAATCTGTCAAGGGATTCTTGTCACACAGGTTCTGCATGAAAGACCTGGGTGATGCCTCATACATTCTGGGGATCCGGATCTATCGTGACAGATCCAAGAGGATACTGGGACTTTCACAGTCCAGGTACATCGACACCGTACTGAAAAGATTCAGTATGGAAGATTCCAAGCGCGGTAATCTACCGGCTTGTCACGGGATCACCCTCTCCAAAGAGATGTCTCCCAAGACTGATTTGGAAAGGGATCGCATGTCTATTATACCCTACGCTTCTGCGGTAGGCTCTATAATGTATGCGATGTTATGTACCAGACCAGATGCACTGAGTGTGGTAAGCCGGTATCAGTCAAACCCTGGGGAGAAACATTGGATAGCAGTAAAGAACATTCTCAAGTACCTGAGAAGGACTAAGGAGGTGTTCTTGGTGTATGGCGGAAAAGACCTCCAGATTGAGGCCTTTGCTGACTCCAGCTTCCAGAGTGACAAGGATGATTCCAAGTCCATGTCGGGTTTTGTTTTTACCCTCAACGGAGGGGCGGTGTGTTGGAAGAGTTCCAAACAGGAAACCGTTGCTGACTCGACTATAGAAGCGGAATATATCGCTGCATCTATGCCGCAAAAGAAGCCGTCTGGATAAGGAAGTTCTTGAAAGAACTTCAGGTGGTTCCGTCCATTGTTGACCCAATACATCTATATTGCGACAACAACGGGGCTATAGCTTTAGCAAAGGAATCCAGATCCCATCAGAAATCCAGACACATCTTGGGGCGGTATCACCTGATCAGGGAGATCGTGGATCGCAAGGAGATCGAGGTTCGGAGGGTTGCTTCAGAAGATAACACTGCAGATCCATTCACAAAGGCCTTACCCCAGACTCAGTTCGAGCGGCTGATCGAGATGATAGGTCTTCGATACGCCAGTACATGGCCTTAGTGCAAGTGGGAGATTGTTAGTGTATATGCCCTAGAGGCCATTACTGTATCATACTAGTCTGTATATTACTTAATGGAAGCTTGGGATATTCACAGTTGTATAGACAATCTTGCTCAATATAGTAGTATGCTACTTGGTTTGTTTCTACTTCAATGTGTACATGTGTTTATTTTAGTATATCACTTATACACATTAGTGGAGCCCTTAGGATCTTTGCTTGATTACCAGCGTTGTGATGGCAGTCACAATAGTGGGGGCTGGGTAATCTATAAGCACATCCTTATGCAGGTCCCTAGTCGCAGGACTATCGAGAGAGGGCATCGATATTCCGGAGTAGACTAGCGTATGCGCTTCTCATCCCAGTGTGGGAGGTGGTCTGTCCCACAGCCATCAGTATGTCGTACTGGAGATAGTATGCGGGTGCTCGATGGGTTACGAGTACACTGGACAGGACTCGTCGGGAATTGCAGGTCGGTACTATACCTATCGTCAGTTATCAGTTCCCAGGTGACATGAGTACAGCTTAGTCCGCTGACTTGACACTGCCACTTCGCCTCGAGTGTGTTCCCACTGTACTTAGATTACTACCCTACCACGGCTCAAAGGAGTCGTGCAAACAGGTGGTAGTTGGGTGCAGTCCCGAAGCACTTGGAGGCAGTGATGGTTAGACAGGATTCATCTCTCCCGGTATTGGGGGTTGACATCGCGCTGTATCTAGGAGAGCCATTACACGAGTAGTCCCTGGCCAGGGCAAGCGAGATATACCGGTAGGTTTCCAGTGTTATCTCAGGGTGTTTTAGGCTTCATTCCGACACGACTTGTACCGCTATTAGGGGACTGACGTATACCGCCTCCTAGGCCCGCCATGCGATGTATCAGACGAACAGACCGGACTGTACGGAGAATGTCACATTCAGACTCAGTAGGAGTTCAGATGGGGTTCACCTCGTCAGTCTTCTTATCGGCATCTACCTGGGGACCGTTACGCACAGCTAGTGCCTTTTACGGTCTGTGGTTAAACCCACTGCCAGCGTAGTGTCGAGTCTTTAGAGTCCCACATAGAGGGCTATTCGCCTTTGGGCAAAACAGAGTAGAGGTCGCATGGTTTTGCGACAAGGTTCGTTCTCATCCGCGCACTTGTGCACGTTTGGAGTCCGGACGGATATTACTGGCGGGCTCTGGTTTGAGCCAGATACTAGTATTTGTTTTGGAGTTAGTTTTATCTCATAGTATTCATGTTCCTCGGGACAAGAATGCGGGTGTGTATGCACAATTGATTGAGGCGGAGGAAGAGTTTTTCATTAGGGTTTCGGAACGGGTGTGTATGCACCATTGACAGTCGTCTTTTTCCAAATCCTAATGAATTTGTGATATATCAATTAATAATATTAATTAAAATGAAATTGTGTCATGGTTGGGTTTGTTGACTTGTTGACCAAGGTTGACTTGTTGACCATGGTTGAAACTTGGATATCATCATTACACATCCAACATACCCCTTGATTATAGCAAAACCTTTTTGTTGGTAATGATAATAGTCTTTTCATGTCTCATCAAACTTCCCATCAACTTTTTCATTTTATATTAATTTTATTCATTTGGTATTGTTATGGTTGTAAAGAGGAGGATTCATTCTATCATAACAACTCTCTCTCCTCTCTTCTTCTTCCTCCTCCTCTAGTTCAAGGAGATCCATTCTCATGTGTTGAGAAACCTCTCCTTGAGATAAAACACTCCAAACCACTCTCTACTCACTCTAGGTTTGAAGGTCTAGCAAGCCAAAGACCTTAGTTCTCTCCAAGTTCGAGAAAGGAGCCCAAGGTTGAACCCTCGGGTGGATCCATCTTTGACGGAAGAAGGCGAAGAGGAAAGCACCATCCAACCACTACAAAGAGTTGAAGAAGAAGGAGTTCAAGTGAGGTATAACCCCTAACCGAGTAGAAAAATCTCTTGTTAGGTTGCTAGTGCGTAGTTTAGCAAAGATCCGTTTCGGTAGTCCATGTTCCCTAAGTCTTAAAAATCGTTTTTCACCATTTCCGCAAGCCCGAAAGAACCGGGAGGGGTAACGTGGACTTACACTATGGTTTAGGTTTAATGGTTAGGTTAGTCATAAAACAAAAATGGTGGACTTATTCAAAGCTTCATGAAGCTTCAACTATAATACAAAGCAAGCCACCATTTTCCTTTTTGCCAAAAATGAATTAAAGAAAATAAATAAAACATTTAAAACCCTAACCATTAACTTAAACAAGGTTTAAAGTAAACACACACCCAAGTTTGCATGTATCATCAAACATGATACAAACTAGTGCACAAAACTATATCATATATATACAATGTGCACATCAAGTGAGAAAATCCATCTTAAGTGAACCAATACTAGTTAATGTAAAGTAATATATCAAATATATAATTATACATTAAATCATTAAATCAACACTTGATTTAACGATCCGGTCATATCGCATATGACCGACTGATATTCAATGTATCGAGTTATCGAATCAATCCTCGATTCGATAACTAGGTTATATCGCATACAACCAATCGATACATTCATCGTGAGAATAGAATACGGTATCACATACACGCATTATTCTCGGTCCCGCACATATCTCATATGCGCCCCTATTTCGTTTCGCTTGAGCCAGGAAACCTCTGTGTAGGACTTTAAAGACTCGTCAATACGCCGGCAGCAGGTGATGATCATATCAAACACCCACAAGCCGCAAGCGGTCTGCTAAACGTAACGGCCACCCGGGTATTGAGCAATCAGAATATCGACGAGCAAGCCCGCTCACACTCCTGTGAATCCAACCAGTAACACTTACCGTACAGTCCGGTCTCGTCGTCTGATATGTCGCATATCTCGCCTAGGGGTGGTAAACGTCAGACCCCAATAGCTCGATAAGTCGTGTCGATATGAGGTCTATAACAGTTCGAGAAACTACTGATAACACTTACCTGTAAATCTCAGCAACCCTGGCAAGGGATTTCCGGTTATAGCCAATCGAACACAGCGCAACATCAACTCCCTATACCGGGAGAGACGAATCCCCTCCTATCGCTCATTGCCTCCATATGATTCGGGACTGTACCCAAAAACCACCATTTTGCACTCCATCTTGGACGTGGTAAGGTGGAAATCAAAGCACAGTGCGAATCACACAAGACTCTATGACGATCTCGGGTCAACAGACTACTCTGTACCAGTCTCACCAGAGAACTGCCATCTGACGTAAGGCATAATACCATCTGGGAGTTCTCGGCGAGTCCGTCCAGTATACCCAGTCTCCACTGAGCACCCGTATATCATCTCTGATGTCAAACACCAATGGATATGGGATCATCCATCGCCCATTTGTATGGGTCGAGAAGGTATGCGCTAGTCTACTCTGGTATATCGATGCCCCATCTCGATACACCTACGACTAGGGACCTTGAAGGATGTGCTTATGGACTACCATGTCCCCACTAGTATGATCTGCATCATAGTCCAGGTAGTCAAGTACACATCCTAAGGGCTTTACCAATATGTAACAGAGAGACAATCAGTGTACACGTTAAGGTAAAGATCAACTACATTGCATACTATCATGTCGAGCAAGAAAGTCCTCCCTATATATGTCCAAGCATCCACTACAATATACATCCTATGCATAATAATGGCCTCTAGGGCATACATATAACTAACAATCTCCCACTTTCACTAGGGCCATCTGATAGCAGTGGTTATAGTATCTCATACTCAACCATCCTATAAAAGTCTCTCTCTAGGAAAAGTCCTTTGTGAGTGGATCCGCCGTGTTGTCCTCTGATTCTACTCTCCTAACCTTGATCTCCTTGGAGATCAACCATCTCCATGATCAGGTGATACTGCCTTAGAATATGTCTGGATCACTGATGGGACAGACGTTCCATGGCATAAGCCACAACTCCATTGTCACACAATGGGAGGAACTGAGTTCATCTCATGAACAAATATACATCCAGACTGCCTCTTTGGTAGCATCTTAAGTAGCGATGTATCCAGCATTTATCGTCTAGTATGCCACGGTATCTAGCTTGGAACTCTTCCAACATACCGTCCCTTTACTGAGGGTAAAGACAATGCCTGTGACTGACATTCAGTCGTTTTTATCACCCTGAAACCTTTCCAGTGATTCTCCCCAGGATCGATTGATACCATCTCACTACAACTAGTGAGTATCCTAACATCCAATTAGATCTATCTCATAGATCCAAAACTTAGGATTTAGTAGGTATCACTTTGATCCTATATGGAGAATCCTTATGATAAGCGGAGATTGACCGAGCGTAGAATAGGAAACTCCTTCCCCATCAAGAGTATGTCATCCACGTACTCTTTGAGGATCACCACCATACTCCCTACTTCCTTTTTGTATATACAATGTTCATCTACCATTTTGATGAAGTCAAACTTTTTGACTATGACATCAAAACAGACGTTCCAACACCGCGATGCCTGCTTTATCCTATAAAGCATCATGTATACGTTTCCGCTGCTCCCACTGTCTACGAAGCCCTCTGGCTGTGTACTTATAGACACTCTCTTCTAAAACATCATTTTAGAAAAGCGGTCATGACACCCAACCACCAGATATCGTAGTCATAGTATGTAGCCGTGGCAAGTAGGATCTGGATGGACTTAAGCATAGCTCCTTAGAAAAGGTTTCATCATGATCCATACCTGGTCAATGATGCAAACCTTTAACAAGTCTAGCTTTGAAAGTCTCAACTTTTCCATGTACACCAAGTAATCTTCTCAAGATATACTTGCTCCTGATGAGGATTTAACCCTTTAGATAAAGCAACCAAAGTCCATACTTTGTTGGTGTATAAGGATTCCATTTCAGATCACTAAGCATCCAGCCATTCTTATAGAGTCCTACTCCTGATGGCCAGCTCGAAACTAGTTAGGTCATCATCTTATGATGCAATCCTCACTCCCACTGTCAGAGAGAAACCGAAGTATCTCTCAGGTGGGTAAGGAACCCTACTAGATCGGTGGAGAGGCTGTGGTTCGTTGGAATCTAATGAATCCTTTGGTTCTACCAAATCATCTGCTGTAGTTTGTATAGCTGGAACCTTTCCAGTTCTACATGACTGACCTTGCCTCGAGCTTGTCCGGATTTTGCTTTTATACATAGGCCGGACAACCCCAAATCTTAACTAGCTTAAGACATGGGCTCTTCCCATACCATATCTCATATGGAGTGGTAGGCATGTGATCTGATTCGAACCTAATTCAATAGGTAAGCAGCTTCTCAAGTGCATAACCCCAAAAAGGAAACATGTAACTCAGTAGTACTCATCATAGAGCGCACCATATCTAATATGGTGCGATTGCTCCGCCCCGATACACCGTCGTGCTATGGTGTATACGGAGGAGTAATGCTGAGAGAGAATCTCATTCTGCTTCAGAATAGTCCAGGAATTCTATGCACAAGTATTCTCCTCCTTGATCTCATCAAAGGACATAATACTTATACCCGTATTGGTTCTCTACTTCTAACTTATATTCTGTGAATATCTCAAAAGGTTCGGACTTGTGTTTCAACAGGAACATATGACTGAAACTTGAGAGATCATCAGAGAATGTAATGAAGTACAAAGAACCGGTCTTGGCATGTGTAGACAGGGGACCTACATACATCAACATCTATCATCCCAAGAGTTAGTGAACTCTTTTCTCTGTTTCCAGTAAACAGAGCTATGTTCATCGTATCTTTGTGACATGACCAGCAAGTTTCACAAGATGTAAATTCAAACTAATTTAAATATGCATCTAAATGTAATTTCAGCCAGTCGGGTCGCATTGATATGACCTAGTCTACAATGCCTCAAGAAGGATTCGTTCATTTCTGAACTCTTTCTCTTGTGTGTGTTCTGTATACTAAGAACTGTAATTTGATTTAGAACATCAATGCTTTTAGATAACATGTCTGAACCGATCAACTTTTGATATAGGAAATGTTCAAAACATTATCCAACAATACAAACTTTTATCATTTCTTTAAAAATAAAGAGACTGATATGATTTTGTATATCAGGTTCGGTATCTAATAACATTCGTTCAGAATCAATGTATTTTGGTAATACAGGATGACAGTGACCAATAGACTTGGCTGCAACACTTGCCCCGTTTTCTGTCTCATGAAACTTATCACCCGTTTTCAGTTCTCTACCTTTCTGTAGCCCTATGTAACAGATTACATATCTGGGATCCTGATCCAGTATCAAATACCCAGGACGTGGAGGATATAGAGAAACAGTTCTTTGTAATGAACACACCCGAAGGAGATGCATCATATGCACTTTCTTCGTTTGGACGGTAATTATACATTAAATCATTAAATCAACACTTGATTTAACGATCCGGTCATATCGCATATGACCGACTAATATCAATAGTAACAACTTATCGAATCAACACTTGATCCGATAACCCGGCTATATCGTATATAACCGATCAATGTCACAGATCGCTTGAATCGAATACAACATCATATACCGGTATTATTCTCGGTCCCGCACATATCTCATATGCACTCCTATTTCGTTTCGCTTGAGCCAGGAAACCTCTGTGTAGGACTCTAAAGACTCGTCAATACGCCGGCAGCAGATGATGATCATATCAAGCACCCACAAGCCGCAAGCAGTCTGCTAAACGTAACGGCCACCCGGGTATTGAGCGATTAGAAGAACGACGAGCAAGCCCGCTCACACTCCTGTGAATCCAACCAATAACACTTACCATACAGTCCGGTCTCGTCGTCTGATATGTCGCATATCTCGCCTAGGGGTGGTAAACGTCAGACCCCAATAGCTCGATAAGTCGTGTCGATATGAGGTCTATAATAGTTCGAGAAACTACAGGTAACACTTACCAGTAAATCTCAGCAACCCTGGCCAGAGATTTCCGGTTATAGCCAATCGAACACAGCGCAACATCAACTCCCTATACCGGGAGAGACGAATCCCCTCCTATCGCTCTTTGCCTCCATGTGATTCGGGACTGTACCCAAAAACCACCGTTTTGCACGCCCTCTTAGATGTGGTAAGGTGGAAATCAAAGCACAGTGGGAATCACACAAGACTCTATGACGGTCTCGGGTCAACAGACTACTCTGTACCAGTATCACCAGAGAACTGCCATCTGACGTAAGGTATAATACAATCTAGGAGTTCTCGGCGAGTCCGTCCAGTGTATCCAGTCTCCACTGAGCACCCGTATATCATCTCTGATGTCAAACACCAATGGATATGGGATCATCCATCGCCCATCTGTATGGGTCGAGAATGTATACGCTAGTCTACTCTGGTATATCGATGCCCCGTCTCGATACACCTACGACTAGCGACCTTGAAGGATGTGCTTATGGACTACCATGTCCCCACTAGTATGATCCGCATCATAGTCCAGGTAGTCAAGTACACATCCGAAGGGCTTTACCAACATGTAACAGAGAGACAATCAGCGTACACGTTAAGGTAAAGATCAACCAGATAGCATACTATCATGTCGAGCAAGAAAGTCCTCCCTATATATGTCCAAGCATCCACTACAATATACATCCTATGTATAGTAATGGCCTCTAGGGCATACATATAACTAACAATCTCCCATTTGCACTAGGGCCATCTGATAGCAGTGGTTGTAGTATCTCATACTCAACCATCCCATAAAAGTCTCTCTCTGGGAAAAGGCCTTTGTGAGTGGATCCGCCGTGTTGTCCTCTGATTCTACTCTCCTAACCTCGATCTCCTTGGAGATCAACCATCTCCATGATCAGGTGATACTGCCTTAGAAAATGTCTGGATCACTGATGGGACGGACGTTCCTTGGCATAAGCCACAACTCCATTGTCACACAATGGGAGGAACTGAGTTCATCTCATGAACAAATATACATCCAGACTGCCTCTTTGGTAGCATCTTAAGTAGCGATGTATCCAGCCTTTATCGTCTAGTATGCCACGGTATCTAGCTTGGAACTCTTCCAACATACTGTCCCTTTACTGAGGGTAAAGACAATGCCTGTGACTGACATTCAGTCGTCTTTATCACCCTGGAACCTTTCCAGTGATTCTCCCCAGGATCGATTGATACCATCTCACTACAACTAGTGAGTATCCTAACATCCAATTAGATCTATCTCATAGATCGAAAACTTAGGATTTAGTAGGTATCACTTTGATCCTATATGGAGAATCCTTGTGATAAGCGGAGATTGACCGAGCGTAGAATAGGAAACTCCTTCCCCATCAAGAGTATGTCATCCATGTACTCTACGAGGATCACCACCATACTCCCTACTACCTTTTTGTATATACAAGGTTCATCTACCATTTTGATGAAGTCAAACTTTTTGACTACGACATCAAAACAGACGTTCCAACTCCGCGATGCCTGCTTTATCCTATAAAGCATCTTGTACACGTTTCCGCTGCTCCCACTGTCTACGAAGCCCTCTGGCTGTGTACTTATGGACGCTCTCTTCTAAAACATCATTTTAGAAAAGCTGTCATGACACCCAACCACCAGATATCGTAGTCATGGTATGTAGCCGTGGCAAGTAGGATTTGGATGGACTTAAGCATAGCTCCTTAGAAAAGGTTTCATCATGATCCATACCTGGTCAATGATGCAAACCTTTAACAAGTCTAGTATTGAAAGTCTCAACTTTTCCATGTACACTAAGTAATCTTCTTAAGATATACTTTCTCCTGATGGGGATTTAATCCTTCAGATAAAGCAACCAAAGTCCATACTTTGTTGGTGTATAAGGATTCCATTTCAGATCACTAAGCATCCAGCTATTCTTACAGAGTCCTACTCCTGATGGCCAGCTCAAAACTAGTTGGGTCATCATCTCATTATGCAATTCTCGCTCCCACTGTCATAGAGAAACCGAAGTATCTCTCAGGTGGGTGAGGAACCCTACTAGATCGGCGGAGAGGCTGAGGTTCGTTGGAATCTACTGAATCCTTTGGTTCTACCAAATCATCTGCTGTAGTTTGTATAGCTGGAACCTTTCCAGTTCTACATGACTGACCTTGCCTCGAGCTTGTCCGGATTTTGCTTTTAGACTTAGGCCGGACAACCCCAAATCTTAACTAGATTAAGACATGGGCTCTTCCCATACCATATCTCATATGGAGTGGTAGGCATGTGATCTGATTCGAACCTAATTCAATAGGTATGCAGCTTCTCAAGTGCATCACCCAGAAAAGGAAACAAGTAACTCAGTAGTACTCATCATAGAGCGCACCATATCTAATATGGTGCGATTGCTCCGTCTCGATACACCGTCGTGCTATGGTGTATACGGAGGAGTAATGCTGAGAGAGAATCTCATTCTGCTTCAGAATAGTCCAGGAATTCTATGCACAAGTATTCTCCTCCTTGATCTCATCAAAGGACATAATACTCATACCCGTATTGGTTCTCTACTTCTAACTTATATTCTGTGAATGTCTCAAAAGGTTCGGACTTGTGTTTCAACAGGAACATATGACTGAAACTTGAGAGATCATGAGAGAATGTAATGAAGTACAAAGAACCGGTCTTGGCATGTGTAGACAGGGGACCTACATACATCAACATGTATCATCCCAAGAGTTCACTAACTCTTTCTCTGTTTCCAGTAAACAGAGCTATGGTCATCGTATCTTTATGACATGACCAGCAAGTTTCACAAGATGTAAATTCAAACTAATTTAAATATGCATCTAAATGTAACTTCAGCCAGTCGGGTCGCATTGATATGACCTAGTCTACAATGCCTCAAGAAGGATTCGTTCATTTCTGAACTCTTCCTCTTGTGTGTGTTCTGTATACTAAGAACTGTAATTTGATTTAGAACATCATTGCTTTTAGATAACGTGTCTGAACCGATCAACTTTTGATATAGGAAATGTTCAAAACATTATCCAACAATACAAAATTTTATCATTTCTTTAATAATAAAGAGACTGATATGATTTTGTATATCAGGTTCGGTATCTAATAACATTCGTTCAGAATCAATGTATTTTGGTAATACAGGATGACAGTGACCAACAGACTTGGCTGCAACACTTGCCTCGTTTTCTTTCTCATGAAACTTATCACCCGTTCTCTGTTCTCTACCTTTCTGTAGCCCTATGTAACAGATTACATATCTGGGATCCTGATCCGGTATCAAATACCCAGGACATGGAGGATATAGAGAAACGGTTCTTTGTAATGAACACACCCGATGGAGATGCATCATATGCACTTTCTTCGTTTGGGCGGCACGGGAAATCTGGTATTCCCCAATTTCCTGCTCTGTCTTATAACAATTATAAGTTGGAGCGGGACCAACGTTCCCCAGCTCAATATAACAAGCGGGTTCGGGCAATACATCCGTATTATTATCTTGATTAAGGCCTGATACGGTCGCTACCTGGAGAGAGAGAGAAGAAAACACTCAGCGTGCGCTCTTGCAAGAATAGATTGGTTATTATTTTATCTAATCAGGATGGCTCCCACTGTTTTTATCAAATCTTCCTTCAAACCCTAAAAGGAAAGACTAGCCGGGATTAATTACACACTACAAGTTCGCCAATCTTTCAGCCAGGACAGTGTCGGTACTTTGAGGGAGGTTCCCCGTGCTTTCGCACGGACCTAATTACAGTAAACCTCGTTTTCCCAGAGGCGTAACCCCGTTGACACCTTTCTAGACACCTACTAGATCGGCTAATTGTAATGTGTAAAACTCTTCCAGGAGTAACTCTTACTCACAGCGGGTATCGGGATCCAACTATCTCATAGAAGGTATGCAATCTCATTGCAAATTTCAACACTTGATATTCCCGATAATTTTGCCCCTAGCGTCCTATGACCTTGACGCAGGCCAACAAACCATAGTGCGCTAGTTAAGTTCAACCCGTCATTTCCTGATTGAATTAAACCCACCCGCACGACCCTTTACGCAGGCCAATAAAGTCGCACGACTACCCTAATCCAATCTGCATCATATGCATAAGCAGATAAATACTAGTTAGCTACCGCACACTACGCCTTGACGCAGGCCAACAAACATAGCACGAATACTAACTACTACTTATCTGAAATGGCGGAGGGCTACGACAGGTTTTTCTGAAAACCTATTGCGTAATGAACTTGATATCGTTGTAGAATCAAATGATTTTAAAATGGAGTGTTTTTTAGGCTTTTCTAGTTTTGCTAAAGGGGTCACTCCCGGTGAAGGGATCGTCGGCCCTTTCCTCGTCGAATGAGGTGCGGGATATATCATATATATCGCTGTACAAAGCAGAAACTATAGAAGCTATCAAAAGACAAACCGAGTGTGTAGCATCTGCTAATTTTTGCTAAAGGAGTCACTCCCAGTGAAGGGATCTCGGTCCTTTCCTTATCGAATAAGGTGCAGGATATATCATATATACCTCTGTGCAAAGCAAGAACTGTAGCTACCTATTTTATTTTTGAAATTCGATTCTACATCATCTTTAGGTTTCTTTTACTTTCATTAATCATATTAATGAAGTCCCATCATTTAAGTACCTAAACATCAAAGATAAATACGACGTACACTTATGCCATCCGCATTCGCGTCGATGTCCCCTCGTGCACCGTTAGGTTAGGTAACTAACGACAGAGCGGGGCAGGGCTAGCGCGGGTGTAAAACATAAGTAACGTCTATATAATATATCATATATACTATATACAATATCTATCACAGAACATATCACATGATTGTTAGTTGTATGTATGCCCTAGAGGCCAGTATTGTACAGATGATGTATATTATATTGGATGCTTGGACATATATAGAGATGACTTTCTTGCTCGATATGATAGTATGCTATCTGGTTGCACTTTATCTTAACATGTATACTAGTCTCTTTAAACTGTCTTATAGCTACATGTTGATAAAGCCCTTAGGATGTGTACTTGACTACCTGGACTATGATGCGGATCATACTAATGGGGACATGGTAGTCCATAAGTACATCCTTCAAGGTCCCTAGTCATGGGTGTATCGAGACGGGGCATCGATATACCAGTGTAGACTAGCGTATATGCTTCTCGACCCATGAGATGGGCGATGGATGATCCCATATCGACATCAGAGATAGTATACGGGTGCTCAGTGGAGACTGGGTATACTGGACGGACTCGCCGAAAACTCCCAGATGGTATTATACCTCACGTCAGATGGCAGTTCTCAGGTGACACTTGTGCAGGTTAGTCTGTAGACCCGAGATCGTCATAGAGTCTTGTGTGATTCCAACTGTGCTTTGATCTCCACCTTACCACGTCCATGAGGGCGTGCAAAACGGTGGTTTTTGGGTACAGTCCCGAGTCACATGGAGGCAATGAGCGATAGGAGGGGTTTCGTCTCTCCCGGTATTGGGGGTTTATATTGCGCTGTGCTCGATTGGCCGTAACAGGGAAGTCCCTGGCCAGGGCTGATCGGAGATCTGCTGGTAAGTGTTACCAGTAGTTTCTCGACCCGTTATGAGCCTCACATCGGCACGACTTATCGGTTACTGGGGTCTGACGTTTACCACCCCTAGACTTGATATGCGACATATCAGACGAACACACCGGACTGTACGGTAAGTGTTACTGGTTGGATTCACAGGAGTGTGAGCGGGCTAGCTCGTCGATCTTCTGATCGCTCAATACCCGGATGGCCGTTAGGTTTAGCAGACCGCTTGCGGCTTGTGGGTGCTTGATATGATCATCATCTGCTACCGGCGTATTGACGAGTCTTTAGAGTCCTACACAGAGGTTACCTGGCTCAAGAGAAACGAAATAGGGGCGCATATGAGATATGTGCGGGACCGAGAATGATGCGTGTATGTGATACCGTATTTCATTCTCACGATGAATGTTTCGATTGGTTGTATGTGATATAACCTAGTTATCGAATCAAAGATTGATTCGATAAGTCGATACATTGGATACTAGTCGGTTATGTGCGACATGACCGGATCATTGAATCAAGTGTTGATTTAATGATTTAATGTATTATTATATATTTGATATATTACTTTGCATTAACTAGTATTGGTTCACTTTAAAGGGATTTTCTCACTTGTAGTGCACATTGTATATGTGATATATTTTTTTGTGTGCACTTGATTGTATCATGTTTGATGTTGCAAGCTAACTTGTGTTTTGTGTAAAGATTAAACCATGGTTGTGTAATGGTTAGGGTTTTCTTTTTCTTACTCATTTATTTATTTATTGATTTTGGAAAAGATTATGAAGAAAATGGTGGCATTATTTGGATTTAGTTGAAGCTTCATGAAGGTTTGACTTTGTTACCATTTTGTCTTCATACTTAACCCTAACCATTCTAACTAACCATGATCTATTCTTTACACCTTACCATAGTTAGTATATAATAAATATTCACATTTATTTTCTATTTTACACAATACTTATCATATTTTTTCTTCTTCTTCTTCATGATCTTCATCAAGAAGGAAAGCTTGTCTTCATCAATGGCATCTTGAGCAAAAGTGTGAGAAATCTAATTCTAAAGTGAACCCACCTCCTATTTCTTCACCCTCTACCTCTTGCCAAGTAGTATAGGGTGTTTTCTTCACAAGTTTCATAACTTGGTGAAGTTGGAGCTTGATCTTGTGTAACCTCGACGTAGATCATCTTCGGCATCGTAGCCGACGACTTGTCCGCTAATTTCTCCGATGAAGCCGATGCTAGAGTCCGAGATCCGACTAGGACAGCGAGAGGACGTTTACGTGGAGCTAAGGAAGTGGAGAACCGGATCTACAAAGGTTGTAGTTTCCTACTTTTAGTTAAGTTGTTAACTAGTTTCCTTTTGCGCCTAAAATTCTAGTTGACGATCCGTATTAGGGTTTCTCGGCACTCATAAAATTTGAAATTGGCATGGTCGATGCCTTGTGAGACCTCTTGAGATTGCCTAGGAACACTACAGCGGTATCAGAGCCTAGCTAGAGCCTTAGGCGATGCTTAGACGATGTTTGAAACCCGATCGAAACCGAAACCCTAAAACCAAATCGCTCTCTGGACTTTTTCTAAAAACTGAGTTTTTTCCAGATTAAAAATGCTTAAAAAAATCAGCAGGGAATTCTAAGAATTACGGTGCAAAAATTATCTCATGATGCCTCTAAAGCGCGGCGGAACCGCGGCAGAAGCCTGGCTTCTGCGGCGGTTCCGCGGCCACTTGATGGGATTTGCCTCCAAACTTTGCACAGTAATTCATGTTTTCAGGTGCTGAGTTTTCTGGGAATTTTTAATTTACACTCAAGAGTTGAGTTTTCTGGGGTGTTTTGGAGCTTCGATTATTCGATCGGTTTATCAAATTTTGTCTATGTGTTTTTCCGGATATTTTAGAATATGTTAAAAAGTTTGACCGGATGTAAATACCCAATCTTTCCCCTGCCAGGAAATTTCCAATTGTTGGACTTTTCCGTTGTTTAATGACGTTCTAAGTAGTGCAAGTAACGCGATGGTCCCTCTAGAAGAAACAAACCTTAACTCGATTATGTGACCGTCTTGAACTGCCCTTTGAACCCTAGGGTTTGGGGCAGTACGGCGTGCCACATGTGAGGCGTTGGCTTGACCCTTCTACGGCTGAACCGTTGGTACTGAGGCATGAAGTGAACGTCTTTGAACTTATTTCATGTGTTGAACGGTTTCAGGAAAACTTGGGCGTTCGAATGTTCGATCGGAAAGTTTAATATTTTTCTATTTATCCGAAATGGGATACAATAATTGGAATTCACAAACAGTTATGAGATAGCTGAATGAATGTTATAAATCTAGCGGTTTAGTCTCACTTGATATTGAAAAGAGTTTTCGGTAATGGGACTAAAATGCGGGGTTTATAATTGTTAGGCATGTGATGTCTAAGTATTTCATTTGATTAGGCATGCGATGTCTAAAATGGTTGCGGATTCCAACTGTTGTAGTTTTACACTTTCTTTTCTGTGACCGTAAGTGTAATATGTGATATCGCCGGTTTCGTTGCTATATGTCAACGACAATTGGGATGCGCATATTTACTTACGTTGATGACATGTGATGTTATGTGTTGCTGGATATGTTATATTGGATTGTCGTGTTTGAATAGCCGGGGGTTTTTATGTGAGATGAGTGTTTTTCATTTTCATTCATGTAAAAACTTGTATGTAATATTCTTTTATTGGGGCACTTCCAGGTTGCGGAAGTTGTCACCTTTTGTATATTATTTACTTTTCCGCATTAGGATAGACCCAAAGAGGGGAGCACAAGTAACCGGGTTCTAGGGTCCAGTGGGAGACCATCTCGAGGAGTCGAGTCCGGGTCTCCTAACCCTAGAATTGGTAGGGTTGCTTGCCGCTCTCGTAGGGTCTAGGGGTGTGGGATTGGCTATTCATCACGACCATGGAATCTGTGTTTTATACTGGCTCGTATTAAAAACACGGACGTCCTAGTATATCCAATGTTTCATATGTTTCTTCTGCTGCGATATTTGTGATGTTCTGTGATAGATACAGTATATAGTATATATGATATATTATTTAGACGTTACTTATGTTTTGCACCCGCACTAGCCCTGCCCTGCTCTGTCGTTAGTTACCTAACCTAACGGTGCACGAGGGGACATCGAGGCGAATGCGGATGGCATAAGTGTACGTCGTATTTATCTGTGATGTTTAGGTAACTTAAATGATGGGACTTCATTAATGAGATTAATGAAATAAAAGAAACCAAAAGATGTTGTAGAATCAAATTTTAAATTAAACAGGTAGCTACAGTTCTTGCTTTGCATAGCGGTATATATGATATACCCTGCACCTTATTCGATGAGGAAAGGACCGAGATCCCTTCACCAGGAGTGAATCCTTTAGCAATAACTGGCTGATGCTACACACTCGGTTTGTTTTTGATTGCTTCTATAGTTTCTGCTTTGCATAGCGATATATATGATATATCCTGCACCTCATTCGACGAGGAAAGGGCCGACGATCCCTTCACCGGGAGTGACCCCTTTAGCAAAACTACAAAAAGCCTAAAAAACACTCCATTTCAAAATCATTCGATTCTATCAAGTTCATTACGCAATAGGTTTTCAGATAAACCTGTCGTAGCCCTCCGTCATTTCAGATAAATCCTACTTAGTATTCGTGCTACGTTTGTTGGCCTGCGTCAAGGCGTAGTGTGCGGTAGCTAACTAGTATTTATCTGTTAATGCATGAGATGCAGATTGGATTAGGGTAGTCGTGCGACTTTGTTGGCCTGCGTCAAGGGTCGTACGGGTGGGTTTGATTTAATAAAGAAATGACGGGTTGAACATGACTAGCGCACTATGGTTTGTTGGCCTACGTCAAGGTCATAGCACGCTAGGGGCAAAATATTATCGGGAATTTCAAGTGTTGAAATTTGCAATGAGATTGCATACCTTCTATGAGATAGTTGGATCCCGATACCCACTGCGAGTAAGAGTTACTCCTGGGAGAGTTTTACACATTACAATTAGCCGATCAAGTAGGTGTCTAGAAAAGTGTCAACAGGGTTACGCCTCTGGGAAAACGAGGTTTACATTAATTAGGTTCGTGCGAAAGCACGGGGGACCTCCCTCAAAGTACCGACACTGGCCTGGCTGAAAGATTGGCGAACTTGTAGTGTGTAATTAATCCCGGCTAATCTTTCCTTTTAGGGTTTGAAGGAAGATTTGATAAAAACCAGTGGGAGCCATCCTGATTAGATAAGATAATAACCAATCTGATCTTGCAAGAGCATACGCTAAAGTGTTTTCTTCTCTCTCTCTCCAGGTAGCGACCATGTCATGCCCTAATAAAGATAATAATATGGATGTATTGACCGAACCCGCATGTTATACTGTGCTGGGGAACGTTGGTTCCGTTCTTTCTTATAAGAGTTATAGGACTGAACAGGATATAGGGGAATACCAGGATTCCCATGCCACCCGATTGAAGAAAGTACATGATGATGCATTTTCTTCGGGTGTGTTCGTTACAGAGAACTGTTTCTCCATTTGCTCTACGTCCTGAGTATTAGATACCGGGTCAGGATCCCATATATGTAATCAGTTATATGGGCTTAGGAAAGGTAGAGAACTTGGAGAAGGTGATAAAGACATTAGAGTTGGAAATGGTGCAATTGTTGCAGCTAAGACTGTCGGGGAATATCACCTTGTATTACCAACTGGTAACACATTGGTTCTGAACGAATGCTATTACATGCCGAATCTGATATGCAACATTATATCGGTTTCTTTGTTGAGTAAAGAGAGATATAATTTTGTATTACAGGACAATGTTATGAACATTTTCTATAACCAAAAGTTGGTTGGATCAGGCACGTTGTGCAATGGCATTTATGTTCTAAATCAATCAACAGTTCTGAGCATAACAAACACATACAAGAGGAAGAGTTCTGAACCGAACGAATCCTTCTTGTGGCATTGTAGACTAGGTCACATCAATGCGACACGACTGGCTAAGTTATATAAGGATGGATATTTAAATCCATTTGAATTTTCATCTTATGACACTTGCCAGTCATGTTTCAAAGGCAAGATGACCAAAACTCCGTTTACGGGACACGGAGAAAGAGTTACTGAACTCTTAGGACTGATACATAGTGATGTATGCGGTCCTATGTCTATACATGCCAGGGATGGTTCTTCATACTTTATTACATTCACTGACGATCTCTCTAGGTTCGGGTATGTGTTCCTGATGAAACACAAATCAGAAGCTTTTGAGAAATTTAGAGAATATAAACAAGAAGTTGAGAACCAAACCGGAAAAAGTATTAAAATCCTACGATCTGATCGAGGAGGAAAATACTTGAGCAATGAATTCCTGGACTTCCTAAAAGAGAATGGGATTCTCTCTCAGCTGACTCCTCCATATACACCACAGCACAACGGTGTATCAGAACGGAGGAACCGCACCCTATTAGATATGGTGCGCTCTATGATGAGCACAGCTGAGTTACCTATTTCCTTCTGGGGATATGCGCTGGAAACAGCTGCAGACCTATTGAATATGGTTCCCACCAAAACCGTGCCAACCACTCCATATGAGATATGGAAAGGAAAGAGACCATGTCTTAATTATGTTAAGATATATGGGGGTGTCTGGCATATGTAAAAACGCAAAATCCGGACAAACTCGCGGCAAGGTCCATTCTGTGTAAGTTTATTGGATATCCCAAACATTCGCGCGGGTATATCTTCTACCACACCGAGGAACAAAAGGTGTTTGTTTCTCGACATGCCACCTTTTTAGAAAAGGAATTTCTTGATAAAGAGATTAGTGGCAAGGAGGTAGAACTGGAAGAGGTTCCAGCAATACAGACTACGACAGAAGACTTGGTTGAACCAGAGGATTCAGTAGTTCCTGATGAACCTCAGCCTCTCCGCCAATCTAGTAGGGTTCCTCGCCAACCTGTGAGATACTACGGTTTTCTCATGGATGGTGGCAGCGAGGATTGCATCATGGAGGATGATGACCCAACTAGCTTCTAGCAGGCCATCACGAGTGGGGACTCAGTGAAATGGCTGGATGCTATGCGGTCCGAGATGGAATCCATGTACACCAACAAAGTGTGGACTTTGGAAGTTGCTCCTGAAGGGGTAAAACCCATTGGGAGCAAGTGGATCTTCAAGAGAAAACTTGGTGTAGATGGGAAAGTGGAGACTTTCAAAGATAGACTTGTTGCAAAAGGTTTTCGTCAAAGACCAGGTGTGGACTATGACGAAACCTTTTCTCCAGTGGCTATGCTTAAATCCATCCGGATCATGCTTGCCATCGCTGCATATCATGACTATGAAATCTGGCAAATGGATGTTAAGACCGCCTTTCTAAATGGTGATTTAGAAGAGTGCGTGTACATGACTCAGCCAGAGGGCTTCGTGGACAGTGGGAGCAGCGGGAAGGTGTGCAAGCTGCTTAAATCCATTTATGAATTAAAGCAAGCATCGCGGAGTTGGAACATCTGCTTTGACGTCGTTATCAAAGAGTTTGATTTCGTCAAAAACCCAAATGAACCTTGTATTTACAAGAAGGTAGCAGAGAGTAAGGTTGTCTTCCTCGTATTGTACGTAGACGACATACTCTTGATAGGAAATGATATTCCTATGCTGCAATCGGTCAAGCTCTTCTTATCACAAAGATTCTCAATGAAAGATCTTGGTGATGCCTCTTGCATATTGGGAATTAGGATCTATAGAGATAGATCCAAACGGATATTGGGATTGTCCCAATCCAGGTACATTGACACCATACTAAAGAGGTTTAGTATGGAAGAATCCAAGCGTGGGAACTTGCCCACGATCTCTGGAGTCACTCTCTCCAAAGAGATGTCTCCCAAGACTGATTTGGAGAGAGCTCGCATGCAAGGGATACCCTATGCTTCGGCTGTAGGCTCTATCATGTACGCGATGCTATGTACCAGACCCGATGTAGCATACTCACTAAGTGTAGTGAGCAGGTATCAAGCTGATCCTGGAGAGAGTCACTGGACAGCTGTGAAGAGAATTCTCAAGTACTTATGAAGGACTAAAGAGATGCTCTTGGTGTATGGTAACGGAGAACTCCAAGTGGAGTCCTTTACCGATTCAAGCTTCCAGAGTGATAAGGACGACTCTAAGTCGCAGTCGGGATTTGTCTTTACCCTTTACGGAGGGGCGGTTAGCTGGACGAGTTCCAAGCAGGAAACCGTGGCAGACTCGACGATGGAGGCTGAATACATCGCTGCCAACGATGCTGCTAAAGAGGCTGTCTGGATCAAGAAGTTCATTACTGAACTTGGAGCGGTTCCATCCATTGAGCATCCAATACCTTTGTATTGCGATAACAATGGAGCGGTGGCTTTGGCCAAGGAACCCAGGTCCCATCAGCGATCCAGGCATATTCTGAGGCGGTATCACCTGATCCGGGAGATAGTTGATCGCCGGGAGATCGAGGTTAGGAGGGTTGACACGAAGAACAACACGGCGGATCCACTCACGAAGGCCATTCCCCAGATACAGTTTGAGAGACTCTTCGGGATGCTCGGTATGCGATACTACAGCAGCAGGCCCTAGTGCAAATGGGAGATTGTTAGTTGTATGTATGCCCTAGAGGCCAGTATTGTACAGATGATGTATATTATATTGGATGCTTGGACATATATAGAGATGACTTACTTGTTCTATATGATAGTATGCTATCTGGTTGCACTTTATCTTAACATGTATACTAGTCTCTTTGAACTGTCTTATAGCTACATGTTGATAAAGCCCTTAGGATGTGTACTTGACTACCTGGACTATGATGCAGATCATACTAGTGGGGACATGGTAGTCCATAAGTACATCCTTCAAGGTCCCTAGTCATGGGTGTATCGAGACGGAGCATCGATATACCAGTGTAGACTAGCGTATATGCTTCTCGACCCATGAGATGGGCGATGGATGATCCCATATCCATTGGTGTTTGACATCAGAGATAGTATACGGGTGCTCAGTGGAGACTGGGTACACTGGACGGACTCGCCGAGAACTCCCAGATGGTATTATACCTCACGTCAGATGGCAGTTCTCAGGTGACACTTGTGCAGGTTAGTCTGTAGACCCGAGATTGTCATAGAGTCTTGTGTGATTCCCACTGTGCTTTGATCTCCACCTTACCACATCCATGAGGGCGTGCAAAACGGTGGTTTTTGGGTACAGTCCCGAGTCACATGGAGGCAATGAGCGATAGGAGGGGTTTCGTCTCTCCCGGTATTGGGGGTTGATGTTGCGCTGTGCTCGATTGGCCGTAACAGGGAAGTCCCTGGCCAGGGCTGATCAGAGATCTGCTGGTAAGTGTTACCAGTAGTTTCTCAACCCGTTATGAGCCTCACATCGGCATGACTTATCGGTTACTGGGGTCTGACGTTTACCACCCCTAGACTTGATATGCGACATATCAGACGAACAGACCGGATTGTACGGTAAGTGTTACAGGTTAGATTCACAGGAGTGTGAGCGGGCTAGCTCGTCGATCTTCTGATGGCTCAATACCCGGATGGCCGTTACGTTTAGCAGACCGCTTGCGGCTTGTGGGTGCTTGATATGATCATCATCTGCTACCGGCGTATTGACGAGTCTTTAGAGTCCTACACAGAGGTTACCTGGCTCAAGCGAAACGAAATAGGGACGCAGATGAGATATGTGCGGGACCGAGAATGATGCGTGTATGTGATACCGCATTTCATTCTCGCGATGAATGTTTCGATTGGTTGTATGTGATATAACCTAGTTATCGAATCAAAGATTGATTCGATAAGTCGATACATTAGATACTAGTCGGTTATGTGCGACATGACCGGATCATTGAATCAAGTGCTGATTTAATGATTTAATGTATAATTATATATTTGATATATTACTTTGCATTAACTAGTATTGGTTCACTTTAAAGGGATTTTCTCACTTGTAGTGCACATTGTATATGTGATATATTTTTTTGTATGCACTTGTTTGTATCATGTTTGATGTTGCAAGCTAACTTATGTTTTGTGTAAAGATTAAACCATGGTTGTGTAATGGTTAGGGTTTTCTTTTTCTTACTCATTTATTTATTATTGATTTTGGAAAAGATTATGAAGAAAATGGTGGCATTATTTGGATTTAGTTGAAGCTTCATGAAGGTTTGACTTTGTTACCATTTTGTCTTCATACTTAACCCTAACCATTCTAACTAACCATGATCTATTCTCTACACCTTACCATAGTTAGTATATGATAAGTATTCACATTTATTTTCTATTTTACACAATACTTATCATATCTTTTCTTCTTCTTCATGATCTTCATCAAGAAGGAAAGCTTGTCTTCATCAATGACATCTTGAGCAAAAGTGTGAGAAATCCAATTCTAAAGTGAACCCACCTCCTATTTCTTCACCCTCTACCTCTTGCCAAGTAGTATAGGGTGTTTTCTTCACAAGTTTCACAACTTGGTGAAGTTGGAGCTTGATCTTGTGTAACCTCGACGTAGATCATCTTCGGCATCGTAGCCGACGACTTGTCCGCTAATTTCTCCGATGAAGCTGATGCTAGAGTCCGAGATCCGACTAGGACAGCGAGAGGACGTCTACGTGGAGCTAAGGAAGTGGAGAACCGGATCTACAAAGGTTGTAGTTTCCTACTTTTAGTTAAGTTGTTAACTAGTTTCCTTTTCGCCTAAAATTCTAGTTGACGATCCGTATTAGGGTTTCTCGGCACTCATAAAATTTGAAATTGGCATGGTTGATGCCTTGTGAGATCTCTTAAGAGTGCCTAGGAACCCTATAATGATCACATCATATATATCGCAGCAGAAGAAACATATGAAACATTGGATATACTAGGACGTCCGTGTTTTCAATACGAGCCAGTATAAAACACGGATTCCACGGTTGCGATGAATAGCCAAACCCACAC
This sequence comes from Agapanthus africanus, assembly GCA_030015575.1. Lineage (NCBI taxonomy): Eukaryota > Viridiplantae > Streptophyta > Magnoliopsida > Asparagales > Amaryllidaceae > Agapanthus > Agapanthus africanus. Next base: position 649,521,353 of record CM057341.1, on the reverse strand, counting down.
CCCTAGACCCCTACGAGAGCGGCAAGCAACCCTACCAATTCTAGAGTTAGGAGACCCGGACTCGACTCCTCGAGTTGGTCTCCCACTGGACTCCAGAACCCGGTTACTTGTGCCCTCCTCCTTGGGTCTATCCTAGTGCGGAAAAGTAAATAATATACAAAAGGTGACATCTTTCACAACCTGGAAGTGACCCAATAAAAGAATATTACATATAAGTTTTTACATGAATGAAAATGAAAAACACTCATCTCACATAAAAAAACCCCGGCTATTCAAACACGACGATCCAATATAACATATCCAGCAATACATAACATCACATGTTATCAACGTAAGTAAATATGCGCATCCCAATTGTCGTTGACATATAGCAACGAAACCGGCGATATCATATATTACACTTACGGTCGCAGAAAAGAAAGTGTAAAACTACAACAGTCGGAATCCGCAACCTCTTTAGATATCGCATGCCTAATCAAATGAATTCCTTAGACATCGCATGCCTAACAATTATAAACCCTGCATTTTAGTCTCATTATCGAAAACTCTTTTCAATATCAAGTCGGGCAATTCAACAAGATTCCCGACATCCTGATCGAATGCTCGTCGCAAACTTCAGTAGACGGCTGCACCCACGATGCCGCCGACGAAGTGCACCAAGGCGGAACACCGCTGCCGCGAGCATCCGAACGGTTGCTTTCGGCGACGGGGTTCTCCTACAGTCACATGATCGGGGCTATGGAGTGAGACTGTCTATTAAGTTTACCCGGCGAGTATCCGCGTACGCTACGTAATTGCGACGGACTTTTGATCGCATCAAAATTCCGTGGCAACCGATCAAGTGAGACTAAACTGCTATGTTTATAACATTCAAATCAGTTATCACATAACTTCTTGTGGATTCCAAGTGTTGTATCACATTCCAGATAAATAGAAAATGTTAAACTTTCTGATCGAACAATCAAACACCCAAGTTTTCCCGAAACAGCTCAACACATGAAATAGGTTTAAAAACATTCACTTCGTGCCTCATTACCAACGGTCCAGCCGTAGAAGGGTCAAGCCAACGCCTCACATGTGGCACGCCGTACTGCCCCAAACCCTAAGGTTAAAATGGCAGTTCAAGACGGTCACATAATCGAGTTAAGCTTTGTTGTCTTCTAGAGGTTCCATCGCGTTACTTGCACTACTTAGAACGTTCTTAAACTACGGAAAGATCCAACACTTGGAAATTTCCCGACAGGGGAAAAAGTGGGTATTTATATCCGGTCGAACTTTTTAACACTTACTAAAATTATCCGGAAAACCCAACGAAATTAAAAATTCCGATTGAAACAACGACTACAAAATAAACCCCAAAATACTCAACTCTTGAGTGAATGTTAAAAATACCCAAAAAATAGAAATAACAGAGATATGAATTACTGTGAAAAAATCCGTCGCTAATTCCATTACACAGCCGCGGAACCGCCGCCAAAGGTGGGTTATTGCCGCGGTTCCGCGGCCATATAGAGGACTTAGGGGCTCGTTTTTCATGGTAATTCTTAGAAAACCCTGCTGAATTTTTTAAGCATTTTTAATTTGGAAAAATCCCAGATTTTAAAAAATGTACAGAGAGGGTTTTATTTTGTCGATTCCGGGTTTGATAGGGGTTTTAACTTCGTTAGCACATCGCCTAATGCTCTAGCTAGGCTCTGATACCACTGTAGGGTTTCTAGGCACACTAATGAGGTCTCACAAGGCATCAACCATGCCAAATTCAATTTTTTCATGTGCCTACAAACCCTAATACGGATCGTTGACTAGAGATTAGGCGAAACAAAATGCTACTAAACTACTTTAGTGCTAAGTGAACGGAAATACAACCTTTGTAGATCCGGTCCTCCACCTCCATAGCTCTGCGTTGACGTCCCTCCGCTGCGATCATCGGATCCCGGACTCTAGTAATGGTTTCGTCGAAGAAATGATCGGGCTAGGTCGTCGACTTTCATGCCGAAGATGATCTACGTCGAGGCAACACAAGATCAAGCTCCAACTGCACCAAGCCATGAAACTTGTGAAGAAAACACCCTATACTACTTGGCAAGTGGTAGAGGATGAAGAAATAGGAAGTGGGTTCACTTTAGAATTGGATTTCTCACTCTTTATCTCAAGTCACCATCGAAGCTAGCAAGCTTCTTTCTTCTTGAAGAAGAAGAAGAAGAAAAAGAATATGATAAGAATCATGGAAAAAGAAAATAAAGTGATTCTTATCATTGTAGCAACCATGGTTTAGTGTAGAGAATTAACTATGTGTTAGTGTATATGCCCTAGAGGCCATTACTGTATCATACTAGTCTGTATATTACTTAATGGAAGCTTGGGATATTCACAGTTGTATAGACAATCTTGCTCAATATAGTAGTATGCTACTTGGTTTGTTTCTACTTCAATGTGTACATGTGTTTATTTTAGTATATCACTTATGCACATTAGTGGAGCCCTTAGGATCTTTGCTTGATTACCGGCGTTGTGATGGCAGTCACACTAGTAGGGGCTGGGTAATCTATAAGCACATCCTTATGCAGGTCCCTAGTCGCAGGACTATCGAGAGAGGGCATCGATATTCCGGAGTAGACTAGCGTATGCGCTTCTCATCCCAGTGTGGGAGGTGGTCTGTCCCACAGCCATCAGTACGTCGTACTGGAGATAGTATGCGGGTGCTCGTTGGGTTACGAGTACACTAGACAGGACTCGTCGGGAACTGTAGGTTGGAACTATACCTATCGTCAGTTATCAGTTCCCAGGTGACATGAGTACAGCTTAGTCCGCTGACTTGACACTGCCACTTCGTCTCGAGTGTGTTCCCACTGTACTTAGATTACTACCCTACCACGGCTCAAAGGAGTCGTGCAAACAGGTGGTAGTTGGGTGCAGTCCCGAAGCACTTGGAGGCAGTGACGGTTAGACAGGATCGTCTCTCCCGGTATTGGGGGTTGACATTGCGCTGTGTCTAGGAGAGCCATTACAGGAGTAGTCCCTGGCCAGGGCAAGCGAGATATACCGGTAGGTTTCCAGTGTTATCTCAGGGTGTTTGGGGCATCACTCCGACACGACTTGTACCGCTATTAGGGGACTGACGTATACCGCCCCCTAGGCCCGCCATGCGATGTATCAGACGAACAGACCGGACTGTACGGAGAATGTCACATTCAGACTCAGTAGGAGTTCAGATGGGGTTCACCTCATCAGTCTTCTTATCGGCATCTACCTGGGGACCGTTACGCACAGCTAGTGCCGCTTGCGGTCTGTGGTTAAACCCACTGCCTGCGTAGTGTCGAGTCTTTAGAGTCCCACATAGAGGGCTATTCGCCTTTGGGCAAAACAGAGTAGAGGTCGCATGGTTTTGCGACAAGGTTCGTTCTCATCCGCGCACTTGTGCACGTTTGGAGTCCGGACGGATATTACTGGCGGGCTCTGGTTTGAGCCAGATACTAGTATTTGTTTTGGAGTTAGTTTTATCTCATAGTATTCATGTTCCTCGGGACAAGAATGCGGGTGTGTATGCACAATTGATTGAGGCGGAGGAAGAGTTTTTCATTAGGGTTTCGGAACGGGTGTGTATGCACCATTGACAGTCGTCTTTTTCCAAACCCTAATGAATTTGTGATATATCAATTAATAATATTAATTAAAATGAAATTGTATCATGGTTGGGTTTGTTGACTTGTTGACCAAGGTTGACTTGTTGACCATGGTTGAAACTTGGACTATCATCATTACACATCCAACATACCCCTTGATTATAGCAAAACCTTTTTGTTGGTAATGATAATAGTCTTGTCATGTCTCATCAAACTTCCCATCAGCTTTTTCATTTTATATTAATTTTATTCATTTGGTATTGTTATGGTTGTAAAGAGGAGGATTCATTCTATCATAACAACTCTCTCTCCTCTCTTCTTCTTCCTCCTCCTCTAGTTCAAGGAGATCCATTCTCATGTGTTGAGAAACCTCTCCTTGAGATAAAACACTCCAAACCACTCTCTACTCACTCTAGGGTTGAAGGTCTAGCAAGCCAAAGACCTTAGTTCTCTCCAAGTTCGAGAAAGGAGCCCAAGGTTGAACCCTCGGGTGGATCCATCTTTGACGGAAGAAGGCGACGAGGAAAGCACCATCCAACCACTACAAAGAGTTGAAGAAGAAGGAGTTCAAGTGAGGTATAACCCCTAACCGAGTAGACAAATCTCTTGTTAGGTTGCTAGTGCGTAGTTTAGCAAAGATCCGTTTCGGTAGTCCATGTTACCTAAGTCTTAAAAATCGTTTTTCACCATTTCCACAAGCCCGAAAGAACCGGGAGAGGTAACATGGACTTACAGTGGTATCAGAGCCTAACTAAACACACCCTAGCATGTTAGCAAAGTATTTAGAATATCGACCGAAAGAAAAAACCGCAAAACACCCCGGAAAACCGTAGTTGCTGTCGATTTTTTTCCTGCTCTAAAAGTAAAAAATCATGTCTTAAAAATCGTCTCAGGCTTTTCTATAAACATGCAAGAAAAATGATCGCACGAGCCGACCAAGTCGCCGCGGTTCCACGGCAGAAGCTTGCTTCTGCCGCGGATCCGCGGCCGACTTGACTCGGCCGTGGATCGTTTCTCCTGCAGTTTGTTATTGGGGGTGTTTTGGGATTTTTGGGATGGTTTGGCTCTGCCCAGATTTTTCCAGAGAACAAGTTTGTTTTTGGGGTGGCTACAAATCTGTGTTTTTGTCGATTTTCTGTAGGCTTTGGCTAATGGTTATATCTGCAATGTTTTATATGTATTGAACGTCTACTAATCGCTATACGTCAATTAGTGGGGGTTATACATATCTGTGATCTGTGATGTTCATGGTTTGTGTATATGAATTTGTTAGATTGTCGCGGATGAATAGCCGGGGGATTGTGAGATGAGAGTTTTTGTTTATCTTTCAATTCTTATAATATGTAAATTGATGTAATATTATTTGTATGGCCGCACAACCGGGTCGGGGTTGTAGCCGTCATTGTATAATTCTTTTTACTGTTTTTGCTCCTAGGATAGACCCATGGAGGGGGTGCACAAACTACCGGGTATCTCGAAGTGCCGAGTGGCCTACTTACGGTGTTGAGGGAGGTTGCTCCACTTTGGGTACTGGGCGGGTAGTTTGCCGCACCCGTAGGGGTCTTGGGTGGGGTATTGGCTATTCACCGCGACCGTGTAATCCGCTTTTCGTTGCAGGCTCGAACGGATTGCGGATTCCTAGTATATCCAATGTATTCATCTGTGATCTGAAATGGCTATCATTGCAATGTATATCTATAAATGATATTATTTAGGCGTTGCTTATGTTTTACAGCCGCGCTAGCCCAGCCCTCGCTCTGTCGTTAGTTAAGTAACCTAACGGGTAATGACGGGGCCCAGTGGCGAATGCGAATGGCATAAGCGTACGTCATGTTTTGGTTGTTTTCTGCAATGGTAGGAATAAATGATGGGACGCATTAAAAGAACTAATGCAAGAATAACACGTATTAAAAGAACTAATGCAAGAAAATAAACCAAGTAAAAGTCGTTGGAACACTTTCGAAAAACCACTCGGTTCTTTTCAAAACCATCTTTTAAAATGCGGAGCTTGAGCCACTTTTTTTAAACGCTATCTCGTTCCATCAATTATATCAAGTTCACTACGTTCACGGTTTCGCCAAAACCATTCGTAGCCCTCCGTCGTTTCACATGAATAGTCAAATAGTATTCAAGCTATGTTTGTTGGCCAAAGTCAAGGCATAGTGATTGGTAGCTATTGGGTATTCATGTGCAGCATAGATAGATGCGTTGATTTGGAACAGTCGTACTGCCTTGTTGGCCAAAGTCAAGGGTAGGTACGGGTGGATTCAAATTAACCTGGAGAACGACGGGTAGAACTTGACATGTAACTTATGATTTGTTGGCCAAAGTCAAGGTCATAAGAGCATGGGGCAAAAATCCACATCAGGAGTTTCAAAAGAACTGAAACTTGCTAGTGTTGCATACTATTTGGAGTGTAAAGGTTCTGGTAGGATTCCTTCAGTTTCGTCACGCGATGATATTTGGATCCCGATCCTACTGTGAGTATATGCTACTCCTCGGGAAATTTTTCACTAAACGATCAATGCTATAAACCTAGTAGGTGTCTAGAAAGGTGTTAGAGGGGCTACGCCCCCAGGGAAAAGAGGTTCTTAAATTAAGGAACTTCGCGAAAGCATTGGAAAACCTCCCTCGAAATACCGACACTAGCCTGGCTGAACGGTTAAGCAAGTATTGTGCGGTGAGATTGATCCCGACTAATTCTTCCTTTATGGTTTGAGGAGGGATTCGAGAAACTGTGGGAGCCATCCTGTTTAGACAAACTAAAAACCATTCTAAACTTGCAAGAGCATCGTGATGAGTGTTCCTTCTCTCTCTCCTAATTGCAGCGACCAATCGAAATGACTGGACTTAAGTTACTTCTCGATAAAAACATACTGACAGGGCCAAACTACAAAGATTGGCTCAGGAATGTCAAAATAGCAATCACTTACGACAAGCTGGGGTATCTTCTTACCACCAAAGCTCCCCCTGTCCCAGGTCCCACCTCCACCGTCGCGGATAAGGAAATCCGTAAGACTTGGGAGATTGATTGCGCGAAGGCCAAGTGCCTCGTGCTTGTTGGATATATGTATGCCCTAGAGGCCATTATATGATAGTGGATGTATCTATACATGTATATATATATATTCAGTATGCATTCTTGCTCGACATGATAGTATGCTATCTGGTTCTTCTTTATCTGACATGTTAATTTGATCATGCTTTTATTCATTCATACATGCTGATAAAGCCCTGAGGATATCAGCTTGACTGCTCTGATTATGATAGAGATCATACTAGTGGGACATCTGTAGTCGATAAGCATATCCTGAAAAGTCCCTAGTCGTAGGTATATCGAGACGGGGCATTGATATACCAGAGTAGACTGGCGTATATGATACTAGACCCATACGATGGGCGATGAATGTTCCCACATTCATCGATGTTTGACATCAAGATCATATACGGGTGCTCAGTGGTGACTGGGTACACTGGACGGACTCACCGAGAACTCCTATATGGAATTATATCTATCGTCGGATAGCAGTTCTCAGGTGACACTGGTACAAGTTAGTCTGTTGACCCGAGATCGTCATGGAGTCTTGTGTGTTCTCCCACTGTACTTTGATTGCCACCCTACCACGGCTCTACTGAGTTGTGCAAGCAGGTGGCCGTTGGGTACAGTCCCGAGACACATGAAGGCAATGGGAGATAGGAGGGGTTTCGTCTCTCCCGGTATTGGGAGTTGATGCTGTACTGTGCCCGACTGGTTATATCAGTAAGTCGCTGGCCAGGGCTGCTAAGAATTGCTGATAAGTGTTATCGGTAGTTTCTCGATCTGTTATAGACCATTCACCGGCACGACTTATTGAGTTATTAGGGTCGACGTGACCATCCCTAGGCTCGATATGCAGCATATCTGACGAAGAGACCGGACTGTACGGTAGTGTTGCCGGTTGGCTCGACGGGAGTTGTAACTGTTGCTCCACGGCAGCGCCCCGGCCTCGTACTCGAGGCCAAAATGCGGAATTAAAAATTTTCCTTACTCGGAAACCGGCGCTACCGCGGACAATGAAAACCCGGATCGTTTACCATTAACCTAATGCTAGCAATCAAGAGATAGGGTGAGAAGTATACCGAGTGATCCGAGTCCTCCGGTCATCTCGTCATCGTCCCGATCTCCCGCGGAAAGTCTTGCCTCCACATCATCGCCTCCTCGCCGGAAAGGGCACCACAATGCCTGCGTCTTTTACGGGCTCCCGCCTCAATACCGAGGCAACTCGGGCATGAAGCCGGCAACTCGACATGCTCAAGATATGCTGTAGAATGTGTAGTGTAGTGTCTCACTTGGGTTATGTTGTTGCCATTGAGGATGATGGAGGAAACAAGGATTAGAAAAATGGTGCTTGCATTTTTCTAGCATGAAAATGAGATCAAGAAAGAAACTCTCAAGAATGAAGCTCTCTCTTCTTCTTCTTCTCTCTTTCTTTTTCCTCTCAAGAAAAACCTTATCAAGTGAGTAGAAGAAAGGTGGAGGAATGAATATCAAGCATGAAGGGAGGTGATGGTAGGAGCACAAGTGGTGACCATAGCCAAACATCATCATTACAAACTTACATCAACCATTCTTATCAATTCTAATCAAGATAAAGCATGAAAAGATCAAGGAAAAGAATGGCATCTAAAGATGCTATCATGATAAATACATTTGCAAGAAAATCTTCCATAAAGTGTAATTTGCAAAACTGCAAATTACCCCCTCCATCGGAAAAGTCCGGCCGGGAAAGAACAAAGGAAAACCGGCCGGAACGGAATGCAAACTGGCAACTCCAGAAAACTGGTCCCGTAATAAATTACAGGAAAACCCCGATACTGTGCATACACACCCGCATCTGCATTCTGACCGGATACAGATGCAATGAGACAAAATCTACACTGTACTAAACTAGGACCAGCTTAAGCCAAAGCCGGCTAGTAATATCCGTTCGATCCTGATGCGTGCAATACCGCACGTATCTGATCGAACCTTGCCATATAACTATACGGCCACTAGTACAAAACTGTCTGATCCTGATCCGTGCAATACCGTACGTATCTGATCGGACCCTGCCATATGTCCATACGGCCTCTACAGCGTTTCGCCCGAAAGCTGAGTAACTGAAAGTGTGGTGGACTCTAAAGACTCGTCAATACTATGGCTGTGGATTTAACCACTGGCACGTCAAAGGTATAAGCCAATACATGACGGGCCACCAGCTATTGACCAAAAGGGACGTCGATGAGGAAGCTCACCCCGACACCCAACTGAGCTTGTCAGTGACAATATCCGTACAGTCCGGTCCGTTCGTCTATGAGTATCGCATGGCGGGCCTAGGGGGTTGGTAAAAGTCAGACCCCCAAAAGCGGTACAAGTCGTGTCGGAGTGTAGCCCAGAACGCCCTGAGATACTACTGGAATACCTACTAGTAAATCTCCTGCCTCGGCCGAGGGCTTTGCGTAATGGCTCTCCTAGACACAGCGCGACCTCACCCCCAATACCGGGAGAGACGAACCCCTGCAGATCCGCTCACTGCCTCCATGTGGCTCGGGACTGTACCCAACTAAAACCTGTTTGCACGACTCCTTTGAGCCGTGGTAGGGTAGTAATCAAAGCACAGTGGGAACTCACACGAGACAAATGACGATCCTCAGGTCGATGAACTAACCTGTACACATGTCACCAGGGAACTGCTATCTGACGTCAGGTATAAGCCCAACTAGCAGGTTCCCGGCGAGTCCTGTCCGGTGTACTCATAACCCAATGAGCACCTGTATACATCTTAGGTGAACCAACTGACACCAGTGGCTTGTGAGACCGGCCACCGCCCCTCGTCGGGGTCTCGACTGTATACACTAGTCTACTAATGGAGTATCGATGCCCAGTCTCGAAACTCCCACGACTAGGGACCTTTTAAGGATGTGCTTATAGACCCCAGCTCCCATGTATATGATCGCCATCATACTGCTGGTAGTCAAGCAAGAATCCTAGGGGCTCTATCAACGTGTAATAGCGACATGTCAGGTCACCTAAAGCAGTACACGATGATAAAGATAAACCAGATAGCATACTATCATCTCGAGTAAGACTGTCCTCCTGGGATAGGTCCTCCCTCAATCATTGCAATCACGTGCCTGTGATCCAATAATTGACTCTGAGGGCACTATCTCCAACAATCTCCCACTTGCACTCAAGGCTAATTATTGCGATGTCACATACTCACAGCCCGTGTGATACCGAACACCCAACTCCTCTACTAGTCAGTCTCACAAAACCCGTTTGCGAAACTATTGCGTTCGAGGAATAGCCTCAGTGAGCGGATCCGCTGTGATGTTTCTTTCTATGTCTCTCTATATCTCAAGTTCGCGGAGAAAAGCCATCTCCCGAAATGAGCAATACCCATCTTAGAATGTCTGGATGTCTGATGGGACCTAGCTCATAAATGAACTCCAAATCCAAACTTCTTAGACTGTATCGTCAACTGAACTTAATCAGTATCCTGCGCCATGCCACCCTCAGTATTGCCTTGGATCACCTGTCCAAAATACTGCCCCTCGTCAGAAGGAGAAACTATAACTCTGACAACCTCCTTGTCGTCCATGTCACCTTGGAAGCCTGGAATGATAACTGTCTCCCAAAGGAGGCTGTCGTTATCACATCCCTAGAACATCAACTTATGTTCTAAAACTGCTTCCGACTGTTCCTCCAGGATTGAATCAATATCAACTTATTGCATCTAGTGCAAGAATAACATCTGGTGTGGTACTTGACATCTCATGATTGACTCAATTGCCTAAGCAAGTGATCTGTCAATCATGCGTATCCCTCTCCCCTTTAGTCTGTTGGACACCTTTAGAGAGGGTGACTCCATATCCTGCAGGTATACTACCGTGCCAGGAGTCGTCCATTCTAAATACTCTTAGAATGCTGTCAAAGTACCCTGATTGGGAAACCACCCAAATCTAGATCTAAAACCATAGATCTAGTAACCAGCATGTCTGATATAATGTCCAAGTCCCATGTGGAGAAAACACCGTGTGACGACCAAAGTATAACCGATCGTAGTATAGGAATATCACTTCCTACTACCTTCTCAACAGATCCATCCCCTATTCTGATGACGTCAAACCCATGACTGTCACATCAGAAACAGATGATCTAACTCAGCTATATCTGCTTTAGTCTATAAATAGACATAAGCCTGATGTCCACCAATGCTTCCGCTGCTCCCACTGACTACGACAACCCTCTGGCAGAGTCATATAGACGTGCACTTCTAAAACTAATTTAGAACGACGCTATACTCATCCTCCTGCCGGGTCTCGCAGCCTGGAACAACAACAATGGCAAGTGTGGGTAAGCAAGAACTTCCCTGTCACCGTCCTTGAGGCTACCGGAGTACCTCTCGGGTGCCTGAAGTTACCCACCGTATCTGCGGAGTGGCCAATGGAATGTCAAATCAGATTGAATCTTTAGGTTCCTTATCAAATCTTCAGTAATCGTTTGCGGTTCTGGAATCACTTCCAGTTCTACCATACCCCCACTATTGTTTTCTGAAAAATAACCATTTCCTTTTAAAATGTGGCGAGTTAAGAACAATATCACTATTGATCTTCCAGATGGTAGAAAATCAACCCTCGTCATAGCCTGGGTCAACCCACAAACAGCCATTACAGAAACATGCCTTGAGTTATCCGGAGTCTGGTTTTAAACATAAGCCGGACAACTCCCCGTACCTTAACATCGTCAAGATATGAACTGTTCTATATCCAATATAGAACCAGAGGCACTGATTTAAATGAACCAGATTCAAATCATGCAGCTATCTCCAGTGCATGTCAACTAAATGGAAGGAGGCCGATCAGCGTTACTCAACTTAGGAATGCTTCCAATTATGAGTAACCTGAAAGAGAAGCAATTTCTCTTTATCATTACTATCAACTGAATACCATACACAAGTATCTACATCTTCAATCACTTTGAAGAATCCCGATACTTGCTACACCTGGTTCTCTACTCTATTCAAATACCTATAACTTCTCAAAATTCGGACCCTGCGTTTCCACGAAACACCTGTCTAAAAACTAGAGAAGTCATAAGTAAACCGAATATAGTACGAGGACCAACCCCTCTGTCCTAATGGACACTGGACAACATACAATACTCTGTATAAGTCCGCTGAGTCTAACAACTCTTTCACTGTGCGTCGTAGGTTGAAAACTGTACTTATGGTTAAGAAGAATTACACCGCTGTTTAATACTCCTTACCTAACCATCTACTGATATAGGTAAATGTTATCGACATAATATCAAAAGGTATATCTCACTCTATGAAAATAGACGTACAGATATATCAATTTGAAATTGGTGCACAACAGCGGATATTCAAAACCAAATATTTGCCGACCGGCAAACAGCCCAGGTGATCTCCTCAAATATCACCGATTACAAAGAATCCCGATATAGTGAGGATGATCACCCAATTCCTAATAACTTACTCCCACTCATCATCTGTAAAACCATACAGATGTGAGAATCGAATCTGGTAAATACATACCCTGGAGCAAGTGTCTAACTGGGAAATCAGTTTTCCATTAACAGTACACGGTGAAACTGAGACATTGAAATGTTTCGTCGGGGTATCCTGGTATTCCTAGTAATGCCTCTTCCATTATCCAGATTCACAACTGTAACCTTGTAATTCTTTGCCATCTTTCTAAATCCCTTTCTATGTCTTTAGTCATTACCTTCTGTACACCCCCTTAGGCCAAATGGTTTTCTTCCTTCCCTACCGTTCGGCACAGCCTATGGTTTGGAAGAAGACTATCCAAAAGGCATAAAGGGTGTACTGTCCCAATCCTAGGAATACTCGCAATGCGATAGAAGGTGAAGATGAAAGAAACCTGAATGTACTTAATTCCTATTTCTCCTGAACCAGAATCCATCCCCGAACTGGAACAAGTTCCTTTCGAGTTCGTATATAACCATACGATGGAGTATCCAATAAACTGTGGATCTTCGTAGTGATACGGAGTGTCCTGGAGAAATACAAAGGTGATTTAGGATTGGCGAAGAAATACTTGGTTTGGTCGTGAATAGCAGTCGCAATTTACTTTGCCCTCTTACTAATCCCTTACTTTGTCTTAACTTAATACCTTCTGCACACCATTGTTATGCTAATTGGTTTTCTTCATTCCCTACCGTTCGGCACCAGCCTAAGGTTTGGAAGAAGACTGTCCAATTTGCATAATAGGTGTACTATCTCCTAAACCAAGGAGTACTCACAATGAGAGAAGGTGAAAAGAAAAGACAACTGAATAATCCTATTCGTTTTCTCCAGAACCAGAAACCATCCTCGAAGTCCTTCGAGTTCGTATATAACCATACGATGGTTTTGTTCAATGGAAGTGGACGTTCGTAGTAATACGGGGTGTCCTGGAGAAAAGGGTAAAAGTAGGAGTGGCAATGAGGTCTGCAACTCTGACAATCCAAAAGCCAGTGTTAAGAAGGTTCGGTCAACTTAGTCACTGAGTCATAGTCCAGGGTCGGGTCAATGGTCGCTGCCAAAGAGAGAGAGAAAAGAAACACTCAGCGTGCACTCTAACCTAGATCAGAATGGTTATCACTTTGTCTAATCTGGAAACCTCCCACTGTACCTCAAATTCTCCTCCAAACCTGAAAGAAGAATTAGTCGGGATCACCCGAGGAGTAAACCAACTCATCAGTGGGAATCGGGATCCAACTATCATCGCATGATAATTTGACGGAATCCACTCAAGTCACCACACTCTAGAAGGTATGCGCATGCCTGGCAAGTTTCAGTTCTTTTGAAACTCCCGATGTGATTTATACCCCTAGGATCCAAGTGACCTTGACTGACCCAACATATCAAAGGATCCTAGTCAAGTTCAACCCGTCATTATCTTGATTGCATTAGACCCACCCGCACGAGTCCTTGACTGAGCCAAAATGACCGTACGACTGTCCTAACCAATCACATATCCATGCAACAGAAAAGCACTACATAGCTACCGAACACTACGCCTCGGCTGAGCACGACATACGCAGCACGAATACTAAGTAATACTAATCTGAAATGACGGAGGGCTACGACTGGTTTTTGGTGAAAAACCTTTAACGTAATGAACTTGATATCGTTGAAGGAACTGCACAACTTTTTATAAAATACAGTGATGAAAACCTTTACTAAAGAGGTCACTCCCGGTGAAGGGATCTCGGCTCTTTCCCCGTAGAATGAGGTGCAGGATATTCCAAATGAATACCACGATGCAAAGCAAAAGTAATCGGCTATAGTGAAGTTAATGCCCTGACGCAAACTTCTGTCCAAGGGGTCACTCCCGGTGAAGGGATCTCGGCCCTTGCCTCGTCGACTGAGGAGCAGGATATTCCAAATGAATACCACGATGCAAAACAAAAGTGAACGTCCTTGCAATAACAGCTTTTGAAAAAAGTTCCAACAACATCAGAATAGGTTTGTTTTAGCTTGCATTGATCCGAATCAACGCAGTCCCATCAATGGATCACACCACAAAGAACGAAAATATACTGACGTACGTATATGCCATCCGCATTCGCCACTGGGTCCCGTCATCACCCGTTAGGTTAGCTAACTAACGGCAGAGCGGGGACTGGACTAGCGCGGATGAAAAACATATACAACATCTACTAATATATATACCAATATATTATATTCGCTCAAGGCGTGAATAAAATGCAACATCACAGAAATGTACAGCATCACAGAACAATGCAGATATCTGGAAGCCCCGGGTTTCACAGAGCCGCTGCTGAAACCCGACGTTCCCCTGGTCGTGTGGATAGCCTGTGCAATGAAAACCTAGACCCCTACGGGCGCGGCAAGTCACCCGCCAAAACCTGAAGCGAGGCAGCCCCCTTCAGCACCGTGAATGGACCACCCAGCACTTCACGGAATCCGGTAACTTGGGCACCCCTCCTGGGTCAACCTGTACCCCCTACGAGTGCGTCGAACAGCCCGCCAATTCCAGATTGAAGTCCCCTCCGTCCCAATGCCATGAGATGCGGGCTTGTTGCCCTCCAGAACCCGGCTATCCGTGCACCCCACCGCGGGGCAATCCTAGTACAGAATAGTAAAATATACATACACCGGGTACATCGACCGCAACCAGGTCGTGCCCCAAAAGAATAATACATACAGGCAGTGACGGCAGTCCACATGTCGGACGCTCGCCCCGCAAAATCAAATGTACATAATACAAAAGCACTGTACTAGCATTGCATCCAGGCTATCCCCCACGACCGATCCGCAACATCACAGCATAAACATAGAACATCAACGTGAAAGTCACGTTCGCAAATCCGTCTAACCGGGCTATAGCTGTTAGACCGGATTTACCGATCGAGTGACATTCACGGTCGCAGATATAATGTAAACACTGTGAAAAATGTGTTTAAAATTTTCCGATTGACCAAAAATTAACAAGTGGGCCCCCAAACAAAACTGTAGCACTCACAGAAAACCTGGGCCCAATTTTAATATTCCAAAACCCCCAATATAAGCCCATAAGCCCACTGCAAAAAACTAAGCACACGAACCCACACTCCTGCGGCGGAAGCGCGGCCAAAAGGGGGTTTTGGCCGCCCTTCCGCGGTCGTACGGAGGAGTCGTGTCACCAAATTTTTGCAGTGTTCTTAGAACTCCCTGCACATCATTCTGAGACCACCTGAAAAATTTTTAGACTCCAAAAAATTTCGACAGAAACTGATTGTGCTAGAAAAATACGGTTTTTGGAATTTCGGTCGATCGGATAAGCAAAACACATTAGAACAAGCTAGGTAAGGTTAATGGCGTGGCTCTGATACCATGTTTCTCCACGGCAGCGCCCCGGCCTCGTACTCGAGGCCAAAATGCGGAATTAAAAATTTTCCTTACTCGGAAACCGACGCTACCGCGGACAATGAAAACCCGGATCGTTTACCATTAACCTAATGCTAGCAATCAAGAGATAGGGTGAGAAGTATACCGAGTGATCCGAGTCCTCCGGTCTTCTCGTCATCGTTCCGATCTCCCGTGGAAAGTCTTGCCTCCACATCGTCGCCTCCTCGCCGGAAAGGGCACCACAATGCCTGCGTCTTTTACGGGCTCCCGCCTCAATACCGAGGCAACTCGGGCATGAAGCCGGCAACTCGACATGCTTAAGTTATGCTGTAGAAAGTGTAGTGTAGTGTCTCACTTGGGTTATGTTGTTGCCATTGAGGATGATGGAGGAAACAAGGATTAGAAAAAAGGGTACTTGCATTTTTCTAGCATGAAAATGAGATCAAGAAAGAAACTCTCAAGAATGAAGCTCTCTCTTCTTCTTCTTCTCTCTTTCTTTTTCCTCTCATGAAAAACCTTATCAAGTGAGTAGAAGAAAGGTGGAGGAATGAATATCAAGCATGAAGGGAGGTGATGGTAGGAGCACATGTGGTGACCATAGCCAAACATCATCATTACAAACTTACATCAACCATTCTTATCAATTCTAATCAAGATAAAGCATGAAAAGATCAAGGAAAAGAATGGCATCTAAAGATGCTATCATGATAAATACATTTGCAAGAAAATCCTCCACAAAGTGTAATTTGCAAAACTGCAAATTACCCCCTCCATCGGAAAAGTCCGGCCGGGAAAGAACAAAGGAAAACCGGCCGTAACGGAATGCAAACTGGCAACTCCAGAAAACTGGTCCCGTAATAAATTACAGGAAAACCCCGATACTGTGCATACACACCCGCATCTGCATTCTGACCGGATACAGATGCAATGAGACAAAATCTACACTGTACTAAACTAGGACCGGCTTAAGCCAAAGCCGGCTAGTAATATCCATTCGATCCTGATGCGTGCAATACCGCACGTATCTGATCGAACCTTGCCATATAACTATACGGCCACTAGTACAAAACTGTCCGATCCTGATCCGTGCAATACCGCACGTATCTGATCGGACCCTGCCATATGTCCATACGGCCTCTACAGCGTTTCGCCCGAAAGCTGAGTAACTGAAAGTGTGGTGGACTCTAAAGACTCGTCAATACTATGGCTGTGGATTTAACCACTGGCACGTCAGAGGTATAAGCCAATACGTGACGGGCCACCAGCTATTGACCAAAAGGGACGTCGATGAGGAAGCTCACCCCGACACCCAACTGAGCCTGTCAGTGACAATATCCGTACAGTCCGGTCCGTTCGTCTATGAGTATCGCATGGCGGGCCTAGGGGGTTGGTAAAAGTCAGACCCCCAAAAGCGGTACAAGTCGTGTCGGAGTGTAGCCCAGAACGCCCTGAGATACTACTGGAATACCTACCAGTAAATCTCCTGCCTCGGCCGAGGGCTTTGTGTAATGGCTCTCCTAGACACAGCGCGACCTCACCCCCAATACCGGGAGAGACGAACCCCTGCAGATCCGCTCACTGCCTCCATGTGGCTCGGGACTGTACCCAACTAAAACCTGTTTGCACGACTCCTTTGAGCCGTGGTAGGGTAGTAATCAAAGCACAGTGGGAACTCACACGAGACAAATGACGATCCTCAGGTCGATGAACTAACCTGTACACATGTCACCAGGGAACTGCTATCTGACGTCAGGTATAAGCCCAACTAGCAGGTTCCCGGCGAGTCCTGTCCGGTGTACTCATAACCCAATGAGCACCTGTATACATCTTAGGTGAACCAACTGACACCAGTGGCTTGTGAGACCGGCCACCGCCCCTCGTCGGGGTCTCGACTGTATACACTGGTCTACTAATGGAGTATCGATGCCCAGTCTCGAAACTCCCACGACTAGGGACCTTTTAAGGATGTGCTTATAGACCCCAGCTCCCACGTATATGATCGCCATCATACTGCTGGTAGTCAAGCAAGAATCCTAGGGGCTCTATCAACGTGTAATAGCGACATGTCAGGTCACCTAAAGCAGTACACGATGATAAAGATAAACCAGATAGCATACTATCATCTCGAGTAAGACTGTCCTCCTGGGATAGGTCCTCCCTCAATCATTGCAATCACGTGCCTGTGATCCAATAATTGACTCTGAGGGCACTATCTCCAACAGTAACAGGTTCGCTTGTTTTCTTCTGATCGCTCAATACCCGGGTGGCCGTTACGTTTAGCAGACCGCTTGCGGCTGGGGGGTACTTGATATGATCATCACCCTCTGCCGGCGTATTGACGAGTCTTAAAGTCCCACATAGGAGTTACCCAGTCCAGGCGAAACGTTGTGGTGCGCGTATGCGATATGCGCATGGACCCGATTAAAATGCGCGTATATGATACCGTACATTGATCGGAGGCTTGCTTTTGGTGGGGTCATATGTGATATGGCCGGATTGATAAATCAAGTGTTGATTTATCATTTAACCATTAGTTTTCTCACTTAAAACCTTTTCTTGAATGATGGATGTGTGCATGCATGTATGTTTATCTTTCTTTCTTTCTTACTAGTTTCATGCACATATGGATGTGCATACACACATACATACATACACCCATCTATCATGGTTGTTTATATATGGAATAAGATGGCAATATAAGATTCACACCATGGTTGAATATATGGATTATTATTTGATTTATTGTTTAAAACAAAATAGAAAAGATAAGGATAATTCTTGCTTGTTTCTACATTCTTCTTTAAACCTAACCATTCTCACCTACCTTTAACCTTGAGTTATCCTTCTCTTTATGTTCTAAAACTCAAGTTAATTAATGTCTCCATCATTTTAACCATGGTTCATAGTGAGAAGAAATAAAATATATAATGATATATTTCATTTTTCTTTTCATGGTTATCATTCTACTCTTATCAAAATAAAAAGCCATCTTCTTCCTCCTTCACCATTTGCTCTCTAGTTTTTTCTAGTGAGTAAAATACACATAAAGAAAGGTTTTTGAAGTGAGATTCTAAACCACAACATCATTCTACATAAGTTTAGCCAACTTGTTTAGAGTCTTCTCTTCGATTCTCGAAGTTGCGAGCTTGGACGGCGAACTCGGGGTGGATCGTCGTGGACGTGAGAGGACTTCAAGAGGACCTTCTTCCAACTCCCAAGACACCAAGGAGTCTACCGAAAGGGAGCTACAAAGGTTGTAGTCTCGAAACCCTAGTTTTTGTTCGCTTTATATTTCGAAACCCTAATTTTCTAGGATCGATTCCTTTGCATGCTTGTTTAGCACCATCAAAATTTAAACTTTGGGACATGTGATGCTTCAAAACTCATTATAGGGTGCTACACAAACCTTACATTGGTATCAGAGCCGACCTAGAACATTAGGCGACCTTTTTACGAAGTTAAAACTCCGATCGAACCGAAATACGGCATTTTAGAGTGCTCTCCGGAAATTTTCTAAAATTTGACATTTTTCAGAATTAAAAATATGTAAAAAATTCAGCAGGTAAAAATAAGGATTACGGTACAAAATTTATTTCATGAACAGTAATTGTTGCCGCGGAAACGCGGCCTAAGCTTGCTTAGGCCGCGGTTCCGCGGCCGTATACATCAATTCATGGATAATTTTTTTACAGTAATTCTGGAATCTGCTTGTATATTTTTTTGGGTATTTTTAATCTGTATTTAGTTTTGAAAAATTCTGGAGATAGTTTTGGACTCGTCGATTCGATCGGAATTTTCATTTCGTGGCTTTTCCGGGTAAATTAGAAAGTATTGAACTGTTTGAACGAGTATCATTTGCTCACTGTTCACGGGGTTTAAATACTTTGGAGATACGTGCAAGTCTTTTTGTGGTGGACCCTCTAGAAGACAACAAACCTTAACTCGATTATGTGACCGTCTTGAACTGCCCTTTGAACCTTAGGGTTTGGGGCAGTACGGCGTGCCACATGTGAGGCGTTGGCTTGACCCTTCTACGGCTGGACCGCTACTACTGTGTCACACTCCGGATTTTTGAACCCTGCTCAAGTGTTGAGCTTTAGTGAATCTTGGGTACTTGATCGTTCGTTCGAAAACTTTAATACTGTCTGTTTATCTGGAATGTGATACAATATGTGGAATTCATATAGTTTAGGCATGAAATACGAAATATGTGATATTTCGCATTTATGATGTCTAAAGAGAATGTGGATTCCAAATATTGTAGTTTTACACTTTCTTTTCTGTGACCGTAAGTGTAGTATGTACGATATCGCCGGTTTCGTTGCTATACATCAACGACAATTGGGGTATGCATACTTACTTACGTTGATGATATGAGATATTATGTGTTGCTGAGATATGATGTGCAGGATTGTCGCGATTGAATAGCCGGGGTTTTTTATGTGAGATGAGAGTTTTATATTTTCATTCATGTAAATTCAAATGTAATGTAATATTCTTTTATTTGGGGCACTTCCGGGTTGAGGTTGTGTCACCAGTGTTGTATATTGTTTACTTTTCTGCATTAGGATGGACCCAAGGAGGGGAGCACAGGTGACCGGGTTCTGGGGTTCACTGGGAGGCCATCTCGAGGAGTCGAGACCGGGTCTCCTAAACTCCAGAATTGGTAGGGTCACTTGCCGCTCTCGTAGGGGTCCAGGGTGTGGGCTTGGCTATTCATCGCGACTGTGGAATCCATATTTTCTATTCTGGCTAAATACTAAATACGGACGTCCTAGTATATCCCACTTTATATCTATGTTTCTGCTGCCTGTGTTCTGTGATATCTGAGACGAATGACATATTATATATATGATATATAGTAGACGTTGCTTATGTTCTACACCCGCGCTAGTCCCGTCCCGGTATGCCGTTAGTTAAGTAACCTAATGGTGCATAACGGAACATTGCGGCGAATGCGGATGGCATAAGCGTACGTGTTATTTTCGTTTCTTTTCTGTGATTGGCTTAAGGACTTAAATGATGGGATTACATTAATGTGATTAATGTAAAGAAAATAAACTTAAAAGATGTTGTAGAATCGGATTTGAAAAACCACTCGGCTTTTTATGAAAAAGCTATATTTCAAAACTGCGGAGCTTAAGCCACTCCTTTTAAAAAACCACTTGATTCTACAACGATATCAAGCTCAAAGCGTTAAAGATTTTCTTAAAAATCATCCGCAACCCTCCGTCATTTTAGGAAGTAGAGTACTTAGTATTCGTGCTACGTTTGTTGACCTTAGCCAAGGCGTAGTGTACGGTAGCTAAGTGATGTCTTCCTACAAACGCATATGATGCAGATTAATTAGGACGGGCATATGACTTTGTTGACCTTAGCCAAGGGTCATGTGAACGGGTCTAATCAATCAAGAAATGACGGGTTGAGCTTGACTAGTGCTCGTGATTTGTTGACCTTAACCAAGGTCACGAGTATTAGGGGTAAAAACCACATCGGGAATCTCAATAGTTGAAATTTGCAATGAGATTGCATACCTTCCATGTGATGGTTGGATCCCGATCCCACTGTGAGCAATAGTTGCTCCTAGGAGAGTTTTATAGTTTACAATTAGCTAACTCATTAGGTGTCTAGAAAGGTGTTAACGGGGCTCCGCCTCTGGGAAATCGAGGTTTACTCTAATTAGGTCCGTGCGAAAGCACGGGGGACCTCCCTCAAGTACCGACACTGGCCTGGCTGAACGGTTAGCGAAGTTGTAGACTGTAATTAATCCTGGCTAGTTTTTCTTTTTAAGGTTTGAAAGAAAAACTCGATAAAAGCAGTGGGAAACATCGATTAGACAAGATAATAACCAATCTAATCTATGCAAGAGCTTTCGCTGAGTGTATTCTTTTCTCTCTCTTAATGGCAGATACCCATGACTGGACTCAAGCTTCTACTAGATAAAAACAAACTGAATGGCACCAACTATAAAGACTGGCTAAGGAATCTGAAAATCGCCTTGACTTATGATAAAGTATCATATGTCCTCACGGCTTCAGCTCCGCCCGTCCCTGGTCCAAAATCCTCAGTTGCGGACATTGAAGTCCGCAAGATATGGGACGCTGACTGTGCCACGGCCAAATGCCTCGTGCTTGCATCGATGGACAACACACATCAAAAGCAGCACGAGGACATGGACATTCACGGTATATTTCTCCATACAAAGGAGTTGTATGGGGAGCAATCCCGCGTATTACGATACGAAGCATCAAGGAAATTGTTTCAGATGCGAATGGCCCCTGGCACATCAGTAGGAGACCATGTTCTGAAAATGATAGCTCTTATAGAAGAGCTTGAGGACCTTGGATGGACGATGGACAATGAACAATATATAGATATTATTCTGCAGTCCCTCCCCTCCACCTTTACTCAGTTCATAGTGAACTTCAACATGCATGGCATGGAGAAGGAACTCCCTGAACTCCTTAATATGTTAAGGAGTGCAGAGAGCACTATAATGTTAGCAAAAACTCCCGTTATGACTATTGGACAGTCTTCCTCTTCTCGCCCGAAAGCTAAGGCCAAGGGAAAGAAAAAGAAGAAACCCACTAATCCTAAGGGCGGAGTTAAAAAGGCGAAGGGAAAGGGAAAGTCCAAGGCTGGAGACTCAGGGAAGGGCGAATGTTTTCATTGCCACAAGACAGGACATTGGAAGCGCAATTGCACGGAGTACTTAAGTCTTAAGAAGAAGCATGGTGATGCTTCTGCTTCAGGTGCGTTTGTGACAGAAAACTGTTTTTCAATAAACTCTGCTTCCTGGGTATTGGATACCGGTTCAGGTTCTCACATTTGCAATTCTATGCAGGGACTGAGAAATAGCTAAGTTTTGAAGACAGGTGACCATACTCTCCGCGTTGGAAATGGTTCCAATGTACATACAGTCGCAGTGGGAGAGTATCACTTGGGGTTGCCGTCTGGATGTATTTTGGTTTTGAATCCATGTTATTTTGTACCAAGTATGCTATGTAATATAATATCCGTTTCTTTGTTAGACAATGAAGGATATAATTTTGTATTGCAGAACAATGTTATGAACATTCACCTGAATCAAATGTTGGTTGGGTATGGTACGCTTAACAATGGAATATATGTCCTAAATCAACACACAGTTTTCAGTATACAACACACTAATAAAAGAAAACTTTCAGAATTAAATGAAGCTTTTCTTTGGCACTGTAGACTTGGTCATATTAATGAAACAAGACTAAACAAGTTACACAAAGATGGATATTTAAATTCTTTTGGATATAAATCTTATGCGACTTGCCAGTCTTGTATCAAGGGTAAAATGACCAAAACTCCGTTTACCGGACACGGAGAAAGAGCTACTCAGCTCCTGGGCCTCATACATAGTGATGTATGTGGGCCAATGTCTACACAGGCTAGAGGCGGTTTTTCATACTTCATTACATTCACTGA
Source organism: Agapanthus africanus (assembly GCA_030015575.1). Classification (NCBI taxonomy): domain Eukaryota; kingdom Viridiplantae; phylum Streptophyta; class Magnoliopsida; order Asparagales; family Amaryllidaceae; genus Agapanthus; species Agapanthus africanus. The sequence continues at coordinate 649,498,375 of CM057341.1, read as the reverse complement.
CGACTTCTCAAGATTCGGTCATGTATTTTTATTAAAACACAAGTCCGAAGCTTTCGAGAAATTCATTGAATATAAACAAGAAGTAGAAAAACAAACCGGCTTGAGTGTCAAGATGCTTCGATCAGATCGAGGTGGTGAGTATCACAGTGCAGAATTTGCAAACTTCTTAAAGGAGAATGGGATTCTCTCTCAACTCACACCTCCTTACACACCACAGCATAATGGTGTGTCAGAACGACGTAATAGGACCCTATTAGATATGGTCCGGTCCATGATGAGTGACGCTGAGTTACCAGTCTCGTTTTGGGGGCATGCATTAGAGACTGCAGCGTTTCTACTAAACAGGGTTCCAACCAAAACCGTGTCTACCACGCCATATGAGATATGTGTCACGACCCGAAAGTACGGAACGTGACCGGCACTTAGATTACGAAACGACTAGAGGCGCAACGTAACCTAAGTAAACCGAAGCCCAGAAATCTAAACCATGAAAAGAAGAAGAAGCGGTAAAAGAAACCATGAAGGAACAAGTTTAAAACATCAGCAAATTTTCTCAAAAATTTCGGCAGAGCTTCCTCTATAAAAACTGGCCCCCAAACGGGTACAACAAGTATAATATACATAAACAATAAAAAGCATCCCCAAACGAGAGCTAGCATCAACGCCAACAGGCGGAAACAACCACAACAAACACAATAATATACAACGCCAAAAGGTGAGGCTCAAAACTCAAAAGAAAACAAAACCACCAGATCAGAATAGTACATGCGCGACTCTAAGGTCAAAATAAAAGACTGGTCTAATAAACTTATCAAGTAATACAAATATGGTTGATGGAGCTTACTAGATACAACGAATGAATAAAATACAATGGTGGTTCAGATACAAGTGAACCAACCTACCGTGCAAATCACCCCGAAATAAAAGATGTGCCAGCAAGCTGCCCGGGAAACCTGTACATCGAACCTGTAATAAGATTTGGCACAACGGGGGTGAGTTGCCAATTACTCATGAGTAGAAGACATCTACAAAAAGAAATCGAATGCACGACGCTATCCTAGGTCATAATAATACACTACTAAGTCTCAATCCTCTAGTAATAGCAGGGTAATACTACGTGTAAGTGCAGATACTCCGTGCTCGTGTCAGTGCCTCATATAGTACTATGTTATATGAATGGATATGCATGCACCATGAATGTAAAATAAGCAATCCTGAAATCCAGGTATATCTGTATAAGAAATCTTTGGCTGTTATCATAGTAAAATGTGTATAAGAATCTGAAATCTCAACAATGAAATCCATGGAAATCCGTGTCAAGCATCGACACAAACATGTAAATCTCAAGTCTCATAGTCTCAATACCTCGGGCTCCGTCAGTCCGGATCGGCCCAAATCATCAAATCTCACGACAACGGTTGGTATCCTCCGGATATCCGCCGCGCCAAACATCACCGGTAGGTAGCCTTCCCCTGCCAGGCTCATCGTCTACAACTCGATCTTCTTGCCCCGGGGTACCATACCGGGCCCACCATGTACCCAAGACGGTTCATCCACTCCTCGAATCGGGTCTCGAAATCCATCAGAAAACATGAAATCTCATGGTGGACGACACATACATCACGAGAAAACCACATCTTATTTTGAAAAGAGAAGAGGAGAGAGAGAGAGAAGTTTTTATATATTTTTGCGGTTTTCCCCAAAAATCCAGAAATCTCATAGAAATCCAAATCTCAAAATCATGTGTAAGTATATGATAAGTGTCGGCATATGCCCATAATACTGCGCGATAACATGAAAATTTGAATGCATGAATGTCTAAATAATAAATATCATGTCTTATACTAACATCAGAGAGAAATCACAATATTATATCGGTTTAGGGGTTAACTGATTCTATCAATAAAAGATAATATGATCTAAAGTGTACGTGACATAGCAATTACCGATGATGATGTGTGTGAGCCAGCAAATAAGTGTGCGTGGAATATGCGCATCATCGGTAATGGTGCTGGTGTCCTAACAGGTAAGGTTTATACTGATTATAGCAACATATGTAAAAACATGCACCATGATGATTACAGTATGAATGTAAATACAGGTGTGCATTATCCACTCCTCCGCGAAATACGAGTACAACTACCACTATGTGAGTCGAACCTAAACTAGTGTCCATCTAACATCCTAAGGAACTAAACCTAAGAAATTAGTCAGTAAGAAACTAGAGTTTACCTAAGGTCTGAATCAATATCTCTAATAGTCGGCGATCCCGCCTCAATAGCGTCACGTACGTATTACGGCTTCCTCGAATCAAGAGTGCGGATCAATCATCATATCTAGGCCTCGTACGGTAAAATCCATCGTACGGCATCCCAATATCGGGGTACGGGTCAAGTATCTCCTAGGTGTCTCATCATTCGTATAATGTCATCATCAACACATCTCATGATCAAGGTGCTAAACTATAATCGCATACATCAATCATGTATCATTTCCATCATAGAATAATCCTTAGTTTATCCTCAGAAATATCATGTCACATTTGTAATATTGTGATTAAATCATACCGATATCTTATCGTCATCAAGTCACACCTATACGATATCGACATCAGGTCACACCTATATGATGTCGTAATCAAGTCATACATATATCATATCGTGATCAGTCACAAGCTACAGCCCAGGTACTATTTTAGCGTCCCATGTACCTCAATATCACCACCACCCTTTATAATTTATATATTCATGTTCATTATCTCATTCTCTAATGATCCGCTAACACTTTAATACGGCTGTATAGTCAAGAATCACGGCATCAAGCCCAGTTATACTGTTTCATCATACCTCAGATATCATATCACATCAATGAATCCCATATACGTGTTGTGTATATATATACACCTATACCTAGTTTTATATATATACACACATATACATATACGCCATGTCAAGTTTTAGTGTGTGCGTGTGTGTTTCTATCAGAAACCTACGAACCTCTCCCAAAGTATTCATCCTCAGGTGTGGTTTTCCTAAATCAGTCTAGTCCCGCCTAGGGTCATTACCAGGGTCATACTCAGTAAGAATCTAGGGTCACATCTGGTTTCCTAATGTCAATAAGTACTATTCCTATTCTACGTTGCGGGGGTGCTAAACGCCATCCACCCGACTTCCCCCCGTAGATATGCATCTACTCATCTGGTCCATGTCTGCCGACGGCGGTGTCGCCATCCTCTTCTTCATCGCCCGCAGTCCACTTGAAGGGTACCTAAACACAAACATATAAATAGCATCGTAAACCGAATCACATACAAAAGTCAAACGATACAAGGAACAAGCATAGGTTAAAACCTATGTCCCGTCCACGCAAAAGAACCAAATACCGCTCGATATCGGCTTACAAACTCCGATGGATCGAGATAATATCAACAAACAACTTGTAGTTTTAAAACACATTACATAAACTATAAAACACGATTAAATCCATCGAAACCCTAAAATCTATCAAACCGTCCAATTTCGCAAAACACGAAAATGCCAGTATACCGTTTTTCATCAAAACTTGACATTTAAATGAAACTAATGGTCATAAAACTCATTAAATAGCATTACTAGACTATACAAACCATTACTATATTTTTATTACACAAATTTGTATTGATTTTGAAATTTCTAGTTTGCAACCTTTCACAATTTTCAACATTTTTCAAGCAAAATACCACAATTCCACCACAAAACATGATTTTGCATAAATTAATGACTTAAACCACAATTCATGATGATAATGATATAATGAAACCATAATTATATTTTTAATCTCATTTATTTGGGAATTTCCCAAAATCTAGTTTACAAAAATAGCAATTTTTATCTCAATTTATCAATTATCAAGAAACTAGTGATCGAACTAAATTTTTCTTTCCATTTACATGGTAATATTTCCACTAAAACTACATTCCAATGATAACAACCCAAATCTCAATTTTATATCAACCACAAACACATTTTGCAAAAACCTAGTTAGCTAATTTCCTTATTTAAAAAAATTTTAAATGAAAATTTTACAATTCAACAACCATGCAATATTTTCCAATTCTAAAAGTGTTAAACTAACTATTATAACCCTAATTAATTATTAAAAACCCTAACATGAATTTACTACCCTAACTTGCATTTTTAAAAAAAACATAGAATTAATTCATTAAATCTAATTAAGCTTAAATGATCATCTAATAACAATAAATCAAAAGAAAGAAAATTATACCTCCAAAATGTGAAATCCAAACAAGAAATGAGCCTCCAAAATGCATGCTTTCCATCTCCAAATTCCATATAAAAATGAGCAAGGAATAAAGAGTATGAAATAAATAGGATTTTGTGGAATTTTAATTGAATTTTTGATGTATTTTTGATGAATTTTAGATGAAAATGAAGTGGGAAATGGGGGGGGGGCTGCCATAGGGTTGTGGCCGGCCTTGGTGAGGTGAGGGAGAGAAAGAAGAAAGTGTGAAAAGTGTGTAGAAGTTTCAAGAAGATAAACAACACTAAAAGTCTTTTCATGCTTTATTTATTTATTTATTTATTTATTTACTATAGCAACTCCAGAAAGCTCTAGAAAATAGGAAAAATTTGCAAATAAATTTTGTATGATACACACTAATTTCTAATATGCCATGGTTCATTTTTACAAATTAAAACCATTTAAATTTGTAATTTACACTAATTTAGTGTAAAAATAAAGCTTATGTTAATATTTAAAATAATTAATTTAGGAAAAATATTTTATTAAACTAAAAATTTATAATTGGCTAAATAAATACCATTTACTAGTAATTTCATAACTAAAATAGATATTTTAAAAATTATAATGAAAAACAATCACGGTTTGGTTTTACGAAAAATACATTTTATTTTACCGAAAATCCTAAAATTCACTTAAACACTTTTATTCATTTAATTATTTATTTAATCATTTTTTAACACGTTACAATCTTCCCCCCTTTTAGAAATTCGGTCCCCAAATTTAAATTAAAACTCCCCCTCCAAATACTAAAACGTTTAGCAAAACATTCAAATCGTCGGGGCTCCGAAATCATCAATACATAACAAAAATCAACTCCGTCAAGCATAACGCAATCATCGGAGTTATGGCGAGAATAAAATATCAAAACTCAATATGAAAACCATCAGAATATACATCAATCTATAACTTATATATAGTTCGCATCCTAGTAAAATCGCCGAATCATCATAATAAAGAAGCATACAAAAACCCCTCTTGAAAATCGCCGTGCAATGCACGTGTCACGGCATAAGTAGCGGACGTTTAATTTTTTTTAAAAAAAAATAACTATATATATATATATATATATCTTTTATTTAACATACACGTCCGGCCTGGTTACTAAATCAAATAATAATGATTATGAAAACATACTGCTCAAACTAAAATCAATCCCAATCACATCAATAAAATGTCATGTGCGTCCGGTGCGCACTGAAATCGAAACCAAATGCAGAAACCATGAATACCCACAAAACAAAACTAGGTGCAACAGGTGTGCACCAAAAACATCTGTCAAGTGCAACGGGCGTGCACGACTCACTATCAGGTGCATCTAATCTGCACAAAACCCCGATTTAGTGCATCTGGTGTGCACAAAATCGCATCAAGTGCACCAAGTATGCGCAAGAATCCTAATCAGGCGCACATGGTGCACGAAAACATACATCGAATATCAAAATCAAAATCACAGTACAAAAATGCATGAAAACTAGGTCGAAACATATGTCAAAATCATGTGCAACCCCTATGCACGAAATCAAATCAAAAATCTCAATATATATAAAACCAAATCAAGTGTACTGGGTGTGTACTAAACAACATCAATACAACTGATATATGAAACACAGATAGAATGAAAGTACACACATGAAATACCAATCGTAGAACAAAGTCCTCAAAATACAAAAGTCCAATCAACGAAAATATGAAATTTAAATCACTAAATCACAATCGTAAACGTTATCGTCAATATGCGCCTCTTTCCTCTGATGTCGACTGCTTCGAACTCGGTCTTTCATAGGTGTGCTGACTGCGCTACCAACGGCAATACTCATGTCTAGAGTCTCCCACCTAGTCGATCTCTTCACTTGATATCCGGACTACATTAAACTTTTCGATCGATCCATCAAAATCCCATAATTCCCCAAGAGCTCAATACTCAAGTACAGTTTAAAAATATCCGGTACATACCCCAGCATCGATGATCCAGCCGTAGAAGGGCAAACCCAAGCCTCACTAATGGCACCGCGGAACTGCCGTAAACCCTAAGGTTCAAGGGCGTTCTCGTGGTCATTATGTCGAGTTAGGGTTTCATTCTTCTAGAGGGTCCATCGAAATACCTGCATGTTCTTCCGAATGCTTTAAACTTGGGAAAATGGTTTCCTGATAATCGTTCGAACCCTTTAACTTCATCCGGACGACATGTGAATACCCTTCGTCCGCACGCTAAGCAATGCTTCAATCCTCAAGAATAACCAATACTCTAATGGTTATCGCATTCGAGCCGCAGCTCCCTCTGCCCGTGTGCCCGTGGTAACAAAAACCACCCTCCGACATCGACGAAGATAGATCAAAGGAACGAATGAAATACGGTGCAAACAAATGTACATCCTAAGGCTCCTTAAGCAGAGTAGCGTATCGTATGTATGCCGCGGACCATACCCACAGTACGTTACTCTACCTAAATCGCCTACTCCATCAACCAAGGGTCACCTAGACTTATACAAGGTTAAACCTAGCGCTCTGATACCAACTTTGTCACGACCAGAAAGTACGGAACGTGACCGGCACTTAGATTATGAAACGTCTAGAGGCGCAACGTAACCTAAGTAAGCCGAAGCCCAGAAATCTAAACCATGAAAAGAAGAAGAAGCAGTAAAAGAAAACATGAAGGAACAAGTTTAAAACATCAGCAAATTTTCTCAAAAATTTCGGCAGAGCTTCCTCTATAAAAACTGGCCCCCAAACGGGTACAACAAGTATAATATACATAAACAATAAAAAGCATCCCCAAACGGGAGCTAGCATCAACGCCAACAGGCGGAAACAACCACAACAAACACAATAATATACAACGCCAAAAGGCGAGGCTCAAAACTCAAAAGAAAACAAAACCACCAGATCAGAATAATACATGCGCGACTCTAAGGTCAAAATAAAAGACTGGTCTAATAAACTTATCAAGTAATACAAGTATGGTTGATGGAGCTTACTAGATACAACGAATGAATAAAATACAATGGTGGTTCAGATACAAGTGAACCAACCTACCGTGCAAATCACCCCGAAATAAAAGATGTGCCAGCAAGCTGCCCGGGAAACCTGTACATCGAACCTGTAATAAGATTTGGCACAACGGGGATGAGTTGCCAACTCGTGAGTAGAAGACATCTACAAAATGAAATCGAATGCACGACGCTATCCTAGGTCATAATAATACACTACTAAGTCTCAATCCTCTAGTAATAGCAGGGTAATACTATGTGTAAGTGCAGATACTACGTGCTCGTGTCAGTGCCTCATATAGTACTATGTTATATGAATGGATATGCATGCACCATGAATGTAAAATAAGCAATCCTGAAATCCAGGTATATCTGTATAAGAAATCTTTGGCTGTTATCATAGTAAAATGTGTATAAGAATCTGAAATCTCAACAATGAAATCCATGAAAATCCGTGTCAAGCATCGACACAAACATGTAAATCTCAAGTCTCATAGTCTCAATACCTCGGGCTCCGTCAGTCCGGATCGGCCCAAATCATCAAATCTCACGACAACGGTCGGTATCCGCCGGATATCCGCTGCGCCAAACATCACCGGTAGGTAGCCTTCCCCTGCCAGGCTCATCTTCTACAACTCGATCTTCTTGCCCCGGGGTACCATACCGGGCCCACCATGTACCCGAGACGGTTCATCCACTCCTCGAATCGGGTCTCGAAATCCATCAGAAAACATGAAATCTCATGGTGGACGACACATACATCACGAGAAAAACGCATCTTATTTTGAAAAGAGAAGAGGAGAGAGAGAGAGAAGTTTTTATATATTTTTGCGGTTTTCCCCAAAAATCCAGAAATCTCATAGAAATCCAAATCTCAAAATCATGAGTAAGTATATGATAAGTGTCGGCATATGCCCATAATACTGCGCGATAACATGAAAATATGAATGCATGAATGTCTAAATAATAAATATCATGTCTTATACTAACATCAGAGAGAAATCATAATATTATATCGGTTTAGGGGTTAACTGATTCTATCAATAAAAGATAATATGATCTAAAGCGTACGTGACATAGCAATTACCGATGATGATGTGTGTGAGCCGGCAAATAAGTGTGCGTCGAATATGCGCATCATCGGTAATGGTGCTGGTGTCCTAACAGGTAAGGTTTATACTGATTATAGCAACATATGTAAAAACATGCACCATGATGATTACAGTATGAATGTAAATACAGGTGTGCATTATCCACTCCTCCGCGAAATACGAGTACCACTACCACTATGTGAGTCGAACCTAAACTAGTGTCCATCTAACATCCTAAGGAACTAAACCTAAGAAACTAGTCAGTAAGAAACTAGAGTCTACCTAAGGTCTGAATCAATATCTCTAATAGTCGGCGATCCCGCCTCAATAGCGTCACGTACGTATTACGGCTTTCTCGAATCAAGAGTGCGGATCAATCATCATATCTAGGCCTCGTACGGTAAAATCCATCGTACGGCATCCCAATATCGGGGTACGGGTCAAGTATCTCCTAGGTGTCTCATCATTCGTATAATGTCATCATCAACACATCTCATGATCAAGGTGCTAAACTATAATCGCATACATCAATCATGTATCATTGCCATCATAGAATAATCCTTAGTTTATCCTCAGAAATATCATGTCACATGTGTAATATTGTGATTAAATCATACCGATATCTTATCGTCATCAAGTCACACCTATACGATATCGACATCAGGTCACACCTATATGATGTCGTAATCAAGTCATACATATATCATATCGTGATCAGTCACAAGCTACAGCCCAGGTACTATTTTAGCGTCCCATGTACCTCAATATCACCACCACCCTTTATAATTTATATATTCATGTTCATTATCTCATTCTCTAATGATCCGCTAACACTTTAATACAACTGTATAGTCAAGAATCACGGCATCAAGCCCAGTTATACTGTTTCATCATACCTCAGATATCATATCACATCAATGAATCCCATATACGTGTTGTGTATATATATACACCTATACCTAGTTTTATATATATACACACATATACGTATACGCCATGTCAAGTTTTAGTGTGTGCGTGTGTGTTTCTATCAGAAACCTACGAACCTCTCCCAAAGTATTCATCCTCAGGTGTGGTTTTCCTAAATCAGTCTAGTCCCGCCTAGGGTCATTACCAGGGTCCTACTCAGTAAGAATCTAGGGTCACATCTGGTTTCCTAATGTCAATAAGTACTATTCCTATTCTACGTTGCGGGGGTGCTAAACGCCATCCACCCGACTTCCCCCCGTAGATATGCATCTACTCACCTGGTCCATGTCTGCCGACGGCGGTGTCGCCATCCTCCTCTTAATTGCCCGCAGTCCACTTGAAGGGTACCTAAACGCAAACATATAAATAGCATCGTAAACCGAATCACATACAAAAGTCAAACGATATAAGGAACAAGCATAGGTTAAAACCTATGTCCCGTCCACGCAAAAGAACCAAATACCGCTCGATATCGGCGTACAAACTCCGATGGATCGAGATAACATCAACAAACAACTTGTAGTTTTAAAACACATTACTTATACTATAAAACACGATTAAATCCATCGAAACCCTAAAATCTATCAAACCGTCCAATTTCGCAAAACCCGAAAATGCCAGTATACCGTTTTTCATCAAAACTTGACATTTAAATGAAACTAATGGTCATAAAACTCATTAAATAGCATTACTAGACTATACAAACCATTACTATATTTTTATTACACAAATTTGTATTGATTTTGAAATTTGTAGTTTGCAACCTTTCACAATTTTAAACATTTTTCAAGCAAAATACCACAATTCCACCACAAAACATGATTTTGCATAAATTAATGACTTAAACCACAATTCATGATGATAATGATATAATGAAACCATAATTATATTTTTAATCTCATTTATTTCGGAATTTCCCAAAATCTAGTTTACAAAAATATCAATTTTTATCTCAATTTATCTATTATCAAGAAACTAGTGATCGAACTAAATTTTTCTTTCCATTTACATGGTAATATTTCCACTAAAACTACATTCCAATGATAACAACCCAAATCTCAATTTTATATCAACCACAAACACATTTTGCAAAAACCTAGTTAGCTAATTTCCTTATTTAAAAAAATTTTAAATGAAAATTTTACAATTCAACAACCATGCAATATTTTCCAATTATAAAAGTGTTAAACTAACTATTATGACCCTAATTAATTATTAAAAACCCTAACTTGAATTTACAACCCTAACTTGCATTTTTAAAAAAAGAACATAGAATTAATTCATTAAGTCTAATTAAGCTTAAATGATCATCTAACAACAATAAATCAAAAAAGAAGAAAATTATACCTCCAAAATGTGAAATCCAAACAAGAAATGAGCCTCCAAAATGCATGCTTTCCATCTCCAAATTCCATATAAAAATGAGCAAGGAATAAAGAGTATGAAATAAATAGGATTTTGTGGAATTTTAATTGAATTTTTGATGTATTTTTGATGAATTTTGAATGAAAATGAAGTGGGAAATGGGGGGCGGGGGGGGGGGGCGCTGCTATAGGGTTGTGGCCGGCCTTGGTGAGGTGAGGGAGAGAAAGAAGAGAGTGTGAAAAGTGTGTAGAAGTTTCAAGAAGAGAAACAACACTAAAAGTCTTTTCATGCTTTATTTATTTATTTATTTATTTCTTTACTATAGCAACTCAAGAAAGCTCTAGAAAATAGGAAAAATTTGCAAATAAATTTTGCATGATACACACTAATTTCTAATATGCCATGGTTCATTTTTACAAATTAAAACCATTTAAATTTGTAATTTACACTAATTTAGTGTAAAAATAAAGCTTATGTTAATATTTAAAATAATTAATTTAGGAAAAATATTTTATTAAACTAAAAATTTATAATTGGCTAAATAAATACCATTTACTAGTAATTTCATAACTAAATAGATATTTTAAAAATTATAATGAAAAACAATCACGGTTTGGTTTTACGAAAAATACATTTTACTTTACCGAAAATCCTAAAATTCACTTAAACACTTTTATTCATTTAATTATTTATTTAATCATTTTTTAACACGTTACAATATGGCATGGGAAGAGACCATATCTTAAGAGAATTAAGATTTGGGGTTGCCCGGCCTATGTTAAAAAGTAGAATCCGAACAAACTCGAGACACGGTCAGTCATGTGTAATTTTGCAGGATATCCAAAGAATTCTTATGGATATCTATTCTACCACAAAGAGGAACAAAAAGTGTTCGTTTCTCAACATGCCACATTCTTGGAAAAAGAGTTTTTCACAGATAAAGATGATGGCAAAGTGGTGGATCTAGAAGAGGTTCTAGAGACACAAACTACAAATGACGATTTGATTGAACCGGCTGTTGCAACAGAAACTGAAGAACCTCGGCCACTCCGTAGGTCTGGTAGGACTTCTCGCCCACCGGAGAGGTACTACGGTTTCCTCATTGATGGTGACAGAGAAGACTGTATCATGGATGATGATGATCCTACCAGTTTTCAGCAAGCTATCACGAGTAAAGACTCTGTGAAGTGGCTGGATGCCATGAGATCCGAAATGGAGTCTATATGCATCAACAAAGTATGGACTTTGGACGTTGTACCCCCTGGGGTAAAACCTGTGGGGTGCAAATGGATCTTTAAAAGAAAGATTGGTGTAGATGGGCAGGTAGAGACCTATAAGGCAAGACTTGTGGCGAAAGGCTTTCGTCAAAGACCAGGTTTGGACTATGACGAAACTTTTTCGCCCGTAGCCATGCTTAAATCCATTCGGATCCTACTTGCTATTGCTGCTCATTACGACTATGAAATCTGGCAGATGGACGTTAAAACCGCATTTCTAAATGGAAATTTAGAAGAATGCGTTTATATGGATCAGCCAGAGGGCTTCATTGACAGTGGGAGCAGCGGGAAAGCATGTAAATTGCTTAAATCCATATATGGGTTAAAGCAGGCATCACGGAGTTGGAACATCTGTTTCGATGATGTCATCAAAGAGTTTGATTTCATCAAAAATCCAGATGAACCTTGTGTTTATAAGAAGGCTGTAGGAAGAGCTGTCACATTCCTCGTATTGTACGTGGACGACATTCTTCTGATAGGAAATGATATTCCTATGCTACAGTCGGTCAAATCTTTCTTATCACTGAGGTTCTCCATGAAGGACCTGGGTGATGCCACATACATTCTGGGCATAAGGATCTATAGGGATAGATCCAAAAGGTTATTGGGATTGTCCCAAACCAGGTACATTGACACCATCCTAAAAAGGTTTAGTATGGAAGACTCCAAACGGGGTGCCTTACCCGCTTGCCATGTGGTCACTCTCTCCAAGGATTCTTGCCCAAAGACCGATGAAGAGAGAGCTCGCATGAGTATTATACCCTATGCTTCGGCAGTAGGATCTATAATGTATGCGATGTTATGTACACGCCCAGATGTAGCTTATGCACTTAGTGTTGTAAGCAGGTATCAATCCAACCCAGGGGCGAACCACTGGACAGCTGTGAAGAACATTCTTAAGTACTTGCGAAGGACTAAAGAATTGTTCTTGGTGTATAGTAATGCAGATCTCCAAATGGAGGCCTTTACCGATTCGAGCTTCCAGAGTGATAAGGACGACAACAAATCTATCTCTGGGTTTGTATTTACCCTCAACGGAGGGGCGGTAAGTTGGAAGAGTTCCAAACAGGATACCGTTGCAGACTCTACGATGGAAGCTGAGTACATTGCTGTGAATGATGCCGCCAAGGAAGCCATCTGGATGAAGAAGTTCGTCTCGGAGCTAGGAGTAGTTCCAACCATTATTGATCCAATACCTTTGTATTGTGATAATAATGGGGCTATGGCGTTAGCCAAGAAGCCCAGATCCCATCAGCGGTCCAGACACATCCTGAGGCGTTTTCATTTGATCCGGGAGATTGTAGATCGCCGCGAGATCGAGATTAAGAGAGTAGACACAAAGAACAATGCCGCGGATCCATTCACCAAGGCCCTCCCTCAGCCGCAGCATGAGCGACATTTTGAGATGTTGGGTATGAGATACGCCAATAACTGGCCTTAGTGCAAGTGGGAGATTGTTGGATATATGTATGCCCTAGAGGCCATTATATGATAGTGGATGTATCTATACATGTATATATATATATATATATATATATATATATATATATATTCAGTATGCATTCTTGCTCGACATGATAGTATGCTATCTGCTTCTTCTTTATCTGACATGTTAATTTGATCATGCTTTTATTCATTCATACATGCTGATAAAGCCCTGAGGATATCGGCTTGACTGCTCTGATTATGATAGAGATCATACTAGTGGGACATCTGTAGTCGATAAGCATATCCTGAAAAGTCCCTAATCGTAGGTATATCGAGACGGGGCATTGATATACCAGAGTAGACTGGCGTATATGATACTAGACCCATACGATGGGCGATGAATGTTCCCACATTCATCGATGTTTGACATCAAGATCATATACGGGTGCTCAGTGGTAACTGGGTACACTGGACGGACTCACCGAGAACTCCTATATGGAATTATATCTATCGTCGGATAGCAGTTCTCAGATGACACTGGTACAGGTTAGTCTGTTGACCCGAGATCGTCATGGAGTCTTGTGTGTTCTCCCACTGTACTTTGATTGCCACCCTACCACGGCTCTACTGAGTCGTGCAAACAGGTGGCCGTTGGGTGCAGTCCCGAGACACACGAAGGCAATGAGAGATAGGAGGGGTTTCGTCTCTCCCGGTATTGGGAGTTGATGCTGTACTGTGCCCGACTGGTTATATCAGTAAGTCGCTGGCCAGGGCTGCTGAGAATTGCTGATAAGTGTTATCAGTAGTTTCTCGATCTGTTATAGACCATTCACCGGCACGACTTATTGAGTTATTAGGGTCGACGTGACCATCCCTAGGCTCGATATGCAGCATATCTGACGAAGAGACCGGACTGTACGGTAGTGTTGCCGGTTGGCTCGACGGGAGTTGTAACAGGTTTGCTTGTTTTCTTCTGATCGCTCAATACCCGGGTGGCCGTTACGTTTAGCTGACCGCTTGCGGCTTGGGGGTACTTGATATGATCATCACCCTCTGCCGGCGTATTGACGAGTCTTAAAGTCCCACATAGGAGTTACCCAGTCCAGGCGAAACATTGTGGTGCGCGTATGCGATATGCGCATGGACCCGATTAAAATGCGTGTATATGATACCGTACATTGATCGGACGGCTTGCTTTTGGTGGGGTCATATGTGATATGGCCGGATTGATAAATCAAGTGTTGATTTATCATTTAACCATTAGTTTTCTCACTTAAAACCTTTTCTTGAATGATGGATGTGTGCATGCATGTATGTTTTTCTTTCTTTCTTTCTTACTAGTTTCATGCACATATGGATGTGCATACACACATACATACATACACCCATCTATCATGGTTGTTTATATATGGAATAAGATGGCAATATAAGACTCACACCATGGTTGAATATATGGATTATTATTTGATTTATTGTTTAAAACAAAATAGAAAAGATAAGGATAATTCTTGCTTGTTTCTACATTCTTCTTTAAACCTAACCATTCTCACCTACCTTTAACCTTGAGTTATCCTTCTCTTTATGTTCTAAAACTCAAGTTAAATAATGTCTCCATCATTTTAACCATGGTTCCTAGTGAGAAGAAATAAAATATATAATGATATATTTCATTTTTCTTTTCATGGTTATCATTCTACCCTTGTCAAAATAAAAAAGCCATCTTCTTCCTCCTTCACCATTTGCTCTCTAGTTTTTTCTAGTGAGTAAAATACACATAAAGAAAGGTTTTTGAAGTGAGATTCTAAACCACAACATCATTCTACACAAGTTTAGCCAACTTGTTTAGAGTGTTCTCTTCGATTCTCGAAGTTGCGAGCTTGGACGGCGAACTCCGGGTGGATCGTCGTGGACGTGAGAGGACTTCAAGAGGACCTTCTTCCAACTCCCAAGACACCAAGGAGTCCAGCGAAAGGGAGCTACAAAGGTTGTAGTCTCAAAACCCTAGTTTTTGTTCGCTTTATATTTCGAAACCCTAATTTTCTAGGATCGATTCCTTTGCATGCTTGTTTAGCACCATCAAAATTTAAACTTTGGGACATGTGATGCTTCAAAACTCATTATAGGGTGCTACACAAACCTTACAGTGCTTGCCTCTATGGAAAACGAACATCAGAGGAGGCACGAGAATATGGACCTGGAATCCATATTTCTTCATACAAAAGAACTGTATGGAGAGCAGTCTCGTATCGCAAGATACGAAGTGTCGAAGAAGTTATTTTCGGCAAGATTGGCCGTCGGATCATCGGTAGCGGAACACGTGCTTAAGATGATTGGCTATATTGAGGAGCTCGTGGACCTTGGGACCACGTTGGAGAGTGAGCTCTATACGGACTTAATTCTCCAGTCCCTTCCTTCCACTTACGCCCAGTTTATACTGAACTTCAACTTACAAGAAAAAGAAGTTGAACTTTCAGAACTCCTCAACATGCTGAGGAGTGCAGAGGGCACCCTACAGAAAGGTAGGGAAACATCCACTTTGTTTGTAGGAGGATCTTCTTCTTCTAGGTCCAAGGTGAAAGCCAAGGGAAAGAAGAAGAAAGCCCCCGCCAAACCAAGGGGCGGTGTTAGTAAAGTGGATACGAAGGGAAAGGTAAAAGCAACAAAGATAGCGGGGAAGCTTTTGGGTAAAGAAGAATGCTTCTATTGTCATAAGAGTGGACACTGGAAGAAAGATTGCAGGGCTTGGAAGGCCAGGACACAGGAACTGAAGCAGGTTGCGGCTTCAGCTTCAGGTGTGTATGTTATTGAAAACTGTCTTTCAATAAACTCTACTTCCTGGGTATTGGATACCGGATCAGGATCTCATATCTGTAATTCTTTGCAGGCGTTGAGAAACCGTAGGGTTTTGAAGGCAGGTGACATGACCCTCAGAGTTGCAAACGGAGCTAGCATGGATGCTAAGGCCGTGGGGGACTATCACCTGGGAATGTCAGATGGACATGTTTTGGTTTTGCGTAATTGCTTTTTTGTACCCAACGCAACTTGTAATATCATTTCTGTATCTTTGGTTTCTAAAGAAGGTTATGAATTTGCGTTTGTAAGCAATGTTGTAAACATTCACCTTAATCAAGTTCTGATTGGGTCAGGTACATTGAGCAATGGTATATACGTATTAAACCAACCACAGATTTTCAATGTCCAGAATACACACAAAAGAAAGTCTCCAGATATAAATCAGACTTTCTTATGGCATTGTAGACTGGGTCACATCAATGAGAGAAGGTTGACTAAGTTACATACAGAAGGATATTTGGATCCGTTCGAATATCAATCGTATGCCACTTGTCAATCCTGTCTCAAAGGAAAGATGACAAAGACTCCGTTCACTGGACACGGAGTAAGAGCGAGCGAGCTCTTGGGACTCGTACACAGCGACGTGTGCGGTCCAATGTCTACACATGCGCGAAGCGGTTATTCTTACTTCATTACTTTTACGGATGACTTTTCAAGGTACGGTTATGTCTTCTTAATGAAACATAAGTCCGAAGCTTTTGAAAAGTTCCAGGAATATAAGAATGAAGTAGAAAAACAAACCGGCAAAAGTATCAAGATTCTAAGATCGGATCGAGGTGGAGAATACTTAAGTGCCGAGTTCCTGAATTACTTAAAAGAGAATGGAATTCTCTCTCAGCTTACTCCTCCGTACACTCCGCAACATAACGGTGTATCGGAGAGACAGAACCGGACCCTATTGGATATGGTACGGTCCATGATGAGTAACGCTGAGTTACCGCGATCATTCTGGGGTTATGCGCTAGAATCAGCTGCATACCTTTTGAACCGAGTTCCTGTTGCGCCACGGCAGCGCCCCGGCCTCGTACTCGAGGCCAAAATGCGGAATAAAAATTTTGCGAACTTTGCAAAACCGGCGCTACCGCGGACAAAGAAAACCCGGATCGAAACCATTAACCTATACCAGCTAACTAGAGAGATAGGGTGAGAAGTTATACCAAGCGATCCGTGTCCTTCGGTCTTCGTCTCCACTCCGATCTCCCGCGGAATCTCCGTCACCTCCTCGCTCGTCGGAAAGGCACCACGTAGCCGGAATCTTTTACGGGCTCCCGCCTCTTGACCGAGGCAACTCGGGCGCGAAGTTGGCTAGCCGACGCGTCCAAGGCTTGCTATAGAATAGTGTAGTGAACTTGTCTCTTGGGGTTATGAGGTTGCCTTGATGTGGAGGAATAGAGAATAGAAGGAGAGAAAGAAATGAGCTTTTAAGCTAATCTTTTGCAACCATGGAAAAATGAGATGAGCATTTTTCCAACCAAAATAAAAAACCCCTCCTCACAAAAAAAGTGGCCGGCCTCTTTATCTCAAGAATGAGATTGGAGAGAGAAAAGAAAATGCAAGAAAGAATATATCAACAATATAGAAATTGGTCACTCTCATTTCTTTTCTTATCATATCATACAACCATCAAATGAAAGGAATGGAATAGACAAGAAAGGCATCTCATGATGAAACAAGTCTCATCATAATGCAACATATGCAAGAAAACCCTCCACTAAATGTTAATTGCAAACTTGCAATTAACACCCTCCACCAAGAAAGTCCGACCGAGAAGGAATGAAGGAAAACCGGCCGGAACGGAATGCAAACTGGCAACTTCAGAAAACCGATCCCGTAATAAATTACAGGAAAACCCCACTGCTGCAAATACATGCCCGCATTTGTATTCCCACTGAACACAAATGCAAAGAGACAAAACTACACTATCTAATACTAGAATCCGGCTTAAGCCAAAGCCGGCTAGTAAAAACCGTCCGATCATGATCCGTGCAATACCGCACGTATCTGATCGAACCCTGCCATATCTCCATACGGCCTCTACAGCGTTTCGCCCGAAACTTGAGTAACTGTAACTGAGTGTGGTGGACTCTAAAGACTCGTCAATACCTTGGCTGTGGATTTAACCACTAGCACGTCAGAGGTATAAGCCAATACGTGACGGGCCACCAGGTATTGACCAAATGGGACGTCGATGAGGAAGCTCACCCCGACACCCAACTGAGCCTGTCAGTGACAATATCCGTACAGTCCGGTCCGTTCGTCTATGAGTATCGCATGGCGGGCCTAGGGGGTTGGTGAAAGTCAGACCCCCAAAAGCGGTACAAGTCGTGTCGGAGCGTAGCCCAGAACGCCCTGAGATACTACTGGAATACCTACCAGTAAATCTCCTGCCTCGGCCGAGGGCTTTGCGTAATGGCTCTCCTAGACACAGCGCGACCTCACCCCCAATACCGGGAGAGACGAACCCCTGCAGATCCGCTCACTGCCTCCATGTGGCTCGGGACTGTACCCAACTAAAACCTGTTTGCACGACTCCTTTGAGCCGTGGTAGGGTAGTAATCAAAGCACAGTGGGAACTCATACGAGACAAATGACGATCTCAGGTCGATGAACTAACCTGTACACATGTCACCAGGGAACTGCTATCTGACATCTGGTATAAGACCAACTAGCAGGTTCCCGGCGAGTCCTGTCCGGTGTACTCATAACCCAATGAGCACCTGTATACATCTTAGGTGAACCAACTGACACCAGTGGCTTGTGAGACCGGCCACCGCCCCTCGTCGGGGTCTCGACTGTATACACTAGTCTACTAACGGAGTATCGATGCCCTGTCTCGAAACTCCTACGACTAGGGACCTTTTAAGGATGTGCTTATAGAACACCAGCTCCCACGTATATGATCGCCATCATACTGCTGGCAGTCAAGCAAGAATCCTAGGGGCTCTATCAACGTGTAATAGCGACATGTCAGGTCACCTAAAGCAGTACACGATGATAAAGATAAACCAGATAGCATACTATCATCTCGAGTAAGACTGTCCTACCGGGATAGGTCCTCCCTCAATCATTGCAATCACGTGCCTGTGATCCAATAATTGACTCTGAGGGCACTAACTCCAACAATCTCCCACTTGCACTCAAGGCCAATTATTGCGATGTCGCATACTCACAGCCCGTGTGATACCGAACACCCAACTCCTCTACTAGTCAGTCTCACAAAACTCGTTTGCGAAACTATTGCGTTCGAGGAATAGCCTCAGTGAGTGGATCCGCTGTGATGTTTCTTTCTATGTCTCTCTATATCTCAAGTTCGCGGAGAAAGCCATCTCCCGAAATGAG
Organism: Agapanthus africanus; assembly: GCA_030015575.1. Classification (NCBI taxonomy): domain Eukaryota; kingdom Viridiplantae; phylum Streptophyta; class Magnoliopsida; order Asparagales; family Amaryllidaceae; genus Agapanthus; species Agapanthus africanus. Next base: position 649,478,764 of record CM057341.1, on the reverse strand, counting down.
CAATACCTGTCTTAGAATGTCTGGATGTCTGATGGGACCTAGCTCATAAATGAACTCCAAATCCAAACTTCTTAGACTGTATCAACAACTGAAACTAATCAGTATCCCGCGCCATGCCTCCCTCAGTATTACCTTGGACCACCTGTCCAAAATACTGCCCCTCGTCAGAGGGAGAGTCTATAACTCTGACAACCTGCATGTCGTCCATGTCACCTTGGAAGCCCGGAGTGATAACCGTCTCCTAAAGGAGGCAGCCGTTATCATATCCCTAGAACATTCACTTATGTTCTAAAACTGCTTCCGACTGGTTTTCCAGGATTGGATTAATATCAACTTAGTGCATCTAGTGCAAGAACAACATCTGGTGTGGTACTTGACATCTCATGATTGACTCAAATGCCTAAGCAAGTGATCTGCCAATCATGCACATCCTCTCCCCTTTAGTCTGTAAGACACCTTTAGAGAGGGTGACTCCATTACCTGCAGGTACACTACCATGCCAGGAGTCGTCCATTCTAAATACTCATAGAATGCTGTCAAGGTACCCTGATTGGGAAACCACCCAAATCTAGATCTAAAACCATAGATCTAGTAACCAGTATGTCTGATATAATATCCAAGTCCCTTGTGGAGAAACCACTGTGTGACGACCAAAGTATAACCGATCGTAGTATAGGAATATCACTTCCCACTACCTTCTCAACAGATCCATCCCCTATTCTGATGACGTCAAACCCATGACTGTCACATCAGAAACAGATGATCTATCTCCGCTACATTTGCTTTAGTCTATAAATAGACATAAGCCTGATGTCCACCAATGCTTCCGCTGCTCCCACTGACTACGACAACCCTCTGGTGGAGTCATATAGACGCGCACTTCTAAAGCTAGTTTAGAACGACGCTATACTCATTCTCCTGCCGGGTCTCGCAGCCTGGAACAACAACAATGGCAAGTGTGGGTAAACAAGAACTTCCCTGTCACCGTTCTTGAGGCTACCGGAGTACCTCTCGGGTGCCTGAAGTTACCCACCTTATCTGCGGAGTGGCCAATGGAATGTCAAATCAGATCGAATCTTTAGGTTCCTTATCAAATCTTCAGTAATCGTTTGCGGTTCTGGAATCACTTCCAGTTCTACCATACTCCCACTACTTTTTCTGAAAAATCCATTTTTATTAAAACTGTGGCGAGTCTGGAACAATATTTCTATTGATCTGCCAGATGGTAGAAAGTCAACCCTCGTCATAGCCTGGGTCAACCCACAAACAGCCATTACAGAAACGTGCCTTGAGTTGTCCAGTGTCTGGTTTTAAGCATAAGCCGGACAACTCCCCGTATCTTAACATCGTTAAGATATGAACTGTTCTATATCCAATATAGAAACAGAGGCACTGATTCAATTGAACCAGATTCAAATCATGCAGCTGTCTCCAGTGCATGTCAAGTAAATGGAAGGAGGCCGATCAGCGTTACTCAACTTAGGAATGCTTCCAATTATGAGTAACCTGAAAGAGAAGCAATCTGTCTTCATCATTACTATCAACTGAATATCATACACAAGTATCTACATCTTCAATCTCTTTGAAGAATCCCGATACTTGCTACACCTGGTACTCTACTCTATTCAAATACCTATAACTCCTCAAAACTTAGACCCTGTGTTTCCACGAAACAGCTGTCTAAAATCTAGAGAAGCCATAAGTAAACCGAATATAGTACGAGCACCAACCCCTCTGTCCTAATGGACACTGGACAACATACAATACTCTGTATAAGTCCGCTGAGTCTAACAACTCTTTCACTGTGTGTCGTAGGTTGAAAACTGTACTTATGGTTAAGAAGAATTACACCGCTGTTTAATGCTCCTTACCTAACCATCCACTGATATAGGTAAATGTCATCGACATAATATCAAAAGGTATATCTCACTCTATGAAAATAGACGTACAGATATATCAATTTGAAATTGGTGCATAACAGCGGATATTCAAAACCAAATATTTGCCGACCGGCAAACAGCCCAGGTGATCTCCTCAAATATCACCGATTACAACGAATCCCGATATAATGAGGATGATCACCCAATTCCCAATAACTTACTCCCACTCATCATCTGTAAAACCATACAGATGTGAGAATCATACCTGGTAAATACATACCCTGGAGCAAGTGTCCAATCGGGAAATCAGTTTTCTTTTAACATTACACAGTGAAACTGAAACATTGAAATGTTTCGATGGGGTATCCTGGTATTCCTAGTAATGCCTCTTCCATTGTCCAGATTCACAACTGTAACCGTATAATTCTTTGCCACCTCTCCAAATCCCTTTATATGTCTTTAGTCATTACCTTCTGTACACCCCTTTAAGCCAAATGGTTTTCTTCCTTCCCTACCGTTCGGCACCAGCCTATGGTTTGGAAGAAGACTATCCAAAAAGCATAAAGGGTGTACTGTCCTAATCCTAGGAGCACTCGCAACGCGAGAGAAGGTGAAGATAAAAGACACCTGAATGTACTTTATTCCTATTTCTCCTGAACCAGAATCCATCCCCGAACTGGAACAAGTTCCTTTCGAGTTCGTATATAACCATACGATGGATTATCCAATAAAATGGGATCTTCGTAGTGATACGGAGTGTCCTGGAGAAATACAAAGGTGATTTAGGATTGGCGAAGAAATACTTGGTTTGGTCGTGAATATCAGTTGCAATTTACTTTGCCCTCCTACTAATCCCTTACTTTGTCTTAACTTAATACTTTCTGCACACCATCATTATGCTAATTGGTTTTCTTCATTCCCCACCGTTCGGCACCAGCCTAAGGTTTGGAAGAAGACTATCCAATTTGCGTAATAGGCGTACTATCTCCTAAACCAAGGAGTACTCGCAATGAGAGAAGGTGAAAAGAAAAGACAACTGAATAATCCTATCCGTTTTCTCCAGAACCAGAAACCATCCTCGAAGTCCTTCGAGTTCGTATCTAACCATACGATGGTTTTGTCCAATGGAAGTGGACGTTCGCAGTAATACGGGGTGTCCTGGAGAAAAGGGTAAAAATAGGAGTGGCAATGAGGTCTGCAACTCTGACAATCCAAAAGCCAGTGTTAAGAAGGTTCGGTCAACTTGGTCACTGAGTCAAAGTCCAGGGTCGGGTCAATGGTCGCTGCCAAAGAGAGAGAGAAAAGAAACACTCAGCGTGCACTCTAACCTAGATCAGAATGGTTATCACTTTGTCTAATCTGGAAACCTCCCACTGTACCTCAAATTCTCCTCCAAACCTGAAAGAAGAATTAGTCGGGGTCACCCGAGGAGTAAACCAACTCATCAGTGGGAATCGGGATCCAACTATCATCGCATGATAACTTGACGGAATCCACTCAAGTTACCACACTCCAGAAGGTATGCGCATGCCTGGCAAGTTTCAGTTCTTTTGAAACTCCCGATGTGATTTTTTACCCCTAGGACTCGAGTGACCTTGACGGAGTCAACAAATCAAAGAGTCCTAGTCAAGTTCAACCCGTCATTATCTGGATTGCATTAAACCCACCCGTACGTGCCCTTGACGGAGTCAACAAGGCCGCACGACTGTCCTAACCAATCCCACTTATGCGACAAACAAGTACCACTTAGCTACCGTACACTACGCCTTGACGGAGTCAACAAACGCAGCACGAATACTAAATAATACCCATAAGAAATGACGGAGGGCTACGAATGGTTTTTGGCGAAAAACCTTTAACGTAATGAACTTGATATCGTTGAAGGAACTGCATAGTTTTTATAAAAATATAGTGACGAAAACCTTTACTAAAGAGGTCACTCCCGGTGAAGGGATCTCGGCTCTTTCCCCGTAGAATGAGGTGCAGGATATTCCAACTGAATACCACGATGCAAAGCAAAAGTAATCGGCTATAGTGAAGTTAATGCCCTGACGCAAACTTCTGTCCAAGGGGTCACTCCCGGTGAAGGGATCTCGGCCCTTGCCTCGTCGACTGAGGAGCAGGATATTCCAAATGAATACCACTATGCAAAACAAAAGAGAACGTCCTTGCAATAACAGCTTTTTGAAAAAGTGTTCCAACAACATCAGATTAGGTTTGTTTATCTTGCATTGATCCGAATCAATGCAGTCCCATCAATTGATCACACCACAAAGAACGAAAATATACTGACGTACGTATATGCCATCCGCATTCGCCACTGGGTCCCGTCATCACCCGTTAGGTTAGCTAACTAACGGCAGAGCGGGGACTGGACTAGCGCGGATGTAAAACATATACAACATCTACTAATATATATATACCAATATATAGTATTTCGCTCAAGGCGTGAATAAAATGCAACACAGAAATGTATAGCAACACAGAACAATACAGATATCTGGAAACCCCGGGTTTCACAGAGCCGCTGCTGAAACCCGACGTTCCCCTGGTCGTGTGGATAGCCTGTGCAATGAAAACCTAGACCCCTACGGGCGCGGCAAGTCACCCGCCAAAACCTGAAGCGAGGCAGCCCCCTTCAGCTCCGTGAATGGACCACCCAGCACTCCACGGAATCCGGCAACTTGGGCACCCCTCCTGGGTCAACCTATACCCCCTACGAGCGCGGCGAATAGCCCGCCAATCCTGGACTGAAGCCCCGTCCGTCTCAATGCCATGAGATGCGGGCCCGTTGCCCCCTAGAACCCGGCTATCCGTGCACCCCTCCGCGGGGTAATCCTAGTACAGAATGGAAAATATACATACACCGGGTACATCGACCGCAACCAGGTCGTGCCCCAAAATAATAATACAAACAGGCAGTGACGGCAGTCCACATGTCGGACGCTCGCCCCGCAAAATCAAATGTACATAATACAACAAAAACTGTACTAGCATTGCATCCAGGCTATCCCCCACGACCGATCCGCAACATCACAGCATAAACATAGAACATCAACTTGAAAGTCACGTTCGCAAATCCGTCTAACCGGGCTATAGCAGTTAGACCGGATTTACCGATCGAGTGACATTCACGGTCGCAGATATAATGTAAATACTGTGAAATAATGTGTTTAAAATTTTCCGATTGACCAAAAATTAACAAGTGGGCCCCAATCAAAACTGTAGCACTCACAGAAAACCTGGGCCCAATTTTAATATCCCAAAACCCATATTTTAAGCCCACAAGCCCACTGGAAAACAATGATGAAGTGATCTCCTGTTCACGCGGCGGAAGCGCGGCAAATGTGGGGCTAACGCCGCCCTTCCGCGGTCAAAAGAAAAGATCACTGTATCAAATTTTTGCAGTAGTCTTAGATCTCCCTGCACATAATTCTGAGACCACCTGAAAAATTTTTAGACTCCAAAAAAATTTCGACAGAACCTGATGTCAAGGAAAAATACGGTTTTTGGAATTTCGGTCGATCGGAACTGAAAAACACATTAGAACAAGCTAGGTAAGGTTAATGGCGTGTCTCTGATACCATGTTGCGCCACGGCAGCGCCCCGGCCTCGTACTCGAGGCCAAAATGCGGAATAAAAATTTTGCGAACTTTGCAAAACCGGCGCTACCGCGGACAAAGAAAACCCGGATCGAAACCATTAACCTATACCAGCTAACTAGAGAGATAGGGTGAGAAGTTATACCAAGCGATCCGTGTCCTTCGGTCTTCGTCTCCACTCCGATCTCCCGCGGAATCTCCGTCACCTCCTCGCTCGTCGGAAAGGCACCACGTAGCCGGAATCTTTTACGGGCTCCCGCCTCTTGACCGAGGCAACTCGGGCGCGAAGTTGGCTAGCCGACGCGTCCAAGGCTTGCTATAGAATAGTGTAGTGAACTTGTCTCTTGGGGTTATGAGGTTGCCTTGATGTGGAGGAATAGAGAATAGAAGGAGAGAAAGAAATGAGCTTTTAAGCTAATCTTTTGCAACCATGGAAAAATGAGATGAGCATTTTTCCAACCAAAATAAAAAACCCCTCCTCACAAAAAAAGTGGCCGGCCTCTTTATCTCAAGAATGAGATTGGAGAGAGAAAAGAAAATGCAAGAAAGAATATATCAACAATATAGAAATTGGTCACTCTCATTTCTTTTCTTATCATATCATACAACCATCAAATGAAAGGAATGGAATAGACAAGAAAGGCATCTCATGATGAAACAAGTCTCATCATAATGCAACATATGCAAGAAAACCCTCCACTAAATGTTAATTGCAAACTTGCAATTAACACCCTCCACCAAGAAAGTCCGACCGAGAAGGAATGAAGGAAAACCGGCCGGAACGGAATGCAAACTGGCAACTTCAGAAAACCGATCCCGTAATAAATTACAGGAAAACCCCACTGCTGCAAATACATGCCCGCATTTGTATTCCCACTGAACACAAATGCAAAGAGACAAAACTACACTATCTAATACTAGAATCCGGCTTAAGCCAAAGCCGGCTAGTAAAAACCGTCCGATCATGATCCGTGCAATACCGCACGTATCTGATCGAACCCTGCCATATCTCCATACGGCCTCTACAGCGTTTCGCCCGAAACTTGAGTAACTGTAACTGAGTGTGGTGGACTCTAAAGACTCGTCAATACTTTGGCTGTGGATTTAACCACTAGCACGTCAGAGGTATAAGCCAATACGTGACGGGCCACCAGGTATTGACCAAATGGGACGTCGATGAGGAAGCTCACCCCGACACCCAACTGAGCCTGTCAGTGACAATATCCGTACAGTGCGGTCCGTTCGTCTATGAGTATCGCATGGCGGGCCTAGGGGGTTGGTGAAAGTCAGACCCCCAAAAGCGGTACAAGTCGTGTCGGAGCGTAGCCCAGAACGCCCTGAGATACTACTGGAATACCTACCAGTAAATCTCCTGCCTCGGCCGAGGGCTTTGCGTAATGGCTCTCCTAGACACAGCGCGACCTCACCCCCAATACCGGGAGAGACGAACCCCTGCAGATCCGCTCACTGCCTCCATGTGGCTCGGGACTGTACCCAACTAAAACCTGTTTGCACGACTCCTTGAGCCGTGGTAGGGTAGTAATCAAAGCACAGTGGGAACTCATACGAGACAAATGACGATCTCAGGTCGATGAACTAACCTGTACACATGTCACCAGGGAACTGCTATCTGACATCTGGTATAAGACCAACTAGCAGGTTCCCGGCGAGTCCTGTCCGGTGTACTCATAACCCAATGAGCACCTGTATACATCTTAGGTGAACCAACTGACACCAGTGGCTTGTGAGACCGGCCACCGCCCCTCGTCGGGGTCTCGACTGTATACACTAGTCTACTAACGGAGTATCGATGCCCTGTCTCGAAACTCCTACGACTAGGGACCTTTTAAGGATGTGCTTATAGAACACCAGCTCCCACGTATATGATCGCCATCATACTGCTGGCAGTCAAGCAAGAATCCTAGGGGCTCTATCAACGTGTAATAGCGACATGTCAGGTCACCTAAAGCAGTACACGATGATAAAGATAAACCAGATAGCATACTATCATCTCGAGTAAGACTGTCCTACCGGGATAGGTCCTCCCTCAATCATTGCAATCACGTGCCTGTGATCCAATAATTGACTCTGAGGGCACTAACTCCAACAGTTCCAACTAAGACTGTGCCTACTACACCATATGAGATATGGTGTGGGAAGAGACCCTATCTTAAGCACATTAAGACATGGGGATGTCCAGCTTTTGTTAAAAAGCAGCATGCGGACAAGCTCGAGGCACGCTCAGTACAGTGTAAGTTCGTGGGATATCCAAAGAACTCTAAGGGATATTTCTTCTACTGCGAAGAGGAACAAAAAGTTCTTGTTTCTCGTCATGCCTACTTCTTGGAAACTGAGTTTTTGGAAACCCAGATAAGTGGGAGCACAGTAGAACTGGAAGAAATTCCAGAACCACAAGCTATTACTGAAAGCTTAGTGGAACCAGAGGGTTCAAAAGAACAGGACATTCCTACGCCGCTCTACAGGAGTAGTAGGCAGTCTCATCCGCTCGAGAGATACTATGGTTTTCTCATAGACGGGGATAAAGAGGATTGCATCATAGATTATGATGAGCCTACTAGCTTCCAGCAGGCCGTTCAGAGCGTTGACTCGGTAAAATGGTTGGATGCAATGCGGACCAAAATGGAGTCCATGTACACCAACAAAGTATGGACGTTGGACATTGCTCCAGATGGGGTAAAACCCGTAGGATGCAAGTGGATCTTCAAAAGGAAGATTGGTGTAGATGGACAGGTTGAGACCTATAAAGCTAGACTGGTTGCAAAGGGTTTTCGTCAAAGACCTGGTTTGGACTATGACGAGGCCTTTTCTCCAGTAGCTATGCTGAAATCCATTCGGATCCTTCTTGCCATTGCTGCCTTCCACAATTATGAGATTTGGCAGATGGACGTAAAGACCGCTTTTCTGAATGGAAATTTAGAGGAGTGTGTCTATATGGACCAGCCAGAAGGATTCATTCAGAGTGGGAGCAGCGGAAAGGTATGCAAGTTGCTTAAGTCCATTTATAGACTAAAGCAGGCATCGCGGAGTTGGAACATCTGTTTTGATGAGACAGTCAAGGAATTTGGCTTTATCAAAAATCCAGATGAACCATGCATCTATAGTAGATTTGTAGCGAGAACTGTAGTATTCTTCGTTTTATACGTGGATGACATTCTCTTAATAGGAAATGACATTCCTATGCTACAATCTGTCAAGGGATTCTTGTCACACAGGTTCTCCATGAAAGACCTGGGTGATGCCTCATACATTCTGGGGATCCGGATCCATCATGATAGATCCAAGAGGCTACTGGGACTTTCACAGTCCAGGTACATCGACACCGTACTGAAAAGATTCAGTATGGAAGATTCCAAGCGCGGTAATCTACCAGCTTGTCACGGGATCACCCTCTCCAAAGAGATGTCTCCCAAGACTGATTTGGAAAGGGATCGTATGTCTATTATACCCTACGCTTCTGCGGTAGGCTCTATAATGTATGCGATGTTATGTACCAGACCAGATGTAGCTTATGCACTGAGTGTAGTAAGCCGGTATCAGTCAAACCCTGGGGAGAAACATTGGATAGCAGTAAAGAACATTCTCAAGTACCTGAGAAAGACTAAGGAGGTGTTCTTGGTGTATGGCGGAAAAGACCTCCAGATTGAGGCCTTTGCTGACTCCAGCTTCCAGAGTGACAAGGATGATTCCAAGTCCATGTCGGGTTTTGTTTTTACCCTCAACGGAGGGGCGGTGTGTTGGAAGAGTTCCAAACAGGAAACCGTTGCTGACTCGACTATGGAAGCGGAATATATCGCTGCATCTGATGCCGCAAAAGAAGCCGTCTGGATAAGGAAGTTCTTGAAAGAACTTTAGGTGGTTCCGTCCATTGTTGACCCAATACCTCTGTATTGCGACAACAACGGGGCTATAGCTTTAGCAAAGGAACCCAGATCCCATCAGAAATCCAGACACATCTTGAGGCGGTATCACCTGATCAGGGAGATCGTGGATCGCAAGGAGATCGAGGTTCGGAGGGTTGCTTCAGAAGATAACACTGCAGATCCATTCAAAAAGGCCTTACCCCAGACTCAGTTCGAGCAGCTGATCGAGATGATAGGTCTTCGATACGCCAGTACATGGCCTTAGTGCAAGTGGGAGATTGTTAGTGTATATGCCCTAGAGGCCATTACTGTATCATACTAGTCTGTATATTACTTAATGGAAGCTTGGGATATTCACAGTTGTATAGACAATCTTGCTCAATATAGTAGTATGCTAATTTGTTTGTTTCTACTTCAATGTGTACATGTGTTTATTTTAGTATATCACTTATACACATTAGTGGAGCCCTTAGGATCTTTGCTTGATTACCAGCGTTGTGATGGCAGTCACACTAGTGGGGGCTGGGTAATCTATAAGCACATCCTTATGCAGGTCCCTAGTCGCAGGACTATCGAGAGAGGGCATCGATATTCCGGAGTAGACTAGCGTATGCGCTTCTCATCCCGGTGTGGGAGGTGGTCTGTCCCATAGCCATCAGTACGTCGTACTGGAGATAGTATGCGAGTGCTCGTTGGGTTACGAGTTCACTGGACAGGACTCGTTGGGAGCTGTAGGTTGGTACTATACCTATCGTCAGTTATCAGTTCCCAGGTGACATGAATACAGCTTAGTCCGCTGACTTGACACTGCCACTTCGCCTCGAGTGTGTTCCCACTGTACTTAGATTACTACCCTACCACGGCTCAAAGGAGTCATGCAAACAGGTGGTAGTTGGGTGCAGTCCCGAAGCACTTGGAGGCAGTGACGGTTAGACAGGATTCGTCTCTCCCGGTATTGGGGGTTGACATCGCGCTGTGTCTAGGAGAGCCATTACACGAGTAGTCCCTGGCCAGGGCAAGCGAGATATACTGGTAGGTTTCCAGTGTTATCTCATGGTGTTTTGGGCTTCACTCCGACACGACTTTTACCGCTATTAGGGGACTGACGTATACCGCACCCTAGGCCCACCATGCGATGTATCAGACGAACAGACCAGACTGTACGGAGAATGTCACATTCAGACTCAGTAGGAGTTCAGATGGGGTTCACCTCGTCAGTCTTCTTATCGGCATCTACCTGGGGACCGTTACGCACAGCTAGTGCCGCTTGCGGTCTGTGGTTAAACCCACTGCCAGCGTAGTTTCGAGTCTTTAGAGTCCCACATAGAGGGCTATTCGCCTTTGGGCAAAACAGAGTAGAGGTCGCATGGTTTTGCGACAAGTTTCGTTCTCATCCGCGCACTTGTGCACGTTTGGAATCCGGACGGATATTACTGGCGGGCTCTGGTTTGAGCCAGATACTAGTATTTGTTTTGGAGTTAGTTTTATCTCATAGTATTCATGTTCCTCGGGACAAGAATGCGGGTGCGTATGCACAATTGATTGAGGCGGAGGAAGAGTTTTTCATTAGGGTTTCGGAACGGGTGTGTATGCACCATTGACAGTCGTCTTTTTCCAAACCCTAATGAATTTGTGATATATCAATTAATAATATTAATTAAAATGAAATTGTTGTTGGAGATAGTGCCCTCAGAGTCAATTATTAGGTCACAGGTACGTGATTGCAATGATTGATGGAGGACCTATCCCGGTAGGACAGTCTTACTCGAGATGATAGTATGCTATCTAGTTTACCTTTGTCATCGTGTACTGTTTTAGGTGACCTGACAAGTTGCTATTACACGTTGATAGAGCCCCTAGGATTCTTGCTTGACCACCAGCAGTATGAGGGCGATCATATAAGTGGGAGCTGGGGTCTATAAGCATATCCTTAAATGGTCCCTGGTCGTGTGAGTTTCGAGACAGGGCATCGATACTCCAGAGTAGACTAGTGTATACAGTCGAGACCCCGACGAGGGGCGGTGGCTGGTCTCACAAGCCACTGGTGTCAGTTGGATCACCTAAGATGTATACAGGTGCTCATTGGGTTATGAGTACACCGGACAGGACTCGCCGGGAACATGCTAGTTGGTCATATACCAGACGTCAGATGGCAGTTCCCTGGTGACATGTGTGCAGGTTAGTTCATCGACCTGGGGATCGTCATTTGTCTCGTGTGAGTTCCCACTGTACTTTGATTACTGCCCTACCACGGCTCAAAGGAGTCGTGCAAACAGGTTTTAGTTGGGTACAGTCCCGAGCCACATGGAGGCAGTGAGCGTATCTTCAGGGGTTCGTCTCTCCCGGTATTGGGGGTGAGGTCGCGCTGTGTCTAGGAGAGCCATTACACGAAGTCCTTGGCCAAGGCAGGAGATTTACTGGTAGGTATTCCAGTAGTATCTCAGGTGTTCTGGGCTACACTCTGACATGACTTGTACCGCTTTTGGGGGTCTGACTTTTACCAACCCCCTAGGCCCGCCATGCGATACTCATAGACGAACGGACCGGACTGTACGGATATTGTCACTGACAGGCTCAGTAGGGTTGTCGGGCTGAGTTCGCTCACAGACGTCCCTTTTAGTCAATACCTGGTAGCCCGTTACGTATTGGCTTATACCTCTGACGTGCTGGTGGTTAAATCCACAACCAAGGTGTTGACGAGTCTTTAGAGTCCCCCACATTCAGTTACTCAGCTTTCGGGCGAAAGGTTGTAGAGGCCGTATGGAGATATGGCAAGGTCCGATCAGATACGTGCGGTATTGCACGGATCAGGATCGGAAAGTTTGTACTATAGGCCGTATGGATATATGGCAGGGTTCGATCAGATACGTGCGGTATTGCCCTGATCAGGATCGAACGGATATTACTAGCCGGCTTTGGTTTAAGCCGGATCCTAGTATAGTACAGTGTAGATTTTTTCTCATTGCATTTGTATTTCGGTTGGAATACAGATGCGGGTGTGTATGCACAGTATCGGGGTTTTCCTGTAATTTATTACGGGACCAGTTTTCTGGAATTGCCAGTTTGCTTTCCGTTTCGGCCAATTTCCTTTGTATCTTTCATTGGCCGAAGTTTGGTGGAGGAGGGCTTATTTGCATTGTTGCAAATAAGCATTTGTGGAGGGGGTCTTTGCTTATTGTTATATCATGATGGTTTCATGATGTTGCACCATACCTTGACTTTCTTTAGTTGATCATGGCTTGACTTTTGTGGACATGATTGTTGATGATGAGAGATGGTTGTTTGTTGAGTGTTGGTTTTGCCTTGTCATCATTGGTTCATATGATAACCTTTCATTTCTCTCTCTTTTGTATAAGATGAGAATGGCTCCCATTTGATATACTCTCCCACTCTCTCATTAACCTCACCATCATGTCATGGCCGGCCTTGCTCTTGATGGGGCTGTCCAAAATTCTAGTGTAGGGATTTACACTCTTTTGGCTTGGCAAAAATCATATTAGCTCCTCCTCCAAAAGCTTGTATCAATTCCTCCACCATACGGCAATTCCTACGACCCCAAAATGAGACACAAGTCCTACACAATATTCTACAGCACATCTTGGGCACGTCGACTAGCCAGCTTCGTGCCCGAGTTGCCTCGGCATTGAGGTGGGAGCCCGTAAAAGAATTAGGCGATGTGGTGCACTTCCGGCGACGAGGTGGAGACCGGAGCATCCGCGGGAGATCGGGACGACGACGAGAAGACCGGAGGACTTGGATCAGTCGGTATATCTCTCTTCCCCATCTTGTAGTTAGCTAGGACTAGTTAATGGTTCGATCCGGGTATTAGTGCGCGGCGGTTTGCCAGTTCAAGTAAAATTTAAAGTTTATCACCGCTTCCGCATTTGGCCGTCGGATTGACGGCTGGGGCACCGCCGTGCACTTACAGTGGTATTAGAGCCTCGCCATTATTTAGTCTAGCTTGGTTTAATGTGTTTTGCATTTCCGATCGACCAAAATTCCAAAATCTACATTTTTGTTAGCATCAGTTTCTGTTGAAATTTTTTGGTCTCCAAAATTTTTTCAGGTTGTATAAAATTGATGTACTGGAGATTATAAGAGCTCTGTAAAAATTTGATGGAGTGATTCCACTGTGGGAGCGCGGAACCGCCGCAAACACCCCTTTCTCGCCGCGGTTCCGCCGCACACTGTGGAGATCCCTGCACCAAATTTCTACAGTTCCTTTCTGGGGTTAAAATTGGGGTTTTGGAATATTAATATTGGGCCCAGAATTTCTTGATCTGCTACAGTAATGCTTTGGGGCCCACTTGTTAAAATTTGATTGATCGGATATTTTAAACACATTATTTCACAGTATTTACATTATATCTGCGACCGTGAATGTCACTTGATCGGTAAATCCGGTCTAACTGCTATAGCCCGGTTAGACGGATTTGCGAACGTGACTTTCACGTTGATGTTCTGTTTTTGCTGTGATGTTGCGGATCGGTCGTGGGGGATAGCCTGGATGCAATGCTAGTACAGTTGTGGTTGTATTATGTACATTTGATATTGCGGGGCGAGCGTCCGACATGTGGACTGCCGTCACTGCCTGTTTGTATTATTATTTTGGGGCACGGCCAGGTTGCGGTCGATGTACCCGTTGTATGTATATTTTACTTTCTGTACTAGGATTGCCCCGCGGAGGGTGCACGGATAACCGGGTTCTAGAGGGCAACAAGCCCGCATCTCATGGCATTGAGACGGAGGGGGCTTCACTCTAGGATTGACAGGCTATTCGCCGCACTCGTAGGGGGTACAGGTTGACCCAGGAGGGGTGCCCAAGTTACCGGATTCCGTGAAGTGCTGGGTGGTCCATTCACGATGCTGAAGGGGGCTGCCTCGCTTCAGGTTTTGGCGGGTGACTTGCCGCGCCCGTAGGGATCTAGGATTTCATTGCCACACGACCAGGGGAACGTCGGGTTTCAGCGGCTCTGTGAAACCCGGGGATCCCAGATAACTGTATTGTTTCTGTGATGCTGTACATTTCTGTGATGTTGCATTTTATCACGCCTTGAGCGAATATAATATATTGGTATATATATTAGTAGATGTTGTATATGTTTTGCATCCGCACTAGTCCAGTCCCCGCTCTGTCGTTAGTTAGCTAACCTAACGGGTAATGACGGGACCCAGTGGCGAATGCGGATGGCATATACGCACATCAGTATATTTTCGTTCTTTTGGTGTGATCAATTGATGGGACTGCATTGATTCGAATCAATGCAAGTTAAAAACAAACCTAATCTGATGTTGTTGGAACACTTTTCAAAAAGCTGTTATTGCAAGGACGTTCACTTTTGTTTTGCATCGCGGTATTCATTTGGAATATCCTGCTCCTCAGTCGACGAGGCAAGGGCCGAGATCCCTTCACCGGGAGTGACCCCTTGGACAAAAAGTTTGCGTCAGGGCAATGACTTCACTATAGCCGATTACTTTTTCTTTGCACCGTGGTATTCAGTTGGAATATCCTGCACCCCATTCTACGGGGAAAGAGCTGAGATCCCTTCACCGGGAGTGACCTCTTTAGCGAAGGTTTTCGTCACTATATTTTTAAAAGCTATCAGTTTCTTCAACGATATCAAGTTCTTTACGTTAAAGGTTTTCGCCAGAAACCATTCGTAGCCCTCCGTCGTTTCATATGGATGGTCAATAGTATTCAAGCTGTGTATGTTGGCCAAAGTCAAGGCACAGTGATTGGTAGCTATTGGGGTATTCATATGCAGCATAGATAGATGCGTTGGTTTGGGACAGTCGTACTGCCATTTTGGCCAAAGTCAAGGGTAGGTACGGGTGGATTCAAATTAACCTGGAGAATGACGGGTAGAACTTGACATGTGACTTATGATATGTTGGCCAAAGTCAAGGTCATAAGAGCATGGGGCAGAAATCATATCGGGAGTTTCAAAAGAACTGAAACTTGCCAGATATGCGCATACCATCTGGAGTATGATGATGTGAGCGGATTCCGTCACGTTATCATGCGATGATAGTTGGATCCCGATTCCCACTGATGAGTTGGTTTACTCCTCGGGTGTTCCCGACTAATTCTTCTTTTAGGTTTGGAGGAGAATTTGAGGTACAGTGGAAGGTTTCCAGATTAGATAAATTGGTAACCATTCTGATCTAGGTTAGAGTGCACGCTGAGTGTTTCTTTTCTCTCTCTCTTTGGCAGCGACCATTGACCCGACCCTACGACTATAACTCAGTGACCAAGTTGACCGAACCTTCTTTAACACTGGCTTTTGGATTGTCAGAGTTGCAGACCTCATTGCCACTCCCACTTTTACCCTTTTCTCCAGGACACCCCGTATCATTACGAACGTCCACTTCCATTGGACAAAACCATCGTATGGTTAGATACGAACTCGAAGGAATTTATTCGAGGATGGTTTCCGGTTCTGGAGAAAACGGATAGGATTATTCAGTTGTCTTTTCCTTTTACCTTCTCTCAGGTTGCGAGTATTCCTTGGTTTAGGAGATAGTACACCTATTACGCAAATTGGATAGTCTTCTTCCAAACCTTAGGCTGGTGCCAACCGGTAGGGAATGAAGAAAACCAATTAGCCTAACGATGGTGTACAGAAGGTATTAAGTTAAGACAAAGCAAGGGATTAGTAAGAGGGCAAAGTAAATTGCGACTGCTATTCACGACCAAACCAAGTATTCCTTCGCCAATCCTAAATCACCTTTGTATTTCTCCAGGACACTCTGTATCACTACGAAGATCCACAGTTTATTGGATACTCCATCGTATGGTTATATACGAACTCGAAAGGAACTTGTTCCAGTTCGGGGATGGATTCTGGTTCAGGAGAAATAGGAATAAGGTTTATTCGGTTGTCTTTTATCTTCACCTTCTCTCGCATTACGAGTGTTCCTAGGATTGGAACAGTACACCCATTGTGCTTATTGGATAGTCTTCTTCCAAACCATAGGCTGGTGCCGAACGGTAGGGAAGGAAGAAAACCATTTGGCCTAAGGGGTGTGCAGAAGGTAAAGACTAAAGGCATAAGAAGGGATTTGGAGAGGTGGCAAAGGATTATACGGTTACAGTCGTGAATCTGGAAGAGGCATTACTAGGAATACCGGGATACCCCATCGAAACATTTCAATGTTTCAGTCTCACTGTGTACTGTTAAAGGAAAACTGATTTCCCGATTAGATACTTACTCCAGGGTATGTATTTACCGGTTACGATTCTCACATCTGTATGGCTTTACAGATGATGAGTGGGAGTAAGTTATTGGAAATTAGGTGATCATCCTCATTATATCGGGATTCGTTGTAATCGGTGATATTTGAGGAAGTCACCTGGGTTGTTTGCCGGTCGGCAAATATTTGGTTTTGAATATCCGCTGTTATGCACCAATTTCAAATTGATATATCTGTACGTCTATTTTCATAGAGTGAGATATACCTTTTTGATATTATGTCGATGACATTTACCTATATCAGTGGATGGTTAGGTAAGGAGCATTAAACAGCGGTGTAATTCTTCTTAACCATAAGTACAGTTTTCAACCTACGACACACAGTGAATGAGTTATCAGACTCAAGGGACTTATACAGAGTATTGTATGTTGTCCAGGGTCCATCAGGACAGAGGGGTTGGTCCTCGTACTATATTCGGTTTACTTATGACTTCTCTAGTTTTTAGACAAGTGTTTCGCGGAAACACAGGGTCTGAATTTTGAGAAGTTATAGGTATTTGAATAGAGTAGAGAACCAGGTGTAGCAAGTATCGGGATTCTTCAAAGTGATCGAAGATGTAGATACTTGTGTATGGTATTCAGTTGATAGTAATGATAAAGAGAACTTGCTTCTCTTTCAGGTTACTCATAATTGGAAGCATTCCTAAGTTGAGTAACGCTGATCAGGCCTCCTTCCATTTAGTTGACATGCACTGGAGACAGTTGCATGATTTGGATCTGGTTCAGTTAAATCAGTGCCTCTGGTCCTATATGGGATATAGAACAGTTCGTATCTTAACGATGTTAAGGTACGGGGAGTTGTCCGGCTTATGATTAAAACCAGACACTGGACAACTCAAGGCACGTTTCTGTAATGGCTGTTTGTGGGTTAACCCAGGCTATGACGAGGGTTGACTTTCTACCATCTGGATGAACAATAGCAATATTGTTCCAGACTCGCCACAGTTTTATTAAAAATGGATTTTTTAGTGGGAGTATGGTAGAACTGGAAGTGATTCCAGAACCACAAACGATTACTGAAGATTTGATAAGGAACCTAAAGATTCAATCTGGATTGACATTCCATTGGCCACTCCGCAGATAAGGTGGGTAACTTCAGGCACCCGAGAGGTACTACGGTAGCCTCAAGGACGGTGACAGGGAAGTTCTTGTTTACCCACAATTACCATTGCTGTTGTTCCAGGCTGCGAGACCCGGCGGGAGGATGAGTATAGCGTCGTTCTAAACTAGTTTTAGAAGTGGACGTCTATATGACTCTGCCAGAGGGTTGTCGTAGTCAGTGGGAGCAGCGGAAGCATTGGTGGACAGGAAGCTTATGTCTATTTATAGACTAAAGCAGATGTAGCGGAGATAGATCATCTATTTCTGACGTGACAGTCATAGGTTTGACTTCATCAGAATAGGGGATGGATCTGTTGAGAAGGTAGTATGGTGTGATGTCATGGTATTTGGATGACATACACAGAATAGGAAAAGAAACTCCTATACTACGATCGGTTATACTTTGGTCGTCACACAGTGGTTTCTCTACAAAGGAAATAGATTTTGTATCAGACATACTGGTTACTAGATCTATGGTTTTAGATCTAGATTTGGGTGGTTTCCCAATCAGGGTACTTAGACAGCATTCTAAGAGTATTTAGAATGGACGACTCCAGGCATGGTAGTGTACCTGCAGATAATGGAGTCACCCTCTCTAAAGGTGTCTTATAGACTAAAGTGGAGAGGGATGTGCATGATTGGCAGATCACTTGCTCAGGCAATTGAGTCAATCATGAGATGTCAAGTACCACATCAGATGTTGTTCTTGCACTAGATGCAATAAGATGACATTGATCCAATCCTGGAGAAACAGTCGGAAGCAGTTTTAGAACATAAGTGGATGTTCTAGGGTTATGATAACGACAGCCTCATTCGGAAGACAGTTATCATTCCAGGCTTCCAAGGTGACATGGACGACAAGGAGGTTGTCAGAGTTATAGTTTTTCCTTCTGATAAGGGGCAGTATTTTGGACAGGTGGTCCAAGGCAATACTGAGGGTGGCATGGCGCAGGATACTGATTAAGTTCAGTTAACGATACAGTCTAAGAAGTTTGGATTTGGAGTTCATTTATGAGCTGTCCCATCAGACATCCAGACACATTCTAAGACAGGTATTGCTCATTTCGGGAGATGGGTTTTTCTCCGCGAACTTGAGATATAGAGAGACATAGAAAGAAACAACAAAGCGGATCCACTCACTGAGGCTATTCCTCGAATGCAATAGTTCCGCAAGCGAGCTTTGTGGGACTGATTAGTAGAGGAGTTGGGTGTTCGGTATCACACGGGCTGTGAGTATGCGACATCGCAATAATTAGCCTTGAGTGCAAGTGGGAGATTGTTGGAGATAGTACCCTCAGAGTCAATTATTAGGTCACAGGTACGTGATTGCAATGATTGATGGAGGACCTATCCCGGTAGGACAGTCTTACTCGAGATGATAGTATGCTATCTGGTTTACCTTTATCATCGTGTACTGTTTTAGGTGACCTGACAAGTTGCTATTACACGTTGATAGAGCCCCTAGGATTCTTGCTTGACCACCAGCAGTATGAGGGCGATCATATAAGTGGGAGCTGGGGTCTATAAGCATATCCTTAAATGGTCCCTGGTCGTGTGAGTTTCGAGACAGGGCATCGATACTCCAGAGTAGACTAGTGTATACAGTCGAGACCCCGACGAGGGGCGGTGGCCGGTCTCACAAGCCACTGGTGTCAGTTGGATCACCTAAGATGTATACAGGTGCTCATTGGGTTATGAGTACACCGGACAGGACTCGCCGGGAACATGCTAGTTGGTCATATACCAGACGTCAGATGGCAGTTCCCTGGTGACATGTGTGCAGGTTAGTTCATCGACCTGGGGATCGTCATTTGTCTCGTGTGAGTTCCCACTGTACTTTGATTACTACCCTACCACGGCTCAAAGGAGTCGTGCAAACAGGTTTTAGTTGGGTACAGTCCCGAGCCACATGGAGGCAGTGAGCGTATCTTCAGGGGTTCGTCTCTCCCGGTATTGGGGGTGAGGTCGCGCTGTATCTAGGAGAGCCATTACACGAAGTCCTTGGCCAAGGCAGGTGATTTACTGGTAGGTATTCCAGTAGTATCTCAGGTGTTCTGGGCTACACTCCGACACGACTTGTACCGCTTTTGGGGGTCTGACTTTTACCAACCCCCTAGGCCCGCCATGCGATACTCATAGACGAACGGACCGGACTGTACGGATATTGTCACTGACAGGCTCAGTAGGTTTGTCGGGCTGAGTTCACTCACAGACGTCCCTTTTAGTCAATACCTGGTAGCCCGTTACGTATTGGCTTATACCTCTGACGTGCTGGTGGTTAAATCCACAACCATGGTATTGACGAGTCTTTAGAGTCCCCCACATTCAGTTACTCAGCTTTTGGGCGAAAGGTTGTAGAGGCCGTATGGAGATATGGCAAGGTCCGATCAGATACGTGCGGTATTGCACGGATCAGGATCGGACAGTTTGTACTATAGGCCGTATGGATATATGGCAGGGTTCGATCAGATACGTGCGGTATTGCACTGATCAGGATCGAACGGATATTACTAGCCGGCTTTGGTTTAAGCCGGATCCTAGTATAGTACAGTGTAGATTTTGTCTCATTGCATTTGTATTTCGGTCGGAATACAGATGCGGGTGTGTATGCACAGTATCGGGGTTTTCCTGTAATTTATTACGGGACCAGTTTTCTGGAATTGCCAGTTTGCTTTCCGTTTCGGCCAATTTCCTTTGTATCGTTCATTGGCCGAAGTTTGGTAGAGGAGGGCTTATTTGCATTATTGCAAATAAGCATTTGTGGAGGGGGTCTTTGCTTATTGTTGTATCATGATGGTTTCATAATGTTGCACCATACCTTGACTTTCTTTAGTTGATCATGGCTTGACTTTTGTGGACATGATTGTTGATGATGAGAGATGGTTGTTTGTTGAGTGTTGGTTTTGCCTTGTCATCATTGGTTCATATGATAAGCTTTCCTCTCACTCTCTTTTGTATGAGATGAGAATGGCTCCCATTTGATATACTCTCCCACTCTCTCATTCACCTCACCACCATGTCATGGCCGGCCTTGCTCTTGATGGGGCTGTCCAAAATTCTAGTGTAGGGATTTACACTCTTTTGGCTTGGCAAAAATCATATTAGCTCCTCCTCCAAAAGCTTGTATCAATTCCTCCACCATACGGCAATTCCTACGACCCCAAAATGAGACACAAGTCCTACACAATATTCTACAGCACATCTTGGGCACGTCGACTAGCCAGCTTCGTGCCCGAGTTGCCTCGGCATTGAGGTGGGAGCCCGTAAAAGAAGTAGGCGATGTGGTGCACTTCCGGCGACGAGGTGGAGACCGGAGCATCCGCGGGAGATCGGGATGACGACGAGAAGACCGGAGGACTTGGATCAGTCGGTATATCTCTCTTCCCCATCTTGTAGTTAGCTAGGACTAGTTAATGGTTCGATCCGGGTATTAGTGCGCGGCGGTTTGCCAGTTCAAGTAAAATTTAAAGTTTATCACCGCTTCCGCATTTGGCCGTCGGATTGACGGCCGGGGCGCCGCCGTGCACTTACAATTGTGTCATGGTTGGGTTCGTTGACTTGTTGACCAAGGTTGACTTGTTGACCATGGTTGAAACTTGGACTATCATCATTACACATCTAACATACCCCTTGATTATAGCAAAACCTTTTTGTTGGTAATGATAATAGTCTTGTCATGTCTCATCAAACTTCCCATCAACTATTTCATTTTATATTAATTTTATTCATTTGGTATTGTTATGGTTGTAAAGAGGAGGATTCATTCTATCATAACAACTCTCTCTCTTCTCTTCTTCTTCCTCCTCCTCTAGTTCAAGTTGATCCATTCTCATGTGATGAGAAACCTCTCCTTGAGATAAAACAGTCCAAACCACTCTCTACTCACTCTAGGGTTGAAGGTCTAGCAAGACAAAGAACTTAGTTCTCTCCAAGTTCGAGAAAGGAGCCCAAGGTTGAACCCTCGGGTGGATCCATCTTTGACGGAAGAAGGTGACTAGGAAAGCACCATTCAACCACTACAAAGAGTTGAAGAAGGAGTTCAAGTGAGGTATAACCCCTAACCGAGTAGACAAATCTCTTGTTAGGTTGCTAGTGCGTAGTTTAGCAAAGATCCGTTTCGGTAGTCCATGTTACCTAAGTCTTAAAAATCGTTTTTCACCATTTCCGCAAGCCCGAAAGAACCGGGAGGGGTAACATGGACTTACACTATGATTTAGGTTTAATGGTTAGGTTAGTCATAAAACAAAAATGGTGGACTTATTCAAAGCTTCATGAAGCTTCAACTATAATACAAAGCAAGCCACCATTTTCCTTTTTGCCAAAAATGAATTAAAGAAAATAAATAAAACATTTAAAAGCCTAACCATTAACCTAAACAAGGTTTAAAGTAAACACACACCCAAGTTTGCATGTATCATCAAACATGATACAAACTAGTGCACAAAACTATATCATATATATACAATGTGCACATCAAGTGAGAAAATCCATCTTAAGTGAACCAAGACTAGTTAATGTAAAGTAATATATCAAATATATAATTATACATTAAATCATTAAATCAACACTTGATTTAACGATCTGGTCATATCGCATATGACCGACTGATATTCAATGTATCGACTTATCGAATCAATCCTCGATTCGATAACTAGGTTATATCGCATACAACCAATCGATACATTCATCGCGAGAATAGAATACGGTATCACATACACGCATTATTCTCGGTCCCGCACATATCTCATATGCGCCCCTATTTCGTTTCGCTTGAGCCAGGAAACCTCTGTGTAGGACTTTAAAGACTCGTCAATACGCCGGCAGCAGGTGATGATCATATCAAACACCCACAAGCCGCAAGCGGTCTGCTAAACGTAACGGCCACCCGGGTATTGAGCGATCAGAAGATCGACGAGCAAGCCCGCTCATACTCCTGTGAATCCAACCAGTAACACTTACCGTACAGTCCGGTCTCGTCGTCTGATATGTCGCATATCTCGCCTAGGGGTGGTAAACGTCAGACCCCAATAGCTCGATAAGTCGTGTCGATATGAGGTCTATAACAGTTCTAGAAACTACTGATAACACTTACCAGTAAATCTCAGCAACCCTGGCCAGGGATTTCCGGTTATAGCCAATCGAACACAGCGCAACATCAACTCCCTATATCGGGAGAGACGAATCCCCTCCTATCGCTCATTGCCTCCATGTGATTCGGGACTGTACCCAAAAACCACCATTTTGCACACCCACTTGGACGTGGTAAGGTGGAAATCAAAGCACAGTGGGAATCACACAAGACTCTATGACGATCTCGGGTCAACAGACTACTCTGTACCAGTCTCACCAGAGAACTGCCATCTGACGTAAAGCATAATACCATCTGGGAGTTCTCGGCGATTCCGTCCAGTGTACCCAGTCTCCACTGAGCACCCATATATCATCTCTGATGTCAAACACCAATGGATATGGGATCATCCATCGCCCATCTGTATGGGTCGAGAAGGTATACTCTAGTCTACTCTGGTATATCGATGCCCCATCTCGATACACCTACGACTAGGGACCTTGAAGGATGTGCTTATGGACTACCATGTCCCCACTAGTACGATCCGCATCATAGTCCAGGTAGTCAAGTACACATCCTAAGGGCTTTACCAACATGTAACAGAGAGACAATCAGTGTACACGTTAAGGTAAAGATCAACTAGATAGCATAGTATCATGTCGTGCAAGAAAGTCCTCCCTATATATGTCCAAGCATCCACTACAATATACATCCTATGCATAGTAATGGCCTCTAGGGCATACATATAACTAACAATCTCCCACTTTCACTAGGGCCATCTGATAGCAGTGGTTGTAGTATCTCATACTCAACCATCCCATAAAAGTCTCTCTCTAGGAAAAGTCCTTTGTGAGTGGATCCGCCGTGTTGTCCTCTGAGTCTACTTTCCTAACCTCGATCTCCTTGGAGATCAACCATCTCCATGATCAGGTGATACTGCCTTAGAATATATCTGGATCACTGATGGGACGGACGTTCCTTGGCATAAGCCACAACTCCATTGTCACACAATGGGAGGAACTGAGTTCATCTCATGAACAAATATACATCCAGACTGCCTCTTTGGTAGCATCTTAAGTAGCGACGTATCCAGCCTTTATCGTCTAGTATGCCACGGTATCTAGCTTGGAACTCTTCCAACATACCGTCCCTTTTCTGAGGGTAAAGACAATGCCTGTGACTGACATTCGGTCGTTTTTATCACCCTGGAACCTTTCCAGTGATTCTCCCCAGGATCGATTGATACCATCTCACTACAACTAGTGAGTATCCTAACATCCAATTAGATCTATCTCATAGATCTAAAACTTAGGATTTAGTAAGTATCACTTTGATCCTATATGGAGAATCCTTGTGATAAGTGGAGATTGTCCGAGCGTAGAATAGGAAACTCCTTCCCCATCAAGAGTATGTTATCCACGTACTCTACGAGGATCACCACCATACTCCCTACTACCTTTTTGTATATACAATGTTCATCTACCATTTTGATGAAGTCAAACTTTTTGACTACGACATCAAAACAGACGTTCCAACACCGTGATGCCTGCTTTATCCTATAAAGCATCATGTACACGTTTCCGCTGCTCCCACTGTCTATGAAGCCCTCTGGCTGTGTACTTATAGACGCTCTCTTCTAAAACATCATTTTAGAAAAGCGGTCATGACATCCAACCACCAGATATCGTAGTCATGGTATGTAGCCGTGGCAAGTAGGATCTGGATGGACTTAAGCATAGCTCCTTAGAAAAGGTTTCATCATGATCCATACCTGGTCAATGATGCAAACCTTTAACAAGTCTATCTTTGAAAGTCTCAACTTTTCCATGTACACCAAGTAATTTTCTCAAGATATACTTGCTCCTGATGGGGATTTAACCCTTCAGATAAAGCAACTAAAATCCATATTTTGTTGGTGTATAAGGATTCCATTTCAGATCACTAAGCATCCAGCTATTCTTATAGAGTCCTACTCCTGATGGCCAGCTCGAAACTAGTTGGGTCATCATCTCATGATGCAATCCTCGCTCCCACTGTCATAGAGAAACCGAAGTATCTCTCAGGTGGGTGAGGAACCCTACTAGATCGGCGGAGAGGCTGAGGTTCGTTGGAATCTACTGAATCCTTTGGTTCTACCAAATCATCTGCTGTAGTTTGTATAGATGGAACCTTTCCAGTTCTACATAACTGACATTGCCTCGAGCTTGTCCGGATTTTGCTTTTAGACATAGGCCGGACAACCCCAAATCTTAACTAGCTTAAGACATGGGCTCTTCCCATACCATATCTCATATGGAGTGGTAGGCATGTGATCTGATTCGAACCTAATTCAATAGGTATGCAGCTTCTCAAGTGCATAACCCTAAAAAGGAAACATGTAACTCAGTAGTACTCATCATAGAGCGCACCATATCTAATATGGTGCGATTGCTCCGCCCCGATACACCGTCGTGCTATGGTGTATACAGAGGAGTAATGCTGAGAGAGAATCTCATTCTGCTTCAGAATAGTCCAGGAATTCTATGCACAAGTATTCTCCTCCTTGATCTCATCAAAGGACATAATACTTATACCCGTATTGGTTCTCTACTTCTAACTTATATTCTGTGAATATCTCAAAAGGTTCGGACTTGTGTTTCAACAGGTACATATGACTGAAACTTGAGAGATCATCAGAGAATGTAATGAAGTACAAAGAACCGGTCTTGGCATGTGTAGACAGGGGACCTACATACATCAACATCTATCATCCCAAGAGTTAGTGAACTCTTTTCTCTGTTTCCAGTAAACAGAGCTATGGTCATCGTATCTTTGTGACATGACCAGCAAGTTTCACAAGATGTAAATTCAAACTAATTTAAATATGCATCTAAATGTAACTTCAGCCAGTCGGGTCGCATTGATATGACCTAGTCTACAATGCCTCAAGAAGGATTCGTTCATTTCTGAACTCTTCCTCTTGTGTGTGTTGTGTATACTAAGAACTGTAATTTGATTTAGAACATCAATGCTTTTAGATAACGTGTCTGAACCGATCAACTTTTGATATAGGAAATGTTCAAAACATTATCCAACAATACAAAATTTTATCATTTCTTTAATAATAAAGAGACTAATATGATTTTTTATATCAGGTTCGGTATCTAATAACATTCGTTCAGAATCAATGTATTTTGGTAATACAGGGTGACAGTGACCAACAGACTTGGCTGCAACACTTGCCCCGTTTTCTGTCTCATGAAACTTATCACCCGTTCTCAGTTCTCTACCTTTCTGTAGCCCTATGTAACAGATTACATATCTGGGATCCTGATCCGGTATCAAATACCCAGGACGTGGAGGATATAGAGAAACAGTTCTTTGTAATGAACACACCCGAAGGAGATGCATCATATGCACTTTCTTCGTTTGGGCGGTAATTATACATTAAATCATTAAATCAACACTTGATTTAACGATCCGGTCATATCGCATATGACCGACTAATATCAATAGTAACAACTTATCGAATCAACACTTGATCCGATAACCCGGCTATATCGTATATAACCGATCAATGTCACAGATCGCTTGAATCGAATACAGCATCATATACCGGTATTATTCTCTGTCCCGCACATATCTCATATGCACTGCTATTTCGTTTCGCTTGAGCCATGAAACCTCTATGTAGGACTCTAAAGACTCGTCAATACGCCGGCAGCAGATGATGATCATATCAAGCACCCACAAGCCGCAAGCAGTCTACTAAACGTAACGGCCACCCGGGTATTGAGCGATCAGAAGAACGACGAGCAAGCCCGCTCACACTCCTGTGAATCCAACCAGTAACACTTACCGTATAGTCCGGTCTCGTCGTTTGATATGTCGCATATCTCGCCTAGGGGTGGTAAACGTCAGACCCCAATAGCTCGATAAGTCGTATCGATATGAGGTCTATAATAGTTCGAGAAACTACAGGTAACACTTACCAGTAAATCTCAGCAACCCTGGCCAGGGATTTCCGGTTATAGCCAATCGAACACAGCGCAACATCAACTCCCTATACCGGGAGAGACGAATCCCCTCCTATCGCTCTTTGCATCCATGTGATTCGGGACTGTACCCAAAAACCACCATTTTGCACGCCCTCTTGGACGTGGTAAGGTGGAAATCAAAGCACAGTGGGAATCACACAAGACTCTATGACGATCTCGGGTCAACAGACTACTCTGTACCAGTGTCACCAGAGAAATGCCATCTGACGTAAGGTATAATACTATCTAGGAGTTCTCGGCGAGTCCGTCTAGTGTACCCAGTCTCCAGTGAGCACCCGTATATGGGATCATCCATCGCCCATCTGTATGGGTCGAGAAGGTATACGCTAGTCTACTCTGGTATATCGATGACCCGTCTCGATACACCCACGACTAGGGACCATGAAGGATGTACTTATGGACTACCATGTCCCCACTAGTATGATCCGCATCATAGTCCATGTAGTCAAGTACTCATCCTAAGGGCTTTACCAACATGTAACAGAGAGACAATCAGTGTACACGTTAAGGTAAAGAACAACCAGATAGCATACTATCATGTCGAGCAAGAAAGTCCTCCCTATATATGTCCAAGCATCCACTACAATATACATCCTATGTATAGTAATGGCCTCTAGGGCATACATATAACTAACAAGAATCCTACGGGCTCTATCAACGTGCAATAGCGACTCGTAAGGTCACCTAAAGCAGTACACGATGATAAAGATAAACCAGATAGCATACTATCATCTCGAGTAAGACTGTCCTACCGGCATAGGTCCTCCCTCAATCATTGCAATCACGTGCCTGTGATCCAATAATTGACTCTGAGGGCACTATATCCAACAATCTCCCACTTGCACTCAAGGCTAATTATTGCGATGTCGCATACTCACAGCCCGTGTGATACCGAACACCAAACTCCTCTACTAGTCAGTCTCACAAAGCTCGTTTGCGAAACTATTGCGTTCGAGGAATAGCCTCAGTGAGTGGATCCGCTGTGATGTTTCTTTCTATGTCTCTCTATATCCCATGTTTGCGGAGAAAGCCATCTCCTAAAATGAGCAATACCTGTCTTAGAATGTCTGGATGTCTAATGGGACCTAGCTCATAAATAAACTCCAAATCCAAACTTCTTAGACTGTATCGTCAACTGAACTTAATCAGTATCCTGCGCCAACCT